>CM053622.1:175416660-175439907 GCA_028646595.1 Phalanger gymnotis
TACTCTTTCTACTAGGCCCCCATTGGAGACACCACTTCTACCACTATAGTTGAAGAATCTGAGGCAAAGAGAGGTCAAGTAACTTACCTGTCACCACACATACCTGGATAAATGTCAGAGCTGAGACTTGAATCCAGTTCTTGTGTTCCAAGTCCAGTGCTGTTTCCATTATGCCATGTCACAAATATCTGTTGAATATTGAATTCTGTTACATAGCTGAATCCAGGAGATAAGGAGTAGGAATGGAAAAAAAAAACACCTGGAGAAACTAGTATACAAGTTACTTAAAGAGATAAAATGCAAAATGCATGCAGAATATGAAGAGATCTTGACTCCTTTTGGCAGCTTAAAAGATATAGTGTTGCCTGAAACAGGTGTCATGTTTTAGACCAGCTTGAATAATTAAGTAATAATGGTGTGATATCAAAACCCAACCTAGTTCTATATGGAATTAAAAAGCTCCCATAACAGATGCAGGCATTCCCTAAAGATCCATCTTTTTCCCTCTTTTTTCCCTCTCCATTAATAACTTCATTCCCTTCCACCAATTAAACTTCCCTCTATACAGATTGTCACTTAATCTTTATCTCCAGCCTTGACCTCTTTTCCAAGTAACACACCATTTCCTTCCACCTACAGGCATCTCTAGCATAATGCCTCCCTAGCATTTTAAATAGAATTCAAAACATTATTAATTTTATCCAAAATCTTCTCCCCTTCCTCTTTGATTTCCCTAATATTCGTTAACATTGTTAATGTCACTACTATACTTCCAGTCATTCATATTTGAAAACTTGAAGTCATCTTGGATTCTTCCTACACCCTTGAGCCACTTTGTCATCAAGCCTTGTTGAACCTACTTCTACAATATCTCTTGAATCCACCCCTGACTTTTATTCCCTTTGACTTTCCCCTAGGTAAGGCTCTCACAACCTCTTCTTTGGTTCATTGCAATAACACTCTCTGCTCCCTTTAGTTGTAGTCTTTCTTCAGTCCAACATAATGTATATATTCCTCCAAATCAATATTGTCAATTAAAAGTGGAATTACATCATTCACCTGCTCAAAAATCTTTAAGGTCTCACCATGGGTTACTGGATGAAATCTAAACTCCTTAGCCTGGCATTCAAGACCCTCTGAATTCTCTTCCTGATGTACCTTTTAAGTATTAGCTCACACTACTCTCCATCATATGTCTAGCCATTCCTTGAACATTTCTTATACTTTTCTGGTTTTTATTAATGTTTTCCCTTGTGCCAGTGATGTGCACTCTAATCTCCAGTGGCTGAAATGCTACCTGAGGACAGGCTAATATTTAACTTCTTTCAAGGATCCTTCCTATATGCCATGGTTAAGAACTGACCTGTCTCACAATTCTCCTCACCCTTCATGCACCCCTTTTGTACTTATCACATCTTATCCCGGATTATAGATATTTGCATGTATTCCAACTCTCAAATTAAATTAGACACTGCTTGAGGGCAAGGATCACGTCTTATTTATCTTTATTTCAACCTCAGATTTTTACACATGCTTTGTGTTGTTCAGAAATGGTTGCTGAGTGAGTAAATGAATGTATGAGCAAATAAATACTGAGGACCTTTAGGAAATAAGGAAGTGTGCCTAAAGATCCCATTGTAGATCTAAAACAAACTTACTCCACTTGTCCTTTACTCATTGCTTCCATTTTGTTTGGCTTTCAGGGGACAATGAACTTAGAGCAATTTTTGTGAGCAGATATACATGATCTCATAGCCTGGTCACAGAGGGCATACAGTAGACAGAAGCGAGGATAGTTAGGAAGGGGAGGTATGGGACCTTAGAAACTGGAGGCTGTATGATTGTAAGCCAAATGGATTTTTTTGAAATTCTTTATTAATAAAAAAATGATTTATAAGGATGTTCTATGACTTGCTTCAAGCTACCTTTTATCTGTGTAAGAACTATTTGCATAAGTAAATGTATTGGGGTTTGGATTGAAGTACATCTCATGGAGCATGCACTGAGATCCTCTGGACACTTCTAGGGAAATATGTGCTTAGCCTTGAAGGAACTGGTTCTTTGGAATGATTCAGAAGTTCTTTGGCCCTTGTGATAACAGCAGAGGGATGGCAATGTGTCCAAAGAGAATTAGTAGCCAATCCAGGAATGGTCCTTCACTCAAGAAACTTTAAAGAGACTGGCAACTTCCATTCTTGCTGTCTTCTTTCCCTTTCCATTTCATATATGGAAGGGGCCAGAAAGAAATTGTCTGTCACTGTAATGGAGATACGAGGTTTTGAGTTATTCTTCTTCAGCAAAGGTCTCTCCGGACACTCTGCAATCTCACCTGCATGGCCAGGAGAATGGTTCACTCTTCAGCTTCCAATTCCCATTTCCTGCAAGAGGAGCTCACAAGGTCATAGGAGAAGAGAGTTAGGGAACAGCAGGCATTCTAGAGTCACTTGACCCTGTATGTGCTCTTCCTCTTATGAGGTACAAAAGACTTCTCTTCTCTTCCAATTTCTCTCTCCCAGAAACCTCCAAAATAGTCCCAGAAACATAATTTCTAAGATATTATCAAATTATTGGACTCTGGGGGTAGTATCTACTTGAATTTCTGATTTCTTTAGCAACACTTGCAATGGAGGCGCTTCATGTGGAAGCCATGTCATTGGAAGTAGGCATCAAGTAGGTATCACATCATAGCAAGTTGGCAGCCACAGGAGAAGACTGAAAATATCTAAGATGTAAAAGTAATGGCTAATGATTACAGAGGACCAATGATGAAGGTGCCGCCGCTAACAGAGAGAAGCAATGGCCTAAATATGTACAATGAGACACACTTTTTTGGATATTGCTAATATGGCAAATTTGTTTTCCTTTCTTTTTGGGGGAAGTGGATGGGTGAGAGAGAAAATAAATGTTAATTGAAAAAATAAAATTTAACTAAAATAAAGGTGATGGTTATTTCATGAATGTATAAAATCATTGAGTGAAAAAGGACAGAAGAAGAATGTTAAGGACACATAGAGAGCAACTTAAGACAATAGTAAGACAGTGACTACAGGTAGAAAGTGACAGTAGGTGACATTGCATGCTATTGATCTGCAAAGAATTACTTACTTTGACCAGTAATACACTATTGCTTGTAAGGGCATAGTTGCAGATTGTTCAGTTTTACAAATGGTCTCTGCCGTTTTTAGCTACAGGAAGTCTATCTATGGAATGGGTATGGAATAGTCCTAAAATGGGCATTTGAGACCTACTTGTACTTGTACTAAATCCCATCATTGGATATCTCATATTTTAAAATGAGAAAAACTAAAGATCTCTAGAGTCTACCAGGCTGCTCCCATAATGCTCTGTCCTACAAAATAAACAAAAAGATTGCAATAGTAGGAAAGATAACTAAGCTTGGTCTATCTCGGTTAAGTATGTGTTTCCCTTAGGGGCCAGTAACATTGCCCAGTGTGAGGGGACATGCTGATAAAAAGACTCTACTTGTTGCATATTTTATGGCTGATCACATCACAAAGTTTACCGAGGGCATCTGGCTTCTGTCAAGTGTTGGAAAAGAGCAGCCTAGGTGGACCTCAGTGATTTCAGTGAAGAAGAGGAAAAGTTTTTATGGTAGAAAACTTAAGAAGCAATTCATCATTTTCCAATTTACTTGATGATAAGTTGGCTTTCATTTTCCATTGAGGTACACATAACTAATTCCTTCAGTAATGGCTGATAAATTACTATGTTTGCTATCCCAAGTATGAGAGGAGAGAAAAGAGTCACTTCAATCAAATTAGGCTTGCCAAGCAGTTGAAAGGAAGTTTAAGTTGCCTCCCCATCTTTGTTTCTTGAAAGTTGACTGCTGGAAGTACAGAGGGAAGTCGAGAAAGCTAGGAATGTCAAGAACAGGCTCTCAAAATTAAATGTTCCATCAGATCCAAGGAAATCACTCACATTGAAAGCTGCCACCTGCTTGAGGGGAGGTTGCTGCAGGCGAACAGGAAGATTTAACCTGAAGAGGAAAATCAGAGGGTACTGTTTCAGTCCCTGGTTCTCTGGGACTGTGTCCTTCATTGACACCTGTAATTATTTAGGCGGACCTCGCTATTGGAATGTCAGGTGTCGCCAGGGGAACATGAAACTGTGAATCGACTCGGAAGCTCTCTATGTCGACTGATTCCTTCCACCTGATCTGCTTTCGGGTGTTCTCATTCCATGGCTTGTTTTCTCCTTCAGTACTTAGGCCAATTGTGTGGTACAGGTTAAACCCTGCAAAGCGCGATAAAAGTGTATCATTTAATGCTTGAGTTGAAGTAGCATGAGAGGCACTTGAGATGTATTAACATTTTCCAAGAGACATATTATCTAGGAAAGGTTGTGTAATATGTCTTCACTCAGCTAACGCTTGTGGAAAGAATGGAGTAAGTTAAAGTTGGGGGTGGAGATGGAATGACTCTAAAGATTAGCTTGTTAGAATTTGGTTTTACTCAAAGTGGTTGTAATGAATGATATTAATATTAATTCTATTTAGCTATTGGACTTTTTTTTAGTTTTTAAATTAATGACTTAAGGCCTAAAAAGAAGAGAACTCGACATGACCAGAAAACACATGAAGGTAAAAAGAAATCCTGGAAAAGTTAAAAGCCACATTTTTATTAGACAAATATCACAAAAAAATTTCCCCTGTCTTATCCTCAAGAGTGTCTATACTTCCTCTGTGTCAAATTTACTACTTGTTCTCTGTGACCTCCATTCCTGCAGTATATTTGAGTAAACTATGCCAATAATCCAGTGAAGATGTGCAGTTAATTGAAATGGTTCAGTATGGCTAGCTGTGAGCTTTGAAATGATGATAGAAAGAGGAACCTTTTCATCTAAATATGGTTTCATCATAAGCAGTTTCATCAAAGTAGTAATCGAGGGTTTAATTCCTCTGCTTGAGTCAATTCTAATGTACAATTCTAAAAGCCTAAAAAATCGAAGACTGAAAATCCCTGTTGATATTCCACAATGAGATTTGACAGGTAAATGAGAACACTATGTATAAAAATTAGAAAGGACATGAATTACAAAGTGTCTCTAGTAATTTGCCAAATGCCTGAATTGAGAGAAAATCAACAGTTCCTAGATATCAATAAGGCCAATGAGCTCTATGGGCTGATGCTGCAATAAATGGGAAAATTGGGTATCTTCTACATGAACTATTTAGGGAAGGAAAGTGGGGACCTGGGTGGTAGTGGTGGTGGTGGTATGGTCTTAAAAGAACCGGAGTGGAAAAGGTGGTTTAGAAGTCAGAAGAATGCCACTACCTCATTTAAATTTCAAATTCAAAAAAACCTACCTTAAATTCCTAGTTTCTCTCCCCACCAAAATTGTTATCAGTGACCAGAAGAAATTGTAAAAATGTCATTGCTCACAATGCACCGGGATGCCACAATTCTACCATGGTTTAGTGTATCTTGTCATAAATGTTACTGACTCATTTCTGTGCATTGGGTAAATGCATGATTTGACAAATAAAACATTTCCTTCCTTTCAAACTAATACATGATGTGCTTTTGAAAGTTGCTGAATTAACAATCTGACAGACTAAAGCTCTCTACTTTATCTGAGGAACAGATATTGAAGGATCAGTAGCTCTTTAATTCTTTCTCTATTCTCTTTAAGGTTCCCACTTTGTGGGGGATATAGTTTATGTCACTTCCATGGCCAGAAGGTGTCTGTCTCTGTGTTCCTCACTTCCATCCTTCACTTCATTCTTTCCAGTCATCTTTACTTCAGTCAGCTTTATGTCTATATGGAAAGGAAAGTGCTATTTCAACCTTTACTTTTGCAAAGTGACTAAGAAATGGATAGAATATTTTTAGTGAAGGTATTTGCATCCTCCTATGAAACACCTGGCTTTTTCTTGGGGAGGAGAGAGCAGCACCCCTTAATTTCTGTGTACCACTATCTACATTTTTTCAAATTAAATAAAAATAACTTTTAAAACTGGAGAGGATCTTAGAGTTTGACTAAGCTAGTGTTCTTACTTTATGGATGAAGAAAAATGCAGGCTATTGGAGATATCAAATTATTTGCCCAAGGTCACGCAAAGTGGGATTCAAACTAAGTTCTTATGACTCCAGATTCAGTGCGTTTTGACATACGATGGCCAGAAGTATATAACAATGAAGGTATTTGTTTTATTTTGATAAAATATTTCATTTATTATCATTCATTTTATTATTTTAAAATAAGTCTTAACACAGTGACTTATTTTAGTTTGGTGACCCTGGGATCTCTCAGGTCATGCCAATAGAGTATAATCTCTGGCAGGCCCAACCAAGCTGGAAAAAGACTTGGACAGACTATGTTGGCTCATCCAAGGACTAGCAAAGCTAAATTTGGTAAGCCTTATCACCAGAAATTTGTTCACCAGCTACAGATTTTTTTTTGCCATAGAAAATTAAAATGGGGGAAAATCTAAAAATGCACAAAATATTTCATGGAGACTTCATATGAGAACTAGTTTTCTTCCTTGAAACCAATTTTATTTTTCAATTCGTGATATGATAACTTTAAGATGGCATTCTATGTTCTTCACGAAGAGATATTTCCCTTAGATGGGGAAATACTTGCCAATCTAATTGGTGGCTTATGGGAGTACAAATTTCTCAGATTCTTGAAAATCATATGGATAGACGACGATTCAAGTCTAGTCACTGGCAGTCTAGAGAATGAGCAAAATCACTACGACCAAATATTTAGAAGGCTTTGATAGTGGTATGGTGACAGGTACTATTGATAGACTCTAAAGGCTAGCTGGCAGACAGTTGCTTACTATCAGAAGGAACTGGAGTGATTGTGGAGCAAGAGGCAAAGTTGTAAAGAAAATGTATACAACTGGGAGAATATGAGGCCTCTGCCATCAAAGTATTTATAGAATAAATACACTGTAATGTTAGCAACTTTTTGTATACCCCAGGAAACTTTAACTTTATAATTTAACTGCATGTGAGACGCTATGTTTGGTGCTGCTACCCAAAAACAAAGATGAAATATCCCTGTCCTCAAGGAGGCTTACATTCTACTGGAAAGGCCTACTCTCACTGGTCTTTGAGTGAGAGACAGAAGCTGAAGTTGAATATGAGGGGGTCATATACTATGTCAATGCAAAGGCTGACACAGTGGCCTTCAAAACACAGCCCCCTGGTCCCGAAGGCATAGCAGGTCTATCTGTTCCTTAGGCCAAAGAGTAGATCATTTGTTAATAGGAGGAATGGGAAGGATTGGTGCTATCTGGAAATAATAGTTTTGCTGTAAAGTGCTTAATGTTGAAAAATGCCTTGTGTCCACTAAAACCACCCACAAGATGTACTGGAAATGTGGGTCTCTGGAGACAGCCTACTTCCTTTGGTTTCAGGACATTTATCTAAGGACAGGGTACGAGATGACCTCAAAGTCTAGATTTGGCTGGATGTGTTGCTTCTTCACCAGATAGTAAAAAACTAGATTTATGATGAAGGTTTGCTCTAAGGGTTATGATACTCTCCTGTAATCAAAAGCATATTCAACATTGATAACATCATATTGTGTGTGTGTATGTGTGTGTGTATTTACGTTTAGGTTTTTTGAGAAATAGTGAGACAAAAAACTAACCTGAAATCTCTACCCCAGAGATCTTTTTCCATTTTATTAGTATTGCCCACCAGCAAGTTGCTTGTTTTGCCCTTCCCCAAATACTCCACTCTCTGGCTGGAGGTCCTCCCCATTTGCCTTGACCTCTCCCTTACTCATAAAACTTGAATGGCAAACTACCCATTAAGAAACTTTTTACACAGTGGAGAAGAGACTTCTTCTGGGTCAGTGGGGCCTGCAGGGGTAGGGAAGTCCAGGAGAAGGAGGAGGGGTATTGGGAAAATCACAGTAGAGGTCATTTTCAGCCTTGCTCTCTCACAGTCAGTTTGTCAATCCAATCCTGCTAAATCTTCTTGTGCCATGGGTTATTTCTGTGGCAAGCAACTAATCCTCAGCACGTTATCCACTACACTGCACCTCCTTCTGTTGCCAGTCACGTCAGTGCAGGAGTCCTCTAACTGCTGGCACTCCCTGAACCTTTCTGGAATCAAGCCTCCTTTGCTCAAGCCAGCTCTCAAGGTATTTTGTGTTGTTTGAAAAACAAAATACCTCCCCCACCCCTCAAAAAAAATATAAACTCCTTACATGGCTGAAATCTGTTGCCAAGGGTCAATCTCTGAAGCTCCCCCTGGCTGCTGTCAATGGCTTTGGTCCTCACTTGGTCAGGCTGCACTGCATGCCGGTTAATCTGTTTACTTATGCAATGATGGAAATGTGACCTGGCTATTGTGGTGATTAACAGAGTCAAATATCCTCACATTAACAGGCTGGAGTATTGTTACATTCAATTTAAATTACAGTGGTAGGACAGGTCTTGAGGTATTTAGTAACGGATTTCACAGCGCAGATATGCTTCACATGTAATGAATAAACTCTGGAAGCAACAAAAGGGATGGGGGGGAAGAAGAATAAAATAAAAAGGTATTTTATGATCATTGTGAAAAATTTATGGAGTGTAGCTGGCACGAAATTCTATAAAATGGAACCGGCTCCAACCAGTCCAACAAGAAAAGCATGTACTTTTCTTCCTGCTGCTTATGAATTATTGTTACCAAGTCCTTCAGTGTTTACTCGTTAGCATGGAACTCTTTTGCAAAACTGTGATCCAAAATTGAATTCTTCTTAATTGAAAATACCCCTACTATGCCGAGAAAAATGAGTCTTATGGAGGGTAAAAAATGGAAGCTGTACCACAACAGGTCAGTTAGCTCTGTGATATACAGAGGGGGTGGCTGGACTGAACTGGAATTGTATTCAGAATTCACAGTTGGCTGACAGGAAGGAAAAGAGCAGGTTCCTTTCAGGTTGTTCTGTACATTGACATACATATAATTTAAATATTTAGCCACTGGTGAGCGGCTGTGGTGCATTAGCCCACTAGCACCACAGGGCATTAATCCTGTTGTGTGCACCCCTTGCTGACTCTGACCTGTTTTATGCCTGGGGACTGAATAACACATAGTACTTTTCTTGAAAAACCCCCACTATGATCTCAAAACACATCAGTTTCAATTAACTTTGAAGGAGAAAAAGTGATCGCTCTTATTTTGGGCTGCAGTTACCTCTTGCAGAGCTGGCTGTATTGATTTTGAATAGAGTTTGCTGGAGACTTAACCAAATTACACAAAATCATGGAATATTCTTTTATCATCTTCACCTGGAGGGATAAAAACCACTAAATGTTGTATTTTGTGGTTGGGCTTGCTTAAATTACACAAAGTCTATATGGGGGACGAGTCCCGGTGAATGTGGAATGGAAGGAGGGATGTGACAGCAGCAATAAATAATTATTTTTATTTACTTGTGCGGGTTTAATCTAGAGATCTTATAGTTGGCTTACCAAACACCGTGGTGAACACCTAACAATAGCTTTTCTTTATTCCTTCTGCCCTCAGAAGAGCTAGGAACAGAGTCTATGTTTCTGGAATGGGTGGTGTGGGTGATGTTGATGTGGGAACAGACGGGTTTAGGGCCTAAGAGGACATTCTTCTGTCTTCTTCGTATTTCTGTGAGACAACAGCACAGTTATTGAAGTACCTGAGTGGTTCAGTGATGGATGTTGTACAGATACACAGTGGGCATAATTAGAGTCATTTTATTTCTCCCAGAAGGCTATTGTTTTTCTAGGGTTTTTTTTAAGGTTAGTATTGTCTATTTTCTCCATATGCATGTTACTATTAAGGTCAATCAATCAGTCAGTCAATACACCTTTATTAAGCAACTACTATGTGCCAAGCACTGTGCTAGAACTTACAGTTTAAGGGGAGAAACAACAAGGGAATGCCTAAATTCATAAAGAATGAGTATAAGAAGAATAATTATAAATAAATACAAACTTGTTAAATACAATGCTGTTTGAGAGGATGTGTGTTTGTTAACATATTGTTTAGAGATTCTTAATAAAAAAAACTTTAAAAGATTAAAATGGCATGGCTTTAATTATCTTTTTGCATTGTGGTGGTTAATTATGAAGAGATTTCTAGATCCACTTGGAAACAAAGATGATAGATTAATAATGTCAAAATGGTAATAATGACAATATTCTTTTTTATATTTTTGCATCCCCAAATTAAAAATTTATTCACATATTTATTTTCTATTCAATTTCAAAATGATTTTAAGAAAGAAAGATGTAGGAGCTTCCATTTTTGCTCTACCATGAAAGTGGAGCACCAGGAAGCTTAGTATGAAGGCAGGCAACTTCATTGCTATAAAAATGCCTTGTAGGTTGAATGGAATTATCATGAGATTTTATCCTAGCTAGAAGATGATTGAAAATTTATCACACAGACCTATGCTGGGATAATCGTCAATAATACCCATGCCATCGTCCCACTCAAAGTCTTCTCCCAGGTGCTAGGAACTAATACCAAAGACTATATATTTGCAGAGCATGGGCCGACTGGTCAATGCATGGTTAGGTGAACAGCAACCTGTCCCTTCTTTCTCAGAAGCTAATTCAGTTCAGCATCAACCTCCAGGGTAGGACTATGGATTGGGGTCTGATTGGGATCATTTAAAAACTCAGTTGCTTTTCAGGCCACCTTGAAGATGTATTCGTTCTACAAGATTTGCAGAGGTTGGTTTGATTTATTTCCTAAAGTAGAAACCTGCCCACTCTGGCACAGGGTTACATTGGATTTAGCTTTCCTTGATAGTTTTCCCAGTAACCTCCTAGGATTCCTTAATCTACCTCAGATCATACTTGATTTTGTAATGGCAATAGTAATTAATAATGAAAGATGACATTTATATATCACTTTAAGTTTCACAAAATGCGTATATATATATATGTATATATACATATGTGTGGATACATATACACACACGATTTAATTTCATCCTCACAACACTATGGTCAGGTAGGTGCTGTTATTACCCTCTTTCTACAGATGAGGAAATGGAGGCTGAGGGAGGTTAAAGGACTTGCCCAGAGTTAGACAGTGAATATCTAAGGCAGGATTCAAACTCAGCTCTAATTCCCAGAACTAGCTCTCTATCTACATCCCACCTAGAATTGACTTCCAGACGTGGAGACATGGACTTTTAAAAGTCAGTCAACAAGCATTTGCTAAGCACTGTGTGAGGAACAGTGCTAAGTACTGGGGGTACCAAAAAGGGCAAAAACTTGCCTTTGAGGAATGCACATTCAAATGGGTAAGACAATATGCAACTAACTATGCATTATCCATATATACACATACTCATATATACACATTTACACATATGTACATAATATATTGTATATTTATATATTATATAGTTATAGAATGTAACTATGTATATAATATATACACACATATGAAGTTTATATACACACACATATACCTGTACCTGTATCAACACATATATACTTATATATGCACATAACATATGTGTGTATATACATATATGCACACAGACGTATGGATATACACAATGTACATGTGAATATATATGTATATATCTGTATATATATTCACATAGACATGCAGTATAAATGGGAAAAGGAAAGAACCAGCTCTGTGTGTGTGTATGTGTGTGTGTGTGTGCACTCACATGTATAATTTTCCTGTAAGATTACCAACATGGAGCGAGGATGCGGACAAATGAAAATAATGAAAAATTATGTGTTTTCTACTAGAAAGAATCCAGGATCACATAAAAGCCTTACATATGTTGGATGGGCTCAGTAAAAAAAAAGCTACAATATTCTATGGGTCATAATGATCTATGAACACAAGGCTACGTCACATAGAAGTTATGATAGTTCTATAGACAATTTTGTCATTTCTTCATTGACTAACCAGATAATTTGCTTTCCTCTAAAGAATTTGGCAGTGAGGATAGTCTATGGTGGCTGACTCATACTTGGAAGGTGGATGGTATTTTGCTCCATTGGCATTATAAACATTACCAAAAAGAAGAGTCTTGTGGGACGTAGGATGGGAGGAAATCAAGCAGGAAGGCTTAATGAGATGTGGCTCATTGCTACTAGCAATAATAACAACAATAATAATAACTGACAAGCCCGTGATGCTTTATAGATTGTGAACAACTTTATATATATATATCATTTGATCCTCACAACACTATGAGGTAAATAGCCCAGGAATAATTATTCTCATTTTTTAGATTTAAAAAAATCTAAGGTACAGAGAAGCGAAGATCACACAACTAGGAACTGGCATAACTGGGGTTTAAACCCAGGAAGATTAACTATATCCATTGTATTTTTCCCCCTAGTATATCACAGCTGTCTTTAATTTTAAGATCCAGAATTTAGTTGTTAGCATCATTAAAAAACATTCCATTTCCATGCTAATTGGAAGTACAAATTCAGGCTAGTCTTCATTTCCTGTTTTGGGAGTAGATGCTCCTGGGTTTGAGGAAGTATATTTTATAACTTTTGGTCTACATCACAGCTAAGTGGAAGACCATAAATAACCTTACTTGTCCACTCTATCTGACTGTGGCTATTTAAAATATGAGAATGCCAATGCGTTAATCCACCAAACATTCCTTTTTCAATCTCTATCTAGAACAGAATTTACATTTATCTCCTCTTCATGTCCACAATACTTCTTATGTTCACCAAGCTATATAGCTTTTGTCTAGTAACTACATCTTAGTTCTGATAATGGGAGCATAAGATACTAGCTTTCATAATCTCAGCTATAGACATGCAGATCATAGGCTGGGTGTGCTGTCACACTTGGGCACACTCAGCCCATGTTCTATGCACTCCTATAGAATTCCCCTCTCCACAGTGCATGGGATCTTCTCTTTCTAGCTGATCTGACTCAATTCAACAAGTGCCTACTACTTGGAAAGCACTGTGCTAAGAAGGAGCTGAAGAGGACATAAAGTCGAATGTGACTCATTCCTGTCTTCAAGGGACTTTTAATCTAGAAAGGGACGACAAGTTGGAGATGAGAATGAGACCAGTGCAAACAAATATAATATGGAGTGTGAAAATACATGAGAACAAAAATGTCTTTTGAGAGCTTACTGGACTTACTCAAATCAGGGTGAAATGGCATTTGAGCTGGATTTTGAAGGTTAGACACAATAGATGTGAGTTTCCTTTAAAGGCATCACACGTTAATGGATTTTTTTCTTATTGAAGGTACCTAGTTTTATAATTGTTTCTCTAGGACAAGTCAAGATGACAAGACCCTTAAATGTTTCTGCTACTTTGTTTGCAGGTCTAAGGTAAACTATTTCCTCTTATACGCCATCACCCTACTTAAAATTTCTCCATTTCTCTTCTCTTTTCTCAGATCTCTCCCTTTCAACCTAGCTTTCCTCAGCCTAAAACAACTCCACAGTCACTTCCCAGTCCACGCTTTGAGGAGGGCAGAGCCCTCCTTTCACTATACAAATTCAGGCCTGGCAGTCAGGTGCTGCTGTTGACAGAGATGGTGATAAGAACGGGTCATTTTGCTATCTCACCCTTAGGCAGTGGCTGTCACCAGAGATTTTTAACATCCTCCCTCCCCATAACTGTCACATGAGATGAAGTGGGATGATACAGGACAATATGGCTTGATGTTCTTCTACCAATCAATAGCCTCCAAAGTCTGTGTCGAAGTCAGCTGACCAGAGAGTCACCGCTGTGTGGGAGGCACAGACATAGTGCCAAATAGCAGATGCTTATTGACGATTCTAATGATTTTAGTTGGTGAATGGGTCCCTAGGTCCCTCAATTCTATAGCCTTTCCTTTTGGAAAATAGCAATAAATAAATCTTATGTTTTTCCCTCTGTTCAAACTTATCATTAGAGCTTTTCTGCCTCTCCATGACACAAAAGGAGATAGTTGTCCTATATAAAATGACAACCTTTCACACTCACTGCTTTCCTTTTCTCAGGACACACTTGCTTGGTTCTTGTACATGTTCTTCTCTATCAGATCGGTAAACCTGGCAACCTCAGATGACCAAATCATTAATACTTTAGCAAGCCAGGCTGGTAATGTGTCACCTCCAATTTTAGGAAAAGGTAGACCACAACACTTTTGATGGAATTGTAGCAGACAGAAAACAGACATGTGGATATGGGTTGGCATCTATATGCTCTTTTGTGTGTGTCTAAATGTGTCCACACATAAGCTTTATTTTACAGATCCTCTTTTGGAACAATAGCAGTAACTGGAAGAACTCTATAAAAAAGGTAGTTATGTAAACAGAGTAAAACTGTGCACTTATGTGGGACTGACATTGGTGAATCAGTCAGTTGACTTGGGTCATTGTCAAGATTGCATAAAGATACCTACTTATGGGAAATGATGGAAATAAAATTTCAATGAAAGCATAACCTTTCCATCTTACTGTAAACTTTGCCTGAGGCATAAATCAGTATCACTTATATGCATTAAATTGGTGGCTCCCCCAGTGGGTGGAGTACATCTCCTGGCCTTTTCTTTGTTTTTTCATGTTTTTATTTTGTTATTAGAGGATATAGAAGAATGGCACAGAAAGCAGTCATTTCCTCAAGATTCATGATGGAGGTAATTTAACATACCTGGCTCAGTTTGAGTTCAAGTTACTATAAATAAAAGAGCAAGGGTGCCTCTGAGTTGTGTGTATGTGTGTGTGTGTGTGTGTGTGTGTGTGTGTGTGTGTGTGTGTGGCGCTGAGGCATTCAGAAGAGTCAGATACCATGGGCATCTCATCCGTAAGCCCCAGGGCATTGAATTTCACTGGGATGCTTGGCAGCAAAAGGAGTTTGCAAATGTTGTACAGTATTTGGAAAGAGTCCGGAGTCATTGCAAACATTTGAGAAGGTGACACTAATGCCTTTAAAGAGATTTCTGTTGTAGCAAGGGTATTTCTTATCATCTATATAGTAAAACCATTCTTGGGCTGTCAGCAGTAAGGGCAGACACTTGGCTATATCCTGACTTTGAGGTCTGTTCTGCTTTGGACTTAGTCCAACCTATTCTACGAGAAAAAAATTGCACCAGTTTTCTTAATTACTATGGATGTCTGGCTCATCATACCTTGAACTTCCTCAGAGTGACAGAAACAGAATAGTTTGCTGAGGAAGCACAAAGCAAAATGAGAATAATCTTAAGGAGAGCTAAGCAACAAAGTCAGAAGACATAAATGTGGAACTTATAATTACTTTTAAAAGGGTCAGAAAGAGAAAATCTTGAATTGGGTTTCTGGAACTATTTTTATATTTCTAAGTGAGGAGATTCTCTCATAAGGAAAAAAAAAACTTGCCCATTCTCTGTGCCTTATTGGAAAGGGAAGGGCCAAAGATGACATTAGAAGAAAATGTTCGTGCAAGGACTGGTGGTAGTGGGACTGAACTAGCTTTATTGTTGTGTTGGATAATGAGTCTGGGAATCTTTTTCCTCTATTTCTGAATTTACCCAAATTCTATGGGACCAATATAGTTTCTGCATATTGGTTAGAACAAAAATTAGTGGTTTTATTTTATATTTGAGTCCACATATTTACTTGTATTGTGGAAGGAAAAGAATTGAGAGATCTCCTGACTGAAACAGGTATGAAATTTGGGATGTAAATTTAAAAATTAAGTTTAACGAAGCATTTTTGTGTGCCACACTGTCATAAATTCTGGATTAGATTTAGAATAGATAGAAAATCTGTTTTCATTTCCCACAAAGTTTATAATTCAGGGGGATAACATGCAGAAAAAGATAACTTGATTCAAAATAATAGATCGTGAGTACATTAGAGAGTGGTGTGCAACAAAGTTCTTGGTGAGGCTCAAGAGCAAGTCACTGACATTCTTGGGTGTGCATGAAGCAATCACAAATCTTTTTTTTTTTTTTTGTGAAGGACCAATTTGAAGATCTCTAGAAACTTAACCAGAAAATCTCCTTAATTTGCTTACCACACTTTTGAGATTTATGAAAATTAAAGCTGCAGGAATCTATCATCACACTTTGTATGAACAAAGGTTTGGTAACAAATGAAAGTTAGATGAGAGTAATAGTAAACATTCTTAGAACAAACTGTTTTGGAGCACTAGAATAGCATCCATTTGCATACAAATAATTAACATGCTGATTACATGGGAATGCATTGTTTGTCCTAGCAATAAATTAATAAAACATTTCTGATGAAGTGAGATAATATGTGTGACAGCCAGTTTGTAAATAGTAAAAGTGACTATAAAATGCAAGTGATTATTATTATTTGTTCTAAAATACCCTCTAATTCAGACTAGCTCCATTTCTCCAAATTGCTGAGATTTTACTATATTAACATTCTGTTCAGGCTTAAATCTATTGACGGTCCATTAGCTACAAGGATAAAGTCACAGGGAAGATATTTAAAATTAAAAAAAATACTTGAAATTAAAAATAAGGTTAAACAGAGAGCCTTTAAAGTAAATGAATTTGTAGTTTTATAATAGTAAACAACTTCCTGGTCCTCTCTCAAAGAAACCATGGCTTAAGAAGAGTCCTGAGAAAATTCACTTGAATGAAGAAATTCCTTCAGGAAGCAACAAATAACCACAAAATAGAGACAAATGAGGTCAGACCTCATAGGCACACTTTTCCACCCCCTGAGGATAACCTCAATGTATTGTCAAGAAAAAAGAAAAAGAAAAATTTTGCCAGTTTGAAAAAATGATCAGCTCAGAATGTTCTTTTAGCTCAGTATCCCAATTAGTCTAATTTACAGTAATTATCAGTAATCTGAAGTAGAGTATGTGTTTTGTGGCTCAGGCTTTCAGTTATTAATTTCTTTTAGATCCAGTCAAGTCTTTTGGGACCTAGAGAGAGTACAAAGAGATCTTGTATAAACTTATATGCATGGTTAAATCAACCATTTAGTCAGACTAGAGTCTATCACCTTACTTAAACACACAGATACACAGATACACAGGGAGACACAGAGACACATGTGTAATAATTAATCTTTGTCTCTGAGGTTTGGGCCACAAGGAGCAAATCTTTTTTTTTTTTACTGTGGCAGCTGAGATGACTGGGAATCAGAATATATATGAGATGCTTTTTTCTTATTAGAAAGCTTTCTCACAGACAGATATACTCAAAATCAAGTTCTGACCTATGAAGATTTATTTTATAGGCGGCTGATGGCACATAGATTAATAAAATTCTTCAGAAATAACAAACAAAATGTGGCACATTCCATGATACCAGACAACTATGTCACTGTATTATCTCTAAGGGTTCATTACACCAAGAAGCATGAATTCAGTTTCCTTGACTGAAATTAAGGGACTTTAGTCCCTCCCAGGTGCCTTCTAGCTCTAAAACAGAATCTAAATCCTATGGCTGATCCTATTGGCCCTTAGATTTGGTCCCTGTCCTCAAGCAGCTTATAATCTAGTAAGGGAGACAAGACACATTCTTCCTCAAATAGTGAATCTTTTTTATGAGTGGTTTAGATGAAGGGATATGGGGCGTGGGTGGAGGGGTAGGTTGTGGGACTATGATTTCATTGGTATAGGAAGCTTCTGGTAGGGAAAGTCCCCCTATCAATATAGATCATTACTTGCTCTGCAATCTAAAGTCTTAGAGGGGTGATCAGAGTCACGTAGCCAAAATGTGTCAGAGGTGGCACCTGAACTTAGATCTTTCTGACTCCAAAGCCTCTATGCCAGCTGCTGATTGAGCATTATACTAAATAATCTATTCAGTACAGATTGGATAAAATGACCTCTGAGATCCCTTCCAACTCAGATTCTGTGACTAGTACAGAAAAGTGACGAGTTTGGAGGCTAATGTGCTGAGAGAACAAGGGGAAAGAAGAAGGCAGAGTCTCAACTTTGAGGGAAATCAATTCGATCACTCTAAATTTGGATTGAGAAGCATCAGGGTAAAACGGATAGTGTGCTAGCATTGGACTCAAGAGAACATGGGCTAAAGTCATGTCCGACACATACTGGCTGTGTGACCGTGGGCAGGTCATTTGTCCTCTTGGTGTCCCCAAGTAACACCCTCAGACTTTTTTTAGAGATGAGTTGCTATTCTGCACCAGTGGAGGGAGTTTCCATACCAGAAAGTCCCCCACACTGATGAAATCACAGGTTCAGCTCATCCCTCCCCCCTCCAATAGATCCAGTGTGCAGTATTCAACATTTATTAGGCATGGGTATGATTTTCCTGTATAATAGGCTCCTCTCTCTACCCCAACCTCCCCACCCCTCAAGGTGAAGCTAATGGCCCAAGAACCTGTATGTGGTATGTGTGTTAGTGTTATGGGGGTGCTACAGCGCAACAGCTTGATCACCGCTAAATGGTGTTTGTCAGCCAGCTATAAACTGCCTTTTATTTTCATGGAACTCTGCCAAAAATTGGAGGGGGAAACAATTCAACTCTTTGAGGTGGGCCAGAAAGGAATTTTGCTGTTTTGGGAGGGGAGTCCTTTAGCACAGCCATGATTATAACCTGGCATAAGCAGTCACACCTAAGGAGCAGCCTCCCTGCGTAGCAAAGGCAGAAGCCTGAGACAGAATTCCTACCTTTACCTGGGAAACAATGCGGGAAGTGACTACTGTATTAGATGCATAGTTGCTTAGTTCGGTTCTTGAAACCCATAAAGCCTTTTTTTTGTTTCTTCTCTCAGCAAAATAACATTTTTTTTTAAAAAGCTCAATTCCCAATAGATAAATAGCAATTACAATTACAATCGCACACACTTAATAAACCTTGACTTGGCCCCCAATACAAGAGCCGTCACCTTAGGAAACTTTCCCTTTGCAAACAAACTGATGAACACAATCCCTGGGGCTGCTTTCCTCTCTCTCTCTTTTTTTTTTAAAGTAATATTTAACATCGCTACGAGCAATTTGTTGTTTAAAAGGACTGATTAGCACGGTTGTTGTCCAACACAGCCTGCTACATTCCCAGTGTTAAAACATTAGCCAAGTGCTATCCTATAACCGTTAAAACTACCTTCGGTTTCAATCAGTTTTGTAACACAGCCTTATTAACAAAGTTCTGTTTACCCATATGGGAGAAGGTGACTGACCAGATGTTCTGATTTTTAAAAGATCTGTTGGTGTCCCAGTGATTTCCGCTGGGAGATTGAATTGTCCCAGATTTTCCTGCTGAGAACTCGGAGCGGGCACAAAAGTTGCTAGCAAGGTAAAGCCCCTTTAGCCACTAAGGAGTTTGGAGTGAGGGATTAAGAGAGCCTTTCCCCCAGAGAGTGGAAGCTTCCTCCAATGTGGTTCAGATTAATACATGAATTATTATAAATGGCTCCTTTGCCCTTTGCAAAACAGTTGCAGTGCTACCACGAGCAGTGCAGAGACAAGGTTCCAAAAGGGAAATGCATTTTTTGCCCCCACTGGGGACCTATTGCTTATATTCAAATCTTGGTGTGTGTGTGGGGAAACTCTGAGTATAGTCCCCCTGGGGCCCCTCCCACTGTCATTTGTAGACATGTGTGTGTATGTGTGATCAGAGAGAAAGAGATTGAGAGGGGAAATCCTCTTTGTCCTGTGAAGTACAGCCTGCAGACCTCCTGTGTTGTAATGTAAAACTGCCGGGGTGGCTGGAATGACCATATGCTGTGAATGTGAGCCCGAGGCCTGTTTAAATGTAAATTCCCCCCTTTATCAGAATAAAAGAATATCTGTTTAATATGGAATGAAGGCGGTTTGGCAGGAGCCGCTGCTACTTCAGGTAAAGCCAGAATAAACAGCAACATTGATTAAAATGAGCCCCCTATTCTGCACCTGTCATGTTCACCTCCTCAGCGACAAAGGCCCCACTTGTTTATTTACCTGTAGAGCTGTTATAATATTTTGCTTTCTAAAGAGATGGGGAAGCCACCTGCCATACCTTTGGCATTTCTTTCACAACAAAGCACTCCAGCCTCAAGAGCTGGTGCTCATTGTTCTGCTCCACAGCTTGGAAAAGAAGATGAATCAAGAAGTGTAGGATCCAAACAGAAATTATTATTGATTTAATCACATAATCAGCAGCAAACACTTCAGGCTAAGATAGCAAATCCATAACAGCCTGCCCACAGAACCACCCTTACAAATTTACCAGCAAACCACGGCGCACACTTAGCAAACAAAAAGAGCAAGGGTCACCTTCACTTGGCGGCAAAATATTGACATTCCTAAAGCTTAAATATGTTTTGAGTTAAGTGTTATCAATCAGTGATAAGAGTTGAATGTCTGTTAAACATAACTGCATTGGCAGAAGGATTATGGAATGCTTTCTTGCCATAATCTAGAAGCATCTTTCAGACAAAACTCTGTTTGAAATCAATTGTGCAAGAGGAGCTGCCTGCTGTGACCATTCAGTGTCATACAAAAGGAGAGAGAGTCTCCCTGTGATCTTTAACCATAACCGGTTATCTAATGAGACCAGAGCTTTAATTTCTTTTCACATCAAACATAGAATCAATGCTTCGGATTCAACAATGTGTGTAAACAGGCCGTGAAGCCATCCCGTTAGACGGCAGCCAAGTCAGCTGTCCAAGCCCCTGGCGTGGTTATTTCCATGAATCCTCTTTAGTTCCAGGTAACTGCCCCCATCAGGTTCTTCCTGGCTCCTTCTATATGGAGAGTAGGGCCAACTCACAGTCCTAAGAGGCCTTCTGTTGTAGTAATAGAAAACTTTGGGAGACAAACTGGATTTTTGCAGGGATGCTGGAGAAAGGCACTATCATGAGGATCTGGTTTTTTTGGGGAGAAAATGGTGCTAATAATAGTGGAGAGGTTACTGTCTCTTCAAGGTACCATTACAGTGACAAACTTAGCATTTAAAAGAAAAAAAATGGTAGGAAGCCTCAATGGTGCTGAAGATTAAGCAGCAGTGTTCTTCATAGACCTTTTCACTGAGATTGTGAAAACCAAAGGAAGCAGGGAGAAAGCAATACTTAAGACTGTAGCTATGTTACCTAGGTCATCAACTTCTCCTTTGTTCTGACCAACAAGCTACCAGTTCAGATAATTGCTCCAAAGCCCTGGCTGGGTAAAAGAAAGATGAGGGATGAATAAGTGAATCTATATTTATTTTTGTGTCCTAATGTGGCAGGATCTACCACACACAATGCAGGGTTTTGGGAACTTGGAACCTCAGCTGACTTTGTATAATCTCACATTTGCGTGTGCAGGTGACTGCCTATATTTGTAAGACATGTGTGTGTGTGTGTGTGTTCAGAGAGAAAGACTGAGAGGGAAAATCCTCTTTAAAAAGGTTCTATTAAAAACAATGATTGAAATATAATTTGGCATGAGGGAATGAGTAGAAATGTACCACTATCAACAGAACAAAGGTAGGACCAGCCTTCCTGTTTTCCATCTCCTCTATTGCTCTTCTACCACTGCGAAGGAGTTTTCTAACATAGCCAAAATCTTCCTTGTCTCCCATTTTTGAACCATCTGGATTATTTCCTATTCCTCCTGCAATTTCACCTCCACATATACTGAGTTGCCACTTTCATCTGCCTCTTCAATTTAGACATGTTTCCCTCTTTCCTCTATCAAATTCCTAGTGATCTTATTTCAGGACAACAGAAGCTAGTCTTCAACTTTGACCTTCTTCTCATAACATTTCCTGGACATAACATTTCCTACAACTAGTACTTCAGTTTGGCACCTTGTTACTCACAACTACTCACAGTGTCTTCCCTTGGGATCAGTTAGAGGCTGTTCACTGTGGCCATTACAATGCCTTGACATTAGCTAACGTAGCCTTACATGTTTCCTTCAACTCTTGCTATATTGTTCTTAAACTTATTGTCTTGTCTCCTTGCTTGGTCCCCTCTTTCTTGCTATGAGGTCTTTTGCCTAATCTACCCAGCATGTATGGATAGCTTCCCTCATCCTGCATGCCTACTCATATCCCTCTGTTCCTTGGGCAGCAACTTAGATACTTCATCCAGAAAATATCCTCTGGCTAATTCCTAGGGTGTTCTAGCCTAGATGCATGATCCCTTACCACTTTGTTCCTTCAGATTAATTTTGTAATTATAGTATGAGACACTTAAATTATTTGTACTTTGTCTGCTCCCTAGTAGGAACCTTGAGTAAACAACTGGCCCAGCAATGGTTCTGGATAAGTTATTATGGTATTCTGTGGTATTGTGGTATTTCAGGAATATAAGCTGTTGAAGAGTGAAGATTATTTTATTTATTCTTTGTGTATCCCCAGTGCTTAGCATAAAGCTATATATAATAGATATTTGATAAATGTTTATGGGTTTGACTGATTCTGTATTTGTCTATACTATCTAGTATTAGTTATATACTGCCTTGTTATACACACATATATGGCTTATATTTGTAATTATCTTATAAGTTCTGTGAGGGTAAGGATTATGTCTTATCTTTCTTTTGAGCCTGTGGAGTACAGAGTTGGGCATACCATAAGAGGTTAATAAGGCCCCCAATGGTAGAGCAGTAGGCATAGCTTCTAGGTCCTACACACTACTGCTTGCTTTCTTTTCTCTAAAAGTATAAGGGGCATGGAGGGGCAGTTAGGTGGTACAGCAGATAGAGCACCTACCCTGAGGTCAGGAGGACCTGAGTTCAAATCTGGCCTTAGACATTTACTAGCTGTGTGACCCTGGGCAAGTCACTTAACCCCAATTGCCCCCAAAATATAAAATAAAGTAAAAATGTCAAGAGGGCAGATTACCTACTTGTGAACCTCTCCTGTTTCCATGTATTATTTTCTGTGCTCTTGGCTGTTGTTTCAGGCCTGCGGTTGATCAGTCACTTGGTTGTATCTGACTCTTTGTGACCCCGTGGACCATAACACTCCAATATTATCCATAGGGTTTTCTTTTTTTTTTAATTATTTAATATACTTAGTTTTCAGCATTGATTTTCACAAGAGTTTGAATTACAAATTTTCTCCACATTTCTACTCTGCCTCCCACTCCAAGATGGCGTACACTCTGGTTGCCCTGTTCCCCAGTCTGCCCTCCCCTCCATCAACCCATTCCCCTCCCATCCCCCTTTCCCTTCCTTTCTTGTAGGGCAAGATAAATTTCTATGCCCCATTGCCTGTGTATCTTATTTTCTAGTTGCATGCAAAAAACTTTCGTTTTTGTTTTTGAACATCTGTTTTTAAAACTTTGAGTTCCAAATTCTCTCCCCTCTTCCCTTCCCACCCACCCACTCGCTCTAAGAAGTCAAGCAATTCAACATGGGCCACACGCGTATTATTATGTATAACCCTTCCA
>CM053622.1:175440407-175475116 GCA_028646595.1 Phalanger gymnotis
GATTCACTCATCCCCCCTCACCTGCCTTCTCTTCTTTTCCTACAGAACTGTTTTTTCTTGCCACTTTTATGAGAGATAATTTGCCCCATTCTATCTCTCCCTATCTCCCTATCTCAATATATTCCTCTCTCATCCCTTAATTTGATTTTATTTCTTTTAGATATCTTCCCTTCGTCTTCAACTCACCCTGTGCCCTCTCTCTCTCTCTCTCTCCCTATATATATATACATACACATACATATATACACACATACACACTCATATATACACATATATATATATACATAAACATATATATATATACATGCATATTCCCTTTAGCTACCCTAATACTGAGGTCTCATGAATCATACACATCATCTTTCCATGTAGGAATGTAAACAGTTCAACTTTAGTAAGTCCCACGCAATTTCTTTTTCTTGTTCTTTTTCTTGATTACCTTTTCATGCTTCTCTTGATTCTTGTGTTTTAAAGTCAAATTTTCTATTCAGCTCTGGTCTTTTCACTGAGAAAGCTTCAAAGTCCTCAATTTTATTGAAAATCCATATTTTGCCTTGGAGCATGATACTTGGTTTTGCTGGGTAGGTGATTCTTGGTTTTAATCCTAGCTCCATTGACCTCCGGAATATCGTATTCCAAACCCTTCAATCTCTTAATGTAGATATCCATAGGGTTTTCTGGGCAAAGACACTGAAGTGGTTTGCCATTTCCTTCTCCAGTGGATTAAAGCAAACTGAGGTTAAGTGACTCGCCGAGGGTCACACAGCTAGTAAGTGTCTGAGGCTGGACTCAAACTTGGGTCTTCTTGACTCCAGGCCCAGCACTCTATTCACTGAGCTACCAAGTTTTCCTCTCCTACTGCTGTACTATAGTTTAATTGCTCATGGTTTAATGAACTAACAATATTCTTTATTTGAAATTGTTCCACACACTTCCTTGAGCTCTTTAGAATAAAGGTGCCATACAAATATAATGAATAAATTATGTTAGTGTTATTCACAATCTGCTTACTTGTATCTTAACATTTATTTCACAAAAATTTTTGTGAAGTATAATTTGGAAAACAAGGTATGAGATTAAAAAACCAGGAAAACTCAATCAATTTGGGTTTAATTTAGAAATGTGATATTAGTGCTTGAGTTATAGTACTACTTCCTATTGGTGTTTCAAGGAAGTTAAAAATAAGGCAACAATAAGTGTTTGAATTATACTTTTCATATTTTGTTTCTTGTTCTGTAGATTCAAACATCTTCCCTATAACTGAAGTGAACAAACCTAATCAATGTGCTATTGTAGATACGCTGTTGAACTTAGAGTCAGAAAGACCATTATTCCAATTCTGCCTCTGATATTTATTAGCTCAGTGACTTTAGGCAAGTGTGCCTTAAGTATTCCCCAGAATTTATCTGTTAAGTCAAGGGCTGAAAGGAAATCATAGATCTGTTGAATATTTGTGCTTTATTAACGAGGAAAGCAGGAGAATATCTTCTGGGGTCAGATTTTGTCTGGGAGGCACCACATTTTTAAAAATAGTGTTGATAAACTGGAGAAATCCAGAGGAGGACAACCACAATGGCAAAGGACACTGGCTCCATGGAACACGAGGATTAGTTGAAGGAAATACAGATCTTTAGCCTAGAGGAGAAAACAAACCTCTGGGGAGGAGGGAATTATAATTATGTGCAAGTTCTTGAAAGGCTGTGATGTGGAAGAGTAATTAGATTTGTTCCCTTTGGTCCCATAGGACTGAGCTGGGGGTAATGGGTGGAAGTCTCAAAGACACACATTTGGGCTCAACGTAAAGAGAAATTGCCTCCTGAGTAGAGCCCTCCTAAAAAGGAAGGTAGTCTTTAAGCACTGGTTGGGTGACCAGTTGTTGACCATACTATACTGGGTATTCCTTTTCAGGTACAGATTGGATATGGTGGCATGAAGTGTCTCCCAACTCTGAAATTTTGTGTTTTGTGAATTTCTGGACCAAACTTTAGTAGCAGAATCTTCAAAGAGAAAAAGATACTATACAAGTAGACTTAAATCCAGAAACCAGACCCTTTGTGTTCTTATTCAAAAGTGTCCAGATCAATACTGCTCAAATGGTTGGAACCATTTAGGGTCATTTAAACCTAAGTTAAATTGAAGAGGGCTACTGGTTATATAATTACCAAAATTCATTATTTCCTGAGATTGTTGTCATAACCCTAAACCAGGTCGGCTAAAGCTGACCTTCCTCTTTCTCTTACTGGTATCACCTAATCTCTTCTTTCCACCCCTAGTACCATTCCCATAGACTAGAAGTCTCAAGATTATACTTGACATCCTTTATTTCCCTCAACTCATAATCCAATCAGTCACAAAACTTTGCCACTTCCACCTCTTTAATAGCTTTTATGCCATCCTTTGGTTCTATTTTCCATCACTTTAATTCAAGTCAAAATTGTATTTCTACTGTACTCTTGAAATAGTCCCCTAACCCAGTTCATTTCCTCTAGTTGTTTCTCAATTCTATTCATTCAACCCAAATTAATTTCCTAAAGCTACCAGTTTGATCTCATCATTCCTGGGTTCAAAAACATTAAATTGCTCTAAATTGCCATGAGTTGGGACAATCATGCAGGTTGGAGTTTTAAAATATCATCAGTTTATTCCCATTAAGTGATAGGGAAGAGACAGCTAGTTGTAATGCTAACTTACACACACACACACACACACACACACACACACACACGCACACACGCACACACACACACGCACACACGCACACACATGCACTCACACACACACACACACCTGCGCACACACACATGCACACACACACACGCACACACGCACGCACATACTCACACGCACACACACACGCACATGCACATGCACATACATTATGCATCGCCAGACTGAGAAATCTCTGGGTGGGACTAAGACTTTAGACAATTTGTGGGGAGTGGCGGCCTTAAGTTGGTATGTTGAGAAGACAGCTCTAGTAATGTGAGATGATCCCCCAAAGGGTCTTTCTTTAAATCCAGTTCTTACTTTAAGTGATCTTCTTTCATTCTGCAAATCTAGGAAGGCTGATAGGATTTGGAGCTGGAAGTTACTTTAGGTCAGGCCTGCATAACCTGTGGCCTGCCAAAGGATTTTGGGTGGCCCACAAAAAATATAGAAGATACTTTCCTCTACACTTTTTTGCGAGCCTCCCAAAATCCTTTGGTATGAGCCAGTGGGCCTCAGGTTGTACAGGCCTGCTTTAGAGTCTAGTCCTTGTTGGCCTATCCTTGGGTATTTCTTCAATTTGTTCCTATTACTTGTCTTTTGATTTTCTGGAGACATCAAATTGTCGAGTGTCCTTTTCTTAGCATTTTAAAAAAAACCAATATGAGTATTGTTGTTGTTAGGAAACCCTCACCATACCTTTGCCTTTGGAATACATCCTTTTTTTCAAAAGTCTTTCCTAAACATTTTTTCCTTTCCTTTTTTTTTTTTTTGCTTTTTTTTTTGGCAGGGCATGCCCAAGGTCACACAGCTAGTACATGTGTGAAGTGTCTGAGGCTGGATTTGAACTCAGGTCCTCCTGACTCCAGAGCCAATACTCTACTCACTGAGCCACCTAGCTGCCACACATTTTTTCCTTCAATCTACTACATTTCTTCTACATAGTGCAAGTCTATTTATGCATATATATAAAATTTTCATTCTTATGTTTGCGGACAACATAGAATACTGAATAAAATCCAGTCTCCCTAACCTGGCATTCAAAGCCACAATCTAATTCTTTAGTTTTTTTCTCTCACTGTTAGCCTACAAATATCCAATACTCAGGTAGCACAGTGAATAAAGTTCTGGGCCTGAAATGAGGAAGATTTGAGTTCAAATCTAGCCTCAGATGGCTGTGTCACCCCAGGCAAGTAACCTAACCTTGGTTTGGCTCAGTTTCCTCAAATTTAAAGTGGAGACAGTTATAGAACCTATCTCATGGATTTGCTGTGAGGATCAATGAAATAATATTTGTAAAATGCTTAGCACAGTGACTGGCATGTAGTAGGCACTTAATAAATGCTTATTCTCCACCCAAATTAGTCAACAAAATTTTCTTATGGGCCCTAAGACTTATTTCCAGGATGAGTCTCAAATCATTGGGAAAATGAAAGAATTAATTTCTCATTTATTAGTGTGTTTCAGATGCAAGATTCCGATAATTTTAGAGCTATGGGAGGCTTTGCTGATCATTTCTACAGACTCCGTATCTTATTGGTGGGGAAAACTGATGATGAAAAGAGACTAAGTGATTTGACCAAGATGACACTGTTAGTGGCAAAGTACAGATGGGAACAACAGAGGATTTGGGGATTTCGAGCAAGAAAGATCCTCATAATTCACTTGTTCTAGCTGCTTCATCTCAAAGATGAGGAAAATGAGGCCGACATCCAGTGTCAGTAGATCAAAGAATAGATAGTAGGGAGTAAAGAATACTGGAAATGCCAAACAGAACTTTCTGTATTTGCTCCTGAAGGCAATAGGAAGCCACTGGAATTTATTGAGTAGTGAATTGACATGATTGGACCAAGGCTAAAGGAAAATCTGTTAGTGGCTGAATGGAGAACAGTTTGGAGTGAGGAGAGACTTGAAGGAGGCAGTCCCAACAGTAAGCTATTGCAGTAATCCAGGTGTGATGAGGGCCTGCACTAGAGTAGTGGAATGTCAGAGAAGAGAGTGGGGTATATTTGAGAGATGTTGCAATGCAAAGGCAAAACCAATGGGCCTTGACAACAGATTGGACGTGGAAGGTGAGAGATATTGAGGGGTCAAGGATGACCCCTAGATTGGGAGCCCGAGGGACAGGGAAGATAGCATTACCTTCTATTGTAATAGGGAAGTTGAGGCAGGAGAATTTAGGCAGAAAGGTAATGAGTTCAGTTTTAGGCATATTGAGTTTATATTGAGTTTATCTACTGGATATCCAGTTCAACATGTTTGAAAGGCAGTGGGAGATAGGAGATTGGAGGTCAGAAGAGAGGCTAGGGAAGGATATGTAGACTTAAGAATAATCAGCATAGAGATGGTAATTAAATTCATGGGAACTTGATGAGTTGACCAAGTGAAGTGGTATAAGAGGAAAAGAGAGAACGGCCCAGAGCAGAATTCTGCGGGACACCTATAGTTAGATGAGATGATCTGGATGAGGATCTAGCAAAAGAGACTAGAGAAAAGAGCAGTCTGATAGGTAGGAGAACCAAGAGAGAGTGGTGTCCTGAAAACCTAGATGGAAGAGAGTAACAGGGAGGAAAAGGTAACCAATAGAGTCAGAGGCTATAGAGAGAATGAGGATTGAGAAAAGGCAATTTGTATTTGGCAATAAAAGATTCTTGGTAGCTCTGGAGAGAGCAATTTTAGTGGAATGATGAGGTCAGAAGTCATATTGTAAGTGATTAAGAAAAGAATGAGAGGAGAGAATGTAGCACACCAATTGTATATGGCCTTTTCAGGGAGTTTAGCCACAAAGGGCAGAAGACATCGACGACTATGGTAGGGATGAAAGGACCAAGTGAGGGTTTTTGAGGATGAGGGAAACATGGGTATATTAGTAGGCAGTAGGGGAGGAGTTAGTGGATAGAGATTGGAGATAAGTGATAAAGTGGGGATAACAGAGGAAGCAATCTGTTGGAGGAGATGTGATGGAATGAGATTGCTTGAAAGGGTAGAAGGGTTAGCCTTGTGTAATGTTAATGGGATAGGAAGATCTTCCCTGCCCATTAATAAACCTCACTTGGTACCCATTAAGGGAAGCTTGCTTAGGGGAGGCTTGCTTGTAGGAAGGCTCACACTTTTTGCTAATTTCTAATTAGGCACCAAGTCAGGAGGTTTGTGATGCCCTCTGGCTCTGAGAAGTATATATATACTCTGAGGTGAGGTTTTACTTTGGGGGCAAGGACCGTTTGATGTCCTGGTCAAGATTGGCTTCCTGACTGCCCAGAGGTAAAGGCTCTCTTGATTCAATGGTGTATGTAAAGTGTATAGCAATATTGCTTTGATTCAGATAGTTAAGAGCCCTGTCTGTAGGTCTTTAATTCTCTGCTTGTATTTTCTCTGAATTTTCTCTGAAGTTCAGGGTGCTGACTTTTCACCTGAACTAGTGAATGTTATTAAAGAAGACTGTTGACCCCTTAAACAACTATCTTTTCTAGTAAAGCAGATCCAAGAACCTGTTCTAGCAGCCATCTTGGATATGCTAGAATGCTTGCTCTTACACCTTGGTAAAGTCTCTTTTGCCTCATCCAGATCATCTCATCTAACCATAGGTGTCCTGCAGAATTCTACTCTGGGCCCTCTTCTCTTCTCCTTCTATACTACTTCACTTGGTCAACTCATGTGAGACAGGAATGAAGGAGGAAATAGTAGCAGAAGGCATCTGAGTAATATAAAATAAGGAATAAGTAATATAAAATGAGTAATATAAATGAGGAAGAGGGAGCTTATGGCCTTAATTTTTCTCTAAAATATAAGGCAAGGTTCTCCACTGAGTGGGTGGCAGAGACGGGGAGCAATGGGAGGTCTGAAGAGGGATCTAGCCAATCACAGTCAGGTATGCTTTTCATTGGTTTAAAATATATACAAACATTAACAAACAGAAAAAAAGGGATAATGTATTTAACTTTTAGTGTACATAATAATTTTGAAATAATTTTTAGCAAACAAAATTTTTTAATGGATTTTATTGGCTTTGAGCACCTGAAATACATTTTTCTCTCTGTTCGAGTAAATTCTGTTTGTAAACTTCAAAATGGACTCATTCATTTGCAAATAAACCCATTTTTGAAAATAAGCAGAAAAATTTCTATCATTGCAATATATTTATAGTTAATAATGTCTATCAGTCTATTATCAATCTATCCGTTTCTATCTACCATCTATTTTTCTATCCATTTGTCCATCTCTTTTTACTCCCCAGCCTTCTCCCTGCCCGCCTCCATACCCCCCCACCCTGCCTCATATATACAAATTTATGTTGGGCCAAGAAGGACTTACCTGTCTTACTATTTTATCATAAAGGGAATGAGTAAGAAAAAGGAAAAGGTAGAGATCTAAAGAAATTCCTAAAGGAAAGGAGTAAAGCAAGACATAAAAGAGTAGGGAGATGAAAACATGTCACTTAATTGAACTATGAAGAAGAAAGAAAAAAAGGAGAGGAAAAAGTATGGCCTGCAGCTCTTTGTTTATGAGAACATCTGTCTAGGGTGTGGACAGCTGGAGATGCATCTTTGGAAGGTTTTTTTACTACTTGAAATTTGTTTCAGCCAAATAGATTTACTTCAACGTATCACACAAAAATGAATAGTCGGGCTTAGAAATCAGCTTTGCCTTGTTGCAAATATATTTTATACGTATATCTCACATATTATAGGACATGGGATTAATTCCTTGTGGAAGATTTTCTAATGACCAGCTTCCCAAAGTGAGTTAAAAGTAGAATTCCCTCTTGGAACCCTGGTTTAATCCACCTCCCACCTCAACCCTGTAACACCTTTTCCCTTGTAAAACTCACCATTAAACTATAAACTTCAGTAAAGTGAACATGAAGAAATATATGAGTACCATAATATTTCTTTGATTGTTAAGAAGTTTTTTTTATTTTAGCTAAAGAATTTGTGACATTTTAAAAGAAACTTTTTAATGTCCTGAGCATCCATTAAAATGAGTTCATTAGCAATGAATTATTAACCTACATTTTCAAAGCAGAGGCAAAAAAATGCTCAACAAATGTAAAGAGATGTGTGGCAACATATAACTTCAGGCCATTGTTTATATATTATTACAGCTATTATAACTAATTGATGCACTAGCAGTTAATTAGTAGCCTTGATTCCCCAAATGTTTTGCAGGACGATTATGTTGTACTGCTTTCAAAATGCTCAATATTCTAGAGCCATGGTGGGCCTTCTTAGCTTCTGCCTTCCTTTTTCATACAACCTACTCTCCCTGTATTTCCAAAGAAGAAAGAAAGTGCTATCAAACCTTACCCTCTTTCTTAAAAGTTCAAGCATTCAGTTTTCACAATATTCCATCATTTGTTTAGCTTAAACAAATTTGAACATATTTGCATCTTAATTAAAGGGAAGAGCAAAGAAGAGGTGAAGTCAGGTCACTGGATTAAGGAACTAGCATCTCTGATAGCACTGCCTTAATGAGCCTAAATGAAGCACAGTTACTTGGGGTTCAACCGTCCTATAGTGTCAGAGGAATTCTTTAACACTGATAAGTGAAATCTATTAAATATTTTTTATTCTGTTTTCCTATGTAGTTCATTTTTTAAATATTTCTATCTAATTTTCAAAAAAAATTGAGATTTTTGTCAGAGAACATTTCTTGGTTGAGAAAGTTAGTTACTACCTTTGGGTTAGTATCTACATTCAGAAATATGATGAACCCAGACAGTTTCCATATCACTTCTCCACTTGAATAAGGAATTTCTCTACAGCTCCATTTATTCACATGATTTTATAGAATGATAACTAGAAAATGGTACAGAAGTTCATCTTCGTGCAGGCAAAAAGATCAGATTTCCATCACCAATATTTTCTGTCAATTTCCGCCTAGATGCTTTTGATCATGTGAAGCAACAGGAGTATAGATTTACCTTCACAAAATCAGTATGTTAGTTGTTTCATATCATATACCATGTTGAATTCAAATAAAAGAGCCTAAGGCACTTTATAAGTTGTAAACAATCACATTAATATTGTCATATGCATATACATATTGTAATTTAGAAGCAAAACCATTGCTCATTTGTATTTTTAAATACCTGAAAACAAGCATATGAAAGGGAACATACCTGCTAAGGCATGCTCTACGGATGGTCAGGTCCTGTGAGTACTAGACAATATGTTGATGACCCAGTAGTTGGTTACTTCAAGCCCTCTGGAAGAGATCTATAACAAGGCAAGACTGAATTAATCAATGAACAGCTTATAAGCTCTGTTCATGTTCCTATATTAGCAGAAGGCATGCTTTCAGCATGTTGAACAGATTTCCTGTGGTGATCTTATGGGAAGACATGAGCAAGAGTCATACAGCATGGGCAAGCATGGATGAGTTGCTAGCTACATTGTTGTAGCTAATATCTATAAGAATGAGATCAAACATCCACTTGAATATATGGAGGATTTTTATCAGCAACAATAGTGGAACCATCAAAGTTAGGTCTCTCTACTTGATCTATCAATTAAGTCAAGAACAGTTGGACCCTATCAAGTATAGTCAATAGAAATCAATGTTAGAGGCATTACAAGTTCATAAACACTGAGAAAATGAATCTTAAGATATCTCAGAGAGATTATAGTTCTAAAAGAATGGGAAAGATCATGGACCATATTTTTCCTAAGGAGGGAAAAACAAGGTGGATGGGTGGAGGTGTGGATGACCTCAGCGGCTGCTGATCCATGTGCCTGTTTTCTTGTCTCTATAAACATCTTTATGATGATTTATACGTGCATCTTCAATGAAAATGCAAGGCGGCAGGCTTTCAGAATGACTTTCTGTGGTAGAGCTCATTAAGTTCATTGTTATAATCATGCAACTGATTGAGAGCTATCTAGAAGATAGATTCCTCCTGTGTTTATTGATCTCAGGAAAGCACTTGAGCCTTGAGTCTGCAGATAAGATAACTCTTATTCAGGCCTCCAGATCACAGAAGGCGCCATGATAGATAAGTCTACAGAGTTAATTCTACTTAAATCATTTGCTTAAAATGGCTATTAAGTGAAGTACTAAATAGGAAGGTATGACTTTGCTAACAGTATTTACCCCTTGGGCAGGTAGGTGGTACAGTGGATAGAGTGTTGGGCCTGTAGTTAGGAAGACTTGAGTTCAAATCACTTAACCCTGTTTGCTTCAGTTTCTTCATCTATAAAATGAGATGAAGAAGGAAATGGCAAACCACTTCCACATCTTTGCCAAGAAAACTTCAGAAAAGACTCAGTGACAACAACACCAATTCACTCATGTCGTGGAAGACATCCTACATAAATTCCAAGAAAAAGGATGATTTCCTATTGATGGCAAGACTTTTTAAATGTTTGTATTTGCTGCTGATGTGCTTCTAATTTCGCTGAGCTCTAGAAAAATACAAAACCTTCTCAGTGTAAAAGTGATAAAGAAAATGGCCTAACTAGACATCCTTTAAGAATGAAATGGATGAAATAAGTATATTTTTCACATTGTGACTTAGCTCCCTTGAGTTTCATCCAATTTATAATATCAGTAGATGTGTAGAGGAAGCTCACTCACACAGCGGATAGAGCACTAGACCTGGAGGCAGGAAGACCTGGGTTCAAATCTAGCCTCAGACACTCACTAGCTGTGTGAACTTGAGGAAGTTGCTTAAACTCTGTTTGCCTCAGTTTCTTCACATATAAAATAGAGATAACAACAGCACCTACCTTGAAAGAGTATTGTGAAGATTTAATTAGATAATATTTGTGAAGTGCTTAGCACAGTGCCTGTCTGGCACATAGTTGGTGTTATGTAAGTGCTTATTTCCCTTTCCCCTTCCACTGCTGAAGACAGAAAATGAGCTGGGCCTGGAAATGAGGATGAATTTAGAATGGATTATTTTTGGGAAACTGCACTGCTCTTTTAATGATCACAAATTGTTCACTACCACAGAAACTGATTATTTAATACCAATATTTTTCAGTGATGCTATATTTATGAATCATGGAATACTATACTATTATGAAAGTTAAAATTACAACTTTACAAAGGGCAGTAGAAAGGGCTATATGGTCAGAATATGCTATCGAAAATGACTTATGTAGGATGAGTGGCGAGAGTATATGTTATCCATAATATCAGAGGTGGATGTGGGTTGGTACTTTATCTACCTATTTATCCATCTATATCTATCTGTCTCTCTATCTATGTCTGTCTATCTGTCTGGTTATTTATTTCCTGGAGAAGGGGATGGGATTTGTGATTTCATTTGGTTCGGGGGGAGAGAGAATGGCTAGCAAGCCAGCTACTCCTCTAGCCTCACTGGTGGGCTAGAGCCAGGGCTTGACTATTCATTATCATTGCCCATGTTTGGTGGCCCGGCCTGGTTAGAGGCCAATCCTTAATCATTTCAAAACAAACAAATGAGCTGCTAATTTTGTAGATTGCAGCCCATTAATTCACTTGTGAATGGTATTGCCCAAATTAGGTCACATGCAGTCAATACTCTCTCTGTCACTTTCTACCCTTCTGCTAGTGTCACAATATTGAGTCCACCTCTGTGATGTTGCCGCTTATCCTGCCATGCCGCCTGGAGGGGAGGAACCAAAACCTCTCCATCGAAGGTCGTTTGCATGTAGGTATGTAGGCATATACATTGCCTTTTGGTTCTGAAGATATAACCATTGATAGTAAACTACTTTATGTGTATGTGACAATGACAAAAAGTGAGTAGATCTTTTCCATATGCGAAGCATTTGTCATTTGTCCACTTGGGCTTCCATTTATGGGATCTATAATAGTGTATAACTTTGCCTATTGGCATTTGGGACAATCCACTGTTTTATCTTATGTAAATGTTCGTGTTATACAAACCGCTTCTCAGTTTTCCTCATATGAATGTGGACTACTTGCTGCTTCCTTATACTGGTGCTGGAATACTCTTGTTAGGCCTTGGATTATTTCTTCTGCCTAACAGGCTTGGAATATCCTGTATTCAGATTACTATATAATATTTGTGAATTCAGCTGTAAGAGTAGAGAGAGAGAGAGAGAGAGAGAAAGAGAGAGAGAGACAGGCAGAAAGAAAGAAACAAAGAGAAAGAAAAAGAGAAAGATGGAATGAGGCAGAGAAATTGTACCTTCCTATCACACTAGTAGTTATAATCCACCATGATAGAAAGCACAAAGAACTATGCATTTGGGTGTGAAGGTGTGCCCTCCTGCTACTTGAAAAGAAAGAGATCATATTCTGTTGAAAACATACCTACTGAGATAATTCAATTTCATTTGTAAAAATGTGGCTTTATCCAGAAATTGTCAGTGATATGATAAAGCTAATTAAGACATGCATGGTGTTAACAGTTTCATTAGAGGAGATAATATTGCACAAGAAAAATAAGAAATCATTATGATGAATGTCTCAACATTACATTACATGTTAATGAAGTGTAAACGATCTAATTATTTTTGAAAGAATACAGATTCGATTAAACTGTCGGAATTAAATTGGAAAGGACAGCCGATTGTACTTTTTATGTACAGACAAGTTAACGTTAATTAGGCACAATCTACAGGAACAAATGAGGCACAACCCTCAGTGAACAATCATGTATCCATTGCTCAAGGCAGGTTTCATAAAGAAATATATTAGGGGAAAAATTGTAAGTCAATTAAATACAGTGCTATAGCAGTGGGAGGGAAAATGAGGAAAAACCTCAGTTCCTTCCTCTTACATTTTGAATGTGTTTATAGAGCAATCACCCTGCTAGTGCTGCTCCATTTTGAAGAATTGAAGTGCTGGAAGGGACCTCAAAGGTCATCTATACCTCACACATATCAAAACAGGAATCCCTTTTACACTCTTCTCCATCAAGTGATTACCCAGCATCTGTGTGAAGTTCTCCAGTGACTGGGAACTCGCTATATACTGAGGCAGGTCATTCCACTTTGCCGTTGCTGTTCAGTTGTGTCTGACTCTTTGCGACCCCATTTTGGATTTTCTTGGCAAAAATACTGAAGTGGTTTACTATTTCCTTCTCCAGCTTATTTTACAGATGAAGGAACTGAGGCAAACAGGGTTAAGTGACTGGCCCAGGATCATACAATTGGCAAGCCTCTGAGGCCAGATTTGAACACAAGAAGAGGAGTCTTCCATGTTCCAGGCTAGGTGCTCTCACCATTGTACCACCTAGCTAAATTAATTGTAAGGAAGATTTTCCTCATATTGAACTGAATGCTGTCTTTTTGCTACTTCTTTCCATTGTTCCTAGTTTTCCCTTCTGGGGCAAGAAGAAAAAACAACGACAAAGAAGCAGAATCCCTCTGCCATGTGATAACACCAGTTATTTGAAGAGAGCCTTCCCAGACCTCTATTTGCTGGGCTGAGCATTCATGCTCCTTTGATTGTACTGACCATCCATTCCTATGTTTCTCCTCTGGACCTGCTCCAGTTTGTCAATGTCCTTTTGAAAATGTCATATCCAGAACTAAACATAGATGTAGCATGATCAGGGCAGAGAATAGTTGGATCCTATCTTTTTTAAATTCTGGATATTATGCTTTTATGAAGGCAATCTAAAATCAGTTTTGGGTGGTCATGTCAGTTCATTGATTTTGTTGAGCTTATAGCCCACGGAAACCCCTAGATCTTATTAATATCTACCTTTTGCATATGGCCTAGCTATGACTTCCCTGTCCTGTACTTGGGCGAATTTTTTTTGAAACCAAATGTAAGAATTCATATTTCCCTATTAAATTTATTATTAGATATACTTTATCATTCTAGCCTGTTAAAATCTTCTTAATTCCTTATTCTGTCAGTCTTTATATTAGCCAGCTTAACCCACTTTATGTCATCTGCAAATTGGATAGGTATATCATCTATGCTTTCGTTCAAATCATTAATAAAAGTGCTAAGCAGAAAAGCAAAGCTCAGATGCCTTTGCTATATTACATTGGAGTCCTCTGTGAAGGGTGGCAATGAAGCATTGCTCTTGGGCTCTGGTTATTCAACCAGTTCTAGATCCACTATGATCTAGTCTACGTGTCTCCATATTGTCTTCAAAGATATTATGAAAAACTTTATGAAATATATTACTGAGATACAGATTTTTCAGGGTAGCTAGGTAACACAGTGGATAGAGCACCGGATTTGAACACAGGAAGACTCATCTTCCTGAGTTCAAATCTGGCCTCAGATATTTACTAGCTGTATGATTCTGGACACATCACTTAACTCTGTTTGCCTCAGTTTCTTCATCTGTAAAATAAGCTGGAGATGGAAATGGTAAATCAATCTAATACCTTTGCCAAGAAAACCCCAAATGGGGTTTCGCAAATCAGACATGACCGAAACCACTAAACAACACAGATTTTCTACATCAAAAGAATTCATTTGGTCTGTGTGTGTGTGTGTGTGTGTGTGTGTGTGTGTGTGTGTGTGTGTGCATGTAGGGGAGGGATGAGAGTTATAATTTCCTTGGTATAGAGAACTCTTGAATGGAAAACTCCTTTTACTAAGGCAGTTTGCCTTTGCTCTGAAACTTAACACCTTAGTGAGTTGCCTGGGGGCATTGCAAGGCTAAATGACTTGCTGAGGGACATAGAGCCAGTATGTGTGAGAGATGGGGCTTGAATCTGGGTCTTCCTGACTCTTAGGCTGGCTCTCTTTCCTATGCCATGCTGCCCCTGTTAGGATCTAATGACTGTCCAAAAAGGAATTAGGGTTAACCAGATATGGTCCGACTTAGTGAATCCATTGTAGACTCATCCTTGTTTACCCCTCTAAATTATGACAATGAATCCCTTTAATAATGTTTTAAAAATAATTTTTGCTAGTTAGAAGCCAATCTCACCAGTTTATACTTTGAAGAATTCACTGCCTTATTCTTTTTGAAAATTGGGACAATATTTGTGCATCTCCAATTCTGTGGTACTCCTTTCATTCTTCAGAGGTTTTCATAAATCCTTGATATTGGCTTGGTATTCATGTCCATGAATTCTTTTAGCACCTTTGGTATAGTTTGTCTATACCAGGTAATCCAACTCATTGAGAGCAATGAGACACTTGTGCATCATTGCCTGAAAACCTTGGGTTTCAATTTCTTGTTCAATTTTTTTATTCTCTATATTTTAGTCTTTCTCCTTAGTAACAGAAAAGAGTTTTCCTTATTTCCATTATTGATCATTATCATCCCATTCATCCTATACAGTGGTCTTAAATCTATTTTGATTTTACTTTTGCTCCAGTACAGCTAAAATTAACAAATCTCTTTTTTGGTTTTCTTTAGCATTCAATACCAATGCCAGCCATATTGCATTTTGGACACCATCCTTTTAGTACCATGACATTGTTTTGTATTATCCTTTGCTGCCTGCCCTTGCATATTCTGTATATATTAAACAAAAATTCAAATTAGTTGATCAGTTTCCTGTATATCCATTCATAGTATCATAGATCTAGAAATGGAATAATCCTCACAGGCCACTGAGTCCAATGCTCTTATTTTATAAATGAGAAAGTTTAGTTGCAGGGAAGATAAGTGACTTGGTTACACAGATCGCAAACATCAGAGGTGGTATTTGAACCCAGATCCTCTGAAGCCAGAGCTCATGCTCTTTCCACGTCTATTTTTTTTTAGCTGGTTTCGTTTCTTCTTTATTGTAATCATTTGTGTTTGTATCAGCAAATATTTTTCCCCTTTGAAACCGTCCCATCCCATTTGGGCTGGCTTCTCTAGAACAATAGACCATGGAAACCTATCTATCTTTTCTTTGAAAGAATATTGCTCTGAAAGGATAGGACATGAACTTGGCATTTGATAAATAACTTTTAGAAGGCAGTATAATTTCATCACAAGGCCCATGCCTCTAATGTTGGCAGATGGGTTTTCTCATTGAGTTTTTCTTTACACCAATAACCAATGACTGGCTGAAAGGCATAGGTGAGCTGCTTATTGAATTTGTAGATGATCCTAAGTATGTTGGCATGGCTGAATTGAGATCCAAAAAGAGCTTGGCAGGTTGGAATGATGAGGCAAATCTAATAAGATGGAATTTGATAGGTATAAGTGTAAAGTCCTCTTCCATTAACATCCTCCTCTAGTTCTTAAAGATCTTGCCAGCTTTGTACTAGTTCTGGCAGGTCCTATCATGCTGGAAGGATTTCCAATATGGTCCCACTGCCAGATTGTTTGCATATCATCAGAGGACCAACTTAGATAAGTTTGAGAGGCTCATGATCAGGTTGGATGGATGTAAGGTGATGAGTTTTTCAGTCACAGAAACACTCAAATACCATCTACTCTGGTAGCTAAGTGGCATGGTAGATAGAATGCTGGGCTTGGAATTGGGAATGACTGAGTTTAATGGTCAATAGACAATAAACATTTAAAAAGCATCTACTATGTGCCAGGAATTATGCTGAGGATATAAATACTAAAAGAGAAAGACAGTCTCTCCTCTCAAGAAACTTATAATCTAAATAGGGAACACAAAACACAAAAAGAAGCTGAAAAGGGGAGGGGGAGGAGGAGCTACCACACAAAGGGGCATGGTGGAAAAGACAGTCAGAGACATCCCAAGGTAGTGCAGCCAGGTGAGAAGTGAGGAGATATCTGAGCCAGCTTCTTTCCTTAAATGGAAGTTTGAATTTCATGTCCCCATTCTCCAGTCAGAGAGGCAGAGTGTAGTGATGAGATGGAGTATCAAAGCTGATGAGATCTTATAGAATGATGAGGTTATCCCAGTACTGAGTTTTCTGGGGCATGGTGGAGACACTGGTCAGAGAAGTCCCAAAGTAGTGCAGCCAGGTGAGAAATGAAGAGTTTGAACCCTTGCTCAGACATAAATTACTGTGTATTCCTGGGCAAGCCAGTTAATTGCCTTCAGCTTCAGTTTCCTCAGCTGGGAACTGGGGATGATAAAAGCACCTAACTTGCTGGGCATTTTTTTGAGGATCAAATGTAAAGTACTTTGTAGGTCTTGAAACACTATATAAACTATTATTGCCATGTTATTATTATTAATGATAATTATTACTTCATTACAGAGATTTTTATTATTTATGTAATTTTATTTACAGAGTATAATTATTACTACATTATAATCTGTCTCGGTGCAAGTAATCCTTGCAATAATGCAATCGAGGACCCTTAAAGTAATGAAGTATTGAAGGAAGTATAAATTTTACTGCAGAGAGTGTAATTCCAATACCCTGGCTGGGTTGCTGGAATGCCAAACACACACTTGCCTAAAAGGCTACTTTACGGAGAACTCACTCAAGGCAAGGGCTCACATGGAGGTCTGTAGAAGCAAAACACTGGGACGCTCTCAAGGTCTCTCTGAAGAACTTTATAGTTGATTGCATAACATGGGAGACATTGGCACAGGACTGCCTAGCATGGTGTGCTGGTATCAAAGAAGGTGCTGTGCTCTATGAGCAAGCAGTAGCTCAAAAGAAACCAATTAAGTACCCACTATGTGCCAGGCACTGTGCTAAGCACAGGAGATACAAAAAGAGGCAAAAGGCAGTCCCTACTCTCAAGGAGTTCACGATCTAGGGGGAACATGCAAACAAATATTTCTAAACCAGCTATATAGAGGACCGAAGGAAATTATTAAAAGAGGGAAGTCACCAGAATTAGGAGGGGTTGGGAAAGACTACTTGTAGAAGATGGGATTGTAGTTGGGACTTAAAGGAAGCCAGGGAAGCCAGGAGGCAGAGATGAAAAGAGAGGACAATCCTGGCATGGGGGATGGTCAGAGAAAATGCCTGGAGCTAAGAGACGGAGTGTCTTGTTGGTAGAACAGCAAGGAGACCAGTGTCATTGGATCAAAGATTATATAGTGGAGAGAAAGGCATAAGAACAATGGGTTCTTAAGAGAGGAGCTGTTGTGAAGGGCTTTGAATGCCAAACAGATGATTTTGTATTTGGTCTTAGAGGTGATAGGAAAGCACACTGACAAGCTGGAGCACATCCAGAGGCACACAAACAGGATGCGGGATGAAATCAAAACCTTTGGACGTGAAGATTCGTTGAAAGAATAGTCCGTGATTAATCTGGAGAAGACTTCCAGAGAGGAAATGAGAGCTGTCTTTAGAAATTTGAAGTACTCTAATACGGAGGAGCAATTGATTTGTTCTACATGTCTCAAAAGGTCATATCTAGGAGCAAAGGGTGTAAGTTGTGGAAAATGATTTTTAGCTCAGTATCAGTAAAAAGCAGCCTAATTGTTAAAACTATCCCAAAGTAGCTTGGGAGGAACTAAGTTCAATTCAATTCAATTCAGGTCAATTTTATTTAATTATCTCAATCAATCAGTCAATATACCAGCATTTATTAAGTGCTTACTATATGCCAGGCACTGTGCTAAGCACCGAGGGTAACAATAAAAGCAAAAAACAATCCGTGCTCTCAAGAAATTTACATTCTTGTGGAGATGACGTGAGAATAATTAGGCACATGCAAGATACGCTCAGAGTAGATGGAAAAGTATCTTTAGAGAGAATCAGGAGCAGCGAGGGGCACTTGGAAAATCTCCTTGCCTTTTGATGGCATTTGGATTGACTCTTTCCTTTTTTGCAATCAGTACAAATCGGCCTTCTCTCATTCCCACCCAATACCCAGTACCAAGCCCCTTTCTCTCCACCACCTGCCCTTGACTAAGAAAGAAAGAAAAACAAAACTTCTGTTACAAAAACCATATCAAAACAACTTTGGCTATGTCCAAAAAAATGTGGAGAACGTGCGTGTTTAAGGCTCATGGATGGAGAGGCAATGCACAGTCCGTCTGTGTAGGGTCTCTGGTGTTATCTGGTGATATCATCAGACTTATCCACCAGGGCTGCTCCCTTTTGAGTTTGCTCTCTGGTGCCCTTGGGTGGTGGACAGTCTAGGTCATGTGTTCCATCCTCACTGTGCATTACTGTTCATTATTGTTCTGTTGATCCTGTGAACATTGCTGGCTGCTGCCCACTGTGGTCAAGTGTAGACAAGAGGTGGTGGAATTACTTTTGCCTTCTAGTTTCTGGCTTCAGCTGAAATCTTCCTTCTAGGTGCTACCTTTTCTTCAGGAATATTTCTGCTTATAGAGTTGGTTTGGTTTGTTTGTTTGTGTTTTAGAGAAGAAAGGGCCCCAGCATACCCAGTCATGGGACTAGGGAAAAGCCCTTCCTGGCTTTTTTCCCCAAGAAATCTGTTTGTTTCTTTAAAACTTTATCTGAAGGGGCATGCCTTTTTTTGAGGGGAGAAGACAAGGCAATTGGGGTTAAGCTAGTAAGTGTCAAGTGTCAACTGTCTGAGGTCAGAACTCAGGTCCTCCTGACTCCAGGGCAGGTGCTCCATTCACTGTGCCACCTAGCTGCCCTGGTATCTCTTCTTTAGAAGGAGATTCTTCTCCCCCTCCTCCCCTAGGCACCAAGTTCTATGGAATAATGAGTGGTTGTCCCAGATAACTTATTTCCTGGTCACCTGTTTTTCTATCAGAGGCATCAGTCTGAAATAGGGTTAGAATTTCTCTGTGACTCCTTGCTTAATTTCTCATGGCTAAACTATACTCACTCGGTAACTATTTAAGGGGATTCTGATTCGGCAAACTGGCAAGAGTTCTCTGGGTTCCAATACTCAGGTTCTCAACTAGAGCTAGCTTTTCATAAAAATTAGAGTATTTTAAAGTTTGCAAAGCACTTTGCAAATATTATCTTATTTGTCCTCACAAGAACCTTGAAAGGTTGGTTATTATTATCCCCATTTTACAGACAAGGAAAGTGAGGTAAATAAGAGCTAAATGATGGGTCATACAGCTGGTATGTCTTTCTGACTGTTGAGTCCAGCTCTCTAGCCACTGTAGCACCTTCCCAGTGCCTATAAGACTTACTTTTCCATGCAAATGAATGAAAGAATGAAAAGGCCCATGAGTATAAAATTAATCCAAGGAGTCAAGGTCATTGTCTTCCCCCCTGCCTAGTTACATTTCTGGCCTTTGATTTATATTTGTGTCGATACACACACACACACACACACACACACACACACACACACATACCCCCACACACATACACACACAGAGCCTTTGGAGCAGTAGCATGTCATAAGTGGATAAAGAGTGGCCTCAGAACTAGTATGAGTTGGGTTCAAGTCCTATATCAGAGACACAAGAGCTGTGTGATTCTGGACAAGTCACTTAACCATTCAGGGCTTTAGAAGATTCTCTAAACCTCCAAGTTGTAGAAAAAGTTCTGACTTGAATTGATATACTTGGATTGGTATTTCCGTTTGAGACTTCCTTACAATGATGATCCAGTCTCTGTCCCAATCCCCTATGTAGCCTTTAAATGTTTTCAGGGAAGCCTTCTCTCCATTCACAGGTGGTCCTCAAAGGTTTGCCAGCATAGTAGCAGACTGATGTCATGTCTCTTCTGGTATATGCTAAAACAGCCAGGTAGCTCAGGGGCTGTGGTCTTGACTGGAGAAGGAACCATAATGGCTTCAATTACTATGTCCATGCAGTCTCCCTTGATAAACTTTTTTTATACAGATGTGCTTTTTTTTAAAGGCTATTCTTCTGCCAGTAATCATTTTAGACAACAAACATTTGGAAAATTCTTCACAAAGATAAAGAAGAAGAACAGTACTTTTTCATACTCTAGGCTGGTGACTTTAGTTCCTGGACAACTAAGATTTAACCCTGGTTGGATGAAAGAACAAGGCTCTAAAAAGACTTCCAGATGTTGGAACAATGGGCTGAATCTAATAAGATGAGATCTAGGAAGAATCAACGTAAGCCATATTTCTGGCCTAATTGAGGCATTAAAGGCAGTCTAACTTCAGGATTTTGGAGGATAAGTTCTTCTCCTCTCCATAAGTGGGTGGCATATTGCTACTAAAAACAGCTGAATGGCTTCGTTTGGGGATCCAATGTGCCCGAAGTCATTGTGACAGTTTTGATTATGAGTCTGCATGTGAAGTTTCAAAGCAATCTACCAAAGGAGAATAAGAAAGTGACAAAGATGTCTCACTATTTTAACTACACAGGTACTCTGTTTTACCAAACCCAAAATACAAAATGCTCTTTTAAAACAAAAAAACCCAACTAATCAAAAAGGAATGATTATTTGCAATAACAAAAGGATTCATCTATAAAATGAATGTGTAAAAGGAGGCTTTGCTTTATGAAAGGATCCTGTGAAATGGGCCTATAAACTCTGATGTATTTAAAATATGATTTGATTAACACAACTTTTCATGGACATGCCAATTGCATTAAACAAGGTAAACCAAAATAACTACTCTTTAGCTTTCTCCCCTTTAGGAGAGCTCCTACCAAGTGGGAGGGCCCTGGAGCAGGAAATTACCTTGTGATTTGAAGGAGCCAGATTTTTTTTTTTTACATTTAGCTTCAGAAGTTTAGGATAATTATTAATAATTAGAAATGAGTAGAAAACCCACACCAAGTCACTTATTCAATGTAATTTGTGGTTAACAATAGTTTCTTTTTTAAAAACAAGGCTATCTCATGGGAGTCAGAACAAGGGAGTCATACAGTCTTTTTGTTTTAATTTCTGGCAGCTAGAAGAATCAGGTTTTACTCAAACTATATACAGAGAACTGTGAGCTTTAGCTTTATCAAAAGGGGGGTGGTTGTGGTTGTGGAGATTGGGGGAAGGGAGCACATGCATAGCAACAAAAAGTAATAGGTAAAAAGAATGATATTTTTGGGTTAAAAATTCATTTGGTGTCAGCTTAAATAGAATCCATGTTTACAAAAGGTGCCTCTCAGCAGGCTAAGCTATTTGTTTTGTATCTTCTGCGGGTCAGGAGGACTCTGAATTATTTAAAACTATTCAAGAAATGGTATCTTGGTGTTGTAGCCCACATGAGTCTAGAGGACACTGCATGGGGCATTCATACTAGCAGTGGACACCAATAGCTGTCTTAAGGAAAAGGCCACAGTATTTAGAGGGATAGGAAAGAAGGGAAACCACAGAATTATCCTCGCAGGGAAAATCTTTCCTTTCTTGAGGAGATTAGTTCAAAAAGTGCAGTAAAATAATCTAGGAACTTGTTTTACTAATAGAATATCTGCTCCTTTATGATGCTTTGAAATAGAGCAACTCTGGGAAAACTTTCTAGATGATCTGTATAGCTTCTGGAGAATTGTCTTGGGGATTCTGTTAAAAGAGGATTCTAAAACACTGGAATCTCTCTTAATGAAGTTAAAGCCCCTTTATTTATGTTGTGGGATCATAGATTCAGAAGTATCTAGGACCTTAGAAGTCATCTATTACAACATCCTAATTTTGCAGATGAAGAACTGAGGTCAGGGAGGGTGAATGCTTTCCCCAATTTTACATAAGGAGCAAGTGTTAAAGCCAGGAATCAAACTCAGGGCCTTTGAATACAAAATAGGCAGTTTCTACCATTCCACATGGCTTCTTTTAAGTGGAAATAATTATATCGAATATGTTTTTCTTTGTGTAAATGTTTGACTAACTGCATGTATATGTATATATGTGTGTTTGTATGTATGTATGTGTATATAGATATAATGTGTATAAGGGCAGCTAGATTGCTCAGTGGATAGAGTGCTGGGCCTGGAGTCTCAAATCTGGCATCAGACACATAAACTGTGTGACCCTGGGCAAGTCACTTTACCCTGTTTGCCTAAGTGTCTCATCTGTACAATGAACTGGAGAAGGAAATGGCAAACCATTCTAGTATCTTTGCCAAGAAAACCCCAGATGGAGTCAAGAAAATTCGGACATGAATGAAAGTGACTGAACAACAAATTTATGTGTACACATGTAGCTTTCTAAATATGTATAAACATACATAATTATGTCTATGTTTATATATTTAATATTTGTTTCTGGGGCTTCATCTAGAAAATAGCTTATCTTCTTAAGTGGAGAAACCTAACAGAGAAGGCCAGCAATAGTTTATAGTACAAGTTCATTTTCGAAACAAAGGAAGATTACAACAAAATAGCAAAAAAAAATCATTGGGATTGGGAGGAGGGCAGAAGAAGTTTAGGGAGCTTAGGATTTGTCCTGTGAACCTTGAGACACATGAAAATATATGTGAAATGAAATAGATCTTCCATTACTTCTCTAGTGGCCTCTTGTTATCAATGATAATAAGACTTCACATTTGAACCCCACTACCATTACGTAGGAACAGCGAGGTGGTTCAGTGGATAGAGCACCAGATCTGGAATCAGGAGACCTGCCTTCAAAGAAGTTCTCAGATGCTTACAAGTTGTGTGACCCTTTTTACCTCATTCCCTCATGGGGTTTTTCACAACCCCATTTACCTCATTTTCCTCATCCATAAAATGATCTGGAGAAAGAAATGGCAAACCACTCTAATATCTTTGCCAAGAAAACCCTCAAATTGAGGTCACTGAGAATTGGACACAAATGAAACAGCTAAATGACAATGAAAACCATGCATGTGTGTATATAATAAAGTGGCAATAGTCTTTATAAAGGTGAAATAGTGATTGGGTGTAACTAAACAGATAGAGAAGAAAACCATGTGAGAGGCTGTACAGTTTGTAAATTCTTCAAGGATTTATCCTCACAATAACTCAAAGAGGAGAAAATGGAAAAGATCAATCACAAAGGGTACTCTCTTCACCATCCCCCAAAAGTGATGATCCCCGTGCTTACTCTATCTTCTTTAGCAAACATTTTATCAAACTGTTCTGTGCATTCCTTGAGTATATTTTGGAATAAAATAGGAGATGGAAACAGGTAGACTTTCACAGATGATTTTTTTTATAGCGTGCCACATTTTCACAGCCAGACAATTAAGGGGTAAAAAGAATATACGATCCCTCTGCCGTGTCTATTGTTTGTTGATTTCAAAAGAGCATTCGATTTGTTAGATCAAAATTCAGACTTTAATGCTGCCTTCCAAAAAGAGATCTCTTATTTCACCACTAAAACTCAAATGGATCTTACTGATCTGGGTGCCTAGTCAGTGCAGCACAGCCTATCTATATCTTCTAATCCTGTGCTCTTCTTGTCCATACCTTCCCCCAAATCCTCCAAAAAGATATTGGAGGTCTCCACCAGGTGTCGCAACATTTCAAAGGAGTACCACTCAGGTTGTATTATACCTCACTCTTGCTACATGAATGACCCACCTTCTTTCTTATCATAAATTTATTGGATTATATCCCTTATGCCCTTTTTTGCTTAAAAACCGTCCTTGATAAGATATAACAACCTGCTTGTGTTCATCAGATGTATTTTCACTCCTTGAGTCACCTGCAATTTTTATTATTGAGAGATCATAGTATTCCATGATTCAAAGTCAAAGACATCACTAGGAAAAATATTGTTTTAAAAATTTAATTGTTTTATATGTATCAGGGAGGTTGGAATCATTGAAAGTACTTTGCAAACTCTAAATGCCATTCATCTCACTTTCTTCTATTAAATTTCAGGCCTACATTATTGTTCATACGCATTTTGGGGCCATCATTTATCTCTCTCTCTCTCTCTCTCTCTCTCTCTCTCTCTCTCTCTCTCTTTCTCTCTCTGTTTTAATGAACTAACTTGGTGGCATTTTTCATCCATTCAATTTTTATTCTGTGAATTGTTAGGTGACTCTCTTTGAAGTGAACTTGGATCTCTTTGAGAGAGTCGTATAGTATTTTTGGGATTAATGCAATCAGAACAATGTCATCAATTGTCTTTTTTTTCAGTTGTGTCCAACTCTTTAAGACTTCATTTGAAGTTTTCTTGGCAAAGATACTGGAGTGGTTTGCCATTTCCTTCTCCAGCTCATTTTACAGGTAAGTAGCTGAGGCAAACAGGATAACACAGCTAGTAACTGTCTGAGGCTGGATTTGAACTCAGGAAGATGAGTCTTCCTGACTTCAGGCCCAGCACTCTGTGCACTATGGCGCCACCTAGATGTCCATGTCACCAGTCAATAGGAAAGATTTTGCCATCTATATGAACTCCCTTATCCGTTTGGGCTCTGAGCTGGATGTCCTCCATGTCAGTGGCAAATAACCTTTGGGAATACTCTCATTCTATTTTGTATCTTGTTTAATGTTAATAATTAGAGCATTATTGAAAAGTTCCTCTTTGTGGTAGAATCTTTCTAAGAATCTTATAGCATCTTAAAAGATAAATGGGAGATGTTTTGTTAAAGGAGAGTCTTTAAAAGCTACAGATTGTTCCACTGAACGATAACTTTTTTGTGGTGGTGGTTAGTAAACAAACAATGCTTTATTACCTCTATGCCCTGTACCTTCACTCTACCTTAGCTATGAATGGGTATGGTCACAGTCTTGATGTCATCATCACTTTTCTCCCCTCTCTAAGCAATCCTCCATACAGCTGCCAAAGAAGTATTTCTAAAGCATGGGTTTGACTATGTTACTCTCCTATTCAGCCAACTCCAGTGACTTGCCATAGGAAAAGTACAAACTCCTTTACACGACCTATTTTTACACAACCTGTGCAGCTTGGTTCCAACCTCTTTCCAGCTTCATTAGACAATTCTCCCTTTTCTGCATTGGCATCCAGACTAACTGGCCTCCTCTCTGTTCCTCGCATACCAACCACATTCACTGGATCTCCCATCTCGGTTCCATTTTATTCTCTCCTCATCCCCACCACATAGAGTCCCTTTTTTAGGATGCAAAGGAAGCACTATCCATCCTCTCATAAAAGGCTTTCCTCATGCCCCCAATTGCTAGTACTCGCCCCCCTAGTCTATTCACGTTGTCTGTTAGCATTCTTGGTTTCCTTCAGAAGAGCAAGGACTAAAGCCAGGACATAATAGAGCAGAAGATTTGCCCATTAGGGCTACCTGTTTTTACAGGTAGCTGTTAAGACAGTGGGATGAGAACCACCTGTCCTGCTGTCTCAATGTGTGTATACCTTCAGGGGAGAGTCCAAACTACAAAGTGACATTAAAAGTCTTGCATGTTTGGTGTATGACCCTGTGGGAGAGCTAGAGAAGTATCAGAAGGTCAAGATTTTGTCCCTGCTTTCAATCTCAAATCCAGTTCTCTTCAGATAAGAGTCTAAACCACATGGTGGCATTGAGTCTGAAGGACATTTGGAAACTGGCAGGGAAAAGGGGGCCCATGAGAGAGGCCAGAAAAGTGTTTTGATTGCTTATGGGTTACTGTGAATTATGCACTTAGTATTGTGCTAAACACAAATGCAATCAGAGAAACAGTCCCTGCCCTCAAATAGCTTACATTCCAGTGGGGGAAAACAAAGGCACGTGGCATTGGGGCATGGTAGACAGCCCAGTGCGCAGTCTGGAGAGGAAAGAGTTAAAAGACCCATATGGACTAAAATATTCCTAGCAGCTCTTTTTGTGGTGGCAAAGAACTAGAAACTGAGAAGGGGACTATCATTTGCAGAGCCTGTGCAAATTACGCAAATACATAACGAATTGGTGTCTAATAAGCAAAATGAAATGATCTACATTTTGGCAAGTGTATTAATTTTTCTTCTGCAATTCAGAGCAATACCAGTAGCAAAGATCAATAAATACACAAACCTTGTAGAAAAAGTGCATTATAACCATGTGCTCTTGTATATATAATCTGTGTAATAAAATGTAAAATATAGTATTTTGCCAGTAGCTAATAATGCATTAATAATTATTCTCTTGTTCCTCCCAGTGGATTCATGGTATAATCAATTTCAGGTAATATTTATTAATCCCATATTCTATATATCAACAACTCAGTTAGCTTTAAAAATTTTCACCAGACTGAATACAGAAAAAAACTGTGTTCTATTATATTAAAAATAATACAATTCTGTTCAACTGAATTTCAAAGATAGCAGGACAGAAAGAATAAGAAATATATCTTCCCATTCTTAACTTATGGTACCATATCCCCACACTCACTGAGATCCCGAACCCCTAATTATGTATACCATTTCAGGTCAGGTGGTTACTGCAATATAATACCCAAAGACACATGGCTAATGTCAGTGTTATTAGCACGGTCACTCAGAAACCAATTGTAGAACACAGTTAGGGTGTCAGATAGATTGTGCACTAATGCTAGACAATGAAAGATTAATTATAGCAAAAAAAATCTGTGACTGCCAAACTCCACAACCAAGTTGCCAAAATGGTAGAAAGATCTCCACGGGGAAGGAGAATGGAGCTTGCCATTCAAAGATGGTTTGCAATTACAAATTGCAAATTGGAGATTTTTTTTTTATTTTATTGTTATTGGCATGCTTTTCTATTCAGCTTAAATAGATTTTGCAGTTTGATTTTAAGACTTCATATATATATATATGTATATATATGCATATATATATATATATAACCTTATGAAATCTATCACCTTGAGAGCCAAGTTATATATCTATAGTCTAAAATAATTTATATAGACACGCAGATTGTGTCTTATGCGCAAACAACAAAGATCTGTTCTGGCCATCACGCCACCAGAAATCAACTGTGGTTGTTGTGTTCACAAAAATTTCTTATCTTTCTTTCAAGGCTCAGCCTTCCATAAAGTATTTCTTGATTCATACCTCCTCCTTTTCAAGTTGTTAGTGTCCACTTTTCCTCTTTCATTTGTATTGACTATTATATTGATGAGAGGCAGCTTAACTTAGTAGATAAAAACACTGATCTTGGAATCAGAAGGACGTGGGTTTGAATCTTGCTTCTGAGATTTTCAAGCTGTTTGACCTTCAGGATGTCATTTAACCTTTGGAGGACTCATTTTATTCATCTGTAAAATGAAAGGATTGGTCTCCAGGACCTCTAAATTTCTTTGCAGCTCTAAGTCATTATTCCATGTTGTATTCATGCAACATGCATGCATATTTTTTTGTATTTATTTTCCTTGCCCCCCTCTCCCATATAAGCTCTTTGAGGGAAGAGGCTATTTAATTTCTGTTTTAGTATCTCTAGTGCCCATCATGCTGCTTTGCTCATAGTAGGTATTTAATAAATATCTTTAATTGAATCATAAAATGAGTGTGGCCAATAATTTCATTTGATTCAATGAGTATTAAATGCCTATTGTATACTAGGATCTTGGGGTACAAAAACAAAAATTAAAATGTCTCTGCTCTCAAGGAGCCAACATTCTAGTGAGGTCTAATTTTTAAGATATCAGAGCTAACAATCTGACTTAGTAAATGGATTTTTTTTTGCCTGTGTGAGTAGATGCAGTTTTAGGGTGGGGTCGTATATTATATCACAGGCTTGGTGCAGAAGACTGTCCTCTTTCTGTCTCTATAGGGTCTTTATGGCTAAGAGCAGTGTCTTCTGTGGAAGTAAAAAGAAGACTGGCTATAATGTCAGAGGATCTGGGTTTGAATCCAGGCTGTGCTATTTCACATTTGTGTGACCTTGGACAAGTCACTTAACCTCTGTGGGCTTCAGCTTCTTCATCTGTAAATGCAAGGATTGGATTAGATGATAGAGAAGTTGGTTTCCAGCTCTGCAACCCTCAATCTAATTTATGAGTTTTTAAATAGGGATTTTGAAGTAATTTAAATTTGCATATTGGTAATGGTGTGGCATTAATGGAAAGACTTTCAGTAGTTTCTGGTAAAAGACTGTGCTTGTTATATAGGGACTAGCTGTGCTAAGTATAGAAAAGCTCACTTTAAGTAGGGTGGTTACTGGTGCTGACCTTCCAGCCATAGCAAATTGTAGAACAAAGAATACAAAATGGCTATCAGCCTCATGTTGCCCACTTCTGTTTGTTAGTTATGGTAGTGGAGTAGCGGAATAGAGGTCAGAGGATGCTAAGAATCATGTCATTTTTAGATGACCTGTAAGCATTAATTCAGCTGTCTGCACTCTAAATTTGGGGGCAGCTAGGTGGCTCAGTGGATAGAGCTTTGGGCCTGGAGTCAGGAAGCCCTGAGTTCAAATTTGACCTCAGATACTTACTAACTATGTGACCCTAGGCAAGTCACTTAACCTCTGTTTGCCTTAATCCACTGAAGAAGGAAATGGCAAACACAACAACAATAACAACTCTAAATATGAGGTCTTTGATGACCAATGAGCTGATGATTATCATAAGAGGTGAAATGGGCAACACTTCAAGTGCTGCCCAAATATTATTTTATTTTAACTTTACTATAATTATTATCATATTATTAATTAATAAATTGTTTTATTATTTATATTTACTATAATTCTGTATATTACATACACAGATATATACATATTATATTACTATCTCTACTTTGTAAATGAAGAAATTAACCTCTGAGAGGTTATAACTTTTCCATAGTCTCATAGCTATTTAATATCAGAGGCAGGGTTCAAACCTGGACTCTAATTAGAACACTCTTTTCACTATGCCACACTCTCCTGCCATGCATCAGAACAGAATCAAATCCATATTGATTTTCTGGGTTGAAATGGGACCAGGAGACATAAGGAAGGTATAGATAAATAGATGGATGAGTCATAGTTTCTCTTTGAAGTGGCAAATAAAAGTGTTGGAAGAGTTGTTTTCATCTGCACCCAAATGCAATAAGGAGCATCATTTCATGGGACACTGAGCCATTGTGCCTTGCAGGGCTCATGATGAACAGGAATAAAAAAGATTAACAGAACATTAATTGCAACATTTTTATTAATATCTGTTGCAGATAATGTGCACATAAATATGTCATACACATCTATAAAGTTAATGTAGGTATGTGTATACATACAAATACTTTTATACATATATGTGTATATACCTGTATATACATATACCTGCATGTGTGCACATATGTGTGTGCGTGGAGAGAGGGGAAGAGAGAGAGAATGGGAGAGAGAGAGAGAGAGAGAGAGAGAGAGAGAGAGAGAGAGAGAGAGATTAACAGGACCTTATAAACCGAATCAGCACATACCCGATTGTTAACTTAAACATAAATATATGCACAGGACTGACCAACCGAAGACAACAAAGGTTTGTCGACTATTCAGAAGACTCATATCTATATGTCATGAATATATTCTTAAAGCAGAGAGTGATTAGAGTGATAAGGTGCTGGACATGATGGCTGCTGAATATGATCCAAAATGAAATTTAATACATCTGTAGATGGGAGGCAAATTGTTAGAATCTCTTATGACTCAGCTGTTGTTATACAATTAGACTGTTGGAGCAAACGTTCAAAAGAATACTAAATTAGAATAAAGAATAAAGATAGGATGAAGAAACAAAGTTCAATTATAAAAATTCCCGTCTGACTGACTTAACAGTTATTGATTATGAAAAATAGGGTGAGTCTTAGGTAAAGATGTTGTTTAATTGATATACCTAAGTCTAACTTTACATAAACACCATTGCCACAACAAAGAGGCCAAAAGAGTTCAGAAAATATCTTAATAGAAAAATATACAGAGTATATGTACAGAGACATAGCATTTAAGAGCAAGATGAGTTTAGAGTAGAAATTCATTTAACAAAACCTTATAGAGGAAAATGGTGGAATATTCTGAGCATCATTGGCCCACAAAGTAAAAATAGTTTTGAGTAAAAGAAGTTCGGAGAAATCTTGATGTGAGTCTCAACTAAGCATATAAGGAAATGGAAATGTCATTTAAGATAAACAGCTATAGTAGACCAAGTATGCATAGGAGTCCATGATGGAGACAAGACTACTGAAAATATTGATGGATTGATTTTCAATATTTCTCTAGTGGAGAAGATATTTTTAAAATGGGAAGGAAATGTGGATGATATTACCACCAAAATGTGTCCCTAGGACACATTAACAACTATTGACCCATAGGTCTACTTTCTAATATCTATAAAATCTTTTAAAAAACTATCTCTGTTAATATTTTCTGTTTCTTACATTGCCATAGTTATACCACATATCCTTCCCTCTCCCATTCCCAGGAAGCAATCCTATATATGACAAATTGTATTTTCAGAGTGTCTGCACAGCTGATTGATGCATTGAAAATGTCTGAAAACACATGCAATGTGGAACAACTGTGGATTTCCCACCTCCATTAAGGTGTAGGTTCAGGGCATCTTTTCATATCTGTTCATTTGAGTCCTATTTGATATTTGTAATCTTGTTCCATTTGCTTTTGATTTTTTTTTTTGGTGTATCATTCTTTCCATTTACATTGTTGTGGTTACTATGTACATTGTTTGCTTTGCTTTGCTTTCTTAACTCTTCATCAGTTCAAGCAGCTCTTTCCATGGGTCTCTGTATTCATTACATGCATCATTTCTTACATCACATTATATGCTTATATTCCATTAAATTAATGTGCCATACTTTGTTTCAGCAATTTCTCAATTGTTTGTTCATATCATTTGACCTTTCATCTATTAGGGAATGGCTATCGGTCACATCCATATATATACATATGTGTGTGTATGCACACATATACTCACATATTGTTGGCATATCTTGGATACCAAACTTTAATCAGAGAAATTTGATGCAAAGTAATATCTTTATAAGAATAATACACACAGAAATTGGTGTGATGAAAATATGAAGAAGAAAATGGCAGCATTCCAGAGACGATTTTGTATAGAAGTCTTCATTTTTAGTTGTTCAACTGACTGGAAGGTATAGAGAGCTCAAGATCCAACTCTCTCTTTTTATTACAAAAGTGATTTGACTATTTTGAGCAAAACACAATTTTAAAGACTTTCTGCCCACAATACAATACTATACATATGCTAAGATATTTCAGCAAGAGATACAAATAGATATAATTTTGTTCCACAATGCTCTGGTTATTACCACCAAGTAAGACATAAAACTTGCTTGCTAATGGGACCCTCAAATGGAGGATGTTCATCTTGAGCTCAAATGGAAGTCAACTTTCCTTTAGGTTGTAAGCTTATCTAGATACTTCTATAACAGATAACATTGTGCCAATTGTATCAAACCTTATAGTACTAACTAATCTCCTCAATGAGATCTGTGTCAATCAAAAGGAATTTATCCAATAATCCCCATTGGAAAACAAAAATAAGTGAAAAATACTCATTGTTTACCTTATGATATGCATTTGGATGGGTAGTTCACTGAGTTAATTTATCAGTATACATATATATCTTGGAAAGACACCATCAGAAAACAATCAGAAAACGATGAGCTGGACGCAGAATTGATGAGAGTGAAAACAGCAGGTTGTTTTATATTTGGGAAATTGTTGCTTTGCTATTAATGATCCCAGGATTTTCCCTGACACAAAACACATTCTTTTAATGCCAGCGTTTTTTTGTGACTAATGTTCACAGCCTTCAATTTTTACTACCCTGTTGATGTCATATGGCTACAAAGCATCGGTATTGGGGAGTGACTCAAATGGTAATGGTCATCACACAAGATGAGTGTGAGTAGACTGTAGCATATTACCTGAAATGGTTTGCGCAAAATACAAAGGTTATTATTTGGAAAGAATATGATTGGAAAGAAGGTGGGCTGCTCATGCAGAAAGAACAAATACATCCCCAGTACTTCACTGGTACCCACAGAATGTTAAAAAAACAGAGGAAGGTCTTGGGTAGATCGTCTATGGAGGATTTAAAGGGGAATATGGATGAGAATCACACAAAATAAGAAAGCCCTGATGGACTGTGATTTGTGCTGATAGACAAAGTGCTCACGTCGATAAGATCACGAATCCTTTCAAGTACTGAATTATAAGTGGCATTAAGAAATTTATTTCTTTATCTTTAAAGTGAAGGGGCTTGATCAGATCATCTCTAGGGTTCATCTGGCTCTAACATTTTGTGCTTTTAAAAAGTAATTGTATATGAATTTGTTTTGAAACAAAGCATGCTCCAAATAACTTGGGGGTTGTGGCTTGAGATCTATATCTATATCTATACATATAAATATAGATATATGTGTTACACACATATACACATATATAAACTGGCATTTAACATGTATACACATACTCATACATGTAGGCATGTATAATCTGTATGCATGCATGCATGTATTAGGACAAGAATTACATCTCTCCCCCAAGGTAGAGCATGCAAGAAGCCTTTACTGAAGGCGTTTAATTCATATTGCTTCATACAACATATTATCTTATTGGTAATCATTTCTATTGGCACATCCATATAATGTACATTGTGAAGCTAATTAATCCCTTGGAAAGCAGCTTAAGTGGATTATGTAATTCAATGTTTGTATCATTACTTGTCTTAGGAAGTTGCTAATGTATCAATTACGGTATTGTATTTATAGAATGCCTTGGTTCTTGCATGAAAATTATAGAGAATGTATTAGCAATAATATTAATTAGCCTCTTTTCTTCAAAGCCTGTGCAAAGTTTCTCAAAGGCAGAAATCTTTGCTTATATGTAATCACACACACCATAGTGCTGCACTACTTCATTGGTTATCCTTAGTAGGTAAACAATATTTAAATACATATGTGTATGTGTGTATATATGCATATACACATGTATATGTATACATGTATACATGTATATATGTATACACATGTATATATACACATGTGTGTATACACACACATATATATATACCATATATATGGTATGTATACCATATATGTATGTATGTACATATATATAGTATATATATACCATATATATATACCATAAATATATATATATATATATATATATATACATACATGTACATACATACAATATGTGTGTGTATGTGTGTCCTCTATAAAAAGATTCTGGAGACCATACCCTGATCATCATTTAACATCTTGGTTCAAATCCTAGTGCTGTCGTTACCATTGAAACTTTGGGCAAGTTGCTTAACCTTTCTAGATGCCACCCATAAAATGAATGGGCTAGATTAAATAACCACAGGATCATAGGATCATAGATTTCAAACCACAAGGGATTTTAGAGGCCAACTCCTAAGTTGCTCCTTCTAGCTGTAATCCTTTGAATCCTATGGACCTTATTTTTATGCCTACCAGCTTGCTTTGCTCTCTCTATTTGGAGGATCTGCTCAGACACTAAAAAGTTGGAGTGGTTTGTGTACCAGGATATGCAAATTTTGATCTACTTAGTGTAATAGGTTCTTTAATCTGGCTACTCTGTCCTCATGGTGGTGGTGGTTGTGGGTGTGGGGTGTGGAGACTTTTCCATAATTAGCAGACAAAAGCCCCACAGGGCAAAACAACTCTAGTTGAGTGCATATTTTACTTTGATGGAAAAATTAGACCATATTGGATAATGGTGAGTACACAAGGGGGTCTGCCTGCCCTCTTAAATTCTGGAGGGAACAATATTAGGCTCCTACGGGCAAGGAAGAAAACAGTCTGGTGTGTGTGTGTGTGTGTGTGTGTGTGTGTGTGTGTGTGTGTACGTATATATGTGTTTTGTAATAGTTTCATTTTAGTGGAAAGAAGCCATGAAACTTGGATTGCTGTCTTTGTTCTGTGGGTACCTGGCTATGCGACAATAGGCATATAATTTGGTTTATTCATTAGACAGGTGGATTAGGTGATTTCTAAAGCATTTCTTTGAGTTTGTTGGACATTTAATAGTTTATTTGCCACCACCTCTGTCACCTAGCTCCTTCTCCCCCCCCCACCAACCTCCCTTCCTTAACCTTTATTATTTGTAAAAAAGATTCCTTGCTGTTGTTCAGTCATGTCCGACTCTCCATGAACCCATTTGGGGTTTTCTTGGCAAAGATACTGGAGTGGTTTGGCATTTCCTTTTCCAGCTCACTTTACAGATGAGGAAACTGAGGCAAACAAGGTTAAGTGACTTTCCCAGGGTCACACAGCTAGTAATTGTCTGGGGCCAGATTTGAAGTCAGGTGTTTCTAGCTCTAGGCTTGAAGCTCCATCTGGTACACTATGTAATTGCCCCAAGAAGATTCCTATCCCCATCAAAAAAAAATATCTCAGCAAGTGGGGTTAATCTAGACTGAATGACCACTCTGCTCATTTCCAGCTATGAGATTCTATGATTCCATGATTTTTCTAGTCCTAACATTGCAAGATTCTTTAAGTCCAAGCTTGAATGTTAGTATTTTAGGTTATGTTGAAAT
>CM053622.1:175475616-175480616 GCA_028646595.1 Phalanger gymnotis
GCAGGCTCTTTGACTTTGTTGACTTCTTCTGGCTGTATGTTTTGGTCTTCTTTGTCACCAAAGAAAGATTCCAAAGTCTAAGTTTGAATCTGAATCAGTTTTCACCGCCTGTTCATGTTCCCAGCCAACTACATGACCCTTGAGCTTTTTGTCAGGATATGACTACTTGTAGAGTATAGAGTACTTTGTCCCAAGCTTGAGGAGCTGCACTGTTGTTTTCAGAGCTATTTCTACACACTGATCTCTGACGCACCAGAGCTCCTCTTCCACCAAGAACCACCAACCCAGACCGCTACTCATATCTAAGCAGGCCCTGCACTCCTGCTCTGTTCTGCCACTTAATTCTTCCCACCAGGTGGGCCTGGGGTTAGAAGCAACTGCAGCTGTAGCTCTGGAAGCAGCCTCAGAGCTGCACCACCTCTTCCCTCCTACCCCAGAGTGGTGGCCAACCATGAACTCCTTTCACTCTGTCCCCACAGCTTTTCCCACTAACCTTCTCTGTTGTCTTCAGTGTTTGTGGGTTGATAAGTCTGGTAACTGCCACTGCTCGCTGATTCAGGGCGCTAAGGCCTGTTCTGCCTGGATCCTGGTGTGGTTGGTCCGGGCCCAGCCCATGCTGGGCTCTGCTCCATTCAGCTCTGAGCATGGTGTGATAGACCTTACCCAGCAACCATCCAGGCTGTCTTGGCCTGGAGCCCTGCTTCCCTCTGCTATTTTGTGGGTTCTGCAGTTCTAGAATTTGTTCAGAGTCATTTTTATAGGTGTTTGGAGGGTCCTGGGAGAGAGCTTTAGACAAGTCCATACTTTCCAGCAGCCGTCTTGGTTCCGCCCCTCACTCTATGGTCTGTGTTTTCTTTCACAGTATGACTAATGTAGAAAGATGTTTTGCATAACTGCACATGTATGACCTATATCAAATTGTTTCCCTTCTCAATGAGGGGGGAGGAAAGGGAGTGAGAGAGAGACTTTGGAACTCAAAATTTAAAAAAAAGAATGTTAAAATGTTTTTGCATGCAATTGGGGAAAAATAAAAAAAAACTAAATAATTTTTAAAAAGAAATTTATTCTAGCTTTGCAAGTTTTCCAAAAGCCTGGCCCTTCTGCTCCTTGACTGGGAGATATCATGCTGGCATCGAATGAGTTGAGTCATGCACAGTCCTTTACTTAGCCTTTAGATTCTTCTGGGACTCAGTGATCAGAAGAGTCTGCCAGGGCCAACTTGTGTACACTGTGGAATTGGATCAGGGCAGCCAAAAAAAAGAGAATGAAACTATATAATTAACTTTCAAGGACAGAATGAATAGTAAGTGGAAAACATAGTGTGTTATGGCATTTGGGTCTAATATCTTGAAACTGGTTTATTGCAAGGGATAATAAGAGTAGTGAGGGGTTATGAAACTCCAGTTAAGAATTACTGGCTCAGGGGAAGAGGGACAAGATGTGAGATGACTGCTCTATTCCTTTTCAACTCTGAGATCTTATAAGTCTATGATTAGTGTGGATCAAGGTTTTAAAACAGAGAGCTCTTCTCCTCTCTTGACACATGTTAGACATAGCCGATGATGTACTCCATCTATCAATCTACAAATCACCACGTATTCCTTGAACATCTGCTTTCTGCCTTTCTTACCATACTATTCCCTAAAAATGTGTGTGTTCTTATTAGCTTCTCTTTGGTTCTCTTGATAAATATCAGCATTTATGCATTTGAGTCTTTACATTCATTATTTTGATTTTGGTTTTCACTCTGAAATATGCTGTCTGATAATAATACTGCTTTTCAAATTTTTTGCACTTTTGAAGGTGGAGCAAATAACAACGAAAAATGAAATCCATTCAGGTGATGCCATTGAGAAGAAAGCTATGGTTAGGGTCATGGGGACAAGGACATAGTATACTGTTTTAGCTCTGAGCCTTAGTCTTAATCTACATATTCTCCCTGAACTTAGGGCCATTGGTCATACTTTATGAACTGAAACAAACAGGAGCTAGTATATTGAAGTAGTGTTCCTCCTGATCAATAGCAAAGGCTATTTAGGCATTTAAGGAATGTGTGTGAAAGAAACTTGGATTTTTCATGGGGATAGGCAGTTTTGAGTCACAGTAGAGACCACTTCCTACTACAGACTCAGGCATAAGCAGTCCTATCACCATAATCACATATTTTTATCGCCTTTTCATGACTGTAACAACCAATTATCTACTTGCCAGGTACTTTGTTAGATGCTAGGGATACAGGGGTGAAAATGAATCATTTCCTGCCTTTAAGGAACTTAGAGGAGATCAATTGGCATTTTATACAATCTATGAAGATAACTCTCCATTTAAGGAAGAGACCAGCAGTGTCCTAACTACTGCCAGTGCTCAGTTCTCAAGGAATTATAAGTCAATTCAGCAGACACTGAGTTCATATGATAGCTCTTGCAAATGACTTTATATGGTTGCTTATCCTTGGACTGTGCCTTGGAGTTCATTTTAGCACAACCCTCCCATTTGAAAGATGAAATAGCTAAGACCTAGACAGGTGATGCGACTTTCCTAAAGCCATACCGCTTGTTCTTGGCAAAGTTAGAAATCAAACCTAGATCTTCAGACTTCCTGGCAAGTGCCCTTTCTACTCTTCCATGCTGACTCTAAAGAATTCTCAGTATCAGTTTTCTAGCTCAGTGAAAGTTCATTTAATGAATCTATTTAATCAGTGGGCTGATGGCACTTTTAATTTAAAGGAGAAGGTGCAGTACCAGTATAGTCTTCTCCACCTTTTGTCATAATGAGCAAAAGGAAAGCCAAGGTGACTATACAATTCTTTGAAGGCAATAGAATTTGAGGGAGGAGGATGTACTTTCTGTCCTCCCCCTGCCCCACCTTACAATTCCTCTAATAAATCATGCCATTTAAAACAAGCAAACAAACAAACAAGCATGCACATAGGTGTAGGGAAATGATGTAAATGATATAAAGATGGATGTCAGCCTGATTTAGAAGTCAAAACTTTATTAGGCTGAAGACATATTTAGTATATCTACGAGAGAATTCTTTTTCATTAAGAACTAATTTCTGTGTATAAGTATTGTCCTTTCACTATAAAGATGACATTGCTGACCACTGTTATGAATTTGAGTTAAGTGAATTGACTCATGTGGGGATTTATCCTGTGACCTTAGCCATATTAATATTGGTTGGAGCATTGGTGCTCCCACCAACTGAGTTTTGATCATAATACCCCATCGAAGATCATAACATTTTCAATACCTTCTCATGAAAAAAAGGCACTGAATTTTGAGGACTGCATTTGGGGGTTATTGCATTAGAATTTGAACCATTATTTTCCTCATCTTTAAAATAAGAAGGTTGGATTTCATGACATCTACAGCAGTTTTTTCCAGCTGTATACTTCCGATTCTTCTGTCCACAAACTTTAAAAGGAGAGATGGAGGGAGAGAGAGAAAAAGAGAGAGAGTGAGAGAGAGTGGGAGAGACACACACAGAGAGAGATAGATGTCTCAAAATAGATTTCTTATAGTTTGAAAGTGTTTATTAACAAGGTTTGTGGTAAGACAACACCTGTGAAAATTAGACCTCATAGGTTCTCTTAGCAAAGGTACGTCAATATCATATTTCATACAGGCTCTAAGAGTTCAATAATTTTTCATTGATAATGGTTTTTATGACATTGGGTGAAGGATCTATTCTAGTATTCTCATTGACTGATTCTAAGAAACACTGTTGAGTGTCTGCCTTGTATTTTTTCCCATAGCCTGCACTATTAGAGATCACTATCTCAGGCTCTATGCTCATGGACTAGTTTCTGAGAGAATCAAATCATAGTCCTCTTTTATTTTTATTCCATTAACCCTCAGTTGTCTATTCTAAGGGAGGGCCAGCCATAAGATGGGAAATAGAAATCCATGGATAATCCATAAACTCCATTTCAGCTAAGAGCTGCCATGCTAGATGTCTATTGAATCTTTTCCCAGTGCTTCAAACAAGGAAGTAAGGAAACAAGTATTTAATAAGCACTATGTGCCTACTATTTAGCATGCAGTAAAACAGATTTATCTAATTTTGGCTTTCATTCCCTTAGCTATAAAGATGGGGTGAAACGGCCTGATGAGACAGAAGACAGGAGACAGAGGTAAAGACAGAAACTGAGAGAATCCATAAATTGTACAAACAGTTGATGAATAGAAGCTGGAGTGGTTAGTGATGACTGAGACATAACAGCAAAAGCTTCCAAATGGAAGGGCCCACTACGCTTTCCAGATTTATAGCGGTCAAAGAAGAGAAATCTACTACCCAGATATCAAACATTGATTTTATCTCTCTTAGCTCTTATGCTTTCAATCCCAACAGGTGTCTGGTGGCATCTATGTGCATGTGTCCCTGTGTAAGTGTTCTGAGGCTGTGTAATTGTGAAAGGATCATGTTTGACAAATTAGCCTGCTTGATAATATTGTGATAACTGGGACATGGTATGAGATGATAATGATAGGCTGGGAAGATAACCATTTGATTGAATTAGTCGTGGAGAAATGTGGGTTTGAAATTGAAGTATGAAGAGGATTATTAAGGGACCATCAACGATAAGTCTTGCTTTCAATTCTTCTAAGTTCACTTCATAGAAAAGTACAGATGCCTAACAAGTGCCTTTATCTGGTGCTTTGGCACCTCTTGGGGGCATGTCTCCTTCCTTACCTCCCCACAATTTTTTACATGCCATAAATGGAACTGATTGAAATCAATTCATTGGCATGATATTTCCCAAGTCCAGGCACATAATTATGGGAAGAAAAGGAGCATTTTGTGAAACTCCTCTAGGTTAACAGGTTACGTTCTGCTTCTCTGGTGACATTGTTATAAACTTTACGTCTCCTTCTCCACTCACACAGCGATCACCCTAGTTTAGGCAATCATCACGTCTTGCCTGGACCTTTGCTGTTGTTTCTTAATTGGTCTCCTTACCTCAAGTCTCTCTTCTCTTCTACCCATCTTTTACAGCC
>CM053622.1:175485616-175501605 GCA_028646595.1 Phalanger gymnotis
TAGCCAGTCATGGAGGCACCTCTGAGAGCTGCTGGACTATCCACTGAAATGGACAGAAAGTGGCAAAATGAGTTTTTCTCTTACTGAAACACCTATATGGTTTTTCAGAGACAGGGCTGGAAATGTGGCTAGGCAGAAGCAGAAGCTCCTGACATCTTTTTTTGCTGAGGTGTTCCAGTGGTCCAAGCAGATGGAATCGACCCGTTCATGGCTCCCTTTGAAGGGTGCTAGGTATCCCAGTCCTTTGCTATCACCACTTCCTCTTGGAGAGTGTACAATCCTTCCTGTGGCACTATTTCCCTGAGTTTCTCCATTTAGCTATTTAAACTTGATGGAAAACTGTGGGTCTCCCAACCCCCAAATGCTGCCTTTTGAGACTGCTGAGGAGCAGGGGGACCATGGTAACACTGTGCATGCTCACATTGTAGGGACAAGACCAGACCAGCAGGCTTTGCTGCATACTGATATTTTCAATTATATTTAATTATGGTTAATATATAAAAGAGTCAATGCTGCGTTTGAGTTGGCAGCTCTGCTCCTTTAACTCAGCCGGTGCATTTGTACATATTAAAAACATTACACAGCGGGGGCTATAATTTCACATGCTGCCATCACTAGACCACTGGAGCAAAACACAAAGGAGCTAGCACGGCATGCTGGGGTGTGTCATGTAAACCAAAAGTCGTGCCTTGAGTCTGTCCCATGCGGGCAAGTGTCTCCAAAAGAAACTGCAGCCCTTGCAAAAATGTGAATGCCCCCCTGAAAAATAAATAACCTTAATAGTATACAGTATGATACCAATTATTTAGCCCAATCCAGATTATCCTGGCATTTTATATTGACATTATCCAAGTCAGCCAATGAGATGGTAGACTAAAGGGTCTATTCTCTCAATGTGTGTGATTATCTGCCATTATTGGTAATGGAAGCGGCGTGCATATTGAGAGAAGAATATACCCCTCTACGAAGAAAGCTTCATTTGGGGAGTTGACAATGTATAATTCTTTTCATTCTCCTCATTACTGTATTTCTTTTAAATTATTTCATATGGGCAAGTGGGGTAGATGTCACCTAGATAGACATGTCCCTCCCTCCCCAACCCCCTGTCTTCCAAACCTCCCCCAATACTTGGCATATGTTTTGGATTTTAGTATTTCTGTCTTTAACAAATCTCCATTTGCCCTCTTCTCTTACTCTTTCCCAGAAATGCAAGGACTAATTGATGACAGAGATGTACAATGTTTTCCCTTTCTTTTGCTGGTTGCCTGAAGAAATAAAAGGAAGAGAGGTGGGGGAAAAAGTGGGCTTACCTGTGAATTTGGAAGTCTAACTTGCATTGGCTGGGCTGCCATGCCAAATTAGGGATACAATCTCATAAGCCTTGGCAGAACCATTTTGGGCAAAAGCCACTAATACCTGAATGCCAATTCCATGCAATTGGAGAGGTCTCTTTTGCTTTCTCTCCTTTTCAATAAGATAATATTTCTAGAGCTTAACTCTTGACTGGGACAGACAAAAGCTGGAAATGTGAATACTACATCGAGGTTGGTGGTAGTGTTTTCACACAAGACTTGGGTAGCAGGAAGCATTTCCCTTTAACCCCATGAGTGGCCCAGATATTACGTATGCCATTTAAGACTTCGCTAGAGAGCAAAGTATGAATTATGTGGCCAACAAACTATAGGGGAAGCAGTTTCCTTGGATGGTAATTGTGAGTCCATACATTGCTGAAGTCAATAATAGCATTTCCTTTCAGCCGGTCTGAATAGCCAAAGGGCCTAGACTCGTACTAATTTAAGCAGAACAAAGCTCGATTAGAGCAGCCTTTAGAAGCAGGTTTACATTTACTATCGATACATAGAAATCACTGGGTTTTCTCTTGCATGAGATTTGGCCACCATCGAACTTATCATATCTAGGATGAAATTATTTCAAATGGACTAATTATATGTTATTTCCAATTAACATGAAAAACCTGACTTTGAGAAGATAAGAGAGGCCACACAGTGTAGCGGATAGTGTTGGACTTATATTAGCATGATCTTGTTCAAATCTTGCCTCTACTTCTTACCACATGACTCTGGGCAAATTACATAACCTCTGAACTTGTTTCCTCATCTATTAGATAAAAAGGTTGGTCTTCCAAGGTTTCTTTCTGCTCCAAATCCATGTTCCTATGTTTACAAAGGGAAAGTTTTTTAAATTGTTGCTTAGCCATCTCTTTGCTAAGAAATATTAAACTCCAGTCAAAATGAATATTTTAACTTTTGGCTGTACTCTATTAAAATACTGCCATCTCCCCGGACCATGGAAACATTTTGTTTAGGAAACAACTTCTACCAATGCTGGAGGGGCAGCTTCTAAGCCTGACTCCTAAGATTTCACAGGATTTCATATTTACCCCTACTTTTCTTAGCTTGATGACTTTGCTGGTTAGGAATAAAAAAGGCTAGAAAATTCAGAGTAGAGTAATAGTGTGGTAGAAAGATATAAAAATGACAACGAAACAAAAAATCATGTTGCTAAATCTTGCTCATTCTTCCCACATCTTGATGTCCAGCTTTGACTCTCTCTAAAGTGTGTGTACTGTTGTCTGATTGTTAGCGATTCAGCTACCATTCTTTCATACAAACCTAGTTGCATTAATAGACATCACACAACATGTTCAAAGAAAGAATTTTTAGTACCTCATTGTTTACAGAGACCATATTCCTTTTATTTTTATTTCCAGTTTATCTTAACAAAAAAGAAAAAAAAAACAAACTACTTAGTTCTCTAACCTTTTTGTCTTTCATTCTGCAAGAAAACAACTCCAGCTAGTCTGTAGGTGGAAAATAGACCTTGAAAAAAAAGGCATCTTAGCAAACAATTAAGCATAATCTTGCCTCCTTATTCTATGCCAGGGAAATGCTTCCTATGCATATTGTTATTTCCTTTTCAAAAAAGATGCACATAAAACACAATATGGGATACTTTGGCATCCATTCTAGTAATTTGTACATATAGGTCTCATGTTAAATAAAATTGTGACAATTCCAAATTCCAGATCTGGATAATCACCAGACCAGTAAGAACTGTATCTACAAATCCACTATCTTTTCACATAAATTTATTTTTACTATTTCCGTAAGTTCATCTCTTGGTTACATTGTATACCATCCATGAGAAGGTCTTAAGGAAAATACTTCTGGAAATTAAGCAGTTTCTTCTCTTTTTCTTTCACTCAAATAACTCTTCCAAAGGTATGTAGTTGTTCTTATGTTTGCTTATACCACAACAGAAGAGAAGCACAGAAACACAGCCTTCATTTAGTATGTCTAATTATTTGCTAGTTAATTCGTTCTCTAGATTTAAATAATCCAAATCACTTAACTGTTTTATTTCTGACTTTTAGTCTCTTTTCCATGCTTGGGTTTAACTTCCTTTTCTTGTATGAGGTATACTCTGTAATGCCTTTTTACAGTAGGTTATGACAAGAACTAGGAATATGTTTGTTGTTTAAAATACTCCCACCCATTTCCCAAATTGAAGTTTTTAGCTGAAAATCTCTCCCAAGGGCATGAATAACATGAAGCAGCTAACACTTGGGAACATTGTACTGGCTTTTTCTCTGTCCTTGTCTCCCCCCTGCTCAAATAAAGCAGGCAGGTGCAAGTTATAGGAGTTACCGATTATTTATGGCTTTTAGATACTTTGTAGGTTTAGCTGGTGAGAAAAGTTTTATTCCACTCACATGAACAAAACCCACCCAACTGTCTAGGCTGATTAAATTCACATTGTTGCATGAGCACATGGCAGGCAGGATGAAAATTATGAAATCTCAGCGCCTGTGCCATGGCAACTGAGCAAACAGCTCATGGGGAGAATGGGAATAATAGAAAATAGCAATATTTCTCTTTGTGTTTTCCCTCTTGACAGTTTTATCCTCACATCTGCCTGATGTCCAGTGCACAAGCAGAGAGCTGGTCGTCTGTAGAGACGCTCCTTGTCCTTTTTTGCTTTCTCCAGACTCATTTATGTCCTGAACAGCCTGGAAGGGAAGCCATGGTCCATTGAGGTTTCAAGGAGCACAGCTGAGGGAAGTTTAGAGAGAATCTGTTTCTTTCCTTCTAAGGAACTGAAGATGTGGAGGCACAGGAGTAATGCTTTCCAAGTAGTTGTGATCAGCACATGAGCATTTTTAAATAAGCCCACTGTTACTACTGTACTTTATTTACTGAAAGGCACCATGAAGGTCATAGACCTGGTGCTTAGTTGCATAGAGTACCTCACATGTGTTCATAGCAAAGTGTTTGGTAAAGAAGCGTACATTTTTTATGATCAGGAAAACTGAAGTGCAAAGGTGAGAGTGAGAATTGTTGGCGTTTTATAAAGAGAATGTTAAGCCTGGAATCAAGAGACCCAATATTTAATAGATAAGGGTGAATACAGATGATTTCTTAAACTCTCTGAACTCCACGATGTTTGTTGTGACCAGGACACTGGTAGACCTAGGGAGGCTTCCTTTAATGCCTCCCATTCCCATTCCCCACCAAACACACACACACACACACACACACACACACACACACACACTCACTCACTCACTCACTCACTCACATACCCATACTACCACTGCACCAACAAGAGCTACTGTGAGTGGAGAAGTAAGTTGAGAGGGCCTGGGAATGTTTGATTTAACTTTGCTCCCAGGTAGATTGATTTGAGACCCAGCTATGGGCCCTTTAGGCAGGAATATAATAACAGTTTTAGGGAATCAGTGCTACTTAAAACTCCAGGGAACCTCCTTGCCAAATGTTTTTTAACTTCTGGTGTCTTTTATCTGCTTTTACTTTCCTGGACTTTTTTTTTTGCTGCTTTTAGTCACTTAGTAGCTATGTGACTTGGGAAAGTCACTTAACCCTGTTTGCCTCAGTTCTTCATCTCCAAAAAAAAAATGAAGTGGAGAAAGAAATGGCAAACCACTCCACTATCTTTGCCAAGAAATCCCCAAATGGGGTCACGAAGAGTCGAACAACCAAATGAACAACCAAAGATCACATTTTTAACTAAGGGTTAATGTTGAATTAAAGGGATTGTCTATGAGACAACCCAACACCTCTGAATTACAACCAGGCCAGTTGGTAAAGATGAGATCTGGTACTGTTCTCTCTCTTTTTTTTGGGGGGGGGGGCAGAAAGGAGGGGCACTTTACTGGTCTTACCATTCCTATAGGTTTTGGATCCTCGGTCTCATTGGCCTCTTGATGATTTGGGCTCAACTGGGCTTTGATGTGATGTATGATAGTGGCTTCAGAGTTTTAGAAGTGTGTGAGAGAAAAGAATTTACTGTGCATTTGAAGCTACCTGTTGGGCAAGAATTAAGATAGGACTTCAAAGAAGAATGAGCAGATAGAATCTTACTGTCACGTCAAGAATCAAGAACATTTCTTTCTACCAATGAGTAAAGAGTGAGACTCACTTGTTACCAGAACTGACTTTAGAAGGATGTCAAAAAGGTAGTGGCACACTGCTATAGGTGAGCAGCTTTGCTTTGCTTTTGGAAATGCTGTTCAAGGCACAAAAACTAAACATTGCTTATGTTTTTTATCTTTTTTAGGTATCCTGAGCAGCTCCAGATTTCTATAGATGAAGATTGAAAATTTTTCCTTGTATTAGATTACAAATATTTTACTCAAATGGAGATTGGTTGTTCTGAAAAACCTTGAAGGATTTTTTTTTGGGGGGGGGAACTGTTTATATGTTGCTTACATATTCACATTCTAATTTATTTATTTGTATTTTCTTTTTATATAATTCACTCTGTATTATGAACCATTAATGAAGAGCAAGAAGGGATCTTAGATGCCATTAAGTCCACCCCCGTCCCCCATTTCATATTATAGATGAGGCATAGATTGGTTTAAGTGACTTGTACAGGGTCATATACCTAGTAAGTATCTGAGGTAGAATTTTAACCCAGATCTTTCTGACGTCATGTCCTATACCCTGTCCGATATATCATGTTCCATTTCAACCCAAGGAGCCATTGGTAAATCTGAGAAAAGTTGCCTTCTGAGCCTCTCCCTGACTTTACCTGGTAGGGATGTGCTAGGAAAGTAATTCCTTATACACAGTAAATTGCCTCTACTAGGCAAAGGAATCTATGTGTGGCCTGGGGTAGGGTCAGGTAGGGTCTGAGAAGGAAAATTGCCCATGTAGTGATGCTGTATGCACACAAACTCTCTGCACTATTTTAGACTATAATTTTCATTACCTTTTGCCCCAAGTTGCCTTGGGTGCTCACAGCCCCAGTATCTTTTATTCTTCTGCTCAGGATACTCAGAGCTCCACCTAGGCTTGCTTTTCCCAAGCAGTACTCAACGTGTGGTCTAAATCTTTGTAAGACTTTTTACTCCAGCTATCACAAGTTAATTATTCCATCAATGAACATATATTAAATGCCTACTATGTGACAGGCACTATGCTAAGCAAGTAAACAAAACATGCTTATGAGTCAACAAATAAGCATTTATCAAGTGTTTCTCTGTTTCCAGCGTTGTGTGAGACCCCATAGTAGGGATTCAATTCATTTCAATTTAATCAACAGTTGTAAATTAAATGTCTTCTGTGTATAAGGTTGGTAGCTAAGTGGCATGGTGGGCAGAGCGCTGGGCCTGGAGTCAGGAAGACTCATCTTTCTGAATTCAAATGTAGCTCCAGATACTTACTTGCTGTGTGGCCCTGGGCAAGTCATTTAACCCTGTTTGCCTCACTTTCTCATCTGTAAAATGAGCTAGAGAAGGAAATGGTGAACCACTCCATATCTTTACCCAAGAAAACCCCAAATCAGGTCATGAAAAGTAGGACATGACTTAAATGACTGAACAACAAAATGTGTACGGTACTGTGCCAGGCCATGAGGGTGCAAAACAGAACACAATTTCTGCCCTCTATGAGCTTAACTTTTATTTTTGGGAGGAGGGAGGTATGATATGTACACAGGTAAATATCGTATAAGGTAGTGAGTTCTGGGGAGAGGGGGGCAAAGAAAAGATTCAAATAATGTACTCTAGGACAAATTGAACACATTGGGGAGAGGAAGAAGGAGAGGAGGGTCAAGAGAAGCTTAACAGAGGAGGTAGGTAGCACCCAATCTGAATCTGTATCTTGAGAGAGAAGGATTCTGAAAAAGAAAGATGAGTCTGTGCATTTGAAGCATAGGGAATAGCATGCAAAAATGATTGTAGAGTTTACAGGCAATAGCTAGTCTTTCAGCTTGACTAGAATGTAGAGTATGTGAAGATGAGGAACGTGGAAAAATGCCATAAACGTAGGTTTTAGACAGATGTACACAGGCTCTCATCACTTTATGTCTAGGCTATTGTAAGATGGTTGGTCTCCCTGTCATAAATTTCTGCCATCTCCAATCCATCTCTGCTTAGCTATCAAAGTGATCTTGCTGATGAGCAGGTCTGACCCTGTCACCCTACTCAAGAAACTCTAGTGAATGCCTATTATCTCCAGGATCAAACATAAATTTTTTTTAAAGCCTTCTTCCCTTCCTTTCAGGTCTTCTCACACCTTACATTGCCCCCTCCCTCTACCCCATGTACTCTATGATCAGGTGACATTGGTCTCCTTGCCTTTGTTTCAATAAAACACACCATCTCCAGATTTGGGGTATTTTTTCTGACTGTCCATCATGCTTGGGTCGCTCTCCCTCCCTATTTCCTGGCTTTTCCAGGTTCCTTCAAGTCCCAGATAAAACTCAACCTTCTAATAGGAAACCTTTCCTGATTCCTCTTAATGCTATCACCTTCCCTCTTAACTATTTCCAGCATAGCTTATTTGTACACAGTCATTTGTATGTTTTCCCCTTCTTTTAGATCGTTACAGTCTTGAAAGCAAAGGCTTTCCTTTGCCTCATTTTCATGAGTTCAAATCTGGGCTCAGATATGTACTGTCTGTGTGACCCTGGCCAACTAACTTAACTCCATTTGCCTCAGTTTCCTCATCTGTAAAATGAGCTGGAAAAGGAAATGACAAATAACTCCAGTATCTTTGCCAAGGAAACACCAAATAGGGTGACAAAGAGTCAGACACAACTGAAACAACTCAACAACAAGGAACTTCTTGAGTAACAGGGAAATAAGGTGGTAAGACTTGCATTTTATGAGAATTATTTTGGTAGTTGTGTGGAGGATGGATTGGAAAGAGGAAGGGAAGCAGGCCAGCCAATTAGGAGACATTTGCCATAGTACAACAAACCTAAACTAGGGAGGTGGTCATGTGAGTGGAGAGAAAGGAATAAATGAAAGAGATATTATGCACATAGAAACAAATTAGATAAGGTGATGAGAGGGAGGAAAGAGTAAAGGATGATTCTCAGGCTGCAAAAGGATGATTCTGGAAGTATTCTGGTGACCTTAAAATAAATAAGGAAGTTTGGAAGAGGAGTGGGTTTAGGGAGGTGTCACTCAAAGTTGAATTAGAAATGTCAAGGTAGATTCTATTTTAGCACCTTAATTAGCATATCACACATATTATCCAGTGATATGCAGATCCATGTTCATATGTTAATTTATCAGTTTCCAGATATCGAATCTGAGTTAATGCCCAAGTTATGCAAGTACAGTCATCCCTTGACATTAGCGAGGGTTAGGTGTACAGAACCCCCATGAATATGAAAAAGTGGGAATAACTGTGTGCCACTCCAAACTTTTATTTTTAATAATTCCATTTATATTTATTTGACACACAAAACAAGTAAAACATCCCACTGCACCCATAAAAAATTGCAGTTTCTATATGAGAGACATTAATATCTCACACACACTGAAGAATACTTCCAGCTAACGATGTAGCTACAGCACTGGCTGCATGAATTTCTTTCTCCTACTGAAAAGTGCAAGATCCAAGGGTCACTACAGGAGAAAAATCATGTGACTCGGGCTGGATGGTAGAGAGGAGGAGTTCCCAAAGAGTGTGCATGGCCTGTAGTTCTTTAGTGCATTGAAACCTTTAACAAAATTTAACTGTTTATACTAAATTTACATAAGTACATTATACTTATGGATAGAATAGATTAATAATATATATTATCTATGCACTTATGACTCACTAATTTTTTAAGTTTTCTTTACATATGAGCATCCTCTGTGATTTTCCACAGTATCCTACAAATCCCCCCCCCCCCAATTCCCAATTAATTATTGATGGCCAATCCATGAATATCCAAAACCATGAATGTGAAGCTGTTAAATGTCAAGGGATGACTATATATTGTTACTGTCTAAGCCCAAATATCCATAATACATTTAAAGATGAAACTGAAATGGAATGAAACTATCAATTCTTTCATTTTATCTTCTTGCTAACTTTAAGGGTATCTGAAATTTTTTGATTAAAGAAAAATATTTTCAAGTTCTCATAGTCTGTTGTTTTTAAAATGAGTTTGAGTTCAATTCAATCCTGTTTAATCATTGTCTTCTGCCATATTAACAGCACTATTAGGTTATCACAGTACAAAAGTTCAGACTGCATGCTTTAAGATGTGAATGAGAGAACTGAACTCACTAAAAATATTGGTCATTTAAATGATATTGACAACACTGACTGATGCCTTCTCATGGCATTTCGGCCAGCTGGGTAATTGGTCTATGTGTTGCTGATCAACAACTTACAGGTGTTTCTGAAATCACCCAGTAATCCAGTTGTTGTACACGAAGCTGTTCATCAGTAACAACTTTGGCAGATGTTACAGAGAAAGCACAGTGATGGCATGACTGATTTCCTAGTGCAAATCTCATGAGACCTTCATGAAGTTTCATTCAGTTCAAAGACGGGCTGCATGAATGTGTTGCAGCAGACGATGAATTCAGGAGATACAAGCTCCAGTGCTGTATTGCTATATAATCTTCTCTGGAATATTTCCCTTTCTATAAAGTGAAATAGATGGACTAGGTGATCTCTATAGTTTTGTCCAGATATGATATTCTATCAGCTTCTCTTCTTCATACGAGGATATGCATCATCTTCCTGAATGCTGTCATTTTTCTGGCCTAAAGGGAAAATTGGCAACTACTATGAATCTTTCTGTAAAAATCAGACTAGTAAAAGGATTTGTATAACCTTGGAAAAGTCACTTAACCTCTATGGATCTCATTTCTGTCATCTGAAAAATGTTGTTGTTTTGGGGTAGTGCTGTTGGAGAGGAAAACTGGGAAGAGTCAGATATATAGAATAGGGAAGAACAGATTTTAAAATTTTAGAGACATTTTTTAAATTTCAGAGAATTTTAAATTAAAATTTAAAAGAAAAAGCATCAACCAAGGAAGGTTAGGATGCTCAGAAGAATGAACTTCTGAAGACACAAAGAGAAACAATTCCAAAGAAGAGATAAAGGGAATATCATTTTAAGAGACTCCATTTCATAGCAGATTGAAAAAAAATTCAGAAAATGGAAGCGAGGGCAGATAATAGAAGATCTATAAATCAATAAGCATTTATTAAGCCCCTACTCTGTGCCAAACACTATTCTAGGTGCAGAGGATACAAAGACAAAACGGGAAAAAAATCTTTGCCTTCAAGGAATTTGCATTTTAGGGGGGGAGGACAACAAGTATGCATACACATATACATGTATGTATATATGTATATATACAGTACATGCAAAGTAGCTGGGGAAAGCAAGAAAGACCTCATACAGAATGTGGCCCTTGAGGTGGGGCTTTTGAGAGATTGCAAAGGAGATACCCAATGCAGACATGGAAATGGAAAATGGAGTACCATGTATAAAGGAAGTACAGAGTGTGAGGAGGTAAGTAATTTGTAATATGGCAGGGAAGATAGGATGGGACCAGACTTTTCAGAGTCTTTAAATGTTAAATGAAGGAATTTATATTTGATCCTTGAAGTAAGGGGTGACCACTTGAGTTTTTTGAATTTGGAGGGGCCATTGGGCAGGTGATAAGATAAGACCTGTGCTTTAAAAAACAATCACTTTATTGTCTATATGTAGGATGGATTGGATGGAGTGGAGGGCTACTTGAGGCAGGGGGACCAAATGAGAGGCAATTGCAATAGTTTAGGTGAGAGGTTGAAATGCCCTAAACTAGGGCAATATTTAAGGGAGTGGAAAGAAGATATGTATTAAAGAGTTGTTACGGAAATAGAAATGACAAGATTTGGCAAATGATTTTGTAGACAGGCTGGGAATAAGGAGTCAGGGAAGACCCTAATATTCCAAATTTGGGTGACTAGAAGGAGAGTTAAGGGAATTGAGGGGATTAGGAGATCAAGTGGTTAATTCTGGGAACTGAATGAACCACACATCTTGTGACTCAATTTGGGAGCTAGCTCATTTCCCTTTTTATTCAGTTGTGTGTCTAGTCCAATGTCTATCTTGTGATAAAACTTTATTAAATTGTTGGAATTGGGAGAAAACTTTATTTCATTGTTTAAACCTAGCCCTGTGTGGTTAGGAAGTTAGACCACCTCTACCTGCTGTTTAGAGACCCTTAACCAAGGACCTAGGTTATGCTGACCAGAAACCCTATCAGATTCAAAGATTGATGAAGGGAATTTTCTCACAATTGTCCATCCCAAGCAATTCATATGGCTTATCTGAAAATTGGCCCCATACTAATCAATCAGTTATTGTTTCCATGTTCCTTTGGTTGTTTACAGACACTTGGGAGGGAATGGGGCACCTCTTTTTCTGAATTTAGGGAATTGCATCTGTTCATTCTTCCCCTCCCAGTTTGGAAAGTCCCTAACATTTCACCCAATTAGAAATCAGATTTCCCAATATTGTACTGTTTCCTTTTAATTAATTTGTCTTATTTGATTATTTGTTTTTAATGTGTAAAAGCCTGTCTTCACTTGTATTTGAGATCCAGGTCTAAGCTGAGGAAGTCTGTTCCCAGTTTGTTGGGCAATTACCATGCATTGCTTAATAAATTGATATGCTCAGAAGATGGAACCTTTGTTTTCCTCAGTCATTTCATTTTCACCTGCTAGATAAGGATGTAATTAAATAGAAACAGGAAATTTTGATAGTGGGATGAGTTATAGTTCTGAAAGAATAGTTTTGAGTGTTAAAAAATTAAAATGAACTGAGACTGACAAGGAAAACCAAGAACAGGAAAAGAATTTTAAAAGTTTTTTCTTGTGTTTCTTGGGGATAAATCGAAGAAGGGGTAGGAGTGCATGGGGTGGTTAGAACAATCCCTTCTCCCCCTTTTTGGGCTTTTTTCTCTTCCAAGGAGAATGATCCTTAGATTAGAAAGGACAAAACAAAAATCAAGTTGAAAACCAAGAGAATAGGGAGATTGTAAGACATGACACAAATACCTCAAAGAGTTCATGTCACCAGTCATGGATGAGACGAATTACGTTCTTGGACAATGAAAGAACTGGTAATATAGTTGAGCTCTTGTCATCCTCCTCCTCCTCCCCACGAAAAGAATAAAATGAATTCCATATACTTTAGGTCAGTGGGCTTAACTTTACTTCCTGGGTGGAGGGGGGGTAGGAAACTAGAGCATATTATTAAGGGTGGTTAGTAAATACTTTAAAATGGATGTAGCAGTAAATACTTTAAAATGGAAGAAATGGCTTCATCAAGAACACGAGATTCCAGGCTGCCACTGCAGCCACTGCCAGGAGGAAAGATAAGTGGAAGGACTGATTTTGGGACAGAGCAGAATGCAGAAGTCTCACCACCACTCCCTAACATAGGAATGGATTACATTCCAATAGAAGAGGAAAGAAGAGTCTTTGCTGAATGTAATCGAGAGAGCTTCTGCTACAGATTTTTCCCAGGAAGTCTTGTCAAATAGGGAATTTTTCCACAGAAATTCTTTCCAGTTATCCTAAATATGGTTCTGTCCCTAAATTTGTATTTGCTTGTGTAATGGGATATTTTGCTGGAAAAACTTCCTATGTGAAAACCTACTGAGAGAAGTTTCAACAGCTTGAAAATTCTCCTCTTGGAGAAACTCTGTGTCTGGGACCAGGACATCGACCAGTGTCACCTGGATATTTTTCACAGAAACCGCGATTTGAGTCAAAAAATAACTGAGCATTCATCTTCTGGAACATCTCCCACATCTGAAAGCAGTGCAAAAGAAGGTCCTTTTCCTCCTTATCAACCAATCGCCTACAGTGCTTCCATGAATGAATCAACTCCTACTGGTATTACTGATTATAAAGCACGAGAACCTGATACAACTGTGGAAGAAAGTCCTAAGAAAAAAAGTTGTTACATGTGAAGAATTAAGGAATAAGAACAGAAAAACATATGATGTAAATTTGTCACAAAAAAAGGTGATACCTCACTCATATCTATGCAGGAAAGAATACCAAAAAACAAGGAAAGTAAACCAATATGGAGATACTTGGGATGAGTGAAAAATTTTGTCATCTATTAAAGAGAGTTTGTGTTGAGTCTACTGGAGAGAATTTCAGCTAACCAGCATCATCTAGGTGGTCATGAGTGTGTGGAGAAGCAGCCTCCACAAGCATATTTAAAAGAAGAAACTTGGGTTTTCATAGTATGACTTAACAGAAGGTTTAAATTTAATTATGGACTTTATGGTTAATATTGTATCAGTGTACATACACTGCTTGGGAAACTGGATGAATGAAGGTACTGGACTATGACTTTATAGAATTGATAAAATCATTTACCAAAATTGGTTAAACTACTCTTAAAAAGTATCATAAAAAGACTCCGATGGACTTGAATGGGCATAGACAGATCAAGTACTATATGTATGTTTGTGCACATGTGGACAAAGTAACCAAAATGTTAAGTATTAAAACCCCATGTGAAAAATTTGCTTTTTTTTCCTAAAAGGTTTTCCATGTCTTCAAGTATATCTTGTCAAATAAAGTTGAAAACAATAAAGAAAAAGAATATGAGATTCAAGATTTATCAATCACTTAGAAAATTTTCATTAAGCACTTACTGTGTTTAAATGTAATTTGCTAAGTGCTGGACTAAACGTATTTAGTTTTATGACATAGTTATTAGGCTGATAGGTCAAGAAAGTCTATAGAAATAATTTAACTAATTTTTAGCCAGGCATTTAATAAAATCTTAAATATTATTCTTGTGAAAAACACAGTGAAATATGTTCTGCTGGATGATACAATGAGGTGCATTTTGAACTGCTTGAGTTCCACAACCCAAAAAATAATCATTAATATTTTGATGTCTATGTGGAGGAGGCTTTCTAGTGGAGTGCTATACAAATCTGTCCTTAGACCTGTTCTGTTTAACATTGCTATTATTGACTTGGAGAAAGAAATAGATGGTATGCTTATCACATGTTGTTGTTTAGTCATTTTTCAGTTGTGTCTGACTCTCTGTGACCCCATTTGGGGTTTTCTTGGCAACGATATTGGAGTGGTTTGTCATTTCCTTCTCCAGCTCATTTTATAGATGAGGAAACTGAGGCAAACAAGGTTAAGTGACTTGCCCAGGGTCACATAGCTAGTAAATGTCTGAGACCAGATTTGACCTCAGGAAGATGAATCTTCTTGACTCCAGGCCCAGCACCGTGCCATCTAGCTGCCCCTTATCACATGTTAAGACATGCTGGCTAACAGAGTATAGAAAACAGACTAGAATGTTGAGCCAAATTTAATAAGATGAAATTTAAGAAGAATAAATCAAGGACTTAAACTTTTGCTTTTAAAAATGGACATCTAGGGGGGTGGAGCCAAGATGGCAACTAGAAAGCAGGGACTAGCATGAGCTCCCCACCAAGTCCCACCAAAAACCTATAAAAATGGCTCCAAACCAATTCTAGAACTGCAGAACCCACAAAACAGCAGAGGGAAGCAGGGCTCCAGCCCAGGACAGCCTGGATGGTCTCTGGGTAAGGTCTATCCTGCACGGAGCTGGGAGTGGAGCGGAGCAGAGCAGAGCTCAGCTTGGGCAGCGCAGACCAACCAGACCAGGAATCGGGCGAAGCATGCTCTAGCACCCTGGATCAGTGAGCTGTGGCAGTTACCAGACTTCTCAACCCACAAACACCAAAGACAACAGACAAGATTAGTGGGAAAAGCTGCTGGGGACAGGGAGTTTGCTGTTTGGCCACCGTCCCGGGTGCAGCAGAGGTGGGGTAGCTTCAGAACTACAGCTGCAGTTGCTTCTGGTCCCAGGCCCACCTGGTGGGAGGAATTAAGTGGCTTATCAGAGCAGGAGTGAAGAGCCTGCTGAAGATCTAAGTCCAGTCTGGGTTGGGGGTTCTTGGGGAAAGAGGAGTGCTGGTGTGGCAGAGCTGGCGCATCCCCCTGAGCTTGGAACATAGAGCTCTGTACTCTACAAAGCCGTCATACCCCGCTGAAAATCTCAAGGGTCAAATAAGTTGGCTGGGAACATGGCCAGGCAGCAAAAATGAACACAGATTCAGTCTCAGACTCTGGAATCTTTCTTTGGTGACAAAGAAGACCAAAATATACAGCCAGAAGAAATCAACAAAGTCAAAGAGCCTACAAGAAAAACAGAATTTGGTCTCAGGCCATGGAAGAGCTCAAAAAGGATGTGGAAAAGCACGTTAGAGAAGTAGAGGAAAAATTGGGAAGAGAAATGAGAAGGATGAGAGAAAACCATGAAAAATAAGTCAAGGACTTGCTAAAGGAGACCCCAAAAATACTTAAAAAATATACTGAAGAAAATAACACCTTAAAAAATAGACTAACTCAAATGGGAAAAGAGCTCCAAAAAGCCAATGAGGAGACGAAAGCCTTGAAAGGCAGAATTAGCCAAATGGAAAAGGAGGTCCAAAAGACCACTGAAGAAAATACTACCTTAAAAATTAGATTGGAGCAAGTGGAAGCTAGTGACTTGATGAGAAACCAAGATATTATCAAACAGAACCAAAGGAATGAAAAAATGGAAGACAATGTGAAATATCTCATTGGAAAAACCACTGACCTGGAAAAAAGATCCAGGAGAGATATTTTAAAAATTATTGGACTACCTGAAAGCCATGA
>CM053622.1:175502105-175620206 GCA_028646595.1 Phalanger gymnotis
AAAAAAAATAATGACTTTTAGGGAGTCCAACAAACCTTAAGTTATTTCTCCACACATTTTCTAGGTAAATGGCTTCTGATAAAAGATATCTTGCATTTTCTTTATTTTTCAATGTTTTGATTTTAATATTTTTTGCTCTCTTGTGAAGTCATTAATTTGTTCGGCCTATTCAAATTTTCAGGGAATTTATTGATAACTTCAATAAGGTTTACCACTTTTTCTTCTAAGTTACTCTCCTTCCGATTCTTTGCTCCAGAGCTTTTATTATATTTTTTAATCTTTTGCTTCCTTTCTACTAGATATTTATGAAATTCTCATGGAAAATACATTCGTTTTCCCGTTTGTAGTTTTTAGGGAGTTATTATGTTCTTTTAAGGTTGGATTTTTGATATTATTGCATCTACAATAATTCTTTATAGTGGTCAATGTCTTATTTTGCTTACTCTTCTCTTCAGCCTCAGTTCTTGAATTGGGGCTTTGTGCCAGGGCCACGCTCTTTCCTTTTACTTTGCTTTTCAGTGAGTTGTCTAGTCTTGCTTGATCTTACTCTGGGTCACTTGGGTTCCTATATTGACCTCCTGAGCTTAGACCTTCACTTCCTCCCCTGACTTCCAGATCTTTGAAGTTTAGAGCACTAGATCATCTGTAGTATCTCAGAACAGATGCTTTGGAGTCTCTGTCACCTGAACTGTATTGATCTGAAGGTTTCCATGCACATTGGTTGTTGCCACTCCTTGTAGTATCCCAGGGTCTTCAGAAGCTGTGGATTTCTAACCACCCTGAGGCTTTCTCTGGGTATAGAACCTTGGAGGCTCCATTTTCTCTAACTCATCTCTGAGAGGCTACTGACTTGATTGCTTTCATTGCTCCCGATTTTGCTTGTGGTGCCCTTTCCTGTTGCTCACAAGCTTCTGGATGACTTTTTGTACAGTTTCTTGGTGGGGAAAGCATTTTGTTGTATTTTCTCATTAGATTTCTCGAACATTATTTAGTTAGGAATAAATTTCAGGATTTTCTTCAAGTAGGTATATGGAAACAAGGATTTCAAGCAAGGGCCGAACGACCACTGGATGAGTATATTGTAGAGGGTGTTCTTGCTGGAGTACGTGGCCTATGAGATCCTTTCCAGCTCTGACATTCTGTTGTTCTATGATAGACAGCCAAAGAGAACAAAATAATGGAATAAGAACTAATTTTGGGTAAACTCTCACTTGAGAGTTGTGATTACATAAGACATCACTGATGTACAGAACTTCGTTTTGGTTTCCTCTCAGGCATGTCCTCTGCACATGTTACATAGATTCTACATTGTATTAGAAACAATCTGCACAATTGTTCCTCTTCCTTCCAATTTGTGCTTTTCCATCCCATTTTCCTGACACATTTTTAAAAAAGTTCTACTCAACCACTTTGTCCGACCCCCGTCTCCACAGTGTTTGGTGGGATTCTCCTCATCCCTGCATCACAAATTTCAATTTCTTATCAAAATAGGCATCTTGATAACCAATACTTTTTAATCCACAACAAAACTATTTTGGGGGTGAAAAATAAAGCTCATACAGAGTGACAGTACAAATTATATTCCAACTAACGATCATAAATGTAAATATATCATAATGGTAGCTAATTTGGCAGATAGTTTATGGCACAGTGGGTAGAGTGTCAGGCCTTGAGTCAGAAAGGACTGAGTTCAAATTTAACCTCAGATGCTTATTAGCTGTGTGACTGTGGGCAAATCTCTTAACTGTGTTTGCCTCAGTTTCCTCATCTGTAAAATGAGCTGGAGAAGAAAATGACAAACCATTTCAGTATCTTTGCCAAGAAAACCCCAAAGAAAGTCATGAAGAGTCAGACACTACTAAAATGACTGAACAACAAAAACCATTTTGATGCTGGTAGAAAGATAGCACAAGAGTTGCTAACTCTCATTATGTTTCTGGGCACTCCATGCAGGTGATTCTCAATCTCCATTTAATAAGACTGCCAAGGCAGGGTACAGTTAGAGATTTAAGTCTTAACTTCCTACCAGGTCTAAACTTATCATGTTTCCTATATCGTCACAACTTCTAAAGGTGAAAGAACTAGTGATGGAAAGATTTTCTGAAATTTATTGGTTATTAAGGCATAAATGACAGGAACCTTGGGGCAAAGTGACCATTCCAACTTAGAATGTGTAATAGAGGAGAGGAAAGCTGGGCGTAGTGTGACATACAGCATAGATTTAGGGAGAACAGATTTTGAGGAGTTCAGATAAAGTACATGTGGTATCTCATGTAAATCTATGGCACTTCAGGGGAATTCCACCCAGGAGGGGTGAGAGTTTTTTTCTCACTTGAGGATTTTGATTGAAGGCTAGATGGCCTCTTGTTTGGTGCTTTGTAGAAAGGATTTATGTTTAATTATGGGTTACCATAAATGATATTCCATCTTAAATTCTGTGATACTATGGGGCAAAGTTTGCTGATTATATCAGACTCCTGGGACCACTCTAGCTAGAGTATTTAAAACAAGTAGAGCAAAAATAGCATGTGAAGTTGGTGTTATAAGAGCTTGTTAATGAAGAATAAGATGGGTAGACTTTCTGGGCCTGGTAGACTTGACATTGGGGGCCCACATGCTCTTCTCTTCTGTGAGCTGATGTATTCTTTTGATTGTCTTCCCCCAAGGAATAGTCATTAGGGAAGTTTTGTTCACATTCTTATGTCATCTTGTGGGTCTTTATCCTTGCTGCCCATTCTTTGGGAGTGATTGTTTTCTCATTCGCCTATATAACTGATTCTTTCTAAAGGCAAAAGAGTAAATTGATTCACCCTTCCACATTCCTCCCATACTCACGATTCTCTTTACCTATCTTTCTCCTCTCATGTTTCTAGTCCTCTCTTTTCCTTCCACAGTCCTTTCATGTATCCCTTACCTCTCTGGTTTGATTATTACTTTCATCACACCTTGTATAATGTGAATCATATACAATCTTTCCATGAATGCCCTGTGGAGGAGCTATTCTGAAACCACCGAAGGCCTCAGTGTGATTCTTGCAATGTCATGGATACCAGTGCAGTCCTTAGGTTGTGTATATGTCTATATTTCATGCCAGTAGTATTTCAACTAGAAGAGGAAGGGGTTCAAAGAGAGGGTAATAATAGAGGTAATATATGGATTCATATTCCTGAATAACAATCTCTTTGAACCATTCCCTTGCCCTAAAGCCACGACTTTGCCAGAGGTCCAGGGACCCTGATTTGGGGTGGTAGCACCTTGATATCACCCAAGACCTGTGAAATTTTTCAAATTTAAATTGACAAAGAAATGACACTCTCAGGAATTAACAGCAATGTTTGTGCGCTTTCCTCAATTAATTCTTTTATAATAAATTTAAACAAAAATTCTAGGATCACGCAATGGCTAGAGTTGGAAGAAATGTTTTGAGGTCTTCTAGTTCAGCCCCCTCATTCTGCAGAGGAAGAAGGTGAGGCCAAGAGAAGGGAGATAACTTGCTCAAAGACCCACAGGCAGAAAATTACCAATGCCCTATGATCTTTTGAAAGCCTGTAAAGCTAGGGGAAATGGCATGTAGGAGGTAGTATTGGACTAGGCTTTGATTGGAGGTAGGGACTTCAATCAGCAAAAGTCACTCCTTTTTTCTTTTATCTTGAACTTTCGTATTTTGTGCTTTTAGCCAGAATCAACCTTTTTTTCTCCTTCTAGAGTGCTTTCATGTGTTGGCATGAAAGGGACTCTCCTTCATACTTTTCCGTATTCAGATGTTACATGACAGTGATCTATCTTTTCCAGTATGGGGGTCTAATCATCTTTTAGCAGCTGCTACTGATAAGTCATCATGAATGATGACCTAGAGAACCATTTCCTTCCAGCTTATTTTTAATAATGTTCCTTATAGGATTTTAAAAAATACTTCAGTTCCTATAATTGACATCTGACCCTTCCTTGACATCCCCTCCCTATATGTAGCTCGTTTTGCTGGTGCTATACAAAGGAATGGTCTAGACCACATCAAAGACGAGATTTGGTCAGATGGATCTGAGCTATGGCAAAGAAATTAAGATCTCTGGATTTGTGAGAAACCTTAAGGAGAGAATAAAAATTCACCTTATTTGGCACTATGTGAAATAGGGGGACTCTTGCTTATTAGGGATATTAGGATAAAGAGAAAAAATGAGTTCCAATCACATTGCATGAAATGTAGGAAACTGATAATCCTTTAATTTTTAGTTTTGGGACTAGTCCTGAACCAGGGCTACCTGCATTGGAGGGCAAGTGAGTTTTCACCCCAGCCTTCTATAGCTTCCAGATCCCAGATTATTCTCTATCCCATTCAGTCATCCACCAGGGCATTAGGGCCTAGCAAGTATGAGCATCTTGCCATCTATCCTACTATCCTATGCATAACTTATACTCCTTCCCTTTTTTATTTCCTGCTCTTATAATAATTGAATCAATATTATAATGGCTGCTGGAAGAGATGTTATAATATATTGCCCTACCACTCCACTCACAATCTCTGTGACTACATAGACTGAAGCTCTCTTCCTTAGATGTGTGCTATATTCCCCTCCTAGAATCAAAGGGCCTCGAAGGCATTTATTTGGAGCTCTAGCATCTGGCATATAATAGATACTTAATAAATGCTTATCTTCCAGTAGATTGATTAGGAAAAACTTTTTAGAATATAACTCATAGTTATCTTTATGCAGACACAATTTGACGGCTTGAAGTTGCCTTATAACTGGTGTGTATACTTGTCTGCTAGGTGGCACAGTAGAGAGAGTGCTGGTCCTAAAGTCAGAAAGACTCTTCTTCCTGGGTTCAAATCTGTCCTCAGACATTTACTACCTATGTGACCCTGGGTAAGTCACTTAATTCTGTTTGGCTCAGTTCCCTCGTATGCAAAATAAGCTGGAAAAGGAAATGGCTAACCACTCCAGTACAAGAAAACCTTAAATAGGATTACAATGACTAGGATGTGACTGAAATGATTACACGACAAAATACTTTGATGCATCCCTCTCCCTGGTTATTGTTTTTATGACATTTCATATAATGTGACTCATTCCCATGTCTTTCCATGAAGCCACTTTGGAGAAGCTGCCCTTTGCCCTGGAGGCCTGCTTCTCTTGGTTCTTTCAATATTGTGCTAGTGCAGCCCTCAGGCTGTGTATCTATGATCTCCATGACCAGCGCGCTTTCTTTTCTCATCATACATGTCCTGGATGATCTATCCTATGAAAAATAACCATCATTTGACAAAGTGCTTTGAACTTAGAACAAATTGTAGTAGAGATGACAATTCTTTTTTTTTTGAGGGGGGCCGAATTTGAATATTCTCACAAATTTGAAAATGAAATACACTAAAAAATAATATCCAAGAGAATTAACATCTAAGAGAGGGGTGGGGAACCTGTGGCCACAAGGCCATACATGACCCTCTAGGTTCTCAAGTGTGGCCCTTTGACTGAATCCAAGCTTCACAGAACAAATCCCCTTAATAAAAGGATTTGTTCTGTAAAACTTGGACTCAGTCAAAAGGCTGCACCCAATGACCTAGAAGGTCACGTGTGGCCTCAAGGCTGTAGGTTTCTCACCTCTGATCTATGAGACAACATGTTGTTGTGGAAAAGACATTGGATTTCAGGCAACGTGAGGTCAATGGCTCATTAGGCCACTTTGTGAGAAGTGTGATCAGCCAAATCACTTAGACCCTCAGTCTCTTTATTTGTAATTTTCTTTTGGTTTTTGGTGTGATTTCGTTGGTGTAGGGAGCTCTTGGGAAAAAGTTCCTCTACTAGGGCATTTTTGTACCTTTTCTTAAATGAATAGCTTTAGAGACTTACCTGGAGGAACTGAGAGGTTAAGGTTTCCATAGAATCATATTGCTAGTAAGTGTCAGAAGATGTTGTGAACTAAAAATAAAAAATCTTAATTTTAAAAAAAGTGTCAGAAGAGAGACTTGAATATGGACCGAGAATACTCATTCTGTCTTCTACTCCCAAGATGTTGTGGGGATCAAATGAAACTAAAGCATTCAAATCACTTTGTAAGTTATTCTTATCATAAACTACTCCAAAGACATATTTGGTGCTAAAGAAACACACAAAAAGGAAATATCTCCCTAAAAACTGGTAATTGCTGATATTGAACAAAGGAGAATGATTTCCCTTTGGAGTGGGAGAGTCATATTTCTAAAGGCTTTGTCAATGGCTACCCCAAAGAGTTACAGGGGAGGTAGTCATTTGGGGAGAGAAGAAGACATATTTAACCAAATTGATGACTTATTTATGCTTTCATCTGTCCTACTTTGTCAGAAACACCAAAAATATTGTGTCTTTTCTAAGCCTTAGTAGACTACTGATTCAAAGAGGGAAATAAAACACACCCACAAGTCCATAGATAACCTCAGAATTTAGTTTTACAATAAAAACTGTTTGCATAATTAAGACTTTTATATTCTAGAAGATCCAGTAAGCATGCAATCTTTTATTTCATTTTGCTCGGTAAAATCTGTTCAGAAGATGACAAATAGCAACAAGAATGTAAAAAAAATATAGCATTTTAGTATACTGGGTGGTTTTTTTTTTGATGTTATTTTGTTAAACATTTGGTAGAATAGCAACTGATCACTAACCTGAAGTAAACATTCCTTTATTTGTTGCTAATGTAAGCAGTTTTTGTAATGGTGTCAGCAAATAAGAGGAAGAAATTAGAAGAAAAGGGGAGGGGTTCCTTTAAGACAAGTCATAGACTAAATGCATTATAGACATGTAGATTTAATTGTATAACTAAGATATGCTGAAGAATACAATGATATAGGCATCCTCCACATACCACTGTATGATCTTTCAATTCCCTTTTTTAAAAAGCTAGTTTACTGGCTGGGGGTGGGGGGAATCAAACTGGATAAATAACGGTTGTATAATTAGCTATACTTCCCCTTTCTAGTGGTTATTTTGGTATTAAAAAGACTTAGCACCTAGTAAGTTGAATTATTTCTCTAAATCTTATTTTTCTCATCTGTAAAATGAGAGAATCGGACTAGATAACCTTTGAGGTTCCTGCCAGCTCTAAATTTATGATTCTAAGATTTCAGTTACCTTGCTAAGTAATAGATACATAGAATTGTATTATCAGTGAGGGGGACTAAAATGGGGTGCTTGTCTAAGCCAATGTTTGGAGTGATTTTGCCAATTTGGGCAAAAGGTACTCCATATTTAAGGCAGGAGATTTGAACACTACAAGAGGGTCATGGAATGCTTAAACTGAAGTCAATGTTAGAGATTGCCTAAGTTAACCATTTCATTCTGTACTAGTTGGGTATCAGGAGCTGTTAAAGGAAGAATGACTTACCTTATTATGGTATTTGCTCCTTGTGAGTAGGTGGTTGTTAAATTATCTGGAGTTTTTGGATTCGAGGTCTGTATATTTCCATTCCATAATCTACCACTCTTATATTTAACTAACTTCTGTTGAATAACCTCGCATTTGTTTGTCTCTTCAGAGGACAGGGTTATCTCATTGTTTCAGCAAGAAGCGGAACTGCGCAGGGTCTGCCTGATGCCTAGGGCTCCATAAGCACTTAATACATTCCATGTCACATAGTAAGTGCTAAATAAGTTCCTTCCTTCCTTCCTTCCTTCCTTCCTTCCTTCCTTCCTTCCTTCCTTCCTTCCTTCCTTCCTTCCTTCCTTCCTTCCTTCCTTCTTCTTTTTTCTCTTCCTCCCTTGCTCCCTTCCTTCCTTCTTTACTTCTTTCCTCTCTTCTTTTCCTCCTCTCCCTTCCTCCTTCCTCTCTTCATTCATACTTTTTTCCTTCCTTCTTCCCTTCTCTCCCTCCCCCTTTCCTCCTCCCTCTTCCTTTCTCCTCCTCTTCCTTCTTTTCTTCCCTCTCTTCTTTCCTTCCCCTCCCTCTCTTCCTTTTTCTTTCCTTCCTTCTCTCTCCCCCCTTACTTCCTCCCTTCTTTCCTTACTTCGCATTCTATCCTCCCTCTCTTCCTTCCTTTTTTGTCCTTTATAAAATTTAATTAAAATGATTTTTGCTTTTTTAAACAAATTAATTAATTTTTAGTTTTCAACATTCATTTCCATAAGTTTTACATTTTCTCTGCCCCCCTCCACTCTCCAAGATGGCATGCAATCTGATACAGGCTCTACATATACATAAAATAATTTTTTTGTTCAAATAAAATCCAATGTTTATATTACCACAGAAGTGTGAGTCTCTAAATTAGAGTTCTGGACCTCTTTTCCGTCATGGACCTTTTGGCAGTCTGGAGAAGTCTATGGACACCTCTGTTTTTAAATATAACTGGTTTCCTTTGTAATGTTGTGCATTAAAAAACACAGTATCATGAAGGAAACCAGTTATATTGAACTAAAGATGCAATTTTTCACCATTAAAGTTCAGAGACCCCAAAATTATGTCTGTGGACCACCAGTTAACAACTTCTGACCTAAATTCTGACCCTTAGCCCAGTTGCTCATGGTTAGGCTGAGCTAATATAATAAAAATGACAATTTTACCTAAATTAATTTACTCATTCAGTGCCATACCAATCAAACTACCAAAAATTATTTTACAGAGCTGGATAAAATAATAACAAAATTCATCTGGAAGAACAAACAGTCTAGATTATCAAGGGAATTAATGAAAAGAAATGCTAAGGAAGGTGGCCTAGCCATACCAGATATTAAACTGTACTATAAAGCAGCAGTCATCAAAAATACTTGGTGTTGGCTGAAAAAGCAGAGTGGTGGATTACTGGAATAGGTTAGGTACGTAAGATACAGTAGTCAATGACCATAGCAATCTACTCTTTGATAAACCCAAAGAATCCAGCTTCTGGGTTAAGAATTCACTATTTCACAAAAAATTCTGGGAAAATTGTAAAGTGGTACGGCAGAAACTGGGCATAGACCAATATCTTACACCATATACCAAAATAAAGTCAAAATGGGTTCGTGATTTAGGAATAAAGGCTGATACTATAAGCAATTTTGGGGAGCAAGGAATAGTTTACCTGTCAGATTAATGGGAAAGGGAAGAATTCATGACCCCACAAGAGATAGAGAGTATTACAAAATGCAAAATGGATAATTTTGATTATGTTAAATTGAAAATTTTTTGTACAAACAAAGCCAATGCAACAAAGATTAGGAGGAAAGCAGAAAATTGTGAAAGAATCTTTATAACCAGTGTCTCTATAAAGGCCTCGTATCTAAATATACAGGGAACTGAGTCAAATTTATAGGAATACAAGTCATTCCCCAATTGAGAAATGGGCAAAGAATATGAATAGGCAGTTTTCAGAGGAAGAAATTAAAGGTATCTATAGGCATGTGAAAAATGCTCTAAATCACTATTGGTTAGAGAAATGCAAATCAAAACAACTTTTAGATGCCACATCTCTCCTGTCAGATTGGCTAACATGACAAAACAGGAAAATGATAAATTCTGGAGAGGATGTGGGAAAGTTGGAACATTGTTACATTGTTGGTGGAGTTGCAAACTGATCCGGCCATTCTGGATTTGCTATTTGGAACTATGTCCAAAGGGCTATAAAAATTTGCATACCCTTTGACCCAGCAATGCTACTTCTAGGGTTGTACCACAAAGTGTACAACTTGTGTGATCACAAGTGGGAAATGGACCAGTATGTACATCACAAGTGGGAAGTGGACCAGTATGTACAAACATATTTATAGCAGTTCTTTTTGTGGTGGCAAAGAATTGGTAATTAGGGGGATGCCCATCAATTGGGGAAGGGCTAAACAAATTGTAGTAAATGAATGTAATGGAATACTATTGTGCTATAAGAAATGAGGAACAGATGAACTTCGTTATAACCTGGGAAGACTTATATGAACTGATCCTGAGTGAGGGGAGCAGAACCAGGAGATCATTATACACTATTACAGACACATGGTATCTGTAAGGACTAACTTTGATAGGCTTAGTTCTTTTCATCAATGCAAGGTTCAAAGACAGCTCCAAAAGACTCATGATGGAAGAAGTTATGCATATCCAGATAATGAGTTATGGAATCTGAATGCAGACTGAGGCAAACTATTTGCTCTCTTTTTGCTTCTTCTTTCTCATGATTCATTCCATTGGTTATAATTCTTCTTCACAACTGGACTTTTATGTAAATAAGTTCAATGTGAAGGTATATGTAGAACCTATATTGGATTATATGCCATCTTGGGGGGGGGGCTTGGGGGAAGGGGAGAGAGGGAGAGACAATTTGGAACTCAAAAACATGTGGAACTGAGTATTGTAAACTAAAAATAAAAAATAAATTTATAAAAAAGGGAAAAAATATTCACTTTATACATTTTTTTCCTGCACCAGACCTATGATTTCAAGTAGAGGGACCTGCAGATAAGTAAATCCCCTCTACCAGTGTACAAAGGCAAGGCAACTATGCTGCCACTTATAGTATTGGAGAGCTGCCTAGGGCACCGAGAAGTTAAGTGACTTATCTAGAATCGTACAGCCCCTATGTAGCAGACATAGAATCTGAACCCATGACTTCTTGACTTCAAGGTTGACTCCCTATTCACTCCACTGCAGGTAACAAAAGCAAGGCTAGCAGGCTGCATTGCATCCATGATACTCCTGAGTGGCTGGAACCAGATTAAAATGTAATTGGGAGATATTTAACAAAACAAAAATACAGTAGAACACGGAAAATATGAGTAGGTGGTCTTCTAAGTCAATATGCATCCTACAGGGATCCTTATGTATGGGTTAGCAGCTCTCAGTTTCTATTTGAGTTTTACTCCATTGCACTATTGTTATTCAGTCATTTTTCAGTCGTGTCAGACTCTTCTTGACCCCATTTGGGGTTTTCTTGGCAAAGATACTGGAGTGGTTTGCCATTTCCTTTTCCAGCTCATTTTTACAGATTAGGAACTGAGGCAAAAAGGGTTAAGCATCTTGCCCAGGGTCATGCAGCTAGTAAGTATCTGTGGCTGGATTTGAATTCAAGGAGATGAGTCTTCCTGACTTCAGGTCTGGCACTTCATCCACTGCACCACCTAGAGACCCCCATTGCATTATACCACTCATGTTTTCTTTTTGCAGGAATTTATGATATATTGGCATGAGGTGTCTGTATAGTCTACCTGCCTTTGAACCCTCTTTTTTCTTACCCCTGAACTATTTTTCTCAATATTATACACACACCAACACACACTTTTTTTTTGCTGAGCTCCCCTAAACTCACTACTACTACTAATAATGATAACGATCGTTAACATTTATATAGTGCTTTAAGGTCTGCAAAGCACTTTACAAATACTGCATCATTTGAACCTCATAATGATCTTGTGAGGTAGGTGTTATTATTATCATCATTATATAGACAAGGAAACTGAAACAGACAGAAAAGTGACTTGCCCAGGTCCCATAACTAGTAAGTGGGTTTTTTTTTAAATTTTTTTTGAGAGGGAAAGGCAGAGCAATTGGGATTAAGTGACTTGCCCAAGGTCACACAGCTAGTAAGTATCTAAGGCTGGATTTGAACTCAAGTCCTCCTGACTCCAGGGCCAGTGCTCTACCTAGCTACCCCCCACCCCATAAGTGTTTGAGGCAGGATTTGAACTCAGTTCTTCCTGATTCTCAGTCCAGCGCTCTTTCTACTGTTCAATCTAGCTGCTTCATTTTGTAGTGAAGTCAGCAAATATTAAAATATATGTTGATTTTATTTGGAGAGATTTCTTGAATTCTTCATAGCTTTTCTCCACCTCCCCATCCTTTGCAATAGCTGTTGGCACAAAAGCAATTAACATCTTCATGGTGGTCTTGTTACAAATACGTTTCATGAGCTCTGCAATACAAGATGACCATATGTTCCATAAAATGATGTTTCTTGTTGCCTTTGGACACATGATAAAACCCACTCTGCCAAGTCCTTTTTTGCTTCTCCAAGGAGGACCTGTGAGCCAGCCACTCATTTAGTTTCAACTTTCCCCATCCTCTGTTTTCATTTATAGCAAGAAGGTCAAGATTGATACAAATCAGTTCCTCTAGTATGTTTACTCACTGGTCATTAAACAAGGATCTCACATTTATAGTACAAGTTTTTAGGGAGAGTTTGTGTGTGTTTGTTCAATATCAAAAATTCCTTTAAATAGCTTACAATAATAGCATTTCATGGTTTACAAAATGATTTTCTCACATTATCTCATTTGATCCTCATAACCTGGGGAGAAATAGAGAGAACAAGAAAGCAACACCTTTTCTCTAATAATAGCAGCAGAATCATCATACCTAGACTCTAATGTCACATTCCTCAGTAAGGGGAAACAGCAAGAAAGAAAACAAATAGGGGAAAAATAGCTGGTTTAGGCCAAGTATAAAGAAGGAAAGTTCATGTAGGGGAGACACAGTTTTGAAGGCACTGAGGGATGGATCATGGCAGAAGGTTTTTGAAAGAAAGGCTAATGAAAATCACAAACTTTACTATTACAAAAATGGCAACTGAAACTATTAATAACTAATGACTTTTATATACAGTCTCTGTGAGAATTAGCTGTATGCTCATCAAGCAGATTGTTGTTTGATTCTATAGTAAGCTACATTTTGACTGTTACTCAATTGGAAGAAGGACCCATAGAACCCAAGGTCCCACTGTGCTCATTGTTGAGGATTAAACAAAAAAACATGATTTGATGTAAATATGTACAAGATATTCACAAGGTAAATGAAAGGTAATTTCAGAGTGGGGGCTATAGAATACTGCGAAAAACCTACAGAAGTGGAATTTGAACTGAAAATCGTGATTTGAAAGAAATTGTGGAAGCAAAGAGGTAGACGTGAGACGATTTGGCATTCTAGATTTGGGAGCCATTAATTTCAATGGCATGAAGTCAGGAAATGGCATGTTGTATAAGAGAAACAGCAAACTTATCTATGTAGCTGGATTGTGCAGTGCATAGAGGGGAGTAAAGTGTAAGAATATTGGAAAGGTAAGAAAGGTCCAGGATGTGGAGGGCTTTAAATGCCAAACAGAGGATTTACACTCCCTCTTTACCATTTTTTCTGTCACCCAAAAATCTGTCTTTCTTTCATCCAAGGAATAATCAAAAGAACCAATGTGCTTAAAATTTTTCTTAAAGAATGGAGCAGTACCAGCTTGAGTTTATAGTGCAAAGAAGAGTATGAAAATAGGATCCCACATTGCCCCTAGGACTAAAAAAGGGTACACACTTACAAACCTATCTGAAGTGCAAATTGTTTGGGTTATCAAATATCCAAATCTGATTATGTGCATAACTGCTATGTCTAAACCAACAAAAGTATGGTGGGGTAATTTCTGAACAGTGTTTTTTTAATTTCCTCTATTATGTTGCCTTTCAATCAATTTCATTCATAATTATATCCACTGTGTGCAAGACGTTGTGCTAGACACTAGAGATGCAAAGATTAAAACTGCCATGATAACTTCCTTCAAAGATACTACATTCTCCTAGAGGAGCACACACAGATAAATCTTTTCCAAGGTACAATATTATAAGGGCAAAGGAGTGATTCAGACACAGTGCCTCAATAAATTTTAGGAACTGAAAAAAAGAATCACCAAACCAAACCAAAACACATTTTAGTTGAGGGAGATGAGGGCAGGTTTTAGAGAGATGGGGGCACCAGAGTGGATCCTGGAAGGAAAGAAAAGGTTTTGAAAGCTGCAGATGGGGGTGGGGAGAGGTTAGAGCATTCCAGATGTGAGAGATAGCCCAGTAGTTGGAAGGAGATGGCATATCAAATTCAGTGAAATTCAAAATACTAATAGCAACTGTCTAACCTCTCTGTCTCAGTTCCTTTATCTCTAAAATGTGAAAAATAATAGCTCTTCCATTATAGGGTTGTTGTAAGGATGAAATGAGAGAATTTATTTAAAGCACTTTGAAAACCTTAAAGTGCTATGTATGCTCCTTACTACTGCTACTGCTTCTACTATTACTCCTCATTGAAACCTGGTTTCTCCCTGATCACTCTCTCTAGTACTGATTTCAACTCCACTTATTCCACTTGGCTAGCTGGTCGAAGTAGGGGAGTTGGAATATTCCTTGTTCCCCATTACCACTTACAATTTCTCCCACTTCCTCTATTACTCAGTAACCTCTCTTCCTTTATTTTCATATTTACTACCCAATCAAAATCCTGGCACCTGTTGTCTACAGACCCCCAGGTTATTCCACTTCCTTCCTCAATGAGTTCAGTATCTGGCTTCATGTTTCTTTTCTCCCCACCTCCTGCCCTCATACTAGGGGATTTCAACATACATTTTGATTCTCCTTCAAATACTCTAACCACTCAATTCCTCCACCTAGTTATTTCCCATGAGCTACTCCTAAACCCTTAGCAGCTAGGTGGAGAAGCAGATACAGCACTTGGCCTGGAATCAGGAAAACTCAATCTTTCTGAGTTCAAATCCAATCTCAAACATGTACTAGATTTGTGACCCTCAGCAAGTTGCTTATCCCTGTTTGCTTCAGTTTCCTCATCTGTAAAATGAGGTGGAGAAAGAAATGGCAAGCCACTCCTGTTGCTGTTTGTTGTTTGTCCTTCATTCTTGAAGAGGAAGATGGCATTAGGAATGTGATGCCATGACATGCAGGTGAATTGGATTTAAGTGAGAGAGGGATATGCAACATCACCAGCCTCAATCTCTCCTCCTGAGCCACCTGGGTCTAGTGGTGGATCAGGACAACTGGAGATGACCCAGGATGCAGTGGGGGATCTTGCTTGGCCTTTTCAAGTTAAAGTGTTTAACAAGTCTCAATTTGACTGAGATAGTGCCCATTCAGTGATTACAGTTAATGAAAATGAGGCAAAGAATAGCCTCTTTAAAAAAAATCTGGGAGGGGAAGACCCTCAGGGTTTGTGGATAAAACAGAAGCAATTGTTATTTACCTTAATTCTGAGCCAATCAATGCCTAAACAGTGACCAAGTAGGGCTTGGACTGGAACCAGAATGATTTGGGGTTAAGGCTGGTCCTTAAGAGAAAAAAAAAAAGAAAAAAAGTTTCAGAGACTGAAATTTACATTCCCTTTGGTCAGAGCACCTGCAAGTAGGGGTTTGGAGAGAAAAGAAGGAAAGAAAGAAAGAAAGAAAGAAAGAAAGAAAGAAAGAAAGAAAGAAAGAAAGAAAGAAAGAAAGAAAGAAAGAAAGAAAGAAAGAAAGAAAGAAAGAAAGAAAGGAGGAAAGAAAGAAGGAAAGAAAGAAAGAAAGAAAGAAGGAAAGAAAGAAAGAAAGGAGGAAAGAAAGAAAGGAGGAAAGGAGGAAAGAAAGAAGGAAAGAAAGGAGGAAAGAAAGAAGGAAAGAAAGAAAGAAAGGAGGAAAGAAAGAAAGAAAGAAAGAAAGAAAGAAAGAAAAAAAGAAGGAAGGAAGGAAAGAAAGAAAGTTGCCCAACTGGAAGTTTGGTCCCTAGTGTGCAGATCCTCCTCTACTCACGGAAGTAGCCATTTGTCCTTCACTCTCAAAGAAGGCCATGACATCAGGGAAGTGATGCTGTGACATGCAAGTGAATTGGATTTAAGTGAGGGAGGGCTGTACAAACTCACCAGCCTCACTTTCTCCTTTGGAGCCATCTGGGTCCAGTGGCCAGTGTCTGCCAAGAAAACCCCAAATGGGGTCACAATACGGAACAACAATACTCCTAAAACCCACCTCAGCCAGACACAAAAATTATTATACCCTGGAAAATGACATCACCAACAAACGTACCACCTTTCTGTTTAAGAATTCTGAAATGCCCATTTCTGGCCATAATCTACTGGCTCTTCACCTCTCTGCCTCCATTTACAAAATTCTACTTGTCATCCACATTGTGACCTCTAATCCCTTGACCCCTTTATTATCTCCCAGGCCATCTCCCCTGCACTAACTACTTTCTCCTCTTCTCCCCATCTTGAACCTTTGGTGAACTGATTCCACTAGCTCTACACTATCTTGTGCTCTTAAATTCTTGGCCTCCTTATCACATCAGTGATTACTCCCAGATAAGCTGGGATCATTTGCACCATTTGTTGCCTTTGCTTCTAAACACACATGATTGTGTCCACTTCAGATTTGTTACACAGTCTCTACAGGGCTCTTCATGCTGCTAGGTAATCCTATTATAGCTTCCTTAACATCTCACTACCCTACTCTCCACAATGGCTCTTCCAAACCTTTTTATTTCTCCTCAAACCTTCTAGGGCTTCCTCTCCCCACACTCTTTTAGCATAGAACTTTGCTTCAAATCTTACAAAAAAAATTGAGGCTATTAACCATGAGCTCCCTCTTCTCCCCTCTTCCTCATCTCCTATCATTCAGGTACCTTCTGCCATTATCTCCTTCATTTCTGTTTCACATGATCAAGTGGTCTTACTCCTTACCCAGGTTAACCCCTCTACTTGTCCAAGTGATCCCATTCCAACTCATTTCCTCCAACAACTTGCCCCCTCTGTCATCCTTACTCTTTTACTTATTTTCAGCCTTTCCTTCTCTGTTGGTTGATTTCCTGCCATCTACAAACATGTCCACATCTCCCCATCCTGAAAAAGCTCACCAGATCCTTCCATCCTCACTATCTCTTCTGCCCTTTGTAGCTAAAGTCCTTGAAAAGGCCCTTTACAATAGGTGCCTCCACTTTCCCCTCACTCTAATCTTAACCCTTTGCGATTCATCTTCTGATCTTAGCATTCCACCAACACTGCTCTCTCCAGAGTTACTAATGATCTCTTAGTTGCTAAATTCAGCTGCCTTTTCTCATTGTTCCTTCTTCCTGACCCACCTATCTGACCACTACTGCTCCTTTGCTGGACCACACCCTCTAACCATGGGTGTCCCTCAGGGTTCTGTCCTGGGCTTTCTTCTCTTATCCCTCTACACTACTTCACTTGATGATCTCATCAGCTCCCATGGTTTTAATTACCACTTACATGGTGATGATTTTCCGACTATTTTCCTGCTCCAAACTCTCTGATGATCTCACATCTCCAACTGTCTTTCAGAGATTTTGGACTAGATGTCCAGTAGACATGTTAAACTCAATATGTCCAAAATAGAACTCATTATTTTCTTCTTTAAAGTCTTTTCCCCTTCTACCTTACCTATTACTGTAGAGTGCAACACCACCTTCCCAATCCATCAGGCTCCCAAGCTAGGAATGATCCTTTATTCCTCGTTATCTCTCATCCCTCCATAAACAATCTGTCACCAAGGCCTGTTGATTTTACCCTTGTACCTTCTCTCATATCCACCCCCTTCTGTCATTGCCACCCCTCTGTTGTAGGCCCTTATCATTTCACACCTTGAATACTGCAATAGTCTGATGGTGGGTCTACCTGCCTCAACTCTCCTCACTCTAATACATCTTCCAATTAGTCACTAAAGTGATTTTCCAAAAGCTCAAGTCTCATCATGTCCCCATACCCCTATGGTATAACTAAGTGGCTCTCTGTTGTCTCCAGGATCAAATACAAAATACCCTGTTTGGCATTCAAAGCCCTTCAAAATCTAGCCGCCTCCTACCTCTCTAGTCTTCTTACATCTTACTCCCCAACATTGACTCTTCAATCCGGTGACACAGACCTTCTGCCTGTTCCCTGCCCACCCCCCCCAAAAAAGATACTTCATCTCTCAGCGCTGGGGCGTTCTCTCTGGCTGTCCTCTGTCTGGAAGGTTCTCCTTCCTTTGCTTCAGTTACTAACCCCCTTGGCTTCCTGTAAGTAAAACCTCACCTTCTACAGGAAGCCTTCCCCAACCCCTCTCAACCCCTCTTGATTCCACTGTTTTCCTATTGTTAACTGTCTCCCATTTATCCTGTACATAACCTTCTATATAAACATTTGTCTGCATGTTGTTACCCCCATAAGATTATGAGCTCCTTTAAGGCAGAGACTGTTTTTTTGCCTCTTTTTGTACTCTCAACACTTAGCACAATGCCTGGCACCATAACAGGTGCTTAATACATTTTTTGTGGATTGATTGATTGACTACTTCTATGACAATGCCTGCTGTTACTATTATTCCTGTTGCTGCTATTACTACTATTACTACACTATCACAACTACTACTACTACTTCTGCTGCTACTTCTATTGCTATTATAAGTACTACCCTGACTGCTATTGCTACCACCACTGTTACTTCTACTAGTCTTGCTGCTGTTACAATTACTATTGCCACTGCAACCATTATTACTACTATTGCTACTCCTACCATTACCATTATTGCTGCTATAGCTACTACCCCTATTAAAACTGCTCCACTATTATAACAACTACTGCTACTATTAATATTATTAATATTGCTATTGATATTACTACTACTACTATTATTATCACTATTATTGTTTTTATTAGTACTACTAGTATTAGTATTACCACTTTTAGTACTACTATTAGTACTACTACTCATATTACTGCTACTACTATTACTAGTACTATCACTACGATTGCTATTACTACTGCTATTACCACTGCTATTACAACTATCGCTTCTACTACTACTATAGCAACAACATGCTCCCAACTTGATTGTAATTAAACATTCCTGACAATCTTCAAGGAAATTTATTCTCCCTTCAGGGAAATTTGCTTTCTTTCCCCCCCCCCCCCGCCCCAATCCATGTGAATTCTGGTGGTCTCCAATTTTATACAAACACATTTGCTCATCCTTATTTGATGCTATAATAAGTCTGGTGATCTTTGATGTTTAAAGCAAAGGAAATACTTCCTCTAGTTATAACTGTTCATTTATAGCCATGGTTACTGCCATCTTCATACCTATAAATGTGCTCTGCAATCATATAGGATATACTTGGTGGTTTTGGTCAGAATCTGAAAGCACACACTTAAAATACCCTTCGTTCTTCAAAGACAGCTCTGCCTATCAGAGTTACAATCTCTTTCATCTGAGTTTTGTTTTGTAAAATGAACCGCACAGACAAAATAGCTGTTCATATAATCTTTCTCAAGACCAAATTAAATTACTATTGCATGACCACCCTGACATAAAAAGTTATGTGCTTTGTGGTCTTCATTCTTATGTCCAAATACATTCTTTGGCGAAAGCTTGCCAAGTGAGCAGTGTTATCAGACACTGAAGCTAATCACAGAGTCAGGACCATATCAATTTTTCTGTTATGGCTCCAAAAAGTGATGAGTGCTTGAATCTTTGAAAAACTATCTTTACTTTCTTCCAAATTTATTTTGCATATATCAGAAAACAGAGGTTACTTTATACAATACCAAGTTTGTTTACATGGATATATACTTTAAGTTTTCATGGTATTCTCCTATAGTGATATATGGTTGCAAATTTTAAAATGTCACAGTCTCTGAAGAAGCAAATTTTGAATGACATAAAGGATAGTGGAGAGTCACATTGTGATTGTAAATTATATTGATGATGGTGATATAATAATAATAACTGACATTTATGTGCTGTTTTAAAATTTACAAAGCACTTCAGATACATTATTTCATTTGAACCTTACAACCACCTGGTGAGGGAGATACTACAGGTATTATTATATTCATTTTATTGAGTATATCAAGTTACCTATAATACATTATTTGCCAGAAGCGGTATGAAAAATGCCAGGAAATTATTGGTCAGAAAAGGAGGTGGGATGGTAATGTAGTAGTAGTAAGAGATAACAGATATCTCAAGTGCTGACTGAGCACTCATGGAATATTAAGAAGCACAGAGGGTGGGAAACAATTTTTACCACCAATGTTTCTGATAATGGTTTCATTTCTAAAATACATAGAGAACTAAATCAAATCTATAAGAATACAAATCATCCTCCACTTGATAAATGGTCAAAGGATATGGACAGGGAGTTTTCAGATGAAGAAATTAAAGCTATCTATAGTCCTATAGAAATGCTTGAAAGCACTATTGATTAGAGAAATGCAAATTAAACACCTCTGAGGTACCACCTCATACCCATCCAATTGGCTAATATGACAGAAAAGGAAACTGATGAATGTTGGAGAAGATGTGGGAAAATTGAAACAGGAATGCATTGTTGGTAGAGTTGTGAACTGATCTAACCATTCTGGAGAGCAATTTGGAATTATGCCCAAAGGACTATAAGACTGTGCATAGCCTTTGATCCAGCAATACCACTACTAGGTCTGTATCCCAAAGAGATCATAAAAGTGGGAAAAAGACCCGTATGTACAAAAGTATTTATAGCAGCTCTTTTTGTGGTGGCAAAGAATTGGAAATTGAAGGGATGCCTATCAATGGGGGAATGGCTGAAGAAGTGTTAAATATGAAAGTAATAGAATATTATTGTATAATAAGAAATGATGAGCAGGCAGATTTCAGAAAACCCTGGAAAGACATATGAACTGATCCTGAGTGAAATGAGCAGAACCAGGAGAACTTTATACACAGTAACAGCAACATTGTGTGGTGATCAGCTTTCATAGATTTAGCTCTTTTCAGCAATACAATGATTTGAGAAAACTCCAAAAGACTCATGATGGAAAATGCTATCCACGTACAAAGAAACAACTCTGGAATCTGAATGCAGATCAGAAGATGCTATTTTCTCTGTTTCTTTTGTTCTGATTCTTCTTTCATAACACGACTAATGTGGAAATTTGTTTCATATGATTGTTCATGTATAGCCTATATCCGATTGGAAGGGAGGGGAGAGGGGAAGGAGGGAGAAATAATATTGCAACTCGAAATCTTATAAAAGTGAATGTTGAAAACTATATTTACATTTAATTGGAAAAAATAAAATACTTCTAAGTGGGAGGGTGGAAAGAATCACAGAGGAACAGGCCTAATGTGTAGGTCCTCAATAGAGGATTTATGGGGAGGTGTGGACAAGTCTCATTAAGTGAGAAGGCATGGATGGGTTGCCTTTTGGAGGGATAATGGAACCACTGGATAATTAATAATAATGATTGATGATGATGATGATGATGACAGTGATGATGATAAATAGCACTTATTCTCTAGTTCTTCTCCAACCCCTACTTCTGAATTTCCATACTTCTTTCTCCATCATTCCCTAGCAGCCTTCTTACCCTAGAAGATCCATTTCTCTGGCCCTTTCCTTTGATCGATCAGTTTCTCATAGAAAATCTATTTTAAGGAGAGGCCCTAGTCAGGCATGTTCATTTCTTTTCAACTTCCATTCCTGACTTTCTGGACTTCTTTCTCTACCATGGCACCTTATGGGAATCTTCTGTGTTCTCCTTTCAGCTTCCTTTTAAATGTTTTCTAACTTCATTAGACTGTAAGCTTCTTGAGATCAGGAGCTGTCTTTTTTGCTTCTATTTGTATTCCCAGTGCTTACCACAGTGCTTGGCACATAGTAACATGTAATAAATGCTTATTGACTTGACTCAAAGGATTTTGTAATGCTACTGAAGAAAACATTTAAAAACTCATCCTTCTTTATTTTAACTTGAATCAGCCTTTTTGAAAGGGGTTAAAATCTAAATCTTGAGCTGAATTTCTCCATCATTCCCCAGAAGCCTTCTCACTCTGGAAGATCCTCCCATCTCTGTGGTCCTTTTTTCACTGGTCAGTTTTTCATAGAAGTCCCATTTTAAGGAGAAAACTCAGACAGGCAAGTTCATTCTGTTACTGCTTCCATTCCTAACTCTCTGGACCAACCAACAAGCATATTTTCATGTAAAATATTTCCATATTAGTTATTTCATGCAAGAAAACTTGGAAATAAAGAAAGAAAAAGGAAGGAAGAAATAAAGAAGGTAAAGAAGGAAGGAAAGAAGGAAGGAAGGAAGGAAGGAAGGAAGGAAGGAAGGAAGGAAGGAAAGAAAGAAAAAGAAAGCAAGAAAGCAAGAAAGAAAGAAAGAAAGAAAGGAAGAAAGAAAGAAAGAAAGGAAGAAAGAAAGAAAGAAAGAAAGAAAAAAGAAAAATAGTACGCTTTAATATGTATTCAGATAACATCAGTTCTTTCTCTGGAGGTGAATAACATTTTTCATCATGAGTACTCTGGGGTTGTCTTGGATCATTGTATTGCTGAGAATAGCTTTTCATTATATGCTGTTATTACGTATAATAGTTCTGTTTCTGCTCACTTCACTTTGTATCAGTTCACCTAAGTCTTTCCAATTTTTATGAAATCATTCTGCTTGTCATTTCTCGTAGGACAAAAATATTCCATTACAATCACATACCACAACTTGTTCAGCCATTCCCAATTGATGGGCATCCCTTCAATTTCCAATTATTAGCCACCACAAAAACAGCTACAACTAGCATTTACTTTCTATCTTCCAGGCACCGTGTGGGTGCTAGAAATATAAAGAAAAAAACGAAATAGTATCTATATTTCTCATAACTAGTCCCTAGTATTTTTTCTTTCTACAATTTAGTCTCCTAAGTAACTATATATCAAATTATGCCACTGTTCATTAATTTATTCAATTTATTCAAACATTTATTGATGATTAATTCCAAATTCCCAGTAAGCCAGTGTCCTTAGGAGGCAAGAGAGTGTGACTAATATACTATATTTCACCAAGGAAAGGAAGCTTCCTGCAGACTTGATTGGCTTTCTTGCTATTTGTGAAAGTTTAATATTTGCTTATTACTAATTCCTAAGTTCAGATTCTAAGCTCTGTCCCACTCCTCATCTCTGAATAGCTACATAATTGTCCAGAGGTACTGATGGGTCCTCTTCAGTTCCAGCATCCTGGCTACTGAGGATAGTCACTAACCCTTTATTTTTCTTTATCCACAAGAAGAATGTGACAATTGAGTAATCTCCTTGCAAGTTGAGTTATTTTTTTCAATATATTTGTATCCTTGACACTTAGTACAGAATAGGTACTTAATAAATATTTTTAACTGCTTAATTATTCAAGGCACTTAAACAAAGATAAATGTAAAGTGACTCAACCTCTAGAAGCTTATATTAAAGCATGGAAGATTAAACAAGAAACTTATGTACAAGAAGGAATTTAAGTATCATAAATGAGACACATTCCAATCCTCCCTGTCATTTGTGATGCAATCAATATGGGCATTCCCTTTCTAAGTGCATCCTTACTTCTCAAAGTGCCATCACTGGTAAGTACAAAGGTAGTAAGAACTTCATCATTAGTGTAAATGGATCATTTCCTTTTTTTGGCTAACCATTTCAGCTGCTTATTGGTTAATAGTTTTCATTGTTCCTGATTGTAGTCAGTAACTCCATCAGTCAATCGATGAGTATTTAAGTGTCTACTATGTGCCAGGCATTGTGCTAAGTATTGGGGAAGCAAATACAAATAAAAACTGTCCCTACCCTCAAGAAGCTTACAATACAAAAAAAGGAAGCTGAAAAGCTGTAAGTGGAGACTGAGGAAAAGAAGGTACCCAGTGTGGGGGCATGATGGAGAAGTCCAAAGAAGTCTAGAAGTAATCCAGGCAGTTGGAAATGAGGGGCCGTCTATCCCTTGACCCTCTCATTAGATGGAGATTTTGGAGGCCATGTCTCCACCCTTGAATCAGAGGGTCCAATCAGAGGGTAGAAGGTATAATGAGATGTGAATACCTAGGCTGATTTGATCTTGTAAAATGATGAGATTCGGCAGTGATGAAGTTCCTGGGTCATGATGAAATCTAAAATCAGTGCAACTGGTAAGAAATGAGGGAAATCCATTAAATTGTAAATATTAGGAAGGCAAGTGCTCTATTAACACTGAGTCAATGCATATATTATGTAGGTCAAGGCTACAAATGTTTATTAAACATGGACCATAATCCCAGGCACCATGTGGGATGTAGAGACCAAAAAGAAAGGCAGAAACAGTCCCTGTTCTCAAGGAGCTCACAATCTAATAATTGTGTATCTAGTGAATGATAGAGGAATGAAATAGATCCTTTCCCTCCTCTCTTACCTGTCATTAACAACCCCATTCCACAGAACTCACATAATACTTACTTTGTTTTCTACATTTGATCACTTATGTAATATTGCAGATTATAGTTATCTTTGTTTGTATTTTATGCCCGTGCTAGAATGCAAGCTCAGTACTTTGTGTACAGAAGGTACTGAATAAATGTTTCTTGAATAAAGAAAGATATTCTTTGAGGTAGTAAGTTAGAAATAGTGGATTGATCTTCAAACTATTTATGAAATTTAGTGGGGGCTGAGGGAGATCACAGAAATTATTATCTTGCATATTTTGATATGTTGCTTGAACCATGACTCAATTCAATATGATGAACTATTAAGTGCTATGTGCAAGGCCCATGATTTGGCCAATTCAGGTATTCTCTTCACTGGTACAAATATCAACCCATTACTATTCCTCATCCTGTTCTGAATCTTGTTCATATCTTTCCATAAATTCTTCCTAGAAGATCTACCCAGTGTCCTAAAAACCTCCTTGTTAAGAAAAAACCCCCAAAGTATCAGCAATTTGGCTATCCTTTGCTTGTGTAATGTGACTAAACCTTCTCATTTTCCAGCCACAGACCCTTTATTATGTCTTTTCCATTATTTCTTGCATGTAGATCCAACAGTCAACCAATAAGCATTTATTAAGTGCCTACTATGTGCCAGGCACTGTGTTGAACACTGGGAATACAAAGAAAGACCAAAAGGCAGTCCTTGCCATGCAAACAACTATATACAAATAAACTATATACACGCTAAATTGGAAATATTCAACAGAGGGAAGGCATTAGAATTAAGAGGATTGGGAATAATGACTGATGATGACGGGAAAGGCTTCTTGTAGGAGGTAAAATTTTAGCTGGGACTTGAAGGAAGGCAGGAGGCAGAGAAGACAAGGGAAATTTCCTGGAGCTAAACAGTACCATGTCATAGCCTATTGTACATGCACTGAGAATCTTTCTGTTGCCCTTTGGGTCAATTATTTGCATATTTGTGGGTAATAATAACTTACATATAACACTTTAAGTTTTTCGTCCATTATCTCATTTGATCTTTAAAACAACTCTCTGAGGTCACTTGTATATTTTTATTAGCATTTAACAGATGAGCTTATGAAGGCTCAAAAAAGTTAAATATCTTATCCTGGCTTTCTTCAAGTCTCAGCTAAAATCCCATCGTCTAGATATGAAACCTTTCCTGATCCCCCTTAGTGCTAGTGACTTCCCTCTGTTTGTTACCTTCAGCTTATACTGTAGATCTTGTTTGTACTTAGTTGTCTGGATGTTGTCTCCCCCATTAGACTACGAGCTCCTTGTGAGAAGAGACTATTTTTGCTTTTCTTTGAATTTCCAGTGTTTAGCACAGGACCTGATACAGTAGATACTTAAGACTTGTGGACTGACTAATTATCTATGTTCATGCATCTGGCAATGGACAGAGACAGTATTTGACCTCAAGTCTTCTGGCTACAGAGCCATCACACTTTATATCATACTGCCTCTCTTGAAAAAGATCAAAGTTTTCATTATCATTAGTTATTGCTATGAGTAGCATACAAAGATGACATTTTCCCCATATCTTCTTGGTATTGATTTGAATATTCAGAGACTACTGAGGAAGAAAAGAATCAAGTTCAAGAAAACAAAGTATATTTTTCATGGAAGAATAATTTCTTATTTAATTCAAAAAGCTTAGATTGTGGTGTGTGTGTGTGTGTGTAATTTTTGGGTTGTGTTCTTATGGGGGGAAAGTTGCGTGGTTAAGTAATAGGATAGTGACTGACAGTTAGCTTGGTATCAATTGATATATCACTCTTATCTGACAATTGAACAAAAATACATCAACCTGGAGAAGAAATTGTTAAGCACCCTTAGTTAGAAAAATGGCATGGCAGGGAATGACTGGGGGTGTGGTGGGAGTGATGCTGCCCTCTTACAAATTCCTCTTGCCAGGTTAGAAATTAAAATCATAAAGGAAAGAAATGAGATTAAATTTTTTGACACTTATATTGGCTAAGTGGAGATGAGTGGATAGAGCATGGAGGTGAGGGAGTAGAAAGGGTGTAACCAAAGTCCCAGGAATATGAAAATGTAATGAAAGATGGAAGATGAAGAGTGGATCAGTGTGGTGGGGATGGAAGGTTTATACAAGGAAATACCATATTTCCCCATGCATGAGATGCATCCTTTTCCAAAAAAATTTGGGGTCTAAAAACTGGGTGCATCTTATACAGTAGTTACAGATTTTTTCACTTGCACTTTCCACTTTTTCATGCTTGTTGTCTTTGTGCTCATTGTTTCACATTTGTTACCAGTATATTAGGTCACATTTTGCCACGTTCTTCCCAGACATGGCTCAGAAAAGATTTTTGTACAGTGCTTAATTCAAGTTAAAAGTGATCCAGTTTGCAAAAGTGAATGGAAATCGTGCTGCTGAATGTAAGTTTGGTCCTCCTCCAACTGAGAAAGCAATCCAAGATTGGCTACGGGAAGAAGAAATCCTACTGAAAATGCCAGGGCAGAAGAGGGCCATGAGAGGCAAGTCAGCAAAATGGTCTGATTTACAGAGGGAATTGAAGATATGGATTGAAGAGCAAATGGCAATTGGAATTCCTGTGTCCACAAAGATGGTTCAGCATGAGGTAAGAAGAATTGCTGATGAAAAAGAAGTTACTGATTTCAAAGGAGGACACAATTGGTACTTCAAGTTCATGAAATGGAGTGAACTAAGCCTGTGTATAAGCACCAGACTTGCCCAAAAGATGCCTGAAAGCTATGAGCAGATAATAAAACTTGAGTTCAATAAGTTTATGTAATACATTTTTTTTTTCAAATTTCAGGCCCCAAAATTAAGGTGAATCTTATACATGGGGAAATATGGTAATGGAAAATACTTTGAATGGCAGCTTGATTGTTCACAGCACTGGATCCCATGCTAAGTAGTTTGGGCAATGCATTATGAATGAAATGGTACTGACCAGGATTTAGGACTCCTGTTTTCTAGTTCTGACTCTTCCACTTAGCACCTATGTGATGAGAGGCAAGTAATTTAATCCTTCTGTCTCAATTTTCTTATGTCAAAAATGGACTTTGATCAGATGATCTCTAAAATTCTTTTTAATTTTAAGATGCTATGCAATGCCAAGCTATGATAATTGTTTTTATTCTTTTTTATTTTGTAGGCAGTTAAGTGACTTGCCCAGGGTCACACAGCCAGTAAGTGTCTGAAGCCAGATTTGAACTTACGTTCTCCTGACTTCAGGGCCAATGCTTTATCCACTTCTTCATCTAACTGCTCACAAGCTATGCTAATTTAAGGGCCATGATGAGCCAAAGTGGTAAGGAAGCTTGGTGTATTCCTTGTGACTGGGAGGCCTTGTGGCCCTTCTGAGGGGCTTAGCTTTTCCTTATACTTTATCCAGGAGTTTTATCCAAATTCTATTTCAAAGTATACGAACATTATGGGGCAATAGGGATGGGAACAATTAAAAAATAACACTTTCATATTAGAAACTTATAAATTAATTCATTTAGTGTTTCTAATATGTCAATTGGTGGGAACTTAAGAACCTCTGGGATCCTTAGGTGTGGAGACTTTGGAGTACTTTCCTTAAACATTATAATGTTATAAATAACCCCCTAGTGTTGAAAACTTTCAAAAATTCACTAATACAAAGCTTTTTTTCTATGGGAAATAGACTTATTATTCTATTATTATGCTTTATATAATGTAATATACTTTATATAATTAAAAATTAATTTATAGTTTGAGCTTAGAATATTAAAAACCACCAATACACAGACTCATAAGTTTGTAAAGAAAAGTTGGATTTAGAAAATTGAATAACAAATTTACTTTCCACTGTTGCATTGCAATGGAAAGATTGCTAAATTTGGAATCTGAGGACTTGAGATTAAATCCTGGTTTTGCCACCAACTACCTGTGTGACCTTGGGCAAAACTTTAGCCTTGCCCTCTCTGGGTCACCATTTCCTCATGTTTAAAGTGAGGAGGATGGACTAAAAGACCCTCAAAGTTCCTTTCTAGCATAAAATTGTAGGTTTATAAAAGACAAAATTAAGTCTAAAAGTTCAAGGAAAATTGCAAATTTCAGGAAAAAAAATATTTTTTGACCCAAGAGCAATTATTTCACATTCTATTTTAGCTTTCATCAGGTAACTCCACTTTAGGTTGTGAGTTGGTGATCAAAGTCAAAGTTGAAGATCAGAGAATCATGCATTTAAAGCAATAAAGGACCTTAAAGGACTTTGAAACCATCTAGTTCTATCCCCTCATTTTACAGATGAGGAAGTAGAAGCCCAGAGAGATGATGTGACTCAAAGTCATACAGATAGTGTGTGGTCAGAGCTGGGGTTTGAACTCAGGTCCTTTGATGACAAATCTGACACTCTTGTGGCATGACGATGGTTATGAATACTGTGGAGACTATAGCCACAAGAGATCTCATTGCCTGAAGAGAATTAAGAGAGCGAGAGGAAAGGAAATGAAAGCACCAATTGTAGATGGTCTTCTCAAGGAATCTAGTCTCCAAAAGGAAGAGAGATATAGAGTGATTGCTAATGGGGATAGAGGGATCACATGACATTTTATTGATGATGGGAGAAGACATTGGTGGATTTGAAGGCAGCAGGGAAGCTGTCGATAGATAATAATAGTGATGGTGATGTTGATGATCAGTGTTAAGTTTTGCAGAGTGCTTGTAAATATTAACTCATTTCTTTCTTACAAAACCTTGGGGTATGGGTACTATTATTATCCCTGTTGAAAAAACTCAAGCAGACAGAAGTTAAGTCTAGGGTCACAACAACCTTGGGAGGTTAGAGATGGGGAAACTGAGACAAACAGAGGTTAAGGGACTTGCCCATGGTCACACAGCTAATGAGCATCTGATTTAAACTCAAGTCTTCTTGATTCCAGGTACAGTGCTATATCCACCGTGCCACCTAGCTGAAAAGGTTAAAAAAAACCTGACAACAATTGCTGTAGTGAGTGCATCAATTAGTGAGATGTAAAAAGATTGCCTTGACTCAGTGAAGGCCCAAATGAGATTGTATAACAAATTTTTAGTGTACCTTGTCAGAACAATTTTATGATTTTTTTTTCTAGCTCAGTTTTGCAGCGTCTAAATAGGAACAAGGGGCAGGGCAAAATCAGCAACAGGATAAAAAAGCAAGATACTCAAGAGGAGGAAACAGAGTAGAGTTCAACTGGTTCACCAAGAAGTATGTGGAAGGGAGGGGAATGTAGGCAGGGTGGGGTAATGGCCTGGGAAAGAATCGAAGATTAGAAGGATTGGAGTTCACAGTGAGAATGAAGAAGAGGGATAGGGCTCATAAGGCAAAAGGAAAGATAAAACGATAAAAGATGAGGATCAGATAAAGGAATTTCTGAGTTCATGAAAATGGAAATGGAACATTCAAGAGCGATGACAAGATCAAAGGTATTACTACTTTCTGTCATCTTAACTATTTTCCTTTCTCATTTCTTCCATCTTTTTTACACTTACTATGTAGACTTGGCTCCCTCCTGACAACGTTATTTCTAACCACTCTTTCCGGCTCTGGTTGTACTTTCCTTTGTAAGCACCTGATGCATTGGTCATAGCAGGGGTGTCTGAATACTCTTTGCTCCCCATCTCTACTTTCAGTCTATCCTTCTACCACCAGCATTCAGTAATCTTTTCCCCTTTGAGGTTCATTCAATTCTTACTTATCACCCAATCAAGATTCTCGTAGCTGTTTCACACTTTCCATGACACCTTCTACATTCCTTAGTGAATTCAGTGCCTGGTTCAGTCTTTTACTCTTCTCCAATTCCTACCCTCATATTGGAAGATTTTGACATATAAACCCCCTAACTTCCTAGTTCCTCAATTTACTCATTTCCTATGACCTACTCCTCTCATCCCATGGCTAATGCAGTGGTGTGTAGGTGGTAGAGGGTGGGTGAGGAAGATTGTTACAACAGAAAGAGATAGGCGAGTAATGTGGAGGTGCTGCAGGTGGGGAACGGTTGAGGGGTGAGGTTAGGGAGAGCTGATGAAATAACCAATCCAGGCAACACACTCCTTCCAGGACTAACTAGTTTTCCTGACTCCAAGCCCATCAAACCATGCACAAAGCAGTGTTGCCTCTGATGAGTACATACACTCTCTGAATTCCTTTAGCATTTATTTCCTACTTTGAATGTCTAATTTACCCCACCTGACATAAGCTTCTTGAATATATATTTAAGATTTTCTTTTGCGATCACTAGCATAGTTCCTAGGGTAGCAAGGGTACAAAGTCAAAGGAAAAATGGCCCCTGACTTCAAGGAGTCCACCACATAAAAGACATAATTTGATTGCTCTGCTCCTCTAGGTTCCTTTTCTCCACTGTCCTCCCTTGTCCTCCCCTGTCTGCCCTTTTCTTTCCCTCTCCTCTCTTCTTTCTTGAGAAGAAACCTCTTGATTTATTTCCTTTATACCCACTCTCAGGAAGAACTGATATGAAGGGTTATTCCTGATTTTAAATTGTATGTACTACACTGTATGATTATTTTTAATGTCAAGGTTAATATGTTAATATGTTTTGTGACTGCTGCCCCCCAGGACCTTTATGGAAATCTTATTCCTTTCTTATAGAATTTTTGGTGAACAAAAACATGTTAAGTAAATTGAAATAAATAAATAAATCTCAAAAAGGAAGTCACAAACATTTTCGCAAATAGAAAATATGTGAGCTATTGTACCCAGAGGGCACAGAATTAACTTGCACAATGATAATTTATATTTTATGTGAGTTTTATTTTTATACACCTGCTTTTCTTTGCAATTCATGAAAAACATATTGATATCAAGGCAATTGTGCTGTCACAGAATTCATAATCTTAACTGGGAGACTTCACATCAATATGACACATCTCTTTTATGCCATCTCAAGTAATTTAAAAAAAATACAGGTTCTAAACAGCTAATAAAATTTCCCTATTTTTCAGTCAGATAAATTTTCCTTCTCCCATCAGGGAGTTATATTACTGCTGCTAGATTCAAAGCAATGCTATAGTTGTTAGGAAAGGATAATTTCCTTGGATGACCAATGGAAAGTTACTCCTGTGATTTTCTTCTGGGTTAATTACATTGAAATTTTGCTTGCCATTTCATAGATTTCCCAAGATTTTAAGCTATATGGCCATTTTACCCTTTAAAGAAAAGCAAGAACGTAGTAAGATGAATTTTTTTAGAGTTTGTTGATCTATGTGATTTATGCTCTTCATATGACTAATCTGGAATTCACTGAGCATCTTAAAGTATCACCAACAAAGTAAAATTCTAGTTGAGCAGCCATTATTTCTGCTGCCACCAGATATATATAGTGCTTGCCCATGGAAAAGGCTCCAAAGAACGAAATATGCAGGAAAAGTGGTAGAGTTTATTTCTCCCCATTCTTGTGTAATTGGACTCAACTTATCACTGTAGTATCTAAAGGAATAGCACAGTTTAGTATACTTAAATAAAGAATGTTCGCTTCTATGTTTTTTAGTCTTTTAGTATGCTCAATTTCAGGGGACATGTTTGGCAGCAAGAAATAGCAATCTCATTGGACTATCAAGGAATTGCATCTGTATTTGAAAGTTCTGGAATAAAGAAGTTTTTAAAGTATTTTTTAACTAGACATTGGTCTAACTGTGCACAGAGAACAGATTTGGAAATGACTCCTCTAACCATAACAGTCATTTTATCTATTAAAAAAGTCAATTTCATTTGTTATTATTTGGTGCTCACCATTTCTAGTATTTTTTGAATCTCTTTTTTGAAGAAAATGTTAATAAAACTTTGGCATAATGCTTCTGAGTAATTTTCAAACCTGTGGACACTTCTTTCTCTGCCAATTCTTTCCAGTTAAACTCTGACCTGATTTCCTCTTTGCTTTCAGACCTTCAGAATCTCTATCTTGTTCTGAGATAGCATCTTCTTTTAATGAAAGTTCCTCAGGGCATGTAACTGTGTTTCTTATACAATGGCTTTGATTGTTTCAGAAAGCTGTACAGGCCCTGTTAATATTTGATTTTTATTGACATTAAATCAAGCCGTGTTCTTACCCAACAAAAATAATTTCTTTTAAGGGGAGTAGAATAATTAGTGGAACCCATCCTTACATTTATCTCATTCATTTTAGCTTCCTATTTTTGTATGAGTTTTATAATGCAAATAATTTTTAGTACAGTAGTGCATGCATATAATTTATAAATTAGCAAAAATGCACATTTTGGAGGGCATACTCAAGTATAATTTTATTGATAAGATGCATGGATCGAAAGAGTTTCAAGACAAATGCTACAGAGAGTAGTTGCAATAAAGAAGAGTATCAAAGGTGACACCTTGTTGTTCAACTTTCATTTAGAAGAAGACCAATGACATAAGGGAGGTAATGTTTTGACTTGCACATGAATTGGATTTAAGTGAGGCAGAGTTGCACAAAGTCATTAGTTTTACTCTCTCTTCTAGAATCATTGAAGTTCACTGGCAAGACAAAATTTAAGATGACCAGTGATGGCCTGGATTGTAGTAGATGACTTTGGTGTTTTCAGTGTCTGACTGAGCTCTAAGTGCTCCAAAGTTCCTTCTTCAGCCACCTTCATGGCTATTCGAACAAATAGTTTTCATCCATCCATTCCACTGGGAAAGTCTTCATATGCTTGGGGTAGAAGTACCCCTAACTCATTAATGGGTTTAAGGCCTATTGGTTACCCTTAACCTGGTTTAGTCCAATCTGCCAATATGACAGCTTCTTGGAGCCACAGCTGAGAGTTGGGTGAAAGATGGACACCAAAGATGGATAAGTGTAATGGTAATTTAAATTTGAAGATCTTTCCCACCCATGAATAGACCCATGTGACCTGCTTACATCACAGGAAACCTAAGTCACATGTGATGGGAGGAGCTTGATGAACAAGAGGAACAAGAAAGGTGGAGCAGGAAATGCTCAGTTTGGTTACAGCTGAGGGAGAGAGCAGACATGTGCTAGCTGTACTCTGAGTGTTTGTTGGTGGCAAGGCCCCAGCAGGGGGCAGGAAGGTTATGAGATGGTTTGACTCCCTGCTGTGATTTTGTGTTTTAGGTTCTTTGCTGTTATTATAAAGTGATCTTACTGGTTCTGGAATTTGTTTGCTGCATGAATGGGTTGGACATATTGGTTTTGGGATCTGGTTCTCTGGTGTCTGAATAAATGGTTTACTTCTACCTTCTATACTGAGAGTCTCTTATATTTTACTATACAGAACTACATAAGCATATTTACAATTATTGTCTATATTGTGATTAGTGCCTTGCTAATACAATGAGCAGTCCTGAAAAGGGCTTGGCAAGCCCTCCCACCAGAGAACACCCCATACACCCCAATGACACCTAGATATTCATAGGAGATGAAATTCAAGAAAGTAGCAGGTAGGTGGCACAGTGAATAGAACATTATGCCTGGAGTCAGGAAAACCTGACTTCAGATCCAGCCTTAAACGTGTATTAGCTATATGACCATGGGAAAGTGTCTTAACCTCTATTTGTCTCAGTTTCCCCATCTCTAAAATGGAATTAATAGTAGTACCTACCTCCCTGGTTTATTGTGAGGATCAAATGAGATAGTAATTGTAAAGCACCCAGCATACTTCCTGGCACATTGTAAGTACTACATAAAAGTCATCTATTATTATTATTATTATTATTATTATTATTATTATTATTATTATTATTATTATTTAAGCACATATTCTCAGATGTACTTATATGAACATATTAGTATAGCTAATAAGAAAGTGAACTAGAAGTGAATTTCACTGCAAAGGCATCAAAGATATCAAAGACTTAGTTGGATGAGCCATGTGAACAGAATATGACCTGGGAAGAGAATTCCTCATTCAAAAGAAATAGGATAGGCAAAAATGGGGAGAAGAGTAAAATTGTATGTTAAGAATATATCCTCTTGGAAGGTAATACAGAAATGGGGAACTAGGGGTGGAAAGAGTATGGTAGAGAAAATTTTGGTGAGGATTGGTCGCAGAAGAAAGAGAAGAAATATTGTCATTGGAACATACTACAGACCATCTGGACAGAAAGGGAAAATAGATAAGTATCTGGCACAGAAGAATAATATAGTATTAATGGGTAATTTTAATTATCCTGACATCTGCTAAAACCTTTATGCCAAAAGCTGAGCAACTGACACTATCTTGACTTGTCATAATGGTTGTTTGATATCTTTTATTTTGGCTCTGATTCATATTAAAAGAAGGAATTCATTTTAAGGTGGAAATTACAGGAACCTTAGGAGAAAGTGACCATTTCATCTTAGAATTCATGAAGGAAAAGGAGAAGAAAGTAGAAAATAGTCTGAAAAATATCTGAGAGTACAGGAAAAGAGATTTCAAAGAGTCAGAGGAAGGAAAGATAAGATCACATGAACTAAAATTTTAGAGGGCAGGTCGTCTCAGGAAAGTTATGGAGATCTCCATAATAAAATTCTAAAAACACAAAATGAGACAATTATGATGATGAGAGGAAAAATGTCTATGAAGAAACCAATATAGATGCACTGGGAACTCACTACCCAACTTGAGTTTTTAAAAGACATATACAAGAGATGGAAGCAATGTCGTGTAAGAGAGGGCGAGGGAAAAAAAGAAACAACATGGCAGGGACTTTGGGGAAAAGTATCAGGAATCCTAAGACACTCCTGACACTCAAAAGGTACTGAGGTCCCTAAGGAAAGCCAGGTACAAAAAAGAGTTTTTATAGATAAACTAGGGGAAAGAAGGGATCAATGACTTTGACCTTGGCTGGATGGGATCATGATAACTGTGAATAGAAATATGGAAAAACTTTTGTTATTTTGCTTCTACTTTCTCTTCCAAGGATAACTACCTATGGGCTGAATAAAAAACAATAGTAGAGAATTCATACGAAAAATAAATAAAAAAAGAATAAGAGAGAGCCTAGCTTTCATGATGAGTTCTAGTTATTTGGCCCATATGGAACACATCATCTAGTACTGAAAGAACTGGTGGATATGATTTCTTGCCAATGATTTTTGAAATGGGAGAAAGATCACAAGATTTGAAAATGACAGATGTATCAATTGAGAAAAAAAAGGAAGAGAATGGAGTCTGTGAAATATAGGCCAGTGTGCTTGACTCTGATTCCTCTCAAAAATTCCAAAAGGAGAGGGATTGTAAATAAATATTAGAAACGGGAGAAGAGGTCATAAAAAAAAAAAACAAAATGGCTTCATCAAGAATAAGATGTAACAGATTAATTTTTTTTCCTTTTTTCTTGAAAGGGTTATTAAACTGGTAGAATAGGGGAATACTATAGGTACAATTTGAATAAACTTAGCAAGTCATTTGATAAAGCCTCTCATGCTATCATTCTGGAAAAGATGGGCAGATGCGATTAGAAGATAGCACAACTGCTGGCTTCTCCAATATTTAAATAGCTGGACCCCATGAATAGTCATTACTGGTTTGATGTCAACTTGGAAAGATGCCTTGAGTAGAGGCCTCAGGAATCTCTGTTTGGCTCTCTAGTTTTTTTTTTTTACATTTCTATCAATGACCTGGATAAAGGCATAGGTTACATGCTTATTGAATTTGCAGACCACAAAACTTTGGGAATTATAACTAAAATACTGGATGACAGAATTAGGATTCAAAAAGAAAGGTGAAATTCAAAAGCGATAATTGTAAAGTTTCATACCTGGGTTAAAAAAAAACAGCTTCTTAAGTATAATATGGAAAAGATAGAGCTAATTAGCAGTTGGTCTGAAAAAAAAATCTTAGGTTTTTAGGGGATTGAAAGTTGTGTGAGTTGAGTGCCAGTTGAATGTGAGTTAATAGCTGACAGAAAAAAAGACAGCCCCCTAGCTCCCTGCCAAAAAAGAAAAAAAAAACCAAAATGAAACTATTACTATCTTAGGCTGCATTAAGTGCTGTTTAGTTTCTAGGAATAAAGAGTTGATAGTCCCTTTGTACTCTACCATGGTTGGGCACATCTGGAATATTGTGTACAGTTGTGAATACCACATTTTTTAAAAAAAAGATATAGATAAAATAGAAAGTATCTGGAAGAGGATAACCTAGAAGAGTCATTAAATTAATTCTTTTTGGTTAGAAGGCCAAAGGTACTGGATACCTTTGGAAGATCCTTTGGTACTGGGGCCAATGAGAGGAATTTAAAAAGAGCAAATTTAAGATTTATGTAAGGGAAAAATTCTTAATAATTAGAGTTATCCCAAAATGGAAGAAACTATATCAGGAGGTAGTAGGTTCCCCTCAATGAAAGTCTTCCAGCAAAAACTGGACTATGATTTGTTGGGTATTTGTTGAAGTGATTTCATTTGAGGTATGAGTTATTCTAGATCTATTGACAAACATTTACTAAGCACCAACTATATGATAGGCACTGTATTAGATGCTGGGGAAACGAATAGAAATAATAAAGCAATCCCTACTCTCAATGCACATACATTTTAATGAGGAAGATGAAAAGTACACATATATATATATATATATATATATATATGTATGCATATATATATATATAATATAAGGAGAATAAATACGAATTAGTTAAACACAAAGTAGTTTAAGAGGGAGAGCATTAGTGGCTGGGGGAATTAGAGAGATCTGTATGTAGAAGGTGGTACATGAGCTTCACGTTGAATGAAGAAAGAGATTCTATGAGGCAGAGGGGAGGAGGAGACGTATTCCAGGCATGGGGAAGGGATGGCCGGTTCAAAGGCATGGAGATGGGAGATGGAGCATGAAGAACAGAAAGAAGACCAGAGAGTGAAGGAGAGGCAAGCAATGTCCAATAAGTCTAAAAAACTAAGCTGAAAACAGCTTGCAAAGAGTTTTAAAAAACAAAATAGAGAAGTTTTTTAAGTCGACCTGATAGGGTAGTGAGATGATGAGAACTACAATCAAAGATGAAGTGGAGAGAGACTTGAGTTAGGGAGACACATTAGAAGGCCTTTACAATAACATTGAGGAGAGATTATAAAGGTCTGATCTAAATTGGTAGCTGTGTACAGGAGAGAAGGAGTCAGAATCAAGAGATGATTGCAGATGTAGAAATTCCAAGATTTGGCTATTGGTTATATGAATAAACTAAGATAAAAAACCTGGGAAATTTGAAGGATGATGTGCCTTCTACAGAAATAAGTAAGTTTGAAAGAAAAGAAGGGTTGGTGGGGGGGAAGATAATGAGTTCAATTTTGGACATGTTGAGTTTGAAATGTCTCTGGGTCATCCAGTTTGAAATGGTGGTACAGAACTAAAGATCAAGGGAGAGATTCCAGCTCCAGCCTTGTTCTGGACTTTCATACTTCCAAACAATCCTATCTCATCCTAGAACTTTCCTTAGTGCCTGGTGCTTCTTTGTCCTGGAACATTCTGTAACCTTTTCCGCATAGGACATCCCATTGTAAGACCTGTCCTATTTTCCCATTGTCAAATTCCTTCTTAAGCCTCAATTTTGTGGAGGGCCCAAGGCTGACATCCATTCTTGTCTCTGCCCTGGCATCTGGACCTTGCCCTTACACAGGTTAAAATGGCACCAAGACTTTTGGGACATGCTATAGTAATCACTTAAATGCTTATTTCCTTCCTTCTAATATAGCTCTGTGAGTTGTCTGCATAGAGATGATAATTAAATGTATGAGAGGAGAAAGAGACAGAGAGAGAAAGAGACAGAGAGAGAAACAGAGAAACAGAGAGACACAGAGACAGAGAGAAAAAGAAGATAAGAAGACTGAAGACAGAATCTTGAGGGATATATGTATAGTTAGGGGATATGATATGGGAAATAAGCCAGCTAAGGAGGTGGAGAAGTCAGAATAGGCAGGGGAAGTATCAGGAGAGAATAGTATCGCAAGAAACCCAGAGAGGAGAGCATATCCAGAAGAGAGTTCAAAAGTGTCAAAAATGGCAGATAGGTTGAGAAGAATGAGGACTGAGAAAAGACCACCATATCTGATGTCCCTTCCAACTCTGAAATTTTGTGATTTTTATAATCTTCATTGTGGTCTTTTTGCTTTTGCTTTTTTTTCACTCAGTCATCAATCAAGAAACATTTTCCTGGTGCCTTTGATGCTTCAGGGTATTAGGAAATATAAAGGCAAAAAGGAAACAAGTCCCTACCCCCAAGAATACTATATTCTATTTGGGAAGAAAATATAGACACAAGCAAATATACATAGAAAATAAATATATAGGAAATATATACATAATTCAAAGGAAGCTTTTTGGGGTGTAAGAGGTAGTGGCAGCTGGCAGATAAGGAAAGATATTAAAAAGGAGGTGGCTCTTGAACCCTAATTTTGAAGAAAACTCAGGATTCTAAGATGCATTCTAGGCACAAGAGACAGCTTATGCAAAGGCATTGAGATAGGTGATGACATATCAAATGTGAGGACAAGTAAGAAGGGCAGTTCGGCTGGACCATAAGGTGTGTGAAAGAAAATAATACATAATTAATATGGAAAGATAGTTTTGAGACAGATTGTAAAGAGCTTTACATGGCAAAAAAGAAGTTGGTAGTTCATTGAAAAGAAGAGGAAAATGCTCTAAATCACTATTGGTTAGAGAAATGCAAATCAAAACAGCTCTGAGGAACCACATCACATCTATCAGATTGGTTAACATGACAAAATAGTAAAATAATAAATGTTGAAGACTATGTGGGAAAATCGAAATACTAATGCATTGTTGGTGGAGTTGTGAACTGGTCCACCCATTCTGGAGAGCAATTTGTAACTATGCCCAAAGGGCTATAAAACTGTGCATACCCTTTGACCCAGCAAAACCGCTTCTAGGTCTATATCCCAAAGAGATCATAAAAAGGGAAAAGCACCCACATGCACAAAATATTTATAGCAGCTATTTTTGTGGTGGCTAAGAATTGGAAATTGAGGAGATGTCCATCAATTGGAGAATGGCTGAACAAGTTGTGGTATATGAATGTAAGGGAATACTATTGTGCTATAAGAAATGATGAGCAGGTGGACTTCAGAAAAACCTGGAAAGACATATATGAACTGATGCTGAGTGAAATGAACAGAACTGGGAGAATATTGTACACAGTAATAGCCACATTGTGTGATGACTGACTTTGATAGACTTAGCTTTTCTCAGCAATGCAAGGATCTAAGACAACTCCAAAAGGCTCATGATGGAAAATGCTATCCAAAGAAAGAACTTTGGAGTCTGAATACACATGGAAGCGTACTATTTGCTCTCTTTTTCTTTTGTTGTTTTGTTTCTTCTTTCTTGTAGTTCCTCTGATTGGTTCTGATTCTTCTTTACATCATGACTTATGTGAAAATATGTTTAATATGAATGTATATATAGAGCCTATATCAGATCTTGGGGAGGGGGGACACAGGGGGAAGGGGATAGAGGGGAAGAAAATTTAAAACTCAAAATCTTCTGGAAGTGAATGTTGAAAACTAAAAATGAATACATTAATCATAAAAAAGAAAGTGGGGAGCCATTAATGTTTGTTGAGCAGGAGAACTTCCCAAACCTCGTTTATTGTAGTTACTTCTGTTGATTATTTGCAATTTATTCTGTATATAACTCTCTTGTAGATAATTATTTGTGTGTTGTCTCCCCATTAGACTGCAAGCTCCTTCAGAGCAGGGATGAGTTTTTACCTTTCTTTGTATCTCAGTGCCTGAACACAGTAGGTGCTTAATAAATGTTTATTCACTGACTGATGGTAACAATCAGACTTGTGCTTTAGGAATATCATATTGACAATGTGAAAGATGAATTAGAAAAGAGAGAGACTAAAGATAGGAAGATTGGTTATAAGGCTGTTGCAGTGTTCCAAACAAAAGGCAAAGAGAGTATGAACCAAGATGGTAGCCAAGTGAGTGGAGAGGAGACAGATATGGGCTTTGTTATAGAGGCATAAATGATGATATTTGGCAACTGATTGGATATGTAAGCTGAGAGAAAGTGAGGAGTTAAAGCTGACTCTAAGGTTGAAAACCTGATTGACAGCATGGATGGTGGTGCCATCTAGCCCACTCCCCTCATTCTATAGCAGAGGAAACTGAAGCTTAGAGAAGGTAATTACTTCAAAGTCACACAAGTGGTATGAGTAAAAAATATGGATTCGTGTGCTCAGACTCCAAATCTGGTATTCTTTCCATTGTTTCACAATATCTCTCCTATTTTGGTTGAAGATATTTGTCACTGTCATGGGTGGTGTCTTACTCAAGAGTTTAAACAGAAGAATATCTTATAAATGGTGAGGTCTTTCAGAGGGCCTTGTTTGCAGGTGATTTTGTGTTAATGCATCAAGTCCAGATTATTTCAGCATCCCCACCATCTTTAAAAAAGATTAGCCTAACTATCTACACAGAAAATGCAATAAAATTATTGTCTTGACTATGAAAGGGAGAGGGATGAGGTAGTCTTTCCACATACATAAGTCAGACAGGCACAGTACCTAGAGCAGTGATTTTGTTTTTTTTTTTTTTTGCCTAAAAACGAATTACAAGCTGAGAAGAGATGAGATTGCATTTGGAATGTTATGTGAAGCTTTCAACATAACAATTGACTCTCCCCGCCGACACACACACATCACCTTTTTAACAGCAGTATTCTCCTGATGATGCCATATGGCTATAATTTATTGTATACTGTAATACCCAAAGAATCAGAAATTCAGAGGCACATGGTGAACATTAGCAGGCTGTAGCATATTATTACTTAAGATGATTTACACAAACAAAATCATGTAAAAGATATCATCCAGGAAATATATGATAGGCAAAGAAGGGCCTTTGCACTTGGCTGTCTCCCATACCTGGAAGGCTCTCCTTCCTCACTTCTGCCTTTTTGAATTCCTGGTTTCATTTAAGCCTCAGGTCAAATGAGATAATCTTTGTAAATTGTTTAGCATAGTGCCTGGTATATCATAGGTGCTTAATAAATGCTTGTTTCTTCTCCCATCAAGTGCCAACTTCTGCAAAATGGCTTTCTTGACCCCCTTAGCTGCTAATAACTGTACCTCCAAAAAGCCTATTTATATTCATTTTGCATTTATTATTCATATATTTGTGGGTGTATGTGTGTGTATTATCTCTCCCACCAGAATGTAAGCTTTTTGAGGACAGGAATTATTTCATACCTTGAGAACTTAACATAATGCCAGGCACAAAGTAGATGCTTATAGATGACTGTTGACAAATAAATTGAGTGAGGGTAAAGGCTGAGATAGATAGACTGTGCATTATTTTCTTACACAAAATTTATTAAAAAACCCAGAAGACCTCCAGAATGCTGAGAAGATCCTTTGTGGGGGACTTTGGGGACAAAATGAATAAGAATCTCACCAGATGAAAGGGCATGCATCAGTCGTGAGCAGCACCAAAAGAGAGAGCTCACACTGATTAGATTATGGATCTGTTCCTGTACTGAGGTGAAATGCTATGTGGTTGAATGACCCTTGGAGAACAATTCTTAAGGTCCAAAATAGAGGAGTCTGTTAGACACACTTCATGTGCTGGGTGATTTTTTTGAACCCAAAGATAATTTTCATCTTCTTTTACTTTGCCTCCAGCTTAGTTCTTTAATAATTCTCTTAAACTTCAAGAGAAGAAGCTTAATTGGTAAGTGATAAAAGATGATCAGGGTTAAATACAAACATGATTATTAACCTATGGATTAAGTCATTCTAGAATGTTTCAGTTATTAGAGAAATGAATTTTAGAGGTTGTAAGAATTTACTTTATGTCCATATTCACTAAGGGAATAAATGTTTTTCAAAATTGCTCATCTAAATTTTTCCCCACAAATATGTTATTCATTAGAACAAATTTGATATTTTTGAAAGAGGCATTAACAATACTAGGACATTACCCAGGGGTAATGTTTCAGGGTCCTACTAGCAGCTCGGTGAAGTAGTGGATATAGTTCTGGGTCTGGGTTCAAGAAGACTTTGAGTTCAAATCCAGCCTCAGACATGTGACCCTAGGTATGTGACTCTGTGCAAGTCATTTGACCTCTGTTTGTTTCAGTTTTCCTAACTGTAAAATGGGATAATAATAACACTTATCTCAAAGGATTGTTGTGACAGTTCAATGAGATAATTATAATGCTCTTAGCACAGTACCTGGAACATAGTAGGCACTTAATAAATGCTTATCTCCCTCACCCAAAAGAGTCAACTCACCTTTCCTATAAGCCTTACCCTTTATTTCCAAGATGTGCCTCAACTTACTGGACAAATGACAGAATCTCTCATTTATTCATGTTTTCCAGATGCAAGATAACAAGAATTTTGGAACCGTGAAGAGCTTTACAGACCATCTCTTCTGATGCCATATCTATTCCTTTTTGGAAAACTAATGATAAGGGAGACTAAGTGATTTGATTAAGGTTACTCTGTTAGCAACAAAGTCCAAATGAGAGCAACAGATTATTGGAGAACTGAAAGCAAGAAGGATTCCCACAATTCATCTCTTCCAGCTGCTTCATTTCACAGATAAAGGAAATAAGGCTGAGAAAGACTGAATGGATAACTTATTTAAGATCAGAGACAAGGACAAATTAATACAAACATGAAAACATAGCAAAAACAAAAAAAGAGATTTTTAACAGCAGTAGTAACTTGAAGATGCCATACTGAAAATGGGTAACCCACCTTACAGAGAAGACCTTTTGTATCCATATAGAAAATTGGAAGTGGAAGGGACCTATTCCAGTCCATCCTCCTCGTGTTACTGATCAAGAAAATGAACTTGAAGAGTTTAAATGGTCACAAAATTATCTGGTGGCAGAGTGAGGCTGGCTGCCAGGTTGCTGGATTCCTGGCTCTTTGTACTCCCTGGTCAAAAACCAAATTTGTTTTACATGAAACTTAGTTGGAGCACACATTTTCTTCTTCTCCTCCTCTCAAAAACTCACTAACCTATAGCATAATATTTTCAAATATCTCCTGAAACTTAAAAGTCAAAGGTACAATGAAATCCTTCCAAATTCCTAGAGAAAACTTGCAGAACCTCAGAAGTCAGGAATGGCAAATAACCTCTTAGCTCATAGTATCCTCTGACTAAATGGGCCTTTTGTACTTTTTCCAGTTAGATTTAAAATTGTCATTCCATATTTTTTTCTTGATTTTTGGTGATTTTCCCCTAACTCTTGGATTTCCTTTCACACTAATTTCAGTCCATTGTTGCAAGTCTATAGGAGGCTCACCTTGTTCATCTCTCACCTGGATTAGTCTCCCTGCCTCAAGGATCTCTCCTCTCAAATCTTTCCTCTATACAATTGTACAACAATGTGGCTTGCAGCTACTGTGGTCATGTAAGGCCATTAACACCAGCACCCAGGAGGGCTGCTAGTACAGGTTCTTCGATCTGCTTTTCTAAGGAAAGCAACTTTAAGGGGTTTACAATCTCACTTTAATTAAACATGCATTTATCATTCACTTAGTTCAGGGGAAAAAGTCAGCACCCTGAACTTCAGAGAAAACACAAATAGAAATTACAAGGGGAAATTATATAAACAGAGCAAAATAACACAGATCAGCAAACAGGCTTCTAGTTGTCTGAACAAGACAACCGGAGAGAGAAGCACCAACATCTGGATTTTTCAAAGCTGGGAGAGCTTCTTAATGGCTACCCATAGTCTCTTCTAGTCAAATCACATGACACTCTTCCAGTGAGTGAGTCCCCAAAGCAAAACCTCTTCTTCTACAGTTCTGAGAGTTCTTGATTCTTAATTCTTGATTCTGAGTTCAGTGGCTATATGTCCTTTTTCATGGCCTGAGGGTTTCATGCCTCTCTAGGGCTTCACACCTTTCATGACCTAGTTAGCAAAACAGTATGGACTTCCTACAAAGGCAAGACTCAATCAAAGGCACTTGATTGCCTTAGTGCTGAGAAGCACTCCAAAAGAAAAAAAACAGTAAAAAGTCCCACTTTGCTTGCCCTTACAACAATTGGCAAAATAATACCCCTAAAGCTTAGGTTGGATCACATTATTCCCCTGCTCAGGAATCTTCAATAGCTCTTCAATGCCTTTATATAAAATGCACATTTCTCAGTTTGGCATTCAAAGACAAAGTCTGGTTCCCAGAAGATTCTTCCAACTTATTTCACACTGCTTCCATTTAGGAAGAAACTGAGTTTCAGAGCAAAGATGTGAGGACTTAACAAGTACAGGTAGTCAATGGTAGAGCCAGTATTCAAAACAGTACCTCTAGGTTCCTCTCAAATTGCCCTCTTTCCCATTTTCCAAACTTGGCATTCATTCCTTGTCTAGCCTCTGGACCTTTGCATGGGATATTTCCCATGCCTAGAATGCATTCCTTCCTCGTTTCTGCCCCTTAGGGTCATTAGCTTCCTTTAAGGCTCATCTCAGGGGTCCTTTCCACTGGGTAGCCTCAGTTACTAATGCCTTCTCTCTCCTTAAATTACATTTTATTTACCTATCTTTGCATTCTTTTATTCCACTGTAGAATGAAAGCTTCTTGATTGAAGGTACTGTTTTGTCTTCGTGTCTAGAGAGTCTAGCTCAGAGCCTATAAATAGTAGGTGCTTAAGAAATGCTTGTTGGAACACAACTTATATGGACATGTGTTTTACATGATTACATATTTATATAATATATATATACATATATATATATACATATATATGTAACCTATATCAAATTGCTTTCCATCTTAGGCGGCAGGGTGGGGAAGAAGGGAGAAATTTTGAACTCAAAAATTTATATAAAAAAGAATGTTAAAATTGTCTTTACATGTAATTGGAAAAAGTAAAATATTATCTACTGGAAAAAAGATTTAAAAATGTTTTTTGAATTGAGTATTATCAGCCATTTGGGTTCAGTAGATATGGCTTTAGCCTTGACTTTCTTGAGTTGCATACTGAATATTTGTGAATACAATGACATACAGTGATGGTTGGTACTTGTTGTTTTATATTTTGTGATAGCTGACGTTTATATATCATTTCATGCACTTTACTTCATTTAATCCACAAAACATCTCCGTTGGGGTGGTAGCATGAGCATAATGAGCCCCAATTTATAGGTGAGGAAACTGAGGCTGAGATAAGGTAAGTGACTGGCCCGTGGTCATACACCTAACGTGTGAGGGACAGGCTAGAAATCCCGGTCTCATTTGACTCCCAGTCCAACATTTCTCACTGCATCTGATTTCCCCTTACTGGTGTCTTCTATATTTCCTCAAATTCATTGTAATAGTTTTATTTTTATAAATTGGTATCTTTAAGAAGATGAACCAAAATGATAAAAGATTAGACTTGACAGCTTTCCATTGCATGCTTTATAAATCCTTGCTCCTTGTTTCCCTAACTCTGAAAGGCACAGTAGCGCTAGGCAAAAACCTAAAGGTAAGATGATGGGCTAGGCAGAAGTGTATGGAAAACAATAAAAAAGAGGCAAATGGTGGGCAAAAACAATAAAGATAGAGGCAGGGATAAGAGAAGGAAGCAGTAGATAAATAGGGAGAGAAAAGGAAGGAAAAATTACCTGTAGTATCTTTTAAATTGAAATACTCGACTAGGTGGCGGGACATGTGGCTTCTGACTCGGCTCTGCACTAATTAGCTGCGTGAGCTTGGACAAATCCTTTAACCCTCTGGACTTCAGTTTCCTCATTTTTAAAAATCATGTTTGGACTAGATAATCTATCATCTTCTTTTTAATTGTTTTTCTAGGTGTGTAGAGTGGTAGGTAAGTCGTAAAGTGAATGTCACCAACAACCACATCAGATTCCATGCCTTCTGCTCATACTCTAAGTCACTCTCTCTCATCTTTCCCATTTGTTTTTAGGTCTTCAGTTAGTTTCTAAGTCAACTGAAAGTACTCATATCTAAAACTAACTGAATGAAGCTCCTTGAGTTGATATGAGACAATAAATGAATTTACAAAGGTGAGTTGGCTTTGGTGATCTCTCATATCTCTTCCATCTCAGCTACATTGTGCATTAAAATTTCTCTTGTTTTTTGCAATCTCCTTCCTTGTCTTTTAAGAAGAAGGCAGGGTATGTGTGGAGAGAATGAAGTAAAGGTCTGTTTGCCAAAGAATAAAATACACCATTGGATTCCTGAGCCTCATATGATGTATGTCTAGCATAAAGGTCTCCCTTAACAAAAGAGAAAAAAAAAAGACTTCAAATGAAATATCTTTTTCCTTTAGAAGTCTGAAAGAGGTTGTATTTGGAGGGTTATAGATTAGGTTACTAGTAGAGAGTCATTTCCTGAGCTGTGGAGACTGAATATCCCCAAGCAGGCTCTCCATTTTAAATCCTACTCAACCCATCAGGATTTCTACAAAATCAAAGTAATATCACCACATTCATGCTTCATTATTCTGACGGAATTTGAAGGAAGAAACCCACAGCTCTCAGAATTAGAATCAGGGCAAAGTTGGGAGGCAATAACCAGACAGACAGCCCTCCCAGTGCTCTGAGTTCAAGAGTCAAACAAAAATAGAGGGGCTGAGATGGGATGTTAATTTTTAATCGACCTGTTATCTCTGTTATCACCTACTTTTCCCCACGTCCAAGAAAAAAAAGTGTTATTTTTTCCCTCAGATTCCCTAATGTGTGACCCAGCAGTCCGTATCATCTTACAGAGAGTGAATAGAAAAGTGCTGGGCAGACTGTGTGGTCAGTATTTTCAATAACCCCCCTGCTAGCCATTACATCATCCGGCTACTCTCTAAGAGGATTTTCAGCAGGCTTGGCTTCGTTATTAAAATAGTAATTAATTTTTTCCTCTTCACAAAACCCAAGGACCTTCAAATGGAGGCCTCAGGAGCAAGGGCAGTTTCCTTTTGAAAGTGGCCTTTCTAGAAGCCATAATCGGCTCTCCAACTTTACAGTACACATGTTCCCCAGTAAATGTGATTAAAGAGCCACACAAAAACCCCCTTGCAGAAAATTAATTCAGTTTCCAGAATAAAAAGTTTGATAAAGTTGTGCAATGCTCCAATGACAACATATAATAGAAGCGCAGAGTTTTATCCCCTTGAAGGATAAATGGGCGGCCAGAAAGGTCTGGTGGTTCCCAGAGTAAAAACATCTGCTACAGCTAATTCACTTTAGCTTTTGATTGTAAAATTCATTAGCCATATCAGGCAGCTGTAGTTTCAAACATGTTGCTAGGAAGTACAGTTTTATAGGCTGGGATGCTTGTTTGTTCTCCTCTGTGGTGGGAAGGTCTTATCACACCCCTGCCCTAGTGACAAGCATCCTCCCAGAGTTCCAATGGGAACAGCAGAGAGAAGGGTATGTGTTCTGGATCAGTGTTCCATCATGAACCCCACAATTTGTTGCCTTCATCTCTACCTATACCAGTGACAGAGGAGGACAGAAGGAGAAGAGTGCTGATGTCATTAGCAATGGACTTTCAAATTGGGAGATGTAACAACAGTACTAATGTATGAAAACTTTTCAATTTGATTCCTCCATATTGAATATTTATAACTTCTAAGCTGTGTGGAATGGAGTTTTTAAAATATAGAAGGCTAGCGCAACTCAAAATATTGTGGGATTGGGATGAGATAAATATCCTTGCTGTCCTGTTTGTTACTGGAGTTGGATCCAGGACACTGTCTGTGGGCCTGAAGGAGACAAGCTTTCATCTGAATATTTTTATTTAACTACAAAAGCAGTTATTTTATTGTCTTGTGCAATAATCTACTGAGCAGTAAATATAAAAGAAAATAATAACCTGTCCTAAAGCTATTTCTGTTTGAAGTCCACTGAATAAGATAAGAATAATGATTTTTTTCTTAAACGAATGAATAAAACAAATAAAATCACTATAATCTATGCGGAGTTAAAATTTCTTAAAAGTTAGAGACTTAGCTGAAGAAACTCAGACCATGTGAGAACAAACATCGTTCCCATCAGTGTGTCTCTTACTAGAATTATGCTGAGGATGCTTTTAAGCAGGGCTTAAAAACATAAGTTTCTGTCCCAATACTTGGATTCAATTAATAATAATAACAATGATGACGGCATTTATGTAGCACTTTCAGGCTTGCAAAGCCCTCTACAAATATCTCATTTTATGCTCACAATAGTCTTGGGAGGTAGATGCTATTGCTATCCTCACTTTACGGATAAGGTTAAGTGGCTTGTCCAGGGTTACACAGCTGGCAAGCATCTGAGTCTTGCTGCAAATTTGCATCTTTCTGACTTAGGTCCAATGCTCTATCCGCTGCACCACATAGCCACAAAAAGGAGTTATTCTGTCTACTTGGGCAACCATCTACCAAAATTCAGCACAGAGGAATAGTAACAGATGGTGTCATAGGGTGGTGTCAGCCAAAACTCCATTGAGTATAAGATGAAAACGAGATGAGCGATAGACACCATTTGTATAGCACTTTAAGGTTTGCAAAATGCTTACCATGCCGTTTATTTGATCCTCACAACTACACCTGAAGGAGATGTTTTCTTAACCCCTTTTTCTAGATTGGGAAGCAGAAGCTGAGAGAGTTTAAGCGACTTGCCCAGGGTCACACAGCTAGTAAACATCTGCATCAGAATTCGAATTCAGGTCTTCTTGTCTCAAAGTCTAACACTCAAGCTGCCTCTCTACCATAGCAAAAATAGACATTTGCATAATTTTATAGAATTTTATTATTTATCTGGCTTTACGGTTTGGAAAGGGACTTATGTACTTTATTTCCTTGGAAGGGCCATTTCTTTAAAGATAACTGCTAGATAGAACGAGAGCTGGGGACTTAACCCCTTCCCACTATCTTAGAAAATTCATTCTTTTGAGTAACAGGCTGAAAGATGTAGGTGATTTTGTTTCTTTGCTAACCCTATTAAAAGAAGAGGCTCGGGCTAAAATAAGTGTTTGGGTTTTGTTTTGTTTTGTTTTGTTTTTGCCTTGTCTGGGTTTCAGAGCTGACATGCATAACCACACAACAGTGCAGGGGCTTTCCACCTAGGCTCTGTGAACTTAATTTTTTTTTTGGTAACTATATTCAACATACTTGGTTTACTTTGTAGTCTTGTATATTTTATTTTATGCTTTTAAAAACACTGTTCTGAGAATGAGTCCATAGGCTTCACCAGACTGCCAAAGGGGTCCAGGACACAAAAAACATTTAGAATACCTGGGGGATTCATAGCTGCAAAACATTTTGAGGAAAAGCAGGAAGGTTTTGGAAAAATCACACACATATTATAAGCATGTACAGATGAACACACGTATATATACATGTATGCATATGTGTATTTGTCACCTACAGCAGAGAGTTGTCCTGGGGATCAAATGAGATAATTGTAAGAAAATATTTCACAAGCCTTAAAGTTCTGTAGAAATTATAGATTATCTATTAAATTATATTATATATTGTTATTCTACATACATTATAAATATGCACATTCATATATATGTAAACACATACACATGCATGTGTATGTGTGTATATATACATATATATGTATATATACACACACACACATACAACCAGATACATATATAGGATGGGGGGGGGTCACTTTTAAATACAGATGTTTTAAAATGCTTCATTAAGTTTTTTTTTCCTTGCCAAACACAAGCACTGTACAGGGTTATACACAGATGTGAGACGTTTCCTCTCTTCCTGCTCCTATTGGCCGCCGAAGGGTGATGTAATTAGGTCCACTGATCCGAACTCGTCCGGGGCTGGGGGGTAGGGGGAGGTTCGTTTAAACTCCAGGCTTTCTCAGGCCTCTTCTGTCCGCGTTCTGTCTGCTCAGGGCTTTTCGGCATTGCTGTCCAGCCATTCTTGTTTGCCTCCGCCTGGGATGCTGGGGACCCAGGGTCTGGGTCATCAGGTGACACAAAGTCTCCTCTCTATTTCTTTCCGTCCCCTGCCCTGCCTGCTGGGAACACCCCGAGAATTGAAGGAGGCGAAGGAAGTGTAAATTGCATACTAAAAAACTTTCACAAAAGTATATTTTGGCAGGGTGCTAAGGGGGGGTTGGGTGCTCTTCGAATCACAGTGGGCTTTTCTTGTTTCATTTCTAGCTGAGCTGAATAGATACTGTGTCCTGGAGCCTGGAGAGCAAGCAGCAGATGCTGCGCCTCAGAGAGGTCTGGCTTCTGTCAGGGCGCTGCGGAGGCAGCCGCTTCTTCTTTAGCTATCCTTCACATGGCAGCCTGGTTGCCGCAGCACTTCCACCAAATCCGGGCCCATTTTGAACAAAGACAGTAAGAAAGATGGATTGCACGGCTTCGTTCAGAGGCTCTGTGGGGTAAAGCTTGGGGGTGGGATGGAGAATAGAATCCAGAGTTCTAGCTCACACTTGGTTACAGATTTCATGTCCCTGACTGCATGGGGGAGAAATCTCATATCTTTCATGTAAATAAATGATCAAAGTATGTCAATTAATCAATGTTTATTAAACGTTTAATATGTGTCAGATACTATGCTAAACGTTGGAGATGCCAGGAAATGTATATACAGAGGATATTCATAACTTTAAGTCATTAAGTCTGAGCTGTTATTAGTGATACTGGGGTATGTGTTAACAGGAACTGTGATTTAATCCATATAGGAAACTCCCAGTATCAGAATTCTCTCCACCAAAGAACCTCAGCAACTCCTCAGTAACTTAAAGCTTTAAAGAGTTCACCTAGGGCACAGGTAAATTAGGAGGTTTGCCCAGCCTCACACAGCTAGTAGGTGTGCAAGTGTTAGGGACTCCTAAGGTCAGCTCTTCCACAAAGCCACATTCATTTTTTTGAGTAACAGTCTGAAAGATGTAGGTGATTTTCATGGACTTTTTAATACTCCTGGGATCATCATTATTAGCAATGTCACTACTTTATTGTTAGTCAAGTGTCATTTTTTTCCCTTTTTGAAAAATGGAAATCCTTAGCGTAAAATGTGGCATCCTTATGTGTAAAAGAAAAATAAAAGATATACCCATGCCAAGGAAAAAAGGGAGGTCATAGAGCTCGAGGGCTAGATGGAAACTGAGAGATCTTCTAGTTCTTGGAGATTCTTAACCTGGAGTCTATGGATGGAAGTACATGGATAGGTTTCAAGGGATCTGTGAACTGGAATAGAAAAACAATACATCTTTATTTCAATGTGACTGGTTTCTTCTGTAATTCTTTGTATTTTTTTATTAATTTAAATGTACTTTTCTTAGAAAGAGGTTCAACATATCACAAAGGGGTCCATGACACACAAAAAAGGTTAATGATCCTTGATTTAGTCCATCTCACTCATTGAAACCAAGACCTGGAGAAATTGGGACTTGCCCCAGATTACTTGGTTCTTTAGGCCCCAAATCAGTCTTTTGATTCTCATTCTGGTTCCCTCTCTCTGCTGTGAAGATGTCAGCAGCCTTTCTCCCTCCAAAATGAATGTGTCGTAAAGTAAGTTAATGAACAATGTTAAGTTAAAAAAAAAAAGTTAAGAACAATGGAGACTATTGGAGTCAGAGTGGATGATAACCCTCCAAGCAAAAAGTACAACCCAACGCTCCCTCCCTTCCTCAATTCTTATAAAATTTAGGAATCAAAAAGAAGAGACTGAGAAAGGTAGAGAGAAAAAGTCTTACCAAGTTAGGGCAATGCTTTTTTATCTGAGACCATTGCATCATGCCTAAAAAAGAGACACACAAACTAATTGGCCAATGTCAGTATATCCTATTATATCCCTCTTCTAAATCCCAATGATTTATATTTGAGGATTTCCATCTAGAAGTGAACTGCGTAATAACAAATTTTCCATTTACTTCTCTGAGTGCCAACTTTCTTAAAAAAAAGACATATACATGTATTTATTTTCATATGTGTATATATTTCATATATACAAGTATATTTTATTATATAATAACTATATTTTAATATATACATATATGGACAGCTAGGTGGTACAGTGGATAGAGTGCCAGGCTTAGAGTCAGGAAAACTCATCTTCCTGACTTCAAATACAGCCTTAGACACCTCGTAGCTGTATGACCCTGGGCAAGTCACTTCACTTTCTTTGCTTCAGTTTCCTCATCTATAAAATGATCAGGAGAAGGAAATGGCAAGCCACATGACTGAAAACAACTGTTATCAACAATAGTATACACACATATAAATACATGTGTATATAGGTATCTATATTTTAAGAAAGATGGCACCCAGAGAAATAAGTATAAGGAAAGTTTATAGCTTGCTTGTAGATGACAATTCTCAAATATCAATCATTTGGTTATGTATACATATGCACATGTGTATACACGTGTGAATGTATAAATACATGGGAATGTATGAATATATATGTGAATGTATATATATATGTATACTTAGTGACCATAAATAAAAAAAAACATTAAAATAAGCACAGAATAAAATTTACACATAAAACCAGACACTTCCATTATTTTCAGTCTGTTTTAAAAATGTGTATATATTTAACTTCAACAAAAGGTTGAAACAACCAAAACGTAACCAAAATATTTTCCATTTACATGTTTCCTATTCAAATATCATGTTTCCATGCCAGCTTGCTATTTTCTATGTATATTGGAATGACTGTCCCATACTATAGGGCCCTGGACAAGTCACATATTTATATGTCACATTATTCCTCACCAAGGGGAAGGGCCAGGATGATGTGCCTACAGCTCCTCTTCTCTGGAACTCATTGTTTGTGTTATTTATTTCTTACATAGCCTATGTAGGATTATAAAGGAAGCCAATTATATTGAAATACAGTTTTTGAGACACTTCTTTTTAAGCTCATAGACCTCAGAATAGGCCTGAGCTGGAATGAGTTAGCTCAAGGTTGAAAAGATTGGGCTTTCATGCAATTTCAGACATGATTCAATAAGAATGACAAGCCTTTGCCAATTCATTTACAGCGTTAAGAAAAGGTCCAATGTGGACTAAGCATTGGAGGATGACCAACTATGTTAAAATTTTAAGGGTTAGGGCATCAGATCAAGAAATCACAACAAGAGCATCAGATTCAATCTAGGTTTGAGTGGGGACACACCTGGATCACATCATACATTTGTCTAGAAATACAAGTGTCATTGAGGTAGAGTCTCCTATCTAGACTGGTTGAGGGATACAAGCACGAAAGGGAACAATTATAGAAACATATGGTAGGCTGTATAGAGCAGGTCACAAAGACAGATCTGAAAACTGGCAGTGTTGGTGCCTGTAAATTGGGGGAATACTAAGGCCCTAAATAGAGACAGTCTATTTAAATCAAGTTCTATAGACTTCAACAAGCTAGATCTCTGGACTACCACCCTCTGAGATTTTATGACTCCATGACTTTTATTCACCTTTACATTCCTAAAAATGCCTAGTACATGTAAGTGCTTCATAAACGTTTATTGTTGTCTACTTTGATACTTTAAGGGATCCATGATCTATCATGCAACTAATTCTTCTGGTGCTATAGAAGGCAACCATTTCTCATCCTTTAGGATCCTTCTCTATGCTCTTCTATGGATCCTCTAGAATCCATCTAATGATGGGAGGACCTTCCTCTGCAGCTCTTGACATTTCAGAGGTAAGAGTATAGAACAAACTATTTACTGTGCTATTCCTCCATCTTGTTGCATAACTGATCTGACTCCTTTTCTAGGCATTGAAATGCCCTTTTGTACCATTTCTAGGCAAGTCTTTATTTCCTACTCATGGACCATCACTCATTTCTCCATTGACCTTGCAAGCCTGTATTACTTGCCTTTCAGCCACATTACTTGCCACATTACCTTGGAAGACTATTAGTACTAAAATAAATTAAATAAATGAATAAATAAACAAACAAATAAGTGAATGAATAAATAGATGAATGAATGAATGAATAAATAGGCCTTTGTTTCAGGGAGAAATGGGGCACACAGTTTCTCAAATGCAATCCGGTCCACTCTCCTCTTCCTATTTAATTCTGGGTCCAGTTCATTTTCCATTTGCATTTATTTAATATCAAATAAGCATTTGGCAAGTGCCTCACTACTTACTATACTCCAAGTGCTGTGCTAGTGGGGATACAAAGACAAAAGTGAAAAAGTGCCTACCCACAAGGACCTTACATTCTATTGAATGCAGTTTCTGCCTAAGATATACATTCTGATGGACCAGCTCTATGGGATGTCCATCCAACTGCATACCGTAGTCCAAGCAATTTAGCATTCATCCTTTTGGCTTTTGTTGGGTGGATTGTTAGGCTGGACTCTTTCAAGTGATCATGAATCTCGTTTTAGGAAGTCCTGCTATATTCCAGGTTGTGATGCTTCTGTGGGCTATCATATTGGTGGAACTAGGAAGGTATGAGTGAAACTCCCATATTCCAATAATTCATGCCGGGATTATGGTAAGCCAGGAAGTTATGGTACAAGCCTGGGTCAATTGGAGTCAACTTCACCCCATGAGGACTGGGATTTAGTTTGAACACTTTGGATAAGAGGAGTATAAAAGTAGTTTTTGAGTTTTTGTAGGGAGCTGCTAAGACTCTAGGAAATGCCTTTTTTTCCTGTTTTTTAAATTTCTTCCTGGGGTGAGGGTTGGGTGGTTTAATTTTGTTTTTATCCTTTGTATTGCTTTTAAACCACCTCAGGAACTGCTTTTATCTGAAGATATTAGTATATGGTAATAATAAAAGCACTGTATGTTCAAACCTTCTGGCATCGAGTGGTTCATTGTACCAGATGCATGAAGGCAGCACCAACAGTTGTAATCAGCCCCATGTCATTTGTGGACAGGAACATATGGATGACCTTACTATAATCTATAGGTACTTACTCATTGATTTGAATTCTGTGTGATAGTGGGAAATATATTTGGGCAGCATATATCTTCTGGTTTAGCATCTGACTTGATAATGAGAACTAGAGGGCCATCAAGCAAAATCACTTCTGTTATGTCTTTCAAGGAATCCTGTATGTTTTGACATATATTTTGAGGAAGACTTCTTGGATGAGAATTTTTAAAATGATTCTTTGCTCTAAAGTCAAATGCTTTTTGTTGTTGTTAATGATATTGCATGCGTATACATATATATGATAGATGTCATGTATATATACATATATGTGTATATGTAAAGAGAGACAGAGAGAGAGATCCAAGTTGAATCAGAATTCATCTCATCTCGCTACAGATTGTAGAGATTCTAAATCTCTGGTTCCCTGCCTATATCGCCCTTTGGGGGTTTTATCCACAATCTAGGGTATATGTCTTGGATCAAAAAAGGTAGTCCAGAAAAGGGTAGACAAGTATCGTGGAAAGATCTGGATTTGCATCCCAGCTATATTATACTTATCTTTTTGACCTTCAGCAATTCATTTTTACCTTTCTGGGCCTCAATTTCCTCCTCCTATCTTCTGTATAATAAGAACTTGGACTACATGAGATTATTAATGTCACTTCCAGCTCTAAATTCAGTGATCTTATAATGGATGTTTGGAAAAAAGTAACTCAATTACCATGCATCAGAGAGAAGAGAAGGAGCTATTCATCTGGCCTTCAGGTCTCATATATTTGTGTTTTTCCATAAAATAATACTTACTACATATATTCCTGTCCTTATGGATCCAAGGCCAATATTTTCTGTGTCAAAATGGAAGTTCCCTAAGCCAATGAAGCACATCTTTTCTCAAAGCACTAGCTTAGCAGCTGCAATCCATGGATATTGAATAAATATTAACTTTTTGCTCAACATGATGAGTTCTGTTCCCAAATGTTTGACCAGGTGGTTTAAATGAAGTTGGCACCAAAGAGGCACTTATGCTCTGACATCTAATTCTTTTACCAACCAATCACCCATTTAATCAATAAGTGCTTACTGATCACCTACTATGTACCTCGTATGTAGGTAGTCTAATCTAAGGATTGACATAAAGACTGATCATCTAAATTGCTACAGAGTTGGGTAAAGTGTGGCTTCCCTACTATCCCTAGTAAAGCCCAGGGTTGCATTCTCAAAGAAAATATACATTTCATCATCTGATGCCTTTAATGCTTTACCTATATCACCTTGGCAAGCCATTTTTAACCTTGATAAGTCTCAATTTTCCCATCTGTACAATGAGGGGATTGGATTAATGTCCTCTAACCTCCTCACCAATCCCTTCTAACTCTAGATATCTCTATGCTTGTGTTACATAAAAATGAGAGGTCAAACCATCAGTTTTGCTCCTGAGTTGTGGAGTGGTTTAATTTTTTTTTTTCGTTTGGTCTAAGTCATGAAACTAATTGCCTTACTTCTTGCATATATATCCTTGTATAGATATTTATGTACACACACATATATGTATGTATATGTATATATATATAGTATATATATGTAATTTTTTTTCCTCCCCAGACAAACATATGCTCATTGGGCTTGTTTTATTTTTGTCTTTGATTTCTCCATGCCTGGTACACTGGGGTATATAGCAGATACTCAATAAATAGTTGTTTTCTTGGAATGCATTATTTTCTTCTAAGATATCAACCAAAATGGCTTCACTTACATAGTTATTTTACTTTCCAATAGCCAATATGGAATCTGGCATTTCTGACCATTTGCATCCTTTGGGATGTGAAAAAAAGTGTTTCATCTTCTTAAAAACCATGTAAATTCTATATTGTTTACTGGGGAAGTTTCTGCAATTGAAATAATGATTGCTAATATAATTGAGTGAGAACATTTTGTTTCCTGGTAGGCTGAGGTCCCATGCAACCTTGTACATTTAAATGAAATGATTACCAGCAATCACTCACTTGAAATTCCTCCAAGAGTTTGTGTGAATAGTGTGTGAATACATGGGAACAAAGACAAAAATACACATTTTGTTCTGATTCAATGGCTCTACTTATGTTTGAATCGTGAAGCTGCAGAATTGGGAACAATCATTTTGTTCTAATTTTCTGAGTTTGGTTAAATAAATTAACATACCTGAGTCAGAGATATTGGGATTTACTTTTTTGAACTGTGTCTATATGCTACATGAATTGTGCTTGGAAATGACTTGGGAAATCTGTCATGTGATATAAAGACAAACCAAAAAAGGAGCAAAGGAGTCTTCCTTATAATTTTTAGGGCATAGTTTCTGGAGACTTAGAAATCTATGGTGGGACGTACAGTGTTTTACCATTGGTCACAGACCCTACATTTGCTAATTCACAAGCAATTAATTTTTAAATTAAAATTTCAATTTTTAATTAATTTTCAAATTAAAATTTTATAGACACCTTTTGTTTCCAAATATATATCCCTCCTCCGCTTCTCAAAGAATCTTCATTTATAACGACAAGAAAGGGAAAAATAGGAGGGGAAGAGGGGAATGTTTCAGCAAAACAAACCAATTCAACAACCTGGTCTGACAGCACAGTATATACAGTGTTTCACAGACCCAGTTTCTCAACTCTGCAAAGAAGGGAGGAAGGTTCAGCAATTATTTTTAAAATACTTTTTCCATTTATAGAACAAATATTCAAGTCTAATTGTGTGTTTATTTGTGAAATGTGTTATTTAATTGGCTTAAATAGATGAGTTTTTTTGATGACAAATCACTTACTGTTATTACTTAACTACATCTTTTTTTTTAGCCATAAAATTATCCATTGAAAGGGTTCAAACTTTTCATCCTAAGTTTTTTTCTTCTCAAAACTAAAAGATGCAAACTTTAGTAGAAACACATCCTTTATTTTGGCAATGAGGTTGCTTTTTTCCATCCATTCTTTAAAGCCTCTCTCTCTCCCCTTCTTTCCCCTCCCCGAAAAATGTCTATTTAGCTTCTCACAGGTACACGAGGGTACTAGTTCAATTACTGGGGTTTGGGGAGGGGAAGATGAAAGGGCAGGAAATGGTTGTCATGGCCCCAAAGGAAATATTTGTAGGAAAAGGAGCACAACAGCAAATAAAGTGCTAATTAATGTCCAATTCCAGCCCTGATGTACAGACCACAGTAGTAGGGAAAACCATTCTTTCTGATGTGCTTTAGGAAAGGCCTTTGTCCAAGGCAGCAGTAGCAGCATATGACAAGGAGTCTTATTTTCTTTCATTTAAAGGTTGTCTCTAGAATGTGTTTGTTTCAACTCTGGAATATGTTTCATAACTTTTTTTTTCAGGATGATTTTCCTCAGTGGGGAATTTAGAACGTTTTCCTGCATCGAGGGTGAGCTATTTGTCCTCTGGGGGTAACAGGCTTTCATTGCTTCAAATTCTCACCAGGCTCCAGGCTAACTAGAAGCATATTTCTGTAGCTGGGGCCAGGGGTGGGTGGGTGGGGGCAAGGAGTGGGGACAGGAAGCGATGAAGGAAGGGTGCATATGTTTATGGTTGATAAAAGAATGAATATTCTCTCTCAACCTTGTCTAAAGTTCCAGTGGGCTTGGATTTTTAGTTATGAGATGACTTATTTGAGAAACAACTGAGAGATGAGCTGTCCTTTTTCCCTTTAATACCACCTAGTCATCAGTCAATGAAGTGGCTGGGGACAAGAGTGTCAGACTGATGTAGAGTTGGTTATAGAATCTGAATTTTTTTTCAGAATAACAAGTTCTATATAATTTCTTAGATGAGGCTAATTTTATTTAATATATCCCCAGATTTATATTTGTGTATCCCCAGGTATGTATGTATTTAAAGTCTAAGTATATGATATATACATACATACTATATATACTGATGTATATATAATCATATATAATATATGTAGATACACACAAAACATACATACACACATGTACACATATAGGTACATATGGAGAGAATGAGAGTGACAGAGCAAGAGAGAGTGAGAGAGAGAGAAAGAGAGAGGGGGGAGAGAGAGAAAGAGAGAGAGAAAGAGAGAGAGAGAGAGAGAGAGAGAGAGAGAGAGAGAGAGAGACAGAGAGAGAGACAGAGAGAGAGAGAGAGAGGTAAAGGTTTATAAGATCATGAATTTAGAGCTGGACAGGATCTTAAATATCAGTTAGTCCAACTTTGTAATTTTATGTATGAGGAAACTGAGGACTGCAGAGGTATATTGACTGGCCCAGGATCCCACAGGTAGTCTGCCAGAATCTGAATTTCAACCCAGATCCCCTGACTCTAAATGAACAACCAAGAGAGGAAGGGAAAAGTGATATGTTTGCTTACAAGGCTTCTATCATTCAGTCTCAGTTTCTCTTAGGGCTGCAAACTACATGGGATTTTAAGGTAAAATCTTCCTTTCTTTGAATATAACTAGAGAGGAAAGGTGAAGAATCTTGGCTAGTAGGATAGAAGAAAAGGTAAATCTTTCTTCTTTTTCAAGTGCTGAAACCTTCCTTCCATGGAAGAATACAGGGACAATCACAGCTGAGGTTTTGTACGACCTAGTAGTTGGTTCACGTATCTGGCTAAATGTGTTGTTAAAAGAAGAAAATGAAAAGCCTCAGTTAACAAAGGAATGTCGTGATGATCAATTATTTCTGGTGTTTAGTATCTGAGAATCCTATCTTAAGGTAAAATGTTTTTTTGCTGATGAGTGAATGCCAGAAATAATAATCTGACAGTAAGCCTTTGTGAATCTGACCAAATGAAAGCCTAAAAAAAAAAAAGAATTTATGGAGAAGTCAGATTGCACGTTGTTTCATGAGTGCTCTGCTTTTAGAATGAATCTAAATGACTGAAATATTATTCATTATACCTGTAATCATACTAGGAGTATAATAGGTACTAAACACGCACGCGTACACACACACACACACACATACACACACACACACACACACATACACACACACACACACACACACACACACACACACAAAACTAGTAAAATGCCATCAGAAATATGGCTTCAGCCAACAAAAGACAAGACCTTCAGAAAGAGAGAGAGAGAGAGGAAAACTTGGATGTAGCCCATAATATGTTGGGTCAGAAGGATTCTGAAATGCTGTGGACCCTCAATACTCAGCACATGGTGAAATTCATAAATCCTTCATATTACGTAGAAAAAGCAAGCTTTGGGATTGAATGCTTTAGCATTTTGTGTAGAATTTTTTAATAGTTCCAGTACTGCAGAGAGCTTTGGAGAGTATGGAAAATGTATTCCCAGCATCATAAGAAGAGCCTGTGTGAGCAAATAGTTTCAGAGGTATTTGTAGAATTTCTAGTTCAGAAAAAGAGACTGGTTTTCTTGAGAAATGGTGTCATTTGGATATTTCAGAGGCACACGAAGATCTTTATACTCTCTTGAAATGGATCCTTGGCTCAAAAGCCTCGTCCCTCACTTTAACTTAATTGAAAGGCTGCTCCTTATATCAGCTATCACTCTTCACATCTCCAGATTGTCAGTGTAAATCCTAATTGGATGGCAATCATAGCTCTCTAGTTAATCTAAAATGGCAAAGCAAAAATCATCTGCCATGCATATTCCTTTGACCTTGTTATTTCTGCATATCAGACTCAACTTCACATTGTTTCAAAACTTTCTAGCAATGTTCACCTCTCTCCTCACTCCAAAGACATTTAATTTCCAGCCAATCAAAGTCAATCTGAGGAATGTGTTCTCACTTTGGATGACTTTTTTTTTCTCCATAAAGCCCTGCATTTTTTTTCTTAAACAGACTCTCTTCCTCCTAACTATCAAATATCTCATTTGAGGCATCTAGGTGATGAAGCGGATATAGCTCTGACTTGGAGTCAGGAAGAACTGAATTCAAATCCTTCTTTAGACACCTATTAGCTGTGTGACCCTGCACAAGTAAACTAAATCTCTTTTTGCTTCACCTTCCTCATCTGTAAAAATGGGGATAATAACACCTAACTCTAAGAGTTACTATGAGGAGAAAATGAAATAACTTTTCTAAAGCCCTTCACAAATCTAAAAGAACTGTTATGTAAATACTAGCTGTTACTACCACTGTTATTATTATCTTTTACTAGACTGCTTATTAAGGTTCTATTTGTCATGAGAAGTGCAACCAATCCAGCTGTAATTGCTAAGAATTCCTTCTTTTCACTAACATGTTTTATGGAAAATTTCTTCTCTCTTATGATTACATACAACCTAAACCTTTTAAGACCAACCCTCTGAAGAGTTTGCATCCTGACCACCTTCTCTAGCACTGGATGAGCATTATTTAATACCACCCAGTGCATTGGGCCAGGATGGAGAGAATTCTACGCCTTGCTCCTCACTGCCATTTCTAGAATCTCTCTTAGCTGCCATAACAAAGCAATTTTTCCTTCAAGGTTCATTCCATCAGTCTCTGCTTGCTGCTACTATTTTGTCCTTTGTTCTCAAAGAGGAACATGATACCAGGGAGATGATGCCATGACATGCAAGTGAATTGGATTTAAGTGAGGGAGGGCTGTGCGAAGTCACCAGCCTCACTTTCTCCTCCAGAGCCATCTGGGCCCAGTGGCCAGATATGGATCAGGACAACTGGAGATGTCCCAGGATGCAGTGGCGGACCTTGGCCTTTTCAAGTTAAAGTCTTTAACAGGTCTCAGTTTGACTGAGGCAGGATACTGGTTGCTACTATCGATCAGCCCCCAGGTCATTCCCCCTCCTTTTTCAAGTACCAAGTTTACAATCTTCTTCTTCAGTCCAACTCCTTCCTTCACAGGAAGGAATCACATGTATGAATACCAATACATACAGTGATGTCTTCTCAAATACCCTGTTCTCCCAGTGCCTACAGCTCTTTTCTTCAAAGGATTTATACCTTACCCCAATTTAACCAGGCAGGGATGGTCATACACTTGGCTTCACCATTGGTCATAACTGACTTTTATCCAGAGCTCTGAACTTTCACTTTCAGACCATGGTATCTCATCCTTTAATCTTTCTGTATTCCTTACTCCTCCTAAATCAGTTCTTTTCTCTCATAATGACCTTCCCTTCTTTGTCAGTCCCTTCAGTCCTGCTCTGGCCTCACTTTCCTCCCATCACAGTCTTGACCTTCTATTCAACCAGTTCACTTTAGACAGTCCTTAACCATTGAATTCCTTACCATCTGGTATTCATGACTTTCCAAATCTCAACCCTGGGTTACTCTTCCCCCTGCTCCCACCCCAGTCACTTCCACCCTTATTTATATGCTATAGAACACCATCGTAGGAAGTCACTAAACCTTGTCAACTGGGTCTACCATATACTCGTTACATAATCTCAACTGGGCCCTTATTACTGTTACAATATCCTTTTACTCATCCATCACTGACTCCTTATTGTACTTCCTAAAGTTTCTGTTGCAACTTTTCTTTCCTCGAGCCATTTAAATTACCTGTCTTTAACCTCATTCTTTTTTTTCAATTAAATTAATTTTTTTGGTTACATTTTAAGTTCTGAACATTCTTCCTCCCTCTCTCCGCACCCCACACTAGAGAAGGCCACCATTTTAACCCGGATATATAAATACAGGTAGAAGTATATTATGTGTATATTTATCAGTTCTTCGGAGGTATGTAGCATCTTCTTTCATAGGTCTTTTATGGTTGATTTGAGTATTTATAGTATTCAGAATAATTTGGTTGTTCATAATTATTCTCCAAACAATGCTGCTGCTACTGCAGTCAACTGCAAATCGTGTCATCGTTTCCTTGATATCATGGTCTTCTTCAAGAACGAAGGACAAACACCACCTGTGAGTAGCCTTGCCTATGCCTGTCTCTCTCCCTCCCCATCTTCCCCTCTCCCTCTCCCTCTCCCTCTCCCTCTCCCTCTCCCTCTCCCTCTCCCTCTCCCTCTCCCTCTCCCTTTCCCTCTCCCTCTCCCTCTCTCTCCTCTGCCCAAAGGAAGGTACATTTTGATAGCTGAAGTCTTCCTCTTTAAAGTCAGATTTACTGGTTAGATTTCTTTCTCAAAAACCAAGCCTTAGACCTAATTCCAGAGGTCCCTGCCATCCTAGCACAGAGTGAATGTAAATACTAAATGGTAACTGTTTCTCTTTTAGCCAGGAACCGTGAGAGTCTTCCTCTCTCAGTTCGATTTTTTTTTGAGTTTTGATTAAAGGGGCCATCCCTTGATTAACTTCTTAAAGAGGCCTGTTCATTGAATGGGACTTACCTCACTCTAAGTGAGGACCCAAAAAGACCTGAGCCTGAAAAGGCCAGGCTCTCCCAATGCATCCTGGGCCATCTCCAGCTCTCCTGGTGAATATCAGGCCACTGGACCCAGATGGCTCTGCAGGAGAAAGTGAGGCTGGTGACCTTGTACAGTCCTCCCTCACTCAAATCAAAGTCAACTGCAAGTCATGTCATCATTTCCCTGATGTCATGGTCCTCTTCTAGAATGAAGGACAAATACTACAACCTGGTTCTGTTCATTTCACTTTTCATTATTCCACGCAAGTCTTTCCATGTTTTTCTAAAATCTACTAGCTCATCATTTCTTGTAACACAGTACTATTCCATTACAATCATATACCACAGTTTGTGTAGCCATTTCTCAATTGATGGACACCCCCTCAATTTCCAGTTACTTGTTATATCTCTATCCTTCTTTAGAGAAAATTTGATGCTTTACTGTGTGAAGAGAAGAAATCTATCCTAATCTCCCTCTTCTCCCCAATTTACCTTAAGTCCCCTTAAAGTTTCAGTCTGCTGCCTCATTGTGATATGGAAGGGATGGTGGGCCCTTGAAGTCTATGACAATGGAATGTGAATTCCTGCAAGTTCTACCATGATCAAACATCTCTGAGTATCGTGATGGCAACAAATTGAGTTTGCTTTTCAAAAACCATCCAGCTAAGGATGAAGATAGACTCATCATGAGTAGGCTGGCCACTTGATGATAACTTTTTTTCAGGTGGGGAATAAAGCAGGGAGATGTATACTCACTCTCAGGGAGATGTTTGCCCTTGTCATGGAGAATATTCAATGCCGAGTCCGAGTTGAAGCTGTATTGTCTATAGATGGAGAATTCCTTTAGATGCAGTTTTGATGAAGTTTTTGTATTGGTAATTAGAGTGGGACTTTTTTTTTTACTCTCTTTTAGAATGCTAAAGTAATAGAGTGCCTTTGAATAAATCTTACTCTTGCAAAGAGCCAGGTCCACACCCTTTTGCTGATTAGGTTTGAAGCCTTCTGGCCCTAAGAAGGGTATATAAACTCAGAGGTTAGCAGTTTGTTTCGGACTCTCACTCACTGGAAGAGTGTTGGTGTGGAGACTCTGGGTAGCCATTGTTAAGAGCCCCCCACCCCAGGCTTTGAAGAAAACCCAGATATTGGTGCTTCTCTTTTTGGTAACTATGCATGTGTCTTGATCAGACAAAGCTTGTCTGTTGAATTGTGTTATTTGTTCTGTTTATATTGTCTCTGTTTGTAATTTTGTTTTTTATTTGTTCTGAAGTTCAGGGGACTGGCTTTTCCCTCTGAACTAAGTGAATGATATATGCATGTTTGATTAAAGTGACATTGTTAACCCCTTACAGTTGTTTTCCTTAGAAAAGCAGATCAAAGAACCTGTGCTGGCAGCTCTTGTTGCTGGCCTTGCTGGGTCTTACAACTCACAACAACTTCTAGCAACACTGCTGTTACAGCTTTGAATCAGTCCAACCATTTTAGAAAGCAATTTGAAATTATGCAAATATAAGGACCAAAATGTCCATACCATTTGATCTGGAGATTCAATTACTTTCCCTGATAGCTCTACATGAACTGATGAAGAGGAAAGTAAGTAGAGTCAAGTAAGCAATATACCCAATGACTACAGCAATCTAGACAGAAAACAACCAAGCACAAAAAGTGAAAAGTGAATGTTACAACATTTTAAGGAATAAGCCTAGCTCTCAAGAAGAAATAGTAGAAGACACTCCCACTCGACTCCTTTACAGAAGAAGGAAATCCAATCCACAGGTATTGCATGTATTTTTAGACTTTTTCAAAGTATTAATTAGTTATTCTGATTTTTCTTCTTTCTTCTTTTTTATATTTAAAAATACTATTTGTTATACATAAGATGACCCTCTGGGAGGAGGAGAGGAATTGGATACTGAGAGAAACTATGGTGATGTACAAGAAAAAGACATCAACGAAAAACTTATTTAAAATTTAAGAAAAAAGCATAATTCCAAAAAGATCAAAAAAACCCTAATTTCTCTTCCCTTGTCAGACTGCATCAGGAGTATTTTATTCAGTCCTAGGAAGAAAAGTGAGAAAATGGAGTGGGTCCAGGGAAGGGCAAGCAGGTTGGTGAGAGGACTGAAAACCATGCCATCTGATAATGGTTTAATGGATTGAATCTATTTAGCCTGAAGAAGAGAAGGAATAAGGGAAGACATAAAAATTGTCTTTGCATATTGAATGGGCAGTATTGGAGAAGTGAGACTAGAAAGGTTAGAACTAGGAGCAATAGGTAGATATAGCTTTCCTGCTAAATGTAATGAAAAACTTATAGCTACAAATATTTGAATGCAAATGGGTGGCTTTGGGATGGAGGTTTTCAGGTAGTGATTGGATGATCACATGTTTGAGGTGTCATGGACAATATTGCTGTTCATTTATAGATTAACCACACTTGGGCCCTACCCAGCTCAGAGAATCTTTGGTTTTAAGAATACACTGGTTAGGTTAGAGTTGCTATGCAGAAATATAGTATTTTTTTAAAATCCTTTCATTTCATATGGCACTTATGTAGATCTTAGTTTTAATTAGTTGATGACCTAACTGTACAATGTGAACCTCTTCTGAAATGATTTTTATCTGTAATGAATTATTTCCTCTCTAAAACATAGTCAACTTCATTTTTGATAGTGTATGTAGCTCAGTTTTCATTATTTCACTAATATTAGTCTTTGAGAAAAGTATTACATTGGACAATAAGCCACAAAGGCCTTGATGGGTGGGTGGCTTCTGAGTGGTCCACATCTCTTTCAGTCATTTTCTTGATTCTGAGCTTTCTTTTTCTTGAAAAAAATTTTGATGACTTTTTGTTTTTATGTCACATTCATTTCCAAATATATCCCTTTCCTTCTCATACATAAGTGAGCCTTCTTTTGAAATAATGATTAAAATCAAAAAAAAGAAAAAAAAAAGTAAAATAAGCAACATTTCAACTTTGCCCCATATCTATTGTTGCCCAACTCTTTGAGGAAGGGAGGTAGGTCTCTTTTCTTAACTCTTCTTTGGAGTCAACTTTTGTTATAATAGTTATTAAGCATTATTTTAACAATTTGACAGTCTTACTTCAGCCCATTTTAGCACTTAAGCCACCAAATACAAACTATATGTGGGTTTGTACATTCTTGTCAAGTTCTTTGTAGAATTACTCTACTTTTCCTTTGCTTGCAATAGATCTGGGCAAAGGGGCTGCAATTATATTTATGAGGTCACTTTTCTTTATATCCACTTAACATTCCATGACAGAATGAACAAGTACCCCATAAAATGTTACTTTAGTGTGCAGATGAAAAGTATGATGTTAATTGCAGAATTTTATTTTTTACCAAATACCATGCTAAGCACTGGGAATATGAATACCAAAGCACGACTGTCCCTGCCCTCTAGGATTTTTCATTCTGATAGAAGGGAGACAACACATACAAGGTAGTGCTGGCCAGAGAAGTGTATGCTAGTTTGCAAAGCCACAGGTATGGTGGGTGGAGACATAAGACAGTTGACTGACATGACCTTTCCAGAACTAATAGTAGAACTGATTTAATTATTGTTTCTAAAGTAATAGGTAGATGTCAGATTTATGGAGAACAGAAGAATTTATCACTAAACAAGAGAAAGAGAACATTATAAAATGTAAAATGGATGATTCTGATTGCATTAAATTGAAAGTTTTTGCACAGACAAAGTCAATGCAACCTAGATTAGGAGGGAAACAGAAAACTGGGAAAGAATTTTTATAGGCAGTGTCTCTGATAAAGGCTTCATTTCTAAAATAGAGAACTGAATCAAATTTACAAGAATACAAGTCATTCACCAATTGATAAATGATCAAAGGATATGAACAGTCAGTTTTCAGATGAAGAAATTAAAGCTATTTATAGTCATATGAAAAAATGCTCTAAATCACTATTGATTAGAGAAATCAAAACAACTCTGAGGTATCACATCACACCTATCAGATTGGCTAACATGACAAAACAGGAAAATGATAAATACTGGAGAAGATGTGGGGAAATTGGAACACTAATGCATTGTTGGTGGAGTTGTGAACTGACCCAATCATTTTGAAGAGCAATTTGGAATTATGTCCAAAGGATTATAAAACTGTGCATATCCTATGAACCTGTAACATCACTTATAGGTCTATATCCCAAAAAGATCATAAAAAGGGAAGAAGACCCACATGTCCAAAAATATTTATAGCAGCTCTTTTTGTGATAGCAAAGAATTGGAAATTGAGGGGATGTCCGTCAATTGGGGAATGGCTCAACAAGTTTTGGTATATGAATGTAATGGAATACTATTGTGCTATAAGAAATGATGAGCAGGTAGACTTCAGAAAAACCTGGAAAGACTTACATGAACTGTTGCTGAGTGAAATGAGCAAAACCAGGAAAATATTGTACACAGTAACAGCAACATTATGAGATGACTGACTTTGATAGACTTAGATCTTCTCAGTAATGCAAGGATCTAAGACAACTCCAAAAGATTCATGATGGAAAATGCCATCCATATCCAGAGAAAGAACTTTGGAATCTGAATGTAGATGGAAGCATACTATTTGCTCTCATTTTCTTTTGTTGTTTTGTTTCGTTTCTTCTTTCTTGTGGTTCCTCCCATTGGTTCTAATTCTTTAGATCATGACTAATATGAAAATATGTTTCTTATGCATGAAAAGGTAGAGCCTACATGAGATTGCACGCCATCTTGGGCAGGGGGGAGGAGAAGGAAGGGGAGAAAATTTAAAACTCAAAATCTTCTGGAAGTGAGTGTTGAAAACCAAAAATAAATAAATTTTAAAAATAATAGGTTGAAAGGTGTAGGAGTAGGTATGCATGGGTGGCAAGGTGGAAAGGAAGCAAATGGCTGGGTTGGGGAGTTAGATAATCCATAGTCTAGGGTCTGAGACTGACTAGATAGAGTGAATTTGTGTGTGTGTGTGTGTGTATGTGTGTGTGTGTGTTTCTAGTTAAATACCTTGCCCAGGGTCATGTAGCCAGTTGGTATTTGAAGCAAGATTTGACCATTTGAACCTAGGTCTTCCTGACTCCAAGGTCAGCATTCTACCCTCTGAGCCACCTAGATGGCCTGGACATATACCTTTGTTCTGGCTGACTCCATGATTAGAATAGCATGTCCCCAGCATAGTGGTACCATAGCTAAGAACATTAAATCATCTAGGACAGTCTCCAGAGGTCTACGGTTCTGGAGGGAACCAACAGAAGATTGTATGGCAAAGAGGTGATGATAGTAGATGGCTGGCTGGATGGAATGTGAAGTATCGATTAATATCTGGGTTTGACCACTGTGTTTAATTTGCTAATTAATGACATTCCTTAAGAACCCTTCCCCATTACCTTTATTTCTGATTTCCTGGATCATTTGAGATTTATTCTAGGAGGTTGGTAGAGAGGCAAGGTGAAATAATGGTTAGAGGGCTGGTGCTGGAGACAGAAAGACTTGAATTCAATTCCTGTTTCTGACATGCCAAGTTATTCTTTAGTACTCTAAGTTGCAGAGAAATTATTGTTCTATGTCAGTAGAAAAAAAGTTCTCCAAACCAGTGAAATCACATTATATGTGTATATACACACATACATGCACATATACATATACACATATGTACATACACATGCATAAATATATGTTATCAACTTTGAGGTTTGACTTAGGTATCTTTTATTTGTGATTTGCATTCACATGCTATACAAGCTTTCCAATACATTAATCAGTAATATGTTAGAGTAACCATGTCAATTCTTTGACTTAAGCTGAAGAATCAACAATGTTAATTTCTATCTTTCCCCCTCTTTTTAAGTTGCCAGTTAACTTCAAGAAAAAAAAATACAGTTCAGTAAGAATAGTGGTCTTTGGTCAGATTTTTAAAATAATTTTTATTTTTAATTTTTTTTTAATTTTTTGAAGGTGAGAAGGCAAGGCAATTGGGGCTAAGTGACTTGCCCAAGGTCACACGGCTAGTAAGTATTAAGCGTTTGAGGCTAGGTTTGAACTCAGATCCTCCTGACTCCAGGGCCAGTGCTCTCTATTCACTGTGCCACCTAGCTGTCCCTCAGATTTTTTAAAATAACCTCTGTAACCAGGTCCCTAAAATTATATCAACAGTTGTAGTTCTGTCATTTTTCAGTTGTGTCTGACTCTTTGTGATCCTATTTGGGGTTTTGTTGGCAAAGATACTGACATAGTTTGCCATTTCCATTTCCAGCTCATTTTACAGATGAGAAACTGAGGCAGGCAGTAGTTAAGTGACTTGCTTAGGGTCACACAGCTAGCAAATGTCTAAGGCCAGATTTGAACTCAGGAAGAGGAGTCTTCCTGACTCCAGGCCATCACTCTATGCACTATGGCACTACCTAGCTGCCCCAAAATTATGACAACACCTATATCTAAATATCCAATCAATTGTTATATGTGTATATATATATATATACACACACATACATATACATATATACGTACATACACACATATCTATCTATCTATATCTTTCATATATCTACATACGAATATATATTTATATATATATATTCTATATCTATATGCCTATTTCATGAACACTTACCAGATGGGACTTAAGTGATTTACTTCTTCACTTCACAGTTAGTAATGACAACTAGCTAATAGCCAAATGTACTTTATCTGGGTCCATGACTACATATGTAATTTTTGAATGCAATATGAAGATTGTTAATCACGTAGATTGTTTTGCTTCTGAAGTAGAATGAATGATTCTAATTATTTTTTTAAGGAGAAATGTGGACTAGGAATGGAGATGATCTTCGAAGAAATAAGACTATTTCTTGACTCAACTATTCCAATCATCATTAGGTGACATAAATCATGAGGAGAACCATAGAAAGACATAGAATGGGCATAACTAGGCACATAGAGTAAAGTAATAGCCGGAAATATTTTTTACCTGTTTATTCCCTAGTCTTAAATAACACTACATTATCACTCTTAGTGGATGCAATTTACTTTAATAATTCTCCTTGGGTTTATAGAGTACTTTGATTTAAGAAGCAGAAAGAGTTGTGTACATATACTTTTATCCTGACCACACACCTGTAAAGAAATGAAGAATCACATACTAGTATCTCAATTTTAAGTTGAGAAATAGAGGCTTAAACTACAGAATCAAATTCTTTCAGCTACCCGCTTACTTAAGGTCAATATATTAATTTCTTTTCTTTAAAACAAAATGAAACAAAACTTTTTCCCAAATTCTTTTAACTTATAGAGAAAATTAGCTACAAAGATCTCCATAGGCTTTATTCAATAATTTTATTTTATTCATAGGCTTTATTCAATAATTTGCAAGACATAATTTATTTAGTGTCTCAGAATATTGCATGAGGACTTCATTATTGCTTACAAAATTCCTCAAAAGACAAATCCTAATGGTTTTCTCATGAATTGGTAGCCTTTTTCCCCTTCAAGGGAGATAGGTTGACTCTTCGACATTGATTGGATAGATTAAATCATGGTATGTGATATATTTGACTGTTTGAGTGGTTTGGATATTTCTTATAATTCAAAAGGCTGAATGAATAGGCTGTGTTTGCATTGCAATTCAAGCAGAGAGAGGCAGTTATCTGCATAATTCAGGTCTAAAAACTGACTTTTTCTTAATCATCTTTGTTACAGGCAAAATCATGTTTGGCCTTGGATAACTGAAGAAAACTACTCCATTCGTTCTTTCATATTATATCAAAGGGGCAATGTGGTATAGTAGAAAAAACGCTGGACTTAGATTCAGAGAGAGACTGGGGTCGAATCCTCCTTCTGACACTTGCTAGCTGTGTGAACATGGACGGATTTGTTCCTTAATCTCTCAGAGCTTCAATTTCTTCATCTGGAAAATGTACCTCCCCAGATTATCTTGAGGCTCAAATGAGATGATGCATGTTAATTTGCTATATAAATATTCACTATTATTAACCCAGTTTCCTGAAACTGTCTACACTGGCATGAAATGAAATGGAGTCTTGATTAGTTGCCTTTTAATTTCATCAATGTAGAGGAGGCAAACTGGAGTATTCATTAAAAAATCTCTCTGGGATCTCAGCTTACATCTTCCCCAAAGTGAAATGTACTTTATTTTTCTCTCCCCACTTCTGCTTTGGCAATTTTTTTGGACACATTTTGCCAGTGGCTTCAATAAATTGGGAACAAACTCAAGAACAATATATTTTATTGGCCAGCATCATCTAAGAATGCTTATGTTTATCCAGCGTGTGGGAATTCCTCCTATCATAATTATCAGAGGCATGTCCCATAGCCTGGGAAAGAAATTTTATCTCTTGCATGCCTTTCACTTCAATTTCATCAATGCATTTGACATCAGGAAATGAAGTTTATTGAACCTCAGTATTCATCCTTTGAAAAGCCACTCCCAGTGTCAAAACAATAACTCAGACAGAGACAGTTTCTGAGGATCCCTCCACTAGAGCCGTGATTGTTCTGAAGGTGAAAAATCTTAATCCACTTCACAGAGGTGATCAACAGACCTTTTTATCTCCTCCCTCCTTTCCTCTGTATGATTAAAATAATGGTAAGAGGACAAAAAAGTAATATATAAAAGAGAGAAACAAGTATCTGAAGAGTTCTTCATTATAATCCTGACCCCCACATTCTCTTTCACTAGGAAGCAAAAAAAAAGCATCCAGAAATGTGTTGCATGTTTCATTAACAATCTCATCTTCAACAACACTTTCATTATAAATAAAAACCTCTAGCAATTTTCAGGTTTCTAAGAGTCTATAAAATGAAAACCTGAAAATCTATTTGCCAAAAAAGAACCATCACACCCTGCCTGTCAAAATGCAATTGAAATGAAGAATGATTAATGTTAGTTACTTATATCAGACATTACAGCAATTCCTGTAATTTTCTCCAGTAAGGTTGGGTTATGCCAGTCCTTACAGCATATGAAAAGTATTATGAGTTGTGAAATTTTCCATTATTGAACTTTAGGATATAAAGATGCCATTTTGAAGTAGACTAGCTTCTTATAATAAAAAAGGAAACGTAATAAGAATAGCTGGCATTTCTGTAGTGCTATGTTCTTGTTCAGTTGTTTCAGTCATGTCTGATGCTTCATAACCCTATTGGAGTTTTCTTGGCAAAGATACTGGAGTGGTTTGCCATTTCCTTCTCCAGTGGATCTGTTTTGGGAGGCAGATAGAGTTAAATAGTTTGCTCAGTCACAAAGCTAGGAAGTGTCTGAGTGTTCCATCCAATAATTTACCAGCTGCCTCTTCTATAGCGCTGCTATAGTTTGCTATAGTGGGGCAGCTAGGTGGTCCACTGGATAGCATGCTGGCCTGGAGTCAGGAAGATCTGAGTTCAAATTCAATCTCACACACTGACTAGCCCTGTGACCTTGGGCAAGTCACTTCACCTCAATTTCTTTATCTGTAAAATGATCTGGAGAAGGAAATGGCAAATAGCTCCACTATCTTTGCCAAAAAAAAAACCCTACAAGTGAGGTCATGAAGAGTTGGACACAACTGAAACTACTGAACAACAAGGTTTCCAAAATGCTGTACGTATATTATCTCATTTGAGACTCACAACAACCCTGTGAGGTCGGTGCTATTATTATCCCCATTTTATAGTTAAGGAAACAGAGGCAGAGAGTGATTAAGTGACTTGCCTAGGATCACACAGCTAGTAAATGTCAGGTGGGATTTGAATTTCATTCTTCCTGACTCTTAAGTTCAGTGTTCTTAACCATTATACTACTTAGCTCTCTGTGCTATCACATACTTCACTGATACATTGTGAGGCCAAAATGAAGATTTGTTTTCCCCGAGAGATATTCAGGCAAGGATCATGGGGACGTATAACATAAGTCTAACTTCATGTTGATAAAAAAAACACATCTTAATTATTGGTGAAAGTGACCTTTTCTTTAACCTTTGGTCGTGTCAATACATCAGGGAGCATGGGATCCCATTAAAGTGATGTAGATTACGACTCATCCACACCTTCTTATCCTGTGCAATCATTAGCTACGTTTTACTGTAAAGCCTCCTTGGAGGATCCATTTTGCTTGTTTGGAAGCCTCTGAGTTTACCATTTAGGCTTTCTATGTCTCTCGCTGAATCTGCCATGATGGCTAACCTTTTCCAATCATATATCTTCTGGATGACTTTTTTTTTTTGCTGTGTCTTGTGTGTGAGCCATCCTTGATAACATTTTACACCTACTTAGGTTTGCTATATATCTCGTCAATATCCAGCGGGGTCACCTGCAGTTTTGACTCTTTGCACATTGTGGGTATGTGTGATTTGTAGCCATCTAACACAATTAGGTAAATTGTGGTATTGCCAAAATGGGTTTCTGTTCAGGTAAGACTTTGTTATCACTGAAAATATCGTGCAGTTTTCAAAACACAATCCAGCCCACTTCATATCTCTTATTCAACTCTGGGCACAGCTCAATATTCATCTTCAGGATGTGTCAAACATAAAAGGATGAATGGACCAGTCCAATGGGCTCTCCATCCAAGTACATATCATAGTTCGGATGGCATGCATTCTTTATCCACTTGGTTTTTCCTGAGTAGATTGTTAAGCAATCTTTTTAAAAAAAGAGAGAAAAAGTCCTTTGAAGGTCTTGAATTTAAAAGGTAGAAGTCACCATTAAGTGGTTGTGGATACAGCTTTGGAGGATTTCTAGTATTCAGTAAATAGAAGGTCATTTACAAATAGGGCCATCTGGAGGACCTCATCATCTATAGAGAACCCACATTGTATTTAAACTCTGCATTTGACATCCTCCATGACAACCAGCAGTAACTATGGTGAAGACAGATCTCCTTCCTTTATGCCCTTCTTGATAATGACAATCAGAGGACTATTGAAGAAAGTTTTCTTTGATGTTTCACCCACCAACGAATCCTACATTATCTTAACACATACTTGAGAGAAACCTTATTGGAGGAGACATTTTAAGGCTACATTTTTGCTTTATCATGGCATATGCTTTATCATGGCAATCAAGCAAACAAACAATCAATCATAAAATCCATAGTGAAATCTTGTAGCCTCCACATTTTTAATCAGTTATGTGACTATGCTATAAAATTATGACTGCAAAATCTTGCTGCTACATTCTTCATATTTTCAAATCTGGAGAAACAAAAAAGAGCTAGCAAATGTGGTTCAACTCAGGCTCATGGCCATTCCCCCTTTGAGAGTCGGTCATTATTCTTCTGTCCAATCCACCCTTCCTATTGATCTCAGAATAAAAATCGAGAGATATGTAGGCATGGCTATGTCATGCTTCTACTCAAGAATCAGCACTGGCAGAAGGAACCAGCCTCTGAGTCAGCAGATCTGGGGTTGAGTCCTGTCTCTATTATCACCCACATGACCCAGGAAAGGCAAATCCTTATCACTCCTGTGTCTCAGGATTTTTTTTTCATCTATTGAGGGAGGGGGATGGACTAGAGGGACTATCCTAGCTCTAGAACTATGAGTTTATGATTATTTGATACTAAGTAAAAATCAAATTCCTCTGCCTGGCACTCAAGGCTTTACGAACTTGGTTTTAACCTCCTTTTCCAATCTTATGTCCAAGTTCTGTATGCTCCGATCCCACTGGACAACTCTCCTTTCCCCAAATATGTATTTTACTACTTAGTATCCATGCTATTAAAATTGCTTTATTTTTGTTTGTCTTTTGTTTTGATATCATTCATTTCCGAATATCTCTTCCCCTACCCAGTGAAACAAGTTTTATAAAGAGATTTTAACAAGAAAGAAGGGGGAAAAGGAGCTCATCTCAACTAATCATTGCACAGCATATTCCACCTTTATAGTTCTCCACCTCTACAATGAAGTAAGTGCCTTTTCTCCAAGGCCAACCTTGGTCATTATAATTACACAAAATTCAATTTTGATTATTATTTGTCTTTCCATTTATTTTGTTGCTGTCTTTGTATACAGCCTTTTCCTCGTTTTGCTTATTTCTCTAAGTATCAATTCATGGAAGTATCCCTATGTGTCTCTGAATTCTTCACATTCATTGTTTCTCATGGTGCAGTAAGATTCCATTTCATTTGTGGACTCTAATTTGTTTAGCCACTCTGTAAGCAATAGACACCTACTTTGTTTTCAGTTCTTTGCTACCGCAAAAATGTTGATGCGAATATTTTGGTGTAAATGTGGCCTTTTCTTCTATCATGATTGTAGGGACCATATCGTATCTAGACTTTGTGTTTACTCTCATATATAGCACTTCTCTCTTCAAATAATTATACATATATATTTATGTATATATATATGTACTGTATTATATGGATGACTTCTTCAATGATTCCCTATTAAAGATCAAATATAAAATGTAAAAAAAATTTAGAAAAACATTAAAAAGCTATGTCTTTTCCAACTATTCAGTCTCACATTTCATTTCCCTTATCACACCAGCAACATTGGTCTATTTGCTGCTCCTCACATTGACTGTCCATTATGTCTGGAATGATCATGCTTCTCACCCCCACTTTCTGGCTTCCTTTGCTTTCTTAAAGATTTAATTCAAATTCCACCTTATAAGGAGCCCTTCCCCAGTTCCCATAACCATTTCCCAGTGCCTTCCCTCAGAAATCACCTCCCTTTTAAACTCTGTGTATCTTGTAAGAACGTAGTTGTTTACATTTGTCTCCATTATTACAATATGAATTTATTGAGGGCAAGGACAGTTTTCCTCCCTCCGCCTTTTTCGCTTTTCTTTCTATCCCCAGCACTTCGCACAGTGCCTGGCACATAGCAAGGACTTAAAATGTGCTTGTTGATTGAATGACTAAATGGTATGGATTCTATGATTCACATAGAATAATTGGGATATAATAATGGAACTGAAATTTCAGAAAGGAATTAGTTTGGTTAACATAAAGGAGGCTACATAGTGAAGATAAGACTGGTTCTGGTGTCAGAAGAGATAGGTTTGAGTCTTACTTCTGATACTTAACTCCCTGCACGACCTCGGCCAAGCCACTTAATCCTCCTGGATCTCAGTCCCCTTATCTGCAAAGTGAAGGGGGTTTGACTAGATGTAAGATTCTATGAATCTGGCCAGTTCGGTGTTCAATATCCAATAACACTAATTCATTAAGCATTTATTAAATATCTTCTATGTACATTTGATATGGAGAATGAATAATGTTTAAGGCTGATTAGATAAATGTGAGGGTTGGCAAAATAGTCCTTTCTCATTTTGAATAGAAAGTCTGAATTATATTTCCTTCAATTTAATAGAGAAAGAATTTATTAGATGCCTATGATGTGCTAGGCACTATGCTGAGTATTGGCAGTACAAAGATAAAAATGAAATGGTTTCTTCACTCAAGCTACTTATATTCTACTGGGGGAAATACGTATATAGAGAAATATATAATATATGCATACACATAAAATAAATTCAAAGTAGTTTTGGAATTGGTGCTTCTTTTAAGTCTCAACTAAAAATCCACTTTCTATGGGGCATCTTCCCTAACCCCTCTTAATTCCAGTACTTTCCTTCCTTCAATTATTTCCCTATTTATCTTGTATATGGCTTGCTTTGTATATATTTGTTTGCATGTTGTCTCCCTCATTAGATTGTGAGCTCCTTGAAGACAGGGACTGTTTTGCCTCTTTTTGTAACCTCAAACATTTAGCATAGTGCCTCGTGCATAGCTGGAACTTAATAAATATTGATCTATTGAACTGAGGGAATCAGGAAAAACATCAGAGAAGGAGGCACCGCTTGAGCTCTCACTAGAAGGATGCTAGGGGGCCCAGAGGCGGGGGTCAAGAGGGAGAGCATTCCAAGCATGAGTGACCACTCATGCAGAGATACAGAGATGGTATATGAAATGGCAGTTACAGGAAAAGAAAAATAGGCCAGTTTGCCTGAAAAACAGTGCATGTGAAGTAGTAATCACTCTGTAAAGTGAGTTAGAGTCGGGCACCACTCAACAATAAACAACAACAAAATCCGGTTGAGACAAACTGTGAAGGACCCTAAAAACTGAACAGAGGACTTTGTATTTTATGTTGGAGGCAATGAAGAACCATGGAGATTCTGGTTTTTTTTTAATGCTGTCCACATCCAGAGAAAGAACTTTAGAGTTGGAATATAGATGGAAGCACACTATTTGCTTTCCTTTTCTTCTGTTGTTTTGTTTTGTTTCTTCTTTCTGGTGATTCCTCCCATTAGTTCTAATTCTTCTTTACATCATGTAATGACTAATGTGAAAATATGTTTAATATGAATGTATAAGTAGAGTTTACATCAAATTGCCCACTGTCTTTGGGAGGTGAGAAGAGAGGGAAAGGGAGAAAATTGAAAACTCAAAAACTTATGAAAATGGATGATGAAAACTAAAAATAAATAGATTTATTATAAAAATAAATAGAGATTCTTGATCAAGGAAGTCATACTTCAACTCAATAATTCAATTCAATGAACTTCTGTTAAATGCCTTCTATATGACAGGCACTGCACTGAGCGCTGGGAATATAAACAAGAAAAAAGAAAGCCAAATCACACCCTCAAAGAGCTTACAATCTAATGGGGAAAGACAATGCACGAAAGGAAACTGAAAGAGGGGAGGGATCAAAAAATACCTGCTACATATGGGGGGTGTGAGCCAGGCAGCCAGGCAGACTGATGTTCTGTGGAGTGGAAACCAGCTAGAGCTGCTGAAGGAAAATGGAGAGTTACCTGTAAAATTCTGAGCCCTCTATAGAGGAAGGCTATGAGGAGAGTTTATTGCTCTCCCCTCCAGCTCTTCAATCAGAGGTGAGGGGCAAGTGAGGGAGTTGAGAAGCTATCGAGCATTAACAGCTGAGTCAATCTGCATGGTGATGAAGTTTTTTTATGATCAAGTTGTCCTGGGGGAGGCATGGTATTCCAGAGAAACCAGACAGAGCTGCTGACAGAAAATGGCACGTCTGATCAAACCCGTGTGTTAGGTATATCACCTTGGCAGGTGCGTAGAGGATTATTGCAGAGGGGGAGAGGCTGAAAGTAGAAGCAATTAGGAGGCCGTTGTAATAGTCTGTCTTTTTTAAATTTACACGAAATTGAGGATTCTGAATATACTCCCCTCTCCAGTAGAGAAAAACATATTGAAATAAAGGAATTATGATTTATCTACATGTGAGTAAAAAAAAATGAAGGCTGGTACATAGATAACTGTGAAAGGAACAATAGATTTTGGACCTGGATGATTCAGTGTTTGAAGATTGCACAAAAATGGTTTGGAAATAGACTTGGAACATCCAACAGGACAGTAAATATGCTTAATTAATTCCTTGATCTAGTTTGCTCATATTTGCTGCTGTCCCCATAAAATGTCCCCATTTGCTGTTGACCCCATAAAGACCGGGCATAGCTTTAACCAAAGATCTAAGAGGATTTCTCTTATGCTTCCCGACTCTGTCGGCAGGGGAATTGTCTAAATTTTGATGCATCTTTCTTTCATAACATTTCTTCAGTTGTCTTGCTCATGGTCGCAGCTTCCCTTTTGATCAGCCAACTCAAACATATAGCCAAGCAGAGACTGAGGCCACAAGGATGAGTCCTGTTCCCAGATGATCAGTGTCATAAAAACCTCTGTATCTTCCAACCAGGTACTGAACTGACTTCTTCCAGAACCATGATTAATGTACCATGTGCATTCATAAACTAAGGGTAGCAATATCCCTTCATGTCAGTTAGCAATTAAATGCAGAAAGCGTGACCCTGCCAAGGAGTTCTCACTTAATCCGCTAGTCATTTCCTGCTGCCCTTAGTCCCCCACAAGGTAAACTGACAGCCAAACAGGGAAGGAAGACTCTGGCATAGATGTGGCATGCATAGATGCTAACTTCATTTGCCCTCTACTTATTTGCAAATTAACATTTACCACATGCTTACTAGGAGCACACTACAAAGCTAGGTTCTTTAAGAGGTAGAAAGAAATATACTACTCTGTTCCTGCTCTCCAGAAGATTTCACTCTATTTAGATGAAAAATTAAAAAACAACTGGAAGTAATATATGATGAAGTCAGAAGGATGGCAGAGATAATAACAATGATGAAAATCATGGAGAGCTTGAGAGCTGCAGCAGGTGACACAGATGTATGTGATTGGAGACCTAGGAGGTACAATGGTGCTGGGCCAGGAGGGAGAAAGTCCTGAGTTCAAGGCTCAGACACATTAGCTATGTGACCCTGTGCAAATCACTTAACCTCTGTTTGCTTCGGCTTTTCCAGCCATAAAATGGGGATAATAGTATCACCTTGGGTTGTTGTGAGGACCAAATGATATAATACCTGTAAAGAGCTTAACATAGTGCCTAGAACATAGTAGGTACTCAAGTGCTTTTTTTCCCTGCCTCTATCCTTGCTCTATTCATACATATATATATAGATATAGACATATATCTACATATATAATGTATGTATACACATATACATGTACATATGTACACATATACACACATATTAATATATGCCTAAGTATTTATGTGTATATGTGTGTGTATGTATGTACACACACACACACACACACACACACACACACACACACACACACACCTCTTCCATTGAAAGTTATGTTGACTCAGCATCCCACGGTTCTCAGCCCTGCTTATCAATCAGCGTTGGGGGTGGTACTAGTAAGAAAGAAAACACCAAGTCTGTAGCTTTTTGCATCACCTGCTCTTTGTCATGTACCCTTACCTGCCAGTGGTCACATTCTTGCTACCTTTGGGAGGAACTGAGATTCAAGGGCCTAAACCTCTTTTGCTGAGTTGGACCTATTTGGGTAATGCCTATAAAAGCTGTTCCCACCTTGAAGCCACGTCTGATCTTTAGCGATCAGCTTGGCAATGTATTGCTACCTTGATGCGCTCATAATAAAATCCGTTAATTCTCTTTGTCCTCAGTTTTGCCTCCTTAATCAGGATGAAAGCCTAAATGAAGAATTTTCCTTTCAACACCTCCAATCCTTGGATTAAATTGAAGGGTATGCTGAGGGGTAGTAGTATGCATGGATATTAATTATTACTCTGGAAACCCCTGCTCCACTTTTCTTCCTCAGAATTTGCGTAGCATTTATAACTCTACCATGCATTGAATATTTTTGGTTGTTGGCCATAAGTAGTGATGTCATCAGTGTGAGAAATTGATAGTAGGTGCTTAATAAATGCTATTGACTGACTTAATGTTCTAGTGACGGCATTGCTCAGCATTCCTCTAACCATTTATTTATTCTCTTATTCTGGCTCCTTTCTCACATTTGTCTCTTCTATACTGAATACCTTTACTACTTCTAGTACTGCGTTTCATCTCAACACGTTTCACTGGAGCCTACAATGCCAAATTTGCTGCCTTGCATTAGATTCTGGGAATTTTCATGGGCTGTCCCCAATATCTCACAACAGTATCACCCAACCTTGAATTACATATCTCTGTCTCTTGGATTCTCTGGATCCTTCAAGCCCCAATTAAAATCCCACTTTGTCAAGAAAGCCTTTTTTGATCTTCTTTAATTCTGTAATTTATACTGTATATGGCTTGTTTGTACAGAGTTGTTTGCATATTTTCTGCCCCCTTAGACTGTGAGCTATTTGAGATCAGGGACTGTCTTTTCCCTTTCTTTTATCTCTAGCACTTAGCACGATGCCTGTTTTTGTTGAGTCATATTTTAGTCATGTCTAATTCTCTATGTCCCCATTTGGGGTTTTCTTGGACCAGATATCGGAGTGGTTTGCCATTTCCTTCTCCAGCTCATTTTATAGATGAGGAACTGAAGCAAATATGATTAAGTAACTTGCCCAGGGTCACATAGCTAGAAAGTATCTGAGGTCTACTTTGAACTCAGGTTCTCCTGACTCCAGGGCCTATGCTCTATCCACTGTGCCACCTAGCTGGCCGCTGTCACATGGTAGATGTTTAATAGTATTTATTGCCTGGTTGGCTTGGCCCATTGTGCTAGATTAGAGGTGTCAAACTCACCTGCTCCCAAGTGCAGCCATTGGACAATGATAACAAAATAGAATGAAAATTCAACACAACATAGATAGTGTTAATTTGTGATTTTCTTAGAACAGGGATCTTGACACCATTGTTCTAGAATCTAGGTCTTTTGGATCCCAAGCCCTGTTACCCAGTGCATTAGTCATTCTTCCCGGCTTTGTCTCATCTACAAATCCAACAAGCACACCAACTTGAATGAATGACTTCACTGAAGTTATTGATAAGACAGAAAAAAGTGAATGGCCAAAGACAGATACATGGAGCACTTCACTGGAGACCACTGCAAGTTTTCATAGAATCACTCAGTTAGGTGGCACCGTGCATAGAGTGTTCAACTTGTGGTCAGGAAGATTTGTGTTCAAATCCTGCTTCAGGAGTTGTGGGACCTTGGGTGAATCACTTAACCTCCGTCTGCCTCAGTTTCCTTATCTATAAAGTAGGGATAATAATATCACTTACTTCCCAGAGATAACACATATAGTGTTTTACAAACCTTAAATACTATATAACTATATAGTTATTTCTATAGAACTATATAAATACTATTCCTCTTGTTCTAGTTTCTCTTTTTTTTTGTTCTTCTTGTTACTCCTATCTCTATATTTTTGCAAATATTATTTCATTCTCACAACACCCCTGCAAGGTAGGTACTGTTATTATCACTATTTTACATATGAGGAAACTGAGACAAACAGGGATTAACTGACTTACAGCCACACAGCTGAGGCTGGATTTGAACTTAGGTCTTCCTGATTCTAGGTTCTGTGTTATCCTACATAGCAATTTGGCTTTGAAGTACCTTGGTAAAATCCTGCGACTATGGAGGATTAAGCTAGAGTTCAAAGATCATTAAAAGATTGAACATTTGAGTGGAATGCTAGCCCTGGAAATTTCTGCCTTTGACCCTTATTCAAGGCTCAAAAGAACTACCCATTGCCGCAGAGGCTCAAGGTGGGTATTGGGCTCTTTCTCTTCCGTAGTACCCCGATTTTCATTCTGAGGAGCCTGAGTACATTTTCACAACCTGCTATGTAGATGGAGAGTGTGTTACAAACAGCCATCAGTCATCCCTGATTTGGGTGATTAATTTCTTGTGTACTTTGAAGGGACATGCCTTCTGGGGAGAAATTCTAGTATTTAAAAACCCACCCACAAACTCCCATTATCCAGGCAATTTCAGCCCTTCCATCTCTCTAATCACATCCTGAGACATTTAAAACATGCCTTTGCTTTCTGCCTTTGCTGATGCAGTTAGTTCTCTTTGTCCCAAATGTCTTCTCTTCTCCTTCCCTATCTCTCTGCCATTTGAAGTCCTGCCCAATTTGAATACCTTCGTTATGAAGCTGTCCTTGATGCTTCGAGTCACAAACAATCTCCCTTCCATTCAACCCTATAACCTGATCTTAGTAGACCTCTGAAAGTCTTCCCCACTCTGCTTGGTATTGTAGTTATTTGTGTTCATCCTCTCTCTCTTATTGCTCTAAAAGTGCCTTAAGGACATAACTATATACTTTTATTTACCAGGGTCACATCAAGTCAAGTCAATTAGCATTTATTAAATGTCTGCTATGTGCCCGTACTGTACTAAGTGCTGGGGACACAAAAAGACAAAAAAATACCAGTCCCTGCTCTCAAATCAGAATAGATAACAAGAAAAGTTATATCGAAATGATATGTATAGAGGACAAATTGGGAGTAGTCTCAGAGGGAAGGCACTGAGTTTAAGGTGGACTGAGAAAGGCTTTTTGTAGAAGGTGGGACGTTAGCTGAGACTTGAAGGAACCCCAGGCAGTCAGGAGGCAGAGATGAGGAGGAAGAGAATTCCAGGCATGAGGGGGAGCCAGTGAAAATGTCAAGAGCTGAGAAATAGAGTATCAGGTGTGAGAAACAGCTAGATACCAGAGTACATTTTGCAGGGGGGTGTGAAGTAAGTTATAAGAAAACTGGAAATGTAAGAGGAAGCCAGGTTATGAAGATCTTTGAAAGCCAGAGGATTTTATATTTATATTTTATTTTTTATATTTATATTATATATATATATATTTGATTCTGATTATAGTTTATTGAGTAGGTCAGATCCACACTTTAGGAAGATCAGATTCACAACTGAGTGGAGGCTAGTCTATAGTAATGAAATCTGAGGCAAGGAAATCAATCAGAAAGCTATTGCTATAGTGTGGGTATGAGGTAATGAGGGCCTATACCAGGGTGGTGGCAGCATCAGAGAAGAGAAAAGGGAATACACAAGACACATTATGAGGAGACAAATGGTGGGACAGGACAACAGATTGATTTTGGAGAGAGAATGAGGAGTTGGGAAGGATTGATAGATTGTTGGTCTGGGTGATAGGGATGAGTATCCTCCATGGTAATAGGGAAGTTAGAAAGAGGAGAAGGTTTTGGGGGGAAGGTAGTGAATTCTGTTTTGGACTCATCAAGTCTTAGATGTCTATAAGACATCCACTAGGAGACATTCAATAGGCAGTTGGATATTTGAAGCTGTGATGTCAAGGGAGAGAGGATAGGGCTAGGCAAATAGAATCATCTGCATGGAGATTATAATTGAATCCATTAAAGATGAGGGTGAAATAGCATAGAAAGAGAAGAGGGCCCAGCACAGAGTCTGGATGGGTGGTGGTGGTGGTTATCCACAGTTACCTGGATGAAGAGTCAGCAAAGGAGACTGCAAAGAAGAGTTAGACTCATAGAAAGAGAAGCAAGAGAGAATAGCGTCATGGAAACCAAAAAAGAAAAGAGGATCAAGTAGAAAAGGGTGACCGCCAGTATCCAACGCTGCCCGTCAGTGTCCAAGGCTGCAGAGAGGTCAAGAAGATTTGGTGATTAAGAGATTAGAAGTAACATGAGAAGAGAGCAATTTCTGTTCAATGATGAGGTTGGAATCCAGACTGCAAAGTTAAGAAGAGAGTGGGAGGAAGGTGCGTGCTATAATGCCTTACAGAGTGGGTGCTCAATAAATATTTTCTTTCTTGAATTGAGTCAATAGTTCTTTAGGGAATTTTCCTTTGCCATTCTATTCAGCTGTACCCTTTCCTTGGTGAAGAGATAATAGAAAGAAATAGAAAATGTGCTCCCTCCCCTAAAGAAGCTTACAATCTAATTAAAGAGGCAATACTAACCTACATGAAACAAAGAGAAAAAAAGTACTAAATTCAATAGAACTTTCTTGTTCTTTAATTTGTCGGTAAATTTCAAAGGAGGAAGAGATCACTGTGAATTAGGCAAGTCAAGGAAGGCTTCAAGGATGAGGGGATATTGGAAGGATGGGAGGGATGGAGAGTATTCAAATAGGTGGGGAGGTGGAACTAGGAAGATATTTGATGCAGGAGAAACAGCAGGAATAGAATTCCAGAGGTGTGAATGATAATACCTTGTATTTATATAGAACTTTATAATTTACAAAATGTTCTACAACTCATTTGATTTCTACAACATTTCTGTTAGATATATGGTAGATGTTATCCTCCATTTTATAGATGAGAAAACTCAAGCTCAAAGAGATAAATTAATCGTCTTTCCCAGGGTCACAATACTCAACTCAGTTCAATTCAACTTGTCAAACATTGAAAAAATACCACTAGTTATGTGCATAGTACTACAATCTGGGAACATAAATAAAAAGCCAAACAATCCAACAAAAACACCTGAAAGAGAATAGCCCATGACCCCAGGAGCTGGGGGGAAATACAATAAACACTCGAGTAGGTAAACATTAGCTATTTGTGGCCCTGGGTTGAGAAACATACAAATCCTAGAATGCACAATGATGGATGCTTTGAAACAGAGAATTAGAGAAGGATGTCCATGTATAGGATTGATTCATGGAGGGTTCCAGGAGATGCCTGAAGAAGGAGGACAACGTTTCTGCCCATGGTGGAAGTGGGATCACTTCTATGTTGAGGAGTGTGTGGACTTTGCAGAATCAATCAGGTGATAGGAGGAGAAACAAGATGTGAGAGAGAGACAGAGAGACAGAGAAAGAGACAGAAAGAGAGGTGTTGAATCTTAATTTGTTCATCTTAATTGCCCTCCCTTAGACAATATATTTGAAAATAATATTATATATGTATATCATCTACCATCTACTAGCTATCATCTATCTCTCAATCTAATATTTATCTATATTTTTCATAAGGCCAAAAGCCAAGGGAAAAGGGGGATGGAAGAGGGATTATGATGTGTGAAATTTCTTGGGTTCCTCTACCCTGGCACCAGAGACTATGGGAGAAGGAAATTATCTTTAGGGATAGCAGGAGTCATCTGATCACACACATGGTCAGACAAGCGCAGTGCTTATCATTCTCACCCTTCCTCAGATGCATTGTTTCCTGGGGTATCTGGCAGTAGCACTTTCGGTATTTGTAGAGAAAACCCTGGAAGCAAATCTCACGCTAAGTGCTGGACTCTGCAACCCACAGGGCTTCAAGTTGTAGTTAACTCAGCCTCCTGCCCTGGGTCCCAGCTTTCTCCTCTCTGTTCTTCTGGAATCTCTCTCAGACTTTGCTGTAAACCGATCTCAGGCACTTTCACATACAACCTTCCTAGAGTGTCTGTTCCAAAATATCTGTCGTAAAGAATACTGAGACTGGTATGCCTCTCAGGACAGGGATATAGCACTATTTGTATATAGATAGATACTATAAGCGTATATTATACACACATACATATATGTAGATATCTATATTTAGTTATATATACATTAACTATAAATCAATTTAAAGAGAAAAAATATACTACCATGGGGGGAGGCGGTAGGAGAAACCACACAGAGGTATTAAGGGGCAAAGTGGCACCTTGAACCTGGATCTTCTGACCTCAAATTTAGTGATCTATTTTTAGTAAACAATATTGCAACTCATGGAGTGACCATGGTACATTTTGGGGATAGTGAGAAGACTGGCCCGAATGGGCTATAGTGTACAGAGGGTCCCCAAATTTACATAAAGACTTCTGGGGAATCCTGAGAAATAATGACTTGATCATTGGGTAAAATGTTTAAAGATGACATATAATGATCATGGATTCCTTAATGATCAGAACCAGGAAGAAAATGAAAATTACTTTCATCTACTCAAAGTTTAATTCTATCTCAAAGTGGAGAGAGCACTAGACCAGGAATTAGAAAAACCTGAGTTCAAATCCGATCTCAGACACTTCCTAAGCTGTGTGACCTTGGGCAAGTCACTTAACTCCTATCTACCTCAGTTTTCTCATCTCTAAAATGTGGATAATAACAACACCTACCACCCAGGGTTGTTGTGAGGATTGAATGAGACAGTATTTGTAAAGCACTTAACACAGTGCCTGGCATATAGTGGGCACTATACAAATGCTATTATTATTATTAATTATCATACTTTCAGGAACATTTAAATGATAACACTTTTAAAAGAAAATATTTACAGAGACAATATTTGAAGTAATGACATTTTCCAAATTGTATTAAGGTGATAGGGATAACTATTTTATTGTCAAATAAGAGAGGGCAAAGTCATTGGGGAGCTTTGATAGATACCTTCAGTTGTGCTATTAAAATAATTCTTCCGGTTACATTATTTTAAAATTCTGGTTAGGAAACCAATAACATATGACTATTGCAGCAGATTGTCAGTGCTCTGGTGATTCTAACATCCCTCACATACATAGGATGACATGAATAGAAAAAAGAAAATAGCGTCTGGTGTGTTCCAGGTGCCTATTCACAATGTGGAACCCCCTTCAAATGTGGGGCATGTGATGGTAATGGCAACAGATGCCCAAAGCCAGCAGTGCCACCATCTGGCACAAGTATAATTTAGCACATTTGCCCATTATCTAAAGTTCCATTTTATCCAACAATTGGTCCCTAAATGAATTGTCCAATATGTTGTCGAGGATATGTAATTCAAGGTTGGGTGATATTGTTGTGCCCAGAAGGGGTCATCACAGGGGAGAGTTTGGTTGAAGCCAGTGAGGTGTATGTATGTGTGTGTATATACGTGTGTGTGTATATATATATATATATATATATATATACACATATACATATACATATATATACATATATATATATATGTCTGACTATAATCTTGGACTAGAAGACTGGTAGAAAGTAGAGCACGATGTGGCAGAAGAATTTACAGGGGTATAAGGGTGTGTGTGCATGTGTGTGTGTGTGTGTATGTGTATGTGTGTGTGTGTGTGTGTGTGTGTGTGTGTTTGGCCCAGATAGAAGCAACCCTAGTCTGGGGTGCCCAAGAACATGTAAATCCAAAATGGAGAATCAACCAAAGTCTTTAGCCTCTTTACGGATAGAATATTACTTCTTTAGAATATTTTAGGCCTATTCTTTTTAACTTCTAGAGACTTCTGAACCCTTTGAGACTAAGCTATATTTGGATAAAATTGAATCTGACTGGAGTCATCTAACAGTTGAAGAGACCTTCTCAATCTATGTGAGCTCAAAATGGCCCTAATGTAATGCCCTAGAGACCATTGGTGGTGAAATATAGACACCAGGCAAATGTGACTCCTTCCTTTGAGTATTCTTAGATCAAGCATCGGTTGTCTTCCCAGTGGGATGGCAATGATGCAGTGGTAACTAAATAATTAATTTTTTTTCTTAAATCCTTGCCATAGGTCAAGAGTAATAAGGATTTAATAATAACCTTTTTCGGACTATTAGTACATCAGACAAATTCATGAATATTTCTTAACATCTGTTGTACCTAAGCTTATTTTTACAAAAAAGATTTTTACATTACAAGATCACTATGTGTGTTATAAAATGATACATCTAAGTAAAGCTGGAAGCAGGAAAAATGTAAGAATATGTATGTACCTTTAGTAGGTCACGTGTCAACATTATTCTTCTGGGTCCACTCCTCCCAATTTGTACTCCCAAACTTGGGCCTGTAGAGGATTACTTACTATTTTTCCTCAGGTTTTGTCAAGTAATGCTGAGGGGTTGGGATTTTTAGTACTATTGCTCAAGAATCGCCACTAGTGTGGGTTAATTATTTGGTCAATGGCTCAATTAATTTTTAACAGCTTACCAAGCAGATGTAGTAAAAATGGTCAGTATAAAACCCTTCAAACAAGGTTCCCATTCTCCCCTTGCATACACAAGGCCCTTGGGAAGAGTGTGATCAAACTTATAGTAAAATGGTGATGAGGTATCTCTGTAAATATGCATGTGGCAGAAAGAGTAGCTCACATGTCCTGGTGACTACAAGTCCTTTTGTTTCTTCCTAGAGTCCTAACGAATCTCTACTTGGTATACTCTCTTTATTTCTATAAGGGTCAGAGACTTTGTTGAGTCCATAGTTTGCATTGTTCCCTGGTATAAGTAGTCATACTTCTTAAAGTCGCTTTCTTCTCTGGGTTATTTGTCTCTACATCTGTATAAGCCAATTTTTGTCTTCAGTCTGTTTTCAGTGGGTCTACCTCTGTTCCTAGATGAATGTGTTGACTCCTTCTGACCAGTCTCTTAAGAACATAGTCAATATGGTAGTAGGTGGTGGTAAATATAACATCACCATTTTCTACTGCAATATAGTAAGTGGTACTATAATAAACAACAGAGAGGGGGTTATGGTGAAGGAAGGGAACAAAGATATTTTGGTTGGCACAATTATTAGACGGTGTCCATGTTATATCCTGACAACCACATAAAAAGTGAAAAATTCAACTAATCAATTGGTTATTTTGTTTGTATAATGTTTACATAAAGTATAAAGAAACTATTTTGACTGATTTTTCTCCTCACTAAATCATCATGCTTTTGTGGCTAGGAATGAGGAGGGAATGGATCAGAGAAGTATTGGATTTTTCTTATGTTAATCATTCATGGACCATAGAATGTGAGAACTAGGTGGCACAGTGGATAGAGCATGAGGCTTGGAGTCAGAAGGACTTGAGTTCAAATCTGGCTTCAGTCACTTACTAGCTGTGTGACCCTGGACAAATCACTTATCCCTGTTTGCCTCAGTTTACCCATCTGCAAAATGGAGGAAACGGCAAACCCAAGGAAACCCCAAATGGGGTCACAGAGGCAGATACAACTGAAATAACTGAACAACAACAAAAACATTCTCAGAGTGCCTATTGTATGCTAGCCACTTTACAAATATCATAATCTCAGCTGATCCTCACAAGTACCTTGGGAGGTAGCTGCTACCCTCATTTTACAGATGAAGAAACTGAGGCAAACAGAGGTGAAGTGACTTGCCCAAGGTCACACAGTTAATATGTGTCTGAGATTGAATTTGAACTCGGGACTTCCTGACCCTCATGAGGCCTGGTACACTACCAGCTTCTGTACTGTTTAGCCACCTCTAAGTAAAAGTAGAGATTGTCTAGGTCTGCCAATCAATTCCCTTATTTTTATAGAGAAGGGTTCTGAGGCTCCAGTGCATAAAGTGCATACAAAGAGTTAGTGTCCAGGCTTGGACAACAACTCAAGTCTTAATTCTGAGTCTAACGCTCTTCATCTCTCTGGAGGGATGAGCTGTTGCAGCCCCACCTCCCTCTCTCCCTCCCTCCCTCCACTGTAACAGTCATATTTTCCACATTTCTTAAGCGGCTCTGAATTAAAGAAGGTTCTATGAATATAAATTGTTAATTATGATTGCTATCATTATTTTGGTTTCCATGCAGATTAGTCATTTGAATCTTGCACTTCTGGGCCATAGAAGGAAACCAAAGAAAACAACATGGCTCCTCTCATCAATTATCTAAGACTTTAGCAGGTGTCATTACCGCAGGAGATGCGGATCAAGCATTTGGCATGGAAAAATAATGAGATACCGGTCAGCGTTAACCAGATAATCATAGGAAGCCGAGGATCAGAAGTATGTTTTCTTGTGAGATAATGAAATGCTGTCCCACACAGTGCTACTGATAAATAGGTAGTGTAGCCAGGTGGGTGGGACAATGGATGACTCCAGGTCAGGCTCATGGGCTATAGACCCACTTCTAACATACTCTCATACTGGCAGGGTATCTTGGAACAAATTCTTTGCCCTAATGATTTTGCCATTTACATTATAGAATCTGACAATATTGAGATCGGCCCTCTAATGTAGACAATCTTGGAATGTTTTTTAATTGTTTCGTGTATGCTGGTTTTATTGACTTGACTAAACCATAAGCTGTTCTTAAAGCTGGGACTAGGGATCTTACGTAGATTAGGAAATGGAGGGCTTAATGAGATCATCGGACTTGCTAAAGGACACGTGATTAGAGTCCAGTGGCTAGGCCTCGGCCAAAAATCCGGGTCTGCTGACTCAGACACGCAGCCTCTTTGACCTGGAAGAGGCCATTAATCCAACTCACCTCTGAACAAGAAACCTTTGGATGATATCCTCGGAAGTGGACATCCTGTTTGTGGCCTGGAGAGTTCCAGTGATGGAGGAAGCAATCTGTGAGGATTAGTCCAGTCCTCAGTCCAGTATGTTTTTCACCACACCAGTCTGCCACCCATGTTGTCCATGTTACAGTTTCAGTGAAATTTGCTGTTATATCACGCACTGCTATGCGGTGGAAAGATCACTGTCTCTAGAGTCAGAAGACTTGGGTTCAAATTCTGCTTCTAAAGCTTACTACCTGTGACACTTAAGTCATTTAACTTCCTTTGGCTTCATTTTCCTCATCTGTAAACTGAGGAGGCTGAACTTAATGAATGCTTCTGAGTTCCCTTTGGATTAGAGGTTCTCACCTTGGAGTTCATAGACACTGCCCCGCCCCCCCCAACCAAGAGGTCCATGGATAGATTTCAGGTGGTCTGTGAACTTGGATGGGAAAATACTGGGTATCTTGATTTCAATGTAGAATTGCTTTCCTTTGTAATCATACATATTTTATTTCATCAATTTAAATACATTATTCCAAGAAAGGAAGCATGGAGAAGTCTGTGACATATCTGCAAAAAGATTAAGAACTCTTCTACGTTGATGATAAGGTGACTACTTTCTTATTTCCATGTTTGTTGTTGTTCAGTCATGTCCAGCTTTTTATGACTCCATTTGGGGTTTTCTTGGTAAAGATAATGCAGTGGTTGGCCATTTCCTATTCCAGCTCATTTTACAGATGAGGAAACTGAGGCAAACAGGGTTAACTGACTTGTCCAAGGTCACACAAAAACACAGCTAATAAGTGTGTCTGAGGTTTGATTTGAACTCTATCCCCTGAGCCACCTAACTGCCCTTTTATTTTCATAAAAAGTAGCAATGCTTCCTTTTTATCCCCTATAGGGCTTGGCATAATATTGGGCACACAGCAGTGGTAAGTCAACAAATATTTGTTAGATGAAAACTCAGTTTCATAGCAGAAATGATACATCCCCGCCGAGGAGAGGACTTGTCTATCTTAGGGGTAGGGGAGTGAGGTCAAGAGGCCCAATCAGATATACTGCTTAAGTTAAAATTGGGATACATCCTTCCTTCAGTCTAATGTGTTGACACAGTTCATTTCTATATTTAAGAGGGAGAAACAGAAGTAAGCTCGAGGAATGTAGTTTTTCTTTGTTGATATTAAAATGTCACAGTTCCTAGTCTCCCCCTCTCTACACCCCTCTCCCATTCTCATATTTACTTTGTATATATTCTACATGTACTTACTTACATATGAACGTGTTATTTTCATCTATAGGATGTAAGTTCCTTAAGGGATTTTTTCCCCATCTTTGTATCCCCAGAACCTAGCACAGTGACTGGAACACGGCAGTTGCTTGATAAATATTTGTTGTTTGATTGAAACGAAGGGTATAGTGAGGACACAGATACTCTGTGACAGCTGACATGGGTCTTAGCCATTTTCCCTCATTTTAGGACATGCCAAGACAATGTGGGATCCAACTAGGATGCCTGCCAGTTCTTTGAGGATAGTAGATTGACCCCAAGTTGGCCTACCACCTACACAAGGGAGACATTGCCTATACTCTAAAATAAACAAGCTTCTCCAAATGCTATTTTTGTTTATTTGCTTTATTTTTTTATTTTTTTTTTTTACAAATCTGACTAATATTCATCTAGACCAACTTTTTTATTTTATAGATGAATAAACCAAGACCCAAAGAGAGTAACTGACTTGCTAAAGGTCAAACAGCTTGATAATGGGCTAACTGGAATGTGAACCAAGGGCCCTTCACTCCAAATCAAGTTCTTTTTCTTTCTTTCTTTCTTTTTTGGAGAGGGGGAAGGCAGGGCAATTGGAGTTAAGTGACTTGCCCAAGGTCACACAGCTGGAAAGTGTGTCAAGTGTCTAAGGCTGGATTTGAATTCAGGTCCTCCTAACTCCAGGGCCGGTGCTCTACTCAGTGTAAATCCAGTTCTAAGTTTTGACAGTAAATAGGAAATTGGATACCAGAGAATGGGGAAAAGGAAAAGGGTGCCTGAAACATGGTAAAAAGACACAGGAAGGAAAGACTGTAGATTACCTGAACCTGCCTTCACACTGCTACCTTAATTATCAGATAATAAGTCAATCAATGAACATTTGTTAATATTCTTACACTGTGTTAAATCCTATGGATACAAAGCAGGGGAAAAACAGTCTTTTCTCAATCAGCATTCTAATGGGGGAGATAACATGAAAATCATTCGGTCTGTTCAAGACATGAAGAAGAGGAGGGCAGAGGGACCAGGAAAAGTCTTACCAGTGAGACAACACAAGAATTCCACATGCCATGTAGGTGTTGCTCAAATGCCCCAAGTCAAGATCTTGCTACACAGATCATTCTCAAATTTTGAGAAAGAAAGCATTTTACCAAATAACTTTCCAGAAAGAAACAGAGCATTCGCCCACAAGCCAGAGAAAGATAAAGCAAAAACAAACCAAAAAACCCCTATAGTCCAGTATCATTTATTATATAATAAAGTTAGAATTGTAACAAAAAGGTTATTGCAATGTATATTCACTGTGACAAAGTTAATTAATACCACAGATGCAAGCGTGATTAAACATTAGGAAAATAATTAATGTAGATAACCATATTAAAAACAAGAATACCTAATCCATGCTACACAGATCATTCTCTAATTTTGAGAATTTGGAAAGCTTGCAGCACTTCAGCAATGCAAATAATGCTCTCCTTCAGTTTTATACCTCATTTTTATCATACTAAAAGGGAACCTCCCATACCTATTCTTTGTAGAGTTTTAGCACAAGTGAGTGTTGCATTTTATCAAAAGCTTTTTCTTCACCTGTTATACGATCCATGGATTAGGGTGTTCTTGTTTTTAATATGGTTATTTACATTAATTATTCTCTTAATGTTTAATCACTGTTGCATCTGTGGTATCAATACAACTTTGTCACAGTGAACGATTTTTTGGAGACATTGCAAAAGTCTTTTTGTTAGAATCTTAACTTTATTATATAATAAGTGATATTGGATTGTAGTTTTTTGGGATTTTTTTTTATTTTTGCTTTATCTTTCCCTGTCTTGTGGGCTAATACCATGCATCTTTCTGAATATTGTTTTATTCATGGAAATGGCACCAAAAGAGATGCATTATCATATATATGCCTTGCCACTATACCTTCATAACCTTTCCATCTTGTAGCTGAAATTTCCTATCAGTGTTGTCTCCTATTAGAATGTGAGCCTCAGGAAAACAGGGACTTTCTTGATTTTCTATTTGTATTACAAATCATTTGCACCTAGTCAGCACTAAATAAATACCTTTTTCATTTATTCATTCATAAAAGGAACACGGTTACTTGTATTGGCATCTTAGCTTCTAGAGCCCCACCCACTTGCTTAGACCACAATGAATTGTGTTCTTTTTCTTCAGACAGATTTGGTGAGACTTTGACTCTAAATGACTACATTGGTTCTAAAATATGATTTAAAGATTTCTATTCCACAGATCTTCCTGTGAAGAGCCTCCATGTACCTATTTTTATTATTTTCTGTCATCTTGCATGATCTTGATCAGGGCATCTGATGGAAGAATTCTTTTTTACCTTTATTTGTATCTCTGGCACTTACCATAGTGTCTGGTACACAATAAGTACTTAAAAATGCTTATTGATAAAGGCAAAGAAGAACTTGACGAAAGCCAGTTAAGCTCTGGCAGGTAGAAGCTTTACACAATTAGTGGGTTTGCACTTATAGGACAATAAGCTTTCTAAATATCTTGATCTCTTTCTTTCTGATCAGGTTGTTCTGGTGGATATGGGTCCAGTACTACCATATATGGGTTGCTAAGGAGATGCATCTTCTTCCCTCTTCTCTCTTGCATATCATGCAACCTGCTCTCCTTGCCGAACACATCTCTTCCTTCCCCATCCAATGACCTCATCTCCAAAAAGTATGAATTTTGAAAGATAAATAGGAAACTGTGGGTGTCCAGGGAAGCCTGCTTCATCTATAGGATTGTGATTAGACTCAGTCAGTGGAAAGTGAAGCTACTTTATGCTTCCTAACTTATGAAAAGAAAGAGAGCTCCTAGGAGACATCAATCATGTTTTTTTTTGGGGGGGGGCAGATTAAAATTCAATGGGTTAAAAACAAAGTTGACTCCTGAAACTTTCAACTTGGGACTGCCTACATTATGACATATACCAATACTTTGACTTGTTTTCATTGTCTACCACTGTCCAGGAAAATGTGGAAGAATAATATTGTGGTATTTATCTGAAGACAATGTGCAGTCACTGCTGGCCCAGGGAAACTGTGCCATGTTTATCTTCATGGATTTAGTCAGCTGGGAGATGAATAAGGACCTAACTTGAACAAGCAAACATTTGCCTTCTTTTCCACAATGTGGTTATTTCACTTTGTATGGCCGAAGACATAAATCTCTCCTTGGGGGCAAGCAAACAGCTTCAAATACATGCACTAGCTCTGCTTTCCAGGACATCGGCTGAATACGTGTGACCCTGAATGTTCCAGAAAACAACCACAATCCATCTTGAAACAAAAAAATGGCAACAATCTTAGAATGCTTCAATGGCAAACAATAAGATGCTGTGATTCCTTCTGTGAACTGCCCCTGACTAAATATCAGCTGTAAAAATGACTTCCTATCTATTGTTGGGCTCACAAAAGAATTATAGGATATTATTGATTGCAGCAACCAATTGTTGTCATTCAAATAAAGAAACGAGGCCTCCAAACAGTTGCAAAGCAATTTAACTTTGCTACATGCCTCCATGCTGAACTAGGGAAATCTCTTTTCCCCATATGATTGGTGAGTATGGTATTAGTGGGATAAGAATTAAAAACCCCAAAGCCTCCTTCCCACCATTGGCACTTTCAGTCCTGGAACTACTGGCTAGGACTACAGCTAAGAGTCAAGTCCATAAGGATGTAAATTAGATGTGGAAATATACAGAAAGGCAATCCTTTGAAAGTGTTTGTGGAAGGTGAACTTTTTGAGGGTAGAGGCCATTTTTGCCTTTCTCTATTTCCCAATGCTTACAGAGTGCCTAGCACATAGCAAGTACTTACTAGACGCTTATTGGCCTATTTACTGAGGAAGCCATGATGTTATCTCATATTTCCCTGGAATCCTTGGTCTCAAAGGATCACAAAGAACTTTTAATGTAGTTAAATATTAGTAAAAAATGATCCCTTCCAATAGAAAGGCAAGATGATAAGGTTGAAAGAGCACCAGTATCAACCTTGATGCCATTTGACCACGGTCATCTCTTGGTTTCTGTGAAACTGTTTTCTCATCTATCAAATGGGCATCATTAATAATGCACCTGCCACTACTTACCTTCCTGGGTCATTTTGCATAACGTGCTGCATAAATGTGAGCTATTATTTATATCAATGCCAACTATATAACCTGCCTTCTTATTTTGAAATTGTCCTTTCTACAAAAGGTTCTAGAGAATTCTGCATAAATGAAAAGTGCAAGGTGGTATGCAAAAGAGCGGTTGACTAATGTTTTTTAAACTGGAGTATTTTGCTTTGAATTACAAAATTATAGAAATAGCTTTAGTGTGATAATACACGCAAAATAGTTCCTCTTCTCTAAAAGCTGGGAAGAAAAGGTGATCGAAGAGTTATTAAAAGACAGGAATTTTTGTCTTTTATATGCAACTTACACAGGGAAGAGATACGGATGTATCATTAGTCTTGCCAGATCCTGCCAGCTCTCAGTTGTGGTAGATGATGGTTTACCAAAGAGATTTCAAAGATGTCATTGACTTGGCATATGCTGTGATTTGCCTACTGTGCATTCCTCCCAGCTGCAGGTAAGGCACTGAGAGAGCAGCTGTTGTTAGCAATGTGAGAGAAAAGGCAACATGAGGAGAAATGGATTAACAAAAAAAGGAAAAATGTATTTTCTGAATAAATAATAAAGAGGGACCTCACTTCATCAAGAATATATTTAATATATTTACTCGTGGTGGAGGAATATAACTCTCTTAGGCTCTTGGACCCCACCTGGTTGCCCCTTTGCTTTTGGGTAAATGTATCCTTTTCTCATGCAGGGATAGTTCTCTGTGAAGTCTGGTGATGCAAATGTTGTAATACCCCTATCTTCATTGTGCATCTTCCAACAGTTAATATTTTGAACTGTCAGCCGATTCACCTTCTGACCTTCCTGCGTCTAAACCTTAGATAGGCATGCAGTGGTAATGGAATCCTCTTGCCTCTTGTGGTCACTCAGTGATCCTCTTCAAAAAAAATTTTTGAGCCCTTTTTGCTGACCTTAGAGGGATTCTTTTGCGCTGACTATGACTTTCTGGTACACAGTCATTCAAATTTCTTACATTTTGCTTCTTATGAAGTCATGTGCACCTTCTCTAATTTCAAGCCAATTCTTAGGAGCAAACAAGCAAAAATCAAGGAGCAATGCCTGTGGGAGAGGGGTTATAGATAAAGGCGATGCTTTTCTGGCTGATTCCCTTAAGGACAGCTTTCATATATCTTTTTATTATAGAATTGTTGTTTTTTTATACAGCAGATTTTCATGTTCTTGATAAACTGTTGTATACTTCAAGGGAAACCATCTAAGATTTAGCTGTCTGTTCAGTTTAAGCTTCTGTAATATTTTTGTAGGACATGAAATGGATGTACCTATATGGAGGTACCTGTTATTCCTTGCTATCACCAATAACATCAGCTACGGCAAAATGTTGGTGTTCAGCTGGTTTGGTAAAATTTTCTCAACAAATGAATCATTTAAGTTTGTTTCAATGTCCTTAATTTCATCCATGCAACTTAATTTTAATATATCATCTGAATTTGGCACACACAATTCTTCACTTCATTGCTGTCTTGTTCATTTTACAATGTCACAGGATCATAGATTTGAAGCTGGAAGGAACTTTAGTGGGCATTTAGTCCAATCTATTCAATTGATAATTAGTGCTTACTAAATGCACATTGGCTGACTGATTAACGACAATGTTTTTGCCTTTTTTTGGGAACCTTAGTACTTAGTTCAGTGCCTGACCCATAGTCAGTGCTTATTCAGTTGTTCTTATTGTTGACAAATGAGGAAAGGGATGCTTAAAGAGCTTAAGCGACAGGGGTAAGTCTTTGGACTCTAAAGACGATGCTGTTTCCACTATACCACATGCACTGCTTCTCCTGTGTCCTTTGAGAATGATTATTTTCACAAATCTCATAAAAATAGTGACCCAGAATATCATTCAAATATGCTGAAGAATGTCCATAAAACTCCCGTAGTACTACTGATGTATCATATGCTTTCCAACTAATAGATCCAGCTAGAAGGTATGCATGATTTTCTGCATATTCACAGGAGCTTATTTGAAAAGAAGGACTTGGGGATTCTCTAACATGCAACAGTTTTTGTAGAGGATATTAATGGGAAAATTATTACAAGAACGTAGCTAACTATGATGGACATATGAAGGAAACTTTGCTTCATGGTTTTTTTTCCATCTTTTATTTTTTACATCACAGTGATTTCTTGACATATATCATACCTTTCCCCTTCTCTTACATTAAATCCTCCCTTATAACAAAAAGAAGTATTTTAGCAATAATTGGCCAATGAGGTAGCTTCATCCGGTGTCATATATTATACCCTCTACCTCTATTCCCCTCTACTAAGAAGAAAGAAATGTATTCCAGTATCTATTTACTCTCAAGATTGATCATTGGAATTAATCTGAGTTTAGCCAGAGTTTGTGTTGCTTTCGTTTACGTTGTTGTACTCATCAGTCATATTTTTCTTCTGGTTCTACTTTGTTTTGCATCCATTCATACAATTCTGTCTATGTTTCTCTGTATTCATTATATTCTGTTTTTCAGAGCCAAATCCATTGTCATCAACAGGATGAAGCAAAGTATAGAGTGGAAGTCCTAAAGTCAGGAAGACTCATCTCCCTGAGTTCAAATCTGACTTCAGATACTCTAGCTGTGTGACCCTGGGCGAGTCGCTTAACCCTGTCTGCCTCAGTTTCCTCATCAGTAAAATGAGCAGGAGAAGGAAATGGCAAATCACACCAGTATCTTTGTCAGGAAAACCCTGAATAAGGTCACAGAGTTGAATGAGACTGAAATGGATGAACAGAACAGATGAGAAAATGGAAACAAACAGAAATTAAATGACTTGGGCAAGGTCACACAGCTAGGAATTGTCTGAGGCCTGACTTGAAATCAGGTCTTTCTGACTCCAAATCCAGAGCTCTATCCACTGCACCACCTAGCAAGAAGAGTAACTGTACAACTTCAGAGTCACCCTGTGAGGCTCAAGTGACATCATGAAAGTAAAGTACAGTGTTAAGTGGGAGCTATCATTAATTTTTATTATTTTTTTACCACATTTCCTACATAAAAAATGAAATCATGATATGAGCTAACGGGACAAGAAATGTCACAAGGTAACTCATGACATGTGACAAATGAACGGTTATAAGACAATTAATGACGTGAGTTAGGGAAGAGAGATCACTGTCAGTGGGAAGGCTTGGAATCTTGCTTTGCCTCCTTTCGACTTATTGAAAAATATGTCACACATATACGCAATTCATTTTTTTTCTTTAGCTTGTGGGAGGATGTTGGCAAAATATTATATGGAAGAAAGAAACTCCCTGATGGCCTTTCCTAATTTTTTTCTTAAACGATAGAAGGTGTTTGTTTATATGTATGTATGGACAAATTTTGCCTCGTCTATGGGAGGCTCACTTTTCAAAGCCTGGCAGAAAGAAGGTGCTTTGTAGGCACTGGGAGAGTTCTCCTCAGTATCACCTTCCACACTTAGCCACTACATAACTGACAGATTTAACCAGCATCCTTTTGGTGATGTAACCCAGGTGTTCACCCCATCACAGAGCATTTTTAAAGTTGTCTTCTCATTTCAGGCCACCCATTACTACTCCCTATGCTTCGTATCCCTATGAAGTTACATCCATTTTAAAGGATGAAAGTGTGTTAACGACGATCTCATCCTGTTAATCGTTGTGCAATGGAGGTCACCCTGGATTTTTCAAGGTTATCCCACTCTGTCAGTTTCATCCAAGCTGGAATGGTTTAAAATATGTTAGGGGTTGTCTATCATTCAAGTACTGCCCTAGATAAGTTTGGAGAGACTCATCACCAGGATGTTGGCAATGAGGAAATTGGGGAGGAGCAGAAGACAAGGTAATTCATAAAAACATATAATAAAGTCATATTTAGGAGTTGCAATTAGCATAAGTGGAGGGAATATCTGCTCTGAAAAAACTTCAGATTCTTGAAGTATCGAAAGAAACGAAGATGAAGAAAAACTGAAGCTTGGGAATGAATGACTTGACATTCAGGTTGTGGAATCAGATTCTTCTGACTCCAACTCCAGTACCCCTGATATCATCCAACATCATGCCAGACACACAGGCTTTTTATTTGTCAGGGATGCCATTATTTTTTTTTCCTTAAGCGGCATAATTGTCAACTGCAGGTATGAAGATTCTTTGGAGCCTTAGGGTACTCTGAGCCCTAGCTGGCATGCCATTGCAAAATCAAGACAATGTGCTTTCTCAAGGAAAAGATCACTGTTTTGGAATGACCCATTAAAGGAAAAGGACATTGCATGCCTGCAGTATGTACCTAACAGCACATGGGTTGCTACCACCCAAAGAAAGCCCATGAATGTAGCAGCACTCTGATTTGTTTGGAGTTACCCAGCAGCAGGTAATTTCATGCCACTACTAGTACCACACGGAAAGCCCACTTTTGATTCTTTTCAGAAACAGCCAGTTCTTGGAATGTAAAGCATTTTTTTTCATCTTGTTGGAGATACTTCATGTGACACCTCACCAAGGCAGCCCAAGGATTTCTGTCAAAGCAAGCTTGTAATTGGCTTACAGTTCTCACCAGCAGTATTTACTGAGAGTAACCTTGACCTGTGGGTTACAAAGCAACCTTTTATCCACTTGCCTATTGTCTTTATTATCTCATTATAACATGTCTTTCACCATAATTTCTGATGAGCGGTATCAAGAGGAGGTTTGGCCTTGAGAATCCTGATGGCTTCTGTTGTCAAGCTAAACTCAGAAGTGACTGAAGATATTGATATCAAATCTTAAATGGTCATCATGAAGGCACTAAAAACGGCACACAAATAGAACAGAATTTATGTTGGCATTTTTGTAGTAAACAATTTTGAAATGCTCACACATACTTATGCACCTGGAAATCACAGTTTTGCTTAGGTGTAAAAGGTGTGCTTCAAATTAATAACAAAGTATGAATTCCATAATAGTCTTTTGAGGAATTAAAAATATAAATACCTTTATGAGATGGATAGGAGTGATAGTGAATGTTAGGATTGGTAAGGAAGGACCTAGTTTTTTTTTCTCCATTTAATCATTCTGGTGATGCCCCTTTTTGAATCTAAATTCAGATGTTAGGATAGCCCTAAGATGAAAAATCACACATTATCTGGGCCTGTACCATTCTAGCCTGTTAGGTCTTCCTAGAGTTTTCACTCTTCTGACAAAGCTTTTGATAACCCAGGATCACCTCCATACCATGAAGAAACACTGAATGTAGGCAGTAGCTTCAATTTTTATTATATTATAGTACATTACATTGTATCATATCATCATATCATATCATATCATATCATATCATATCATATCATATCATGTCATGTTATATCATACCATATCAATTACTTCCCATGGCTCAATCTTCTTTGCCATGAGGATTGCAGCAATCAGGTCATTTGAGCTGGCAACACCACAGGAAAATTGGGAGACTCATGAATGCAGTTCCCTTTCAACATGAACTGCTATTTTTATTGAACTTTTTGTGAATTCAGGGTCTTCTGTGTTTTGAGGTCAGTGTACATGAACAACTAGCAAGTTTTGTTTATTTTGAAAATACTATACCTGTTAGAGAGTCAGCATGACAGAATGGATAGGGAGTTGGCCTTGGGTTCATGCCAACTGGGTGTTTTTGGGAGTGATGGGAGCAATATCCTAATTACTCTACCTCTCTTCTGCAAGTTAGGCCAGCTTTTCCTTAACATAGATTGACACCATTCTCAAGATGTGGTTGGCTCAGGGGATTATAGGCTCAGGCTGTTGATATCACTTCTTGTGGGTACTCTCTGATGCTTGGCTGGTGGAAATCAGTTGGCAACTCATAGAAGGGGGCTTTGCTCAGCAAAAGCAATTTGAGATATCCTCACTGCCTATCCTTGGTTAATATCCTTCTCTGTAAAGGCTAGGTGAATTTTCATTTGTTAACTATTTAATGACCTATGATTATCTTGTTTTGTTCCAATATGAAAATGAAACTGTCAGGGTACTGGCTGGTCAGAAAACAGGACCAGTCACTTAGCCTTTCATTTTTTTAAAGTAGGAAATTCTTTAAACTGTACACAAAATGCTGATTGCATGGTTAGAGGAAGTTCCTTACTGGGAGTTCCCTATCACAATGAATAGGGGGTCCAGTGATCCCCTATACTTATCATGATATGTGTGCTGAGTAAGTAAAATGTATGTTAAATAAAATCAGTGCTGTTTTTAATCTTCAAAAACATAAAATAACTATCAAAATTTCATGGTATACCCAGTGAAATTCAGAGCGCACTACCCTTTGAGAATCCGAATTGTCTTAAGTCAAAGTTGTCTTCAAATTCTTGATAAAAATATAAAAAAACCTTATTCTTGTCAGCAAATTTGAACCTGACTCTTCAAATCATGAAGAATTCATCGCTTGGGGATGGCTAAATAAATTATGGTTCATGAATGTAATGGAATATTGCAATAGTGTCCTGTAAAAAAAGAAAAAAATATGATGAATACAAAAAAGTTGATCTACCTGCCCCTCCAGGCAAAATCTCTCACCCCTCCAGTCCATCCTTTGCTCAGCTGTCAAAGTGATCTTCCTAAAGCACAGGTCTGACAATATCAATTAACTCTCCACTTCCCATACACACCCAGTGAACTCCAATGGCTCTCTCTCACCTCCAGGAACAAATATAAAATTCTCTGATTGATGTTCAAAACCCCCCATAGTCTACCCCTCCCAAGCCTTTCCAGTCTCTTACACCTTACATGCCTCCACATACTCCAAGATTGACATTGGCAGTGACATTGGCTTCCTTGCTGTTCCTTGACCCAGATACTTCATCTTGCAACTGAACATTTTCACTCTGTCCTTCACACCTGGAGTATTCTTCTTCCTCATCCCTGCCTCCATCTTTCCCAGCTTCCTTCATGTATCAGCTAAATTCCACCTTCCTACAGGAAGGCTTTCCCCATACATCTTAATTTCAGTGGTTTTCTTCTGTTGATTTTCCCCCCAATTAACCCTGGATATAGCTTATTTGCACAAAGTTGTTTGTATGTAGTCTTCCCCATTAGAATGCGAGGTCCTTGAGAGTACAAACTGCATATTACCTTTCTTAGCATTCCCCATATAGTACATAGAACTTAAGCGTGGAGAGGCTTAGATGAACTGATGAAAATGAAGCCAGAGGAACCAAGAAAAGAATATACACAGTGATTATAACAATGTAATGGATAGGACAACCAAAAATAATGTAAAGGAAATGTTGCAAAATTATAAAGAACAAACATTGCCCAAAACAAGTCACTGCCTTCTCCCCTCTTTGTAGAGGCAGGAAATCCATGGTTGTGGAGCATTGTAAATATTTTCAGGTTTTTTCCATGTATTGCTCAGTTTTGCCATTTTTTCTCTTCTTTCTTTTTTTTTTGAGGGGGAAAGGCGAGGCAATTGGCATTAAGTGACTTACCCAAAGTCACACAGCTAGTAAGTATCAAATGTCCAAGGTTGGATTTGAACTTAGGTCCTCCTGACTCCAGGGCCAGTGCTCAATTCATTGCACCGCCTACCTGCCCCTCTTCTTTACTTTCTTTAAAAATACACACACACACACATAAGATGGCTCTTTGGGAGAGGGGGAGGGAAGGATACATCGGCTGACATAAAAACCAAAGATATCATTGAAAGTATTTGTACCATTGCCTCTGGAAAGGGCATTTTAGTGGGCTTCCATATTGTTCCATATCATCATCATTGTGACTTCCCAGATGACTTCCCTGGCCACAACTTTCCTATATATGTTGTCTCTATCAGCAGAGTGCAAACTCAATGAGACCAGGGACTATATCACATTGGTATTTGTACACCCAGTAGTTAATACAACAGTACTTGACATGTTGTAAAAACTAAATAAGTGCTATTAATTTATTCATTATATAAACGTCAAATCTGAAGACATGATGAGGAGGATGAAGAAGTGTAGCCACTTGTGTTAAAGCATTAAAATTTCAAAGGGTAAGATAGATGAATACTCCTTTTGCTGCTGTTATTGTTGTTTGTATGTGGACGTAGAATCTTTAAAATTTTGGACTCTTCATTTTAAAGAAACAGCTAAAGTTTTCTTTTTACCCCATTAATTATATTGGAATTAAAATCTGCCTATCACAGAAGAAAAACGTGATATTTGGATACCTGTGTAAGACATGCATTTCACTTTAGACCTCAAATACTCAAGGGAGTTTCATAAATCCATATAATGAGTTTTAGTGCAACATTGTATATTTGGATCTCTAATTTAAGTGACAGATGTGAAAAAAAACCCACATGTAGCCAGACAACTCCCTGGTGACTACACAGCTGTGGAAACTACAAAGCTCAAGTTATTTCACCTGAGATCGATATTAACTTTCACTCGGAATACTTTTTCCAGAGCTCCCCACTTTCTGGTTATGTAATATCCCTGTGGGTCCCTTTTAACAATTAAGATGATTCTTGGTTACAACAGGTCTTATGGAGTAAGGGACAGGATTTTTTTTACAATTTTTTAGGGGTAAAAAGAAGAAAGGAAAAGAGTGACTGATCAAAAGCAAGTCTTGAGTGAGTTGAGGAAATGGAAGGTTGAAGGGGAGCAGAGAATTGGACATGGGGAAGCAGATAGGTGATAGCTGGAAATGTAGAAGCATGAAATAAAATGAAGGTGTTGGCAGTGAACACCTACAGGAAGACTAATGTCTGAGCTTTAACTGAGTTCTATTTTAAATTTTGGAAAGAGACTGGTCTATTCAGCTGGCCAGTTCTTAGGACCACTCTAGTATGGAAACAATATCTTGTAGTGTCCTCGGATCAAACACCTGATGCTTAACTATTATGGGGTGGAATGGGGAAAGAGGATTAGCCTGGTCCAGAAGCCATACTGTTTCTATGTAGTCAGGGAACTTAGACTTAGCACCCTGGGGGGCAGAAACAATATCTTTGATTAGATAACATGAGTCTAATACCTCATATTCAGACATTTAATATTTTTATGTAAATAACATGAAAAGAAAGTGTTGGAAATCACCTAATAAGTAATTGACATTTGTATTTAAATCTTCAATTGTTTCACCATTTCATTATTGTTTTAAAAGAGAAATTAGTGCAGGTTTAATTTAAGAATGAATAGATGCTTACACCTAAATAAAGATTTCTGTAGACATGGATAGCTAGGGCATATATGTGTCACATCATACCATTGCAGACTCTCAGAGTTGGAAGAGATTTCCAGTCTTCACCAAAACGAAGAAACCAAAACAGTCACCGTCCAACCATCACTGAAAGATCTCCTGAAGTGGTTTGTCCATCATTTAGGTGGTTCTAGTTATAAGAAAGAGACTGTTTCTTGGATAGAGATTTGGCCTTAAAGCTAGGAAGAGCTAGGTTCAAATCTGTTTCTGACACATACTGGCTGTCTAACTCAAGGCATGTCATTTAACATCTCAATGTTCTGGAAAACTCTAATTTGCAGTGAAGCCTGTATTCATAGAGGCAGTTTCTTTACTTCAGAGTTCCCTATACCAAAGAAATCAGGTATAGTCCCTATCACTAATTACTAGGAATTTGCTTCTCTGCAACTTCTACCGGTCCTAGCTGCTCTGTCTAGGGCCAACCAGGACAAGAATAATCTCTCTTCCACATGCTGGTACTTCCATTACTTGCAGATGGCTGTCCTCTCTTCCCCCTACTGCTCAAGTCTTCTATAGACTAAATATCCACATTTTCTCACAAGGCATTGTTTCTAATCATCTCACCATGTTCTGAATGGCTACAGCACATTCGCATCCTTCCCCCAATACGGTGCCCACAATTGAACCCAGTACTTTGGATGTGATCTGACGAAAGTATAGACAAGATCTGAATTAGCCTGTCAATTTAACATGATGATTTAATTTAACATGTTAATTTAACACGACGAATTTCTCTGAAAATAACAATATGTTAAGTGAGACTTTAAATGATCAGAACACACTGACAATTTTTGAGAAACATTTAGCTGTGAAAAGAGTTTTAAGAAATTAGGGTCATTAAGATCATAATGCACACACACACGCACACACACACACACACACACACACACACACACGCACATTCACTCTCTCCTATACAGTCTTAGGAAAGCTATTAAAAATAGTAGGAGGAAGTAGCTTGCATGATTGCTATTACTTTGATGTTTCACTCTTTTGTCAGCCAAAAGAGTCAAACATAATTCTCACCTTCTGTTTTAACTTCCCTGTTTTGAAAAATTGAAACAAAAACATTTAGCAGTAGAATTAATGTTTCCTCTCTGCCAATGTATCATTTAGACCTTTTTCCAAAGTCCCAGGTTTTCCTAATTCCCGTTAGACCATTAACCAAGATTTCTGCCATGCAGCATATCAGAATATAGTGTTTCTCCAACCAGTGGCCTATATTGCTGACTATATTGTTGTATAATAATAAGAGGCAGGCTATTTTAAAGAGCTCATACAAATTACAGTGGCAAGCTATTTTTTTTACTTGCAGCAATGCTTTAAAACAAACCTACCATGTTAATTTCTCAATGTTTATCATCTTCCTTTCTAATAAAGTGAAATTGGGCTCATGATCGTGATGGGTGATGTTTACAGCATTTGGCATCTCCTGTGCCCGCTCTGTATCAAGGAGAAGGAGCTATATTTTATCATCTTTCCTCTGGAACCAGTGTTTAATTTAGTTCAGTTTCTTTTTTGTGGTATTTTTGCTTACCTTGTTTATATTGGTTTCCTGGGTGTTTTCTTCAGTCCTTATCAGTTCACAGAAATCTTCACAGGTGTCTCTGAATTCCTCATGTTTGTTGTTTTCTATGGCATAATATAATTTCATTATGTTCATACATTGCAGTCTGCTAAGCTGTTCCCCCAACAATGTGCACTCATTTTATTTTAGGGCTTTTTTTTCTTTACCAAAGAAGTAATGCTAAGAATATTTTCATTCAGCAATCTTTAAGTTCCTATTATGTACCAGACACAATGCCAGGTACTGGATGTGCAAAAAGAAAATTGAAATTGTTGCTGTCCTCAATGAACTTACATTATATAGGAGGAAAAGACATGTATATAGAAAAGTGAATACAAAATACATGTTAACCAAATACATGGTAGTATGGAAGGGGAAACACTGGCAGCTGGCATGATTGGAAAAGGCTTCATGAAGTGGGTAGTGACTGACCTGAACTTAGAAGGAAGGTAGAGATTCTAAGGGGCAACCAGGTGGCACAGTGGCTAGACTCATCTTCTTGAGTTCAAATCCAACCTCAGACAGTTATTGTGGGACCCTGGGCAAGTCACTTAACCTTGTTTGCCTCAGTTTCCTCATCTGTAAAACAATCCAGAAAAGGAAATGGCAAACCACTTCAGTATCTTTGCCAAGAAAACCCCAAATGAGGTCACAAAGAGAGAGAGAGCACTGAAAGTCACTGAATAACGAACAACAAAATGATTCTAACAGGTGGAGCTGAGAAAAGAGTGCATTTAGGCACAGGAGACAGCTTGACCAAGTCATAGAGGCTAGAGGAGTAGTGCTGTGTGTAAGGAACAGGGAGAAGACCAGTTTGGCTAAACCAGAGAGTGTGAAGGGCTGCCATGTACTCAGGGTCTGAAAGGATGGGCTGCAGTCAGGTCTTTGAAGGCTTTAAATGCCAAAGAGGAGTTTGTATTTGATGCTAGAGGTGATAGGGAGGCTCTAGAACTTCTTTAGCAGAAGAATGATGTGGAAACACCTGTCCTGATGTCACTTGGGCAGCTATGTGGAAGATGGATTGAGGACAGGAGAAACTTGAGGCAGGGAAACCAATTAAGAGGCTATTGACATGGTCCAGGCAAGAGGTCATGAAGACTTAAAATAAAGTGATGGGTATGTAAGTAGAGAGAAAGAGACGGAGTGAGAGATGCTGTGGATATAGCATTGGCAAGATTTGGCCACTAATAGGCCGTGTGGGGTGAGGAGTTGAGAATAACTCTGAGGTTTCTAATCTTGGTGACTAGAAGGATGATGTTGACCTTGGCATGTCCAATAGAGGCATCAGGTGAGCTGAATTCTTAACCCAGTAAATACAGCTGCTGTTTTGTACAAGGTGTCAAATTTAGTTGACAGATTAAATGTTACTGTATACCTCATTATTCCATCCTTTATTTCTTCATACAATAATGATGGCCTCCAAACTTTATCTGTCTGCATAATTTCAAGCCATTTTCTTCAGAGTGTACTCCTTGCAAATTGACTTTTGATGTTAGTTTGTTTATAAGAATATCACATTTCCATGATGAATCAGCTGGTTGCTTTTCAAATTAAGAACAGATACGGTACCTGTTCTGGCAAAGACTAAGAGAAATAATGGACTGCTTAGATCAGCATTGTGTTCTCTTTCCAGTGTTAAACTGACTCCTGAGATCATAAACTGCTTTACTTAATTTTTATTATTGACCAATTAGTGAAATATTGGGCACTAGAAAATTCGACAAATTCCCCCAAATCATCTCCACTCTAACCTGTTAACGTTTCAGTCAGAATTTATAAACAACTCAATTGCTGGAAATTTTTGTTTAGCTTGTAGTTGCCAGAGATTTGGGGAGCTTTTAAGTGCTCCAAACAAAAAGCAGTTGGATGATGGTTATTCTTATCTCGAACTTGGAGTGACATTGACTGCTGGACCACGTCCCAGAAAAAGTTGGGCAAATTCCCATGATGCAGTTTCCATGGGTGCAAGAAGTTTCAGTCATGTTGTTCCCTCTCCTCTTCATGTTCACCCTCCAGTCTACTCCAGTCTAGTCCACTTACCCACAGGCTCCCTGGCTTCCTAAGCATGATAATCTACCCGAATTCATTCCTCAGTGGTTAGTATACTCCCAATGACATTGGCTTTACTTGCTATTCTTCAAGCAAGACATTCGCTATCTTGACTCCATGCATTTTCACTGGCTGTTCCCCATGCCTTGGATGCTCTCTCTTTATCTCCACCTCTAGGCTTCCCTGGCTTCCTTCAAGTCTCAACTAAAATCTCACCTTCTGCAAGAAACCTTTCTTGGTTTCCCTCAATCTCAGTGCATTCCCATTGAGATGACCTCCAATAGACCTGCATATATCTTGGTTGTCCATAGTTGTTTGCATACTGCTTCCTGTCTGAGTGAGAGCCCTTTGAGGGCAGGGTCCGTTTTTGCCTTTCTTTGTGTACCAAGTGCTTAGCACAGTGCTTAGGCATACAGCAGGTGCTTAAAATATGTTTGACTGATTGGTTCTGTCCTCTGGAGCCAAACAGGACAAGTTTAATCCTTCCTCACGTGATAGCCCTTCAGACGCTTGAAGGACACTATTGGCTCATTTTCCCCCACCAGTCTTGTTCTAGACTAAACACGCCTGTTCCTTCAACTGATCTGGACTCAGTGTACTTCACCATCTTGGTTTCCCCTCTCTGAACATGTCTGGTTCATCAATGTCCCTATTAAACTGTGGTGCTGAGAACGGAGGACCATACTCTAGGTGACATTTGCAAGGTCAGAGTACAGAGGGGCCATCTTCTGCCTCGTCAAAGAGTGCCTCCATCTTGATGCGGCTCAAGACTGGCTGCCACATCACACAGCTGATTGGGTTCATGAAAGCAATTCCAGTGAATCACAAACTTTGACTGCTCCTGCTGAGCTAAAAAGGCTTTGAGTAAGGTCCAGGCACTAGATTCTAAGGCTATTGTCTGGATAAGTCAGGTGAAGTTTGGGACAAGACGACAAGGTTTTCGGACTCATATTTAGCTTGGAGTCCAACATGCATGTGAATACCAGGTGATTCTTTCAGAGAGGTTCTCTGAAAAATGTGGTACCAGAGAAGGGCACCAAAAGGGAAGAGGAAGGGAATAATTTAAAAAGACTGACATTTCCTGGAGTTGGCCTAATTATTTCCTTCCAAGGTCTGAAACTGATTTTCATGTTGTAAAAGTTGATAAACTTCCTTATGCCTCAACTTTTCCATATGAAAAGTGGATTCACTCTAACTTTTAGAGACTATACTGTTTCAATGGCAGATTCGTCTTCCAGTTGAAAATTTGTAAGTGACCACATTTGTCCTGAAAAAAAAAAGAGATGCTACATATCACAGAGATTTAATCATTCCTGCATAAACCATGCCAGGTTTGGGGAAAAAAAAGACAGTGGCCAGCAAAATTTAAAATGCTTGTTTAGGATGATTTTTTTAAGGTTGCTAAAAAACAATTAGTTACTCCTATTTTTTGACTGGCTTTTTATCATGTTTTATAGCCCATTGCATAATTTAGGGGAAACAAAAGAAAATGTAAAGCAGAGGGACACGCTGTGTGGTCTCATAAAATATTATTAGATTCAGAAAGGAAATGTGACATCAAAATAAATTTACGTGCTAGAGCACTTACTTGTAAGAGTGTTTCCTCTGGAAATTAATTACAATTGTTTATGGCCTAACCAGGTGTGCCTCAATAGAGATGAGAAACTAAATGGCACTCTTCAATTGACCTTTTTACCTAGTCTTGACATTAATCTGGAAGCATTGCAGAATCAACAGCCAAATAGCTGTATGTCAGTCACTGTTGATTTGGAAATATTTTCAGGTCCTCTAAATGCTTCCTCTTTGCACTACTAATGTCTATTAACTGCCAAATGCCATAGGTGGACATCTCAGACTTTTGAGTTAGAAGGTACCTAATGGTCATCCATTTAAACCTCCCACTGAGCATGAGAATTCCTCCTTTAGCACTCAAGTTCAGGAATATTTTTTAAAGCATTTTGCTAATACTAGCCTCTACTTGACTACATCTAGGGATGAAAGATTCGTTCTCTTATGAGGCTATCAATTCCATCATTAGACAGCTCTAATTAGAAAATCCCTGCTTATGCTGAACTGAAATCTGCATCTGCATAAATTTTGTTGGCCATAATTCTACCTTCTGGAAGGAAGGATGGAAACAAGCATTTATTAAGCATCTACTATGTGCCAGGCACTATTATCCTAAATATTTTACTAATATCACATTTTATTCTCACAGCAACAAATCTATTTTACAGTTGAAGAAACTGAGGTAACAGAGGTAAGGTACTTGCTTATGGTCACATAGCCAGTAGGTGGGATTTGAACTCAAGTATTCCTGACTCCAGGTACCTAGTGGCCACCTAGGTGAGATACCTAGCTGATTTTGGAGTATCACAGAGCAAGTCTACATTTTACATGACAGCCTTTCAAATATTTGGCCACAATTATCATGTGTCCCCTTAATGTTCTAAGGGTCAGGAGGCAGTTTCAAACTAAAAGTACATTTCTGATACAATCTAAGTAGGGACAACACGTTTTTCTAAAGGACCAAAATGCAACCTTCGTTCTTTAGTGGTTAGTTCTTAGTTCTGTCAAATAGTGGCAGCCCATACTGGAGGAAGTAGGCTCCATTGTGGAAAACCTTATTGAAAACTAAAGGAAAAGTAAACCTTCCCACACATTTAAAGGCCTATAAATTTAGAACTGGACGGCAGTCCTGAGTAAAGAATACCGACGTTTTAAGTGAAACATTTGCTGGCAAAGTGGCCGTCGAAAGTGGTTATTGAACACCTTGCAAGGGAGCAAATTGTGGACTCGAGGTCTTTCTTATATTTCGTAGCAAAGCCAACTTCCATTGATACCAACTCTATGTCAACCCCTTTCTGCAGCCATTTGTGAAAAGGGATGTGATGTGAGATTGACGACTTAAATACTTCATCAATCAATGCTTTAGCCAATGTGTTGTTCAGTGATTGGTGGAAAATTCAAGTAATCCATCTTACCCCATCACCCTGTTCTCTATTCTCTTCAGGTATTTTCAATTTTTTTTCTCCCTCTTATTTGTTCACATTCACTAGAGTCTGAGGCAGCAGCAGCTGGGCCAGGAGGGGAGGGCCTGCAGCTATCTTAAAAGAAAAAGGAAAAAAAAATCCAATCATCTCAATAAAATTATAATAGACAAAGTACTCTTGAATGAATTGAACTTTTCATGTTCCTAGAAGTAGATGCGATGTATAAGACTAGGAAAACACAGGAAGAGATGGGCGTGGTTTATGTTATCGTTCCTAATTAAATCCTTCAAGCATCTTTAAAAATCCTTTATGTAGTCAGAGATAAAAGTTATTAGCTTTAGAGGAAATAATAAATGCCACTAAATAAACAGGGTAAAGAAAGGGCAGAGGGAATCATATTAATTGGAGGTAGGAAAACTATATCGTGGTATTTTTTCAGTACAAAACATTTCCTAGGTTGGTAAGAGGCGAAAGAAATTGTGCTAACTGAACATGATGGAAGTCACTGTACCATAAGAAATGATGGATATAAAAAATACAGGGAAGCATGCGATGACTTAGGTCAATCGATATAAAGTGAAGTAAGAAGAACCAGGAAAACAACATACATCATGACCACACCAATATGAACGGAAAGAATGCCAACCACAGTAAAAACTGAACACCGTCTAATTATAATGATCAAACTTAAGACCAAAGAAAATACATGAGAATGCATCTTCCTATCCTTCCTTTCAGAGGTGGGGGACTATGGATAAGGAATTCTGTAGACATTGTTGGATTTGCTGGATATGTTGTCTAGCTCTCTTTTTTTAAATTTTGTTTTGTTTTACGTTTTATTCTTTTTTATAAAGGGTTGTTTTCTGCTTCAAGGAGTAAGGAAGAATATACTGAGAAATGAAGGTAATGGTGAAAATAAGAGATGCTTATATTTTAAAAAGTGGGCCTTTATTTTTTTGTTTAGTAGGATCAGGTCAAAATCCAAAGTTTGAATCTATGTCTACTGAAAGGTTTTGTTTTTTTTTTTTTTGATAGGGTTGTGGAAGCAGTTACTCTTTATTAAAAAGTGACAGTAGTGATAGGAAGTAATTTTTTCCCCGGTGGTATATGCCATTCTTTTAACAACTACCATAATTTGGTGTTGAGATTTCATAAGGTGTTCCCAAAGAGACTTCCCCCAGAGGCCATGTGGTATGGCAGCTCATTGCCAAACCGCCAAACCTGGAAGACCTGGGTTCAAAGTCTGACTCAGCCACTTACCCTGAGCTAAGTTACTAAACTTGTATGAGCCTTAGCTCCCTCATTTGTTAAAAAGATATTTAATAATACTTACCTCATAGAGTTAAGGTGAGGCTCAAGTAAGAAAATGCTTATAAAGCTATTCCAATACATGTATACCCTTAAGAAGGTGAGTTATCCTTATTGTTATTGTAATTATTACTACTACAGGGACAAGGCCCCTGTTTGTGATTAATGAATTGATTGCTTGCCCATGATTTGAGTCACTTGGCCCAGTCTTAGACCAAAGCTCACTAGGCCAGAATTTTAATCCTTGGTTAGATGCTTGAGCTTAGTGAAAAAATAGACCATTTGTGGTATGTTTCTTTTTTAATTCTGATTTGTAAAACTATTGTAAAGCTAGCCAAAAAGAAGGTGAGCCAGAGTAAGTGAAAATGGTACTTTGGGTAATTAATCTTTTGTTTGAGCCTTTGGGTAAAGTTCAGGGTCAGTTCATATTTTATCCAAATGAGCCCACAGCTTATTTATTCCAAGAATTAGATTAACCACAGGGGTCGCTTCCGAATTCAGTGTGCACATCCACACTTCTTATTCCCTGCCAGAGCCCAGATGTGGGGCGCAGTTTGGGAATATGATACTAAAGCCCAAGAAAGTGTAAATGAAGGAAATTTGTGGTTCTAGGAGTTGATTTTTCCCCTTCTTTTGAATCAAATAGCCTTTCCCTTACTCTAGTCAGTGCTTTTTTGTCTGTTTGTTTTTTTCATTCACTTTAGGCCTGACCTTCAGAAAGCACAATTAAAGGAACAGCTTCCCCAGGTAAAGTTCCTCAAGGCTCTGTGTGTAAAACCATCCTTTCCAGAGAAGGCTTTCAGCAGAAGCCTGGGCCTCAGTATGAGTCCCCGGACACTTTATTTCTGTTGGCTCTCCCACTGCATCAATATGATATTGTACCTTTCAGCTATGTTCTAGCTACTGTGGTTCCACCTTATAGAATTCCCCCAGTGCGCATGCATGTGGATAGATGCCTGCTATGAAAGGGGGAAAGGCCAAGTAGAACCTCAATAGTGAGTACTTATACAGTAGATATGTTGTATAGCTCTCATGTTTTTTTTTAATTTTGTTTTGTTTTACATTTTATTCTTTTTTTTATAAAGGGTTGTTTTCTGCTTCAGTTTTTGTTGCTCAGTCATTTCACATGTGTCTGACTCTTTGTGACCCCGTTTGGGGTTTTCTTGGCAAAGATACTGGAGTGGTTTGCCATTTCCTTCTGCAGCTCATTTTACAGACATGGAAACCGAGGCAAACAAGGTTAAATGATTTGCCCAGAGTCACATAGCTACTAAGTGTCTGAACCCAGATTTGAACTCAGGAACATGAGTCTTCTTGACTCTAGATGGGGGAACTGTGCCACCTAGCTGCCCCAAGCAACATTAAGTTAATCATAACAATAGTTTTCTACCTTCCCACCCCTTGTAGTCACCAGTACCCAGAGTGGAGAGTAGAAGGGGGGGGTCCATCTCTATTGCCATTTTACCTAATCCTAAAGCCAGATTTTCTCTCTAGTTCAATAGTCTATTTTAAATTCTCCTGCATTTCTCAATGTTTCTATTGACTTGTTGAGGGTCCACAAGCAATATTTACAGTATTTGCTTTGGTGCCACATTGAAGACTCTGAGAGGGAACTCCAGTGTGATCATTATCAGATCAAACCAGGAGGAGAGGCCCAATCAGGATGTCTCAGCTTATTTGTCTGGATGTGATACGATGATTTGATTTTTGGATTTTTGAGGGGGGAGCAGTGTAAGGCGGGGAGAGTTTGAATTATTTCTTCCCTCCCCACCAAAAAAAGCTCAGTACATCTTACCGTGTGTTTTCAGATGCTTTAGCACCTTCTTTAAAACGCTAATAAACTGTGGGGAGGAGATTGAGTCATTACTTTTAGTTTTGAGAAAACGATGGTTTTGTTTTTAAATGATTAAAATGTAATTATTTGTACTATTGATGAGTTAGGTGTTAGAGACAACATCAGTACAGATTGTGCAGGGTATATACAGACAGTTTTGGAATTCAGGCTTGGGTTGGTTGTCTACAGTATTGATGCTAGTGACTATCTCCATTCTAATTCACATAATGGATGGGGACTTAAATACAATATGTGGAAAATTAGTACTGAATTGCCAGCAAGGTAGAGCATGGCTATACTCCCTGCTATGAGAGAGTCAGTGGGCTAAATTGATTTGGAATCCATGCTAAATTTGCAAATATGGCAAATCCCTAGGAGCAGGAGAGTTCTATGAAAGTGGGCCCAGAAGTATCACCTGCATTTTCAGCTGTAGTGAGATGTGGAGACCCAGTCTTAGGGAAAAAGAAAAATAATAATAATACTGGGGAAGCTAGCCATTATTTATTTATAGACTAAGTTTACTTATTTTTAATTTGTTAAAAATATCAAGCTTTCCAGAACACTTTAATTATAGGACTGGGTTCTAGGCTTTAAAATAGAGCTGGTGATTAATAGTGGAACAATTACTTTAAGACTTAGGGGAAAACATGAATATCCTAATGAAAGCATGTACCACCTTGACTGTTAAGATATCTGGTGATTTTCTTTATTAATCGAACAATTTCTTTTATAGCCAATAATATAATATGATTACTAAGATCATGAATCGACTATTAGCCCTTTAATGTGACCCTAAGAATATTTGAATTAACTCCTTTCAGGTGACCTCAGGTAGCCATGCTAGTCTATCAACGAATCCTTGTCAATGGACTAGGGGTTGTACTAAAAACAAAACAAAACAAAAAATCAGTATGATAGCTAAATAAATACCGTAATGGTACTTGTTAATGGAGTGATGACATAATAGAAATGTTGAAAAATTCGCCATAGGTAAAAACAATACATGGCTATGAGAGCTGTGTGGCTTAAGTCTATGGAGAACAAAGACATGCAAAAGAAAAGTTATCTCACAGTTGTAATTGTCTCATACTCCAGATAGACATCAGAGATAGCATGACACAGAGCAGTGGAGTCAAACTAATATAGATACATGAGGGTCCCTGAGGGGCTACATTGTTGTAGTTCAGTCATTTTCAGCCATGTCTGACCCTTTGTGACTCCATTTGGGGTTTTCTTGATAGAGATACTTGAGTAGTTTGCCATTTCCTTCTCCAGATCACTTTGCAGATAGGGAAACTTGGGCAATCAGGGTTAAGTGACTTTACCAGGGTCACACAGATAGTTAAGTGTCTGAGGCCAGATTTGGTCTTAGGAAGATTTGTCTTCCTGACTCTAGGCTTGTCCCTCTATTCATTTCACCACTTGGCTACCTGAAAGGCCAAAGGCTGACTTAGAAAACCACGTTAACATTACCTGTGTTCAATTGTATTTTTATTTATTTTGTTAAATATTTCCCAATTAGGTATTAGTCTGATTCCAGGTGTACCTTAGGGAGTCTTGTGGCTGTAACTGTTTGACACCTCTGGCAGAGAAGATAGAGCTAGTCGTGCAGTCTTGGGTGTGAATCCTGCCTCTGCCTTTTGCTAGTTTTGTCACCTTGAGAATTTCATTTAGCTTCAATTTCCCCATCTATAAAATGATCACAGTACAGACTGCTAAAATGTCTATCTTGAGGCCGGCTTACGGCAAGTTGGATAAAGGTTAGCTTTGGAGTCAGGGGGACATGGATACAAGTGCTGTCTCTGACACCCATGCTAGTTGTGAGTCCATGACCTTGTTATTTAGACATCTTCTGCCCTAGGCAACTCTCTAAGACAATATATTCCAAAGGACTTATTGATTCGTGTCAGTGAAGGGAGTCCATACTCTGGGATATCCCTAAACTGATGAAATCTGAAATCATAGAGCTGGGGAAACAAACAAACCAAAACTCCAACAACTTACCTCTGCATCTCTATTATGAAGCTTCAATTTAAAGTGATAAATAGATACTAACTATTATTAATGTTTCTGGAGCTGGAAAATCTTTCAGTTTTTAGAAAGTACCCAAAGTTGGTAGGTTTCATTGATGAGATTATGTTAAAGTAAATAAATGGTACTGAGAAGGCTGGAAACCATATCATGTAGCTATTAGTTGAAGGAACTAGAAGAGCTTAGCTTTGGGAAGAAAAGATTTGGCATGAAATATGATCCTTATCTTCAAATATTTTGAGGGTTATCATATTGGAAACGGGTTAGACTCATTTTGCTTAGCCCCAGAAAGAATTATGATGGATGAGTAGAGTCAACTGGGAGGCAGATTTCAACTCAGTATCAAGAAGAAGAAATGATTAGAACTGACCCTAAAATGAAATGGTCTTGTTTAGGTAATGAGTTCCCTGTCATTGGACATGTTCAAGGACAAATGGCATGACTTGGCAAGGATATTGTAAAGGGAATTAATTATTGGGTGGGGAATTCCATTCAAGTCAACAAAATAACTATTAAACAACTTCAACGTTTGAGGCATTGGGGACAAAAAACTCAACAATTCCTGTCTTCAAGGAACTTACATTATATGGAGTGATTATTAAACATACATAGAAAAATAAATCTAAAGTAATTTCAAATAAGAAAGAGCTCTAACAACTGGGAGATCAGAAACATCTCTACATAGGCAGTTGAACTAGATTATGTGTCTTCCAGCTCAGGGATTCTTTGACTTCTAAGTTTCATATATTGCCAGGAATTTAATAGGATCATAGGATTTGAAGTTGGTAGGACTCAGAGATAATCCAGTCCAATTCTTTTATTTTATAATTGTGAAAATTGAAGCCCAGAGAGATAAAGTTCTAGCTTAGTGGGTTTGGACTCAAACCCAGTTATAACTGTATGACCATTAGGAAATCACTTAAACCTATATGCTCGGAACCTCAGTTTCCTAAATAGATGTATTTAATGGAGATAATATTTGTATTACAAGCATCATAAGGCAGCTGTGAGAAGACCACTTCGTAAATCTTAAAGATTTGAATGGGATTTCATCATAATTCCTTCTTATAACATCCCTGTAACGTGTAGAGGAATGGATATTATGCTCATCTATTCATAGATAATTAAACTTAGGTACAAAGAGGTTAAATGACACCAATGAGTGCTATATAAAGGAGCACATAGAAAAGAGAAGAAAATAGAGTTCAAGTTATTGGCTCTTACTTTTTGTCAGTTAGACTAGGCTGCCTCATTATAGTAAATATATGTATAGGAATTATCAGCAAAGAAAGCCTGTCCTCTACTTAAATTTGAATTCTACTAAGCTTTCAATATTTTATTATTAAAGGTAAAACATTTACTTTTTGAAATAAATTGGACTT
>CM053622.1:175620706-175678255 GCA_028646595.1 Phalanger gymnotis
AAAAAAATAGATGTCCAGAAGTAAAAAAGTTTTTTTTTTCATGTACCTAGAAAATAAGACGCACAGGCAATGGGGCATAGAGATTTATCTTGCCCTACAAGAAAGTGGGGGAGGAGGGGATGGAAGGGGAATGGGGGGACAGAGAGGAGGGCAGACTGGGGAACGGGGCAACCAGAGTGTACGCCATCTTGGAGTGGGGGGGTGGTGGAAATGGGGAGAAAAATCTGTAATTTAAAAGAGTATCTATTCTGAGAGTATCTATTTGCTTTGGGGGCTCCCTTATGAGAAGGATATGATTCTCTTATCGAGACTCTGAGTGGCTTTATGTTCAGAGCTTCCCAACTCCTAGGAGGTAAAAGCTCTCTCAAACCAGTGGTGAATGTAAAGTACATATACATACATACATACATACATACATATATACATATATATATACACATATATACACCTACACACATATGTGTGTGTGTGTGTGTGTGTATATATATATATATATATATATATACATACACATGTATATGTATATAGCAGTTTTACTTTGATTCAGGCAGGAGAGCCCTATCTGTTGGTCTTTATTTCTCTTCTCTGTGTTTTTTCCTGTTTAATTAAAAAAGATTGTTGACCCCTGAAACAGCTGTCTTTTCTAGTAAAGCAGATAAAGGAACCTGCACTAGCAGCCATCCTGGGTGTGCCAGTGTGTTTGCCATTACACTTCTATACTGCAAAAGATTTAGAAGAGGACAAACTGGATGGCCAATCAACAAATATGTGCCAAGTACTTACTGTGTGCCAAGCAATGTGTTAAAGGCTGGAGATACACAAAAAAGGGACAAAAACAGCAAAGAGTTTTGATTTGGTACGATTTAAGAATCAGTGTATGAATTGAACTGTGGATGCTTAGGGAGGACTGTCTAAGCTATCATCAAATATTTTAAGGACTCTCATGTGAAAGAGGGAATGGTTTGTACTTGGCTCCAGAAGAGCAGAGAGAGAATGCAGAAGTCACAGATGACACCTAGGTTTTCTAGCCTGGGTGACTGGAAAGATGGTGGTAATAGAGAAATTACAAAGAGGGGAAAGTGGGGAAAATAATGACTTCTGTTCTGGATATATTGAGTTTAAGATGCCTATGGGACATCCATTTTTAGGTTGTGGTTGAGCAATTGGGGATGTAAGACTACAGGTCCAGAGAAAGATTAGGGCTGGATCAGAATACTGGGGAGTCATCTACATTGAGATGGAAATTCAAAACATGCAAGCTGATGAGATCAACAAGTAAAATAGTATAAATGAAGAAGAGAAGAGGTTTTAGGACAGAGCCTTGGAAGCCTTTAACAGTCAGAAGGCATGCTATGGATGAAGATCCAGCTAAGGAGATAGAAGAGAGGTGGTCAGAAAAGTAGGAGGAGAAAAAGATAAAGCAGTGTTATGAAAAAATTATCAAGAAGAGGATAATTGAGATTGTTAAAGGCAGCAGAATGGACAAGAATGATGGGAATTGAGAAAGGGCCTTTAGACAGCAATTAAGGGATTATTAGTAATTTGAGGGAGGGGTTTTGGTGGAATGATAAGGTTAGAAGCCAGACTGCAAAGGGTTAAGAAGACAGTGAGAGGAAAGGAAGTGGAGATAGTCGTTTTAGACAGCTTTCTCAAGGAGTTCAACCACAAAAGGGAAGAGAAATATAGGATGATAGAGAGAATGGATGGATCATGTGTGTTTTAGAGAAAGAGACATGGGTATGTTTGTAGGAGCTTGAGAAGCAGCCGGTAGACTAGGAAAGAAAGATTATTGAGAATGGGAGTATTAGAGGGAGCAATCTACTAGAAAAAAAAGTAATTAAACATTTATTAAGTCATTGAATGGGCATTGCCGCAGATAAACTGAAGCCTGAGAAAGACTTTTAATTTAGAAAGGCCAAGGTCATCCACTGCATTGTGGGTAATCTCATCTTGACTTTTGCCTTGCCACTAGACTTTGAAGACTCTGGAGAAGAGTCCTAAGCCTCGCTTAAGTCACCCCAATGATGTCATTGGTCTTATTTTGGAATGAAGGATGAACAACAATTAAATATCTATAAATGAGATCAATTCTACATGTAGAGGGGTTTGCCTTGGCAACAAGGGACACTTCTTGTGAGACAAGGGTGAAGGAGTAGATAGTGGCAGAAGACATCTGAGTCAATGTGAGATGAGGAGAAGGGGAGAAGAGGAAGCTCTCCACGAGTAGCTTAAAGTTTTGCAGTAAAATATCAGGCAAGGTTCTTAGATTAGTGAGAGGAAGGAGAGAGGCAAAGGAAGTTTAAGAAAGGATGAAAAGGTTTGGAAAATCTTCAGTTGATTAGAGAGGTGTAAAAGGATTGCTTTCCACTAGTGAGGGCTAAATAGAGATTAGGTAAATTTGTAGTGGACTCCATAACGGTAGTTCCCTGATTTTTTTTTTCAGCTTTGTTCAGCAGCACACAAGTAGGAGTGAAGGCAAAGGGTAGTGGGAGTGATCCAAAGATGAGGTTTTGTGTGTTGAGATCTTTGATAAGATGAAGAGGCAAAAGACTCTAAAGAAGGGGAAAATGTAGGATTGAACTTGGTCACAAGGGATTGAGATGGAGAAGGAAATAGAGTGTAGCCAGTGAAGTGATGATGGCCTGGGGCAAAACTGGGAAGTGGCAGGATTGGATATCTTGGCGAGGACAAAAAGCAGGGTTTGGAGTTGCAATACAGGTTGTGTTTGTCCTTTGTTTTTGAAGAGGACCATGGCACCAGGAAATGGTGACATGACCTGCAGTTGACTTTGATTTGAGTGAGGTAGTGCTGTGCAAGGTCACCATTCTCACTTTCTCCTCCAGATCCATCTGGATTCAGCGACCTGATATTCATCAGGATGACTCTTTCAGGCTAAGGCCTTTTCACGTACTAACTTAGAGTGAGATAAAGCCCATTCAATGAATAGGCCTCTTTAAGAAGTGAGTCAAGGGATGTCCCTTTTAATTAGAAAAAAGAAAAAAAATCAAGCTGGGAGGGGAAGATCTTCAGGGCTGCTATTCCAAAGAGAAACAGTTACCATTGACATTCACTCTGAGCCAGGAGGGCCCAAAATACAGCCATTAAGTGAAGCTTGGGCAGGAACCTATTCTAGTCCAATCTATGAGCTTCAGACTGAGAGGGGTGGAATGACAATGGATTATGATTATATAAAAATTTCAGAGCTTGTGAACATGGGATGTGGAACATTTGTGGGTAATGATAAGGTCTTTTTGTAGGAGTGGAGGAGTAGGTCAGGGCAATGAGGAAATTGAAGAATTCAGAGGTTAGGGCATTTGAGCAATGTCAATATATATCTTGAAGTGCTCTAATATGAGGACCAGAGTTGGCAGGAAAGAAAGTTTGAACTAGGCACTGAAGTCATTGAGGAAGGATGCATGGAAGTTACCTTTTGAGATTGCAATTGACTGAATCTGTGTTTCTGATCTGGTCATTCCAAAAGTGCTGTTTGTGCTTGGACCAAATCCCAGTAAGGTCAAGCACATGATCACCTCCAACAGATAAAGTAAAAATAACAAATTTATATGGGATTTCTCATAGATATCTCAGCTACCTAATTTTCTGTCTAGTTTGAATTATGTCAGTATTCAAATGCAGAAAAAAATTCATTGGATTTAATAGCATCCTCTCTTCATAGAAACATTTCATTCAAACGCTTTGTAATAGGCATAGAGTACCATTAAAAAATTTACATTATGTCAGAAATAATTAAAAGCCTTCATCAGGAATGTGGTAGTTAAATCAACTCATACTCACTTCATTACAGTGAAACTTAAGTGTTTTATTCCTTAGAGGGTTATTTTCACTGAATTAACTGGTTAATAATGAGTCAATAGTAGGGTTGGTGTAGACTGATCAAATCATTTTTGCATGTTTTTTTCATCCATCCCTCTCTTCCTATCCCTCTCTTATACTGGCATTTTTTTCCTACCCCCAAAGAATGTTCTGACCAATTTAGATTCAAGGCCCTTGCCTGCAATTCCCTATCAAATTTTTCTTTCCCGATCGCTGAAACTTCAGAGGCTAAATCAACAGTACTAGAAATCACTAGAATCTACTTTGGTGGTCTAACTTCTCCACAGAACAACCAGCAGATATTGGGGCCATTCCAAGAAAGAAAACAGACATAGACTGTACTTGCCCTGGACAAGTGGATGGTTCAAACTGTAAGCCAACTTTCCCACCGTATTCAGCTGTCCCTCTTCAGTAGATCCGTTCAATCTCCCTGTCTTCTAAAGAAAATGAGGTACAAAAAAAGTCTTCCCCCCGCAGTCACAGCTGCAGAGTTTAAATGAGTTGTATTCAACCACAAGACCATTAGCTCCTAAACCAAGCTGATTTACATTAAAGATTATTAGTTCCATTTTATAGATGGGGAAACTTGAGGCATAGAGTGGCCAAATGACTTAGTCAAGGATAACCCTGCAAATTATAGTTGAGCCATGAGTAAATTCACCCTCGGGAGCTAATTACCAAGCTGTGTTCTGTGCCTCGGGTCTATGTTTTTAACCTTTGGTTTGCTAGTAAAATGTTGAACAAATTCTCCTGCTCTTCTTCAAATACCATATGTGTTTTAGGTGAAACAATTCTGCATGGGTTAATTGGGCCAGTTCATCAGGTACTTCCTAGAAAAGTGAAATTGAAAAATATGTGTGTACATATGCATATATATGCATTTCAAAAAAAATGTATATATATATGTACATATATATTTTGAAGTATTGACAATTGAAATCTGGTTTTGGTTTTTTTTGGGGGGGGGGTTGTTTTTTGTTTGGGTTTCTTACTGCTTCATTTTTACAACTATTAGCTGCCAACAATGTAACTGCTAATTTTAACAGTTAAATTTACAGTTTTAAACAGTTTTTATGATGCCCAACTACATCAACTTGACAAGTCTACTGCTAAAATAACTGTTTAAGCACTACATTTATAGTCAAAAACCCTCTTTGTCACTGCTAAATTGATTCACTTCAACTGCTATTTATTGTTAAAAATCATTTTTTAAATTGCAGAGTGAGAACATAGCAGTTTCTGTCACTTTGAAATGAAATCACTTGAACTGTTTGGAATATACATAGTCATGTTATGTTTTAACCGGGACTCTTATAAAGGGGGGATCCTGCATTGCATTTACAATGCACACCATTAGGGTGATTTATAGTGGAACCCCCAATTTACTACTTGTGTCTGTGCATCCAGATGCCAGTAACCTGAGCCCATGGAAAGGTACAGTTTGTTTTTCTCAGTTTCCAATCCTTGATTTAGGATATAGCAAATTTCTCTTCCCTCTCACAACTCTCATTATTTTGGAAAATATATAAATTTAGTTTAAGAATGATCAAACACATGATTATAATTAGGATAATTTAGAATTTGTGGTGAGCATCTTATTTCAGTACAATAGAGGATGTCAGGTAGGCTTTAGTATTTTAGGAAAGCTCAGAAATACATCATTTGAATGAGTCCTCAGACAAATGAGGGGTAGAGGAGTCTTATTTGAACTTTCTAAAATTTAGAATACCCATCTAATAATACAAAGCCTATTATTTTATTTATATGATATTATGTAGTTTAAAGCTGTCAACTCACATAGTAGTGAGATGGATTATTTTTTTCCCTTGAATATATCAAAGAAATCTTTGTTCTGCCTACAAGTCATCGCAAAAAAAAAAAAAGATTTTGCTAATTTTATTCACTTTTTCCCTGATTATTTTAGTATTGGGGAACTTTTGTGAACTTTGGCTAAACATATCAATTATTGTGAAGTACATTCTTACAAATAAGTACGAATTATATAGATATAGTGAGTTAAGCACTAGAGTGAGGAGGTATGGGTTCGTAACCTAACACGAGTTGTGTGAACTTAGACATGTCACTAAACTTCTCAAGGACTCAGTTTCTTCATTTAGAAAATAGGGATAATAATAAAACCTCACTTGGTTGGTTTGAGGATCCTATAAATGAAGACTATATAAAAATAATTTAATTCTAAGGTGCTATATAAATGCCATCTATACATTAGAGGTCAGCTAGGTGTTCTGGGCTTGGAATCAGGAAGACTCGACTTTGTGAGTTCAGTTCTGGCCTCAGAGGCTTACTAGCTGTGTGGCCCTAAGCAAGTCACTTAACCCTGTTTGCTTCAGTTCCTCATCTGTAAAATGAGCTAGAGAAGGAAACGACAAATCACTTCAGCATCTTTGCCAAGAAAATCCCAAATGGGGTCACCAGAAGTCAGACACGACTGAACAGCAACAAAATATGGTATTGTGTACATGACTAATATTCAAATTAACTCATGTAGTGGAATGGTCTGGATTTATAATTAGGGAAAACTGATTTGTGTTCAAATACTGCCTTTGATACCTGCTCTGTGTCACAATGCACAAGTTATTTAATTTTTTAAAAATTCTTGATGTCTTCATCTGTAAAATGAGATAACACCTATTATACCTACCTTACAAGAAAAGAGACGAAAAATGGTGTAAATTGCATCACAAACCTTTCATTTTCTCCACGAATGTCAGCAATTATTAAGTTAGGAAATGGATATTTTTCTTCTCATTCATTCTCTCGATTTGGGTGTTTGGGGCTTGACATTTTTCATAGATATTTTGGACCACTGAGTAAGAAATAATCATTTTCACAGTGTGAATTATATTCTTCTCATGAAGGATTTCTGTTTTATCACAGATGATTTCTTAACTTCGAGAAGATGTGGTCAATATTCACCTCTTAGCTCACTGATTTTAGTGACCTCTTTATGATATCTCACCTAAAACTTTCAGCTTAGAATTTTAACATAGAACCCAATGCTACAGAATGCCTCTTGTCTTTTGGCTTCTGTGTTCTTTCAATTGGCCAGAATGGGGGAGTCATTCTTATTATAATGATTTGTGAGTACTTGTGACTATTCCTGACTGATCTCACAAACTGGCAAACAGATTAATACAGATGAATAAAAGGGGTTTTGGTGGACAAATAAAAGAAACACAGTAGTTTAATATAAAAATGAGTTCGTATATCATGTATGTAAGGAGGTGAAGTACTTTTGGGTCAGGAGAGGAAAGATAAGTAAATGATCTGGCAATAGAGCAAGAGGAGAAAAAAGCAAAACAGTTCCATATATGATTAGGAGTTATCAAGTATGATAATATATTGATATACATTATATCATATTGTTATATTGTATGGGTGATTTTTATGAATCTTGGAGGATAATTGGGTCCACAAGTGAAATGGGCTATCTCAAGAGGTGGAGAACTCTCCCCTTCCTCCTTAGAAGTTTTCCAGCAGAGTCTTTCTGGTGCGGTTTTCTTTCACATATGGGTCGGATTAGGTGGCTGCTGGAGTGTTCTCCTAAATCTCAAGTTCTAGGATTTAGTGATTTTGTCTTTAGAAAAAGAGGTAGGAGTGTGTGTGTGTGTGTGTGTGTGTGTGTGTGTGTGTGTGTGTGTCCCCTGGAGTGGACAAATAGTATCTCTGTGAGGAACAGAATTGTTCACAAGGGGCACCTGCTGGAAAGCCCCAGGACACAAGCGCTGGTGTTTTGTTTGGCCATTCACCAAATATCACTGACTTGAAACCACGATTTAAGAGGACACATCAGTTTGAAAAAGGATAATCTGATGATTTATTTATTAGAGGTGATCCAGTTTTCCTATTCAGAAAGTATACTTCATGCCCATGTATACCAATTTGTTTGTGGCCAAAAGGTTTGATTGCCAGCATGGACTTTATAATGTGAGTGAGTATTGGCATTCACTTTCACCCCAGGGCTGTCCTCCATGAAGGAAAAGTATGAAATGCACTAATGATACTCTTGCTAGAAATAAAAATGCTTTCACAGGTTGCCCCAAATTGCTTCCAGGTATAAACAGACATGTATATTCTGCCCTCAATTTATCCCTTTTCTGAAGATCACTCTGCAACAGAGACCTAGTGAATTAAGCCTATGTTCTCATCTATATCCTAGGAAATGATCAGCAAAAGTTATGGTTTTCTTTTACTAACCTAAACAATCAAGGCTCTACTAATGGACAGATAAAGTACCTACCAATATGCTCCCTTACCCTGCCCCCCATTTAAAAAAAGAGAAGAATCCCATTTCTTTCCATTGTTCTCATATCCAGCAACTGTAAAAAGCAAATATTTCAACTTGCTATGCCTGAGAGAAAGCACCAACCCTTAGTTATGTGTATTTCTATCTAACACCTACAGATAGACTCAAACTCAATACAAGGGTCTACTTAAAAAAAGTATTTGATCATTATAAACTTTTAAATACAAACTAAAACAAAGCAAATCACTAAATATTTCAATTTGCCCACCTGTTCAAATTATTCACTACAATGAGAATGCCATTCAGCCTATTTTCTTTTCCCAGTTTTTGTGTTATTGTTCCAGCCTAACAATAGATGCTAGTTAATAAAATCCAATTAAAGACCACAGGAAGGAGATTGGAATGGATCAGATACAATATCTGCTCATGAATGATTAGCATAAAGAACAGAGATGTTCAGAAAGGAATTTCAAAATTGGGTTCTGTGCTGCTAATGGGTGTAACCAGCAGCCATAGCCCTCTCCCCGCTGTATTGAGTGTCATTGTCTCATTTTCCCTTTTTCAAGGCAGCCAAAATGTGTGCACACATACATACAAACATACATACATACACACAAATAGATATATATGTGAATTTATATACATACGATATGTACCATGCACACATACATACGTATGTATTTATACGTTCTGTTTATAGCTAGGTGGCACAGAGCTCTTGGCCTAGAGTCAGGAAGAGTTCAAAATCTGACCTCTCTCAGATACTCACTAGATGTGTGACCCTAAGCAAGTCATTTAACTTCTGTTGCCTTAGTTTCCTTATCTGTAAAGTAGGAATAATAACAGCCCCTACCTTTCAGGGTTGAAATGAGATAATAATTATAAAGCTCTCAGTACAGTGTCTGGATCATAGTAAGTACTATGTACATATTAGTTATTATTATTATTGCTATTGTTGGTACATACATATTATATATCCATGATCTGCAGAAGCAGTGTGATGGATAAAGAGCTGGCCTTAGAGCCAGGAAGCACTAGACTTGAGTTCCATCTCTTTTACAAACTGGCTGCATGACCACAGTCAAGGCTCCTAATCCCTAATCCCTTGGTCTCTCTAGTTTCAAAGACTAGAGTTGTTGATCTATATTAGTGGAGAGAATTTCTACACGAGGAGACAAAATCAGGGCTCTCACCAGCAACATAAAAACAATGTTCGGACTTAAGCTATTGAGAGACTCAAACTGGTTTGAGTATCTTGCCTATTTAGACAATCTGACTAACAAATGGTTTGATAGAACGAACTCAATTACATATTCTATCCATCACTGGATTGACTCAGTTCAGTGAATATCCAAGGCAATTAGTTGAAATAACCAAACTGATCTCTGTGTGTATGGACACAGCCTACAATTTCAGTCAAATGACAGCTTCTTCAAAGCCCAGATAATTTCAAACAGCCCCATGCACTCTCTTCCTTGAATACGAGCTCATGATTTGCTTTCCAAATATCCTTATGGAACTAATTGACCAATTAAAAATATTCAAGAAGAGGGAGTACTTGAACTATAAGTTTTTGACAAGGCAGCCATGCACTCCTACGTTTAACAGTTTCTCAAGCATATGTTCCACACACATGGTTGAAGAAATCACAGGTCTCTGTAAATGTTTTCCTGCAGATGTTTTGGTTCCCACACCAAACCTGGGCAAGACAGGGTAGGTCTGTGAATTTCAGATGGCCAATTCTGTTGTTGCTCTGTATATTAGAGTTCTTTGCCTGGGAAAAATGGGCTTCAAGCTTACATAGTTCTGAATTGTAACGCTCGTGCATTCTGTGGTTTGCTTTTCCTTGCTTAGTTTCAGTTTAATCCCAATCCAGTTTTCCAGTAAATAAAGAAAAGTTGTTTAAATCAAAAGGATACACCTCGGCACCTCACCTGAAGCCAGCAACACCTATTATTGCTAGGGATTAGTTTAACTCTTCCTCTGCTTCAAGTTTAAAATCAGAAATCACCCTGAAAAATTTAATGACCTTGAGTTTAAACATTAAACTGATGCGTTACTTAGGTCGCAGTGGGAGTGAAAACAAAAATCTTTTGAAAGACTTCCTCCTTCTTGGCATAGGCTGCCTTTCCCATTCTGTGGCTCTATGGGTGTTAGCTGGTCCTTGGCGCTAGAAGACATGTTCTCTCATTCTCAAGCTCTGTGGTTGTCACCTTGAGTGAAAACAAGAGCTAATAAGGAAGAGTTTCACTAGTTATACAAGCTTTGCTCATACCCAGGCCTGCCATTAGCGTGACCTCACTCACTTGTTAAGCTCACAAGAAGAGAGTCAAAAACTATGTCACCTCAAAGGGTTTCAGAATTCAGTAGCAGCCAACAGAAATTAGAGGACCAGAGAGATGGTGCAGGAAATAATTATGTACAGTTTAGGATCAAGAGATCAGTATCCAGAAGGATCTTATTTGTGTGTGTGTGTTTGTGTGTGTGTGTGTGTGTGTGGAGGCTGGACAACTGAAATCTCCTCTAAGATCTTCTATTTAAAGAGGAGGCCCAGGGCAGGACTTCATCATGCCCTGGTGATGGCTACCCTCCTCCCTCTCAACTTCTTTTTATGTGTTGTTTTCTCCGATTAGAATGTAAGCTCTTTGAAATAAAAGACTTTCTTTGGCCTTTCTTTGTATCCCTAGAGTTTAGCCTAGTGACTGACTGATACATTGTTGTTCAGTAGTTCAGTCATGTACAATTCTTCATGAGCCTGTAGGGGGTTTTCTTGGCAAAGATACTGGAGTAGTTTGTCACTTCCTTCTCCAGTGGATCAAAGGCAAACAGAGGCTAAGTGACTTTTCCCAGAGTCACACAGCTAGAAGGAGTCTGAGATAATATTGAAACTCAGGTCTCCCTGACTCCTAGCCTAGCACTCTAACCACTGAACTACCTAGCTACTTCTGTAGTAGATGCTTAATAAATGTTTATTGACTGATTTGATTCATTGTTTTGACAGCCATTTATTAAACACCTACTAGTGCCAGGCACTAGGGATACAAAAGACCCTCTTTAAAAATTCCCTAGGTAAAAAGGAACATATCACTTCCTCTCTAGAAAGCAGCCATCCATCAAACCAATCTGATCTACCAACAGGCTTCTGTTTATTCCTTTAGATTCAGTTGGAGTTACTGGTTATTATTACCCATGTTTTGAGTATTTTTTCTTTTTCATATTTTGGAATGCTATATTACCCTTAATTTTCTCTGGATAGGTGGAACTTCATGTTATTGTACTTTTAACTCTCCCCCCCCGCCCCTTTTAGTGAAAAAAAAAAGTTGAAATAGTTAATCACCTATCATCTTTCTTCAAACTCAGCATCCCTCAATTCCAATGACCCCTCTAATTATTTGTTTACTATTTGAGTGCTGAGATCTTTATTGCATTTGTTCTGTGGTGTTACTTTTGGGTAGCTTAGTCTGCTCACTCACTTTGCTAAGACAGACTCAGCAGTCCGTGGGACTTTGCCAAAACCACACACTTCACCCAACCTGTGTAGTCCATATGAACAAAGGGTATACTGACAAGAGGTCTGCTTAATATCACTACCGAGAAATCACCTCCTCCCACATTTCCGAGCCTGAGTGCAAATAAGTGGGGATGCTACAGTCACACTGATTTCTTCATGTCCTTGCTTTCTCCTTGCACAGCACTGACTGCTCTTGCTTTGATCCTCATTTTTTTTTAGTTTACACTCTAATATGTCACATAATATTAACAGACCTAATTAACTGAGTTCCTTCAGACATAAAGGTTATCCAGTTTAAAGGGATTATCAAGGTTTACTTCAAACCCCACATAAATCTTTTCCTTTAGCACCTAAAAAGAAAGCTACAGGAAATAAAGTATGGGGGAAGAAACTTCTTTCCCTCACCTCCAGCAATCTGAAAATGTTATATCTTCATAGAGGTACTTTAAATGGAAATAAATAATTAATGCTTTATAAAGTTTTCCTTTACTATTTTCAATGATGCTTACATAACTTAAATTTCTGTCACACTGTACATACTCTTTTTTGCTCCAAAGAAAGGAAGTCAGTAGAAAATGCCAATCACATTGGCACCCAGTTTTCTTAAAGCTAAACTCATAGCTTCAATGGCTTGCTGAACCCCAGTAACCTGGGGCCTAAGGGATATGGTTAGATGATTGCTTGTGAGTGCTTCCTGTTTGCAAGGTGATAACCATATCCTGGACTAAATAAACTCCAAGTCTGAAGGGCAAGGTGTTAATTACTATGGGGTATAATGATTACTGAGTGAACAGGAAACGCTCTTGAGTTATTAGTATTATAATGACGAAGTGCCTAATCATTATATATTTTTGAGGCATGATTTGGGTTTTGTGGAATGCTTGGCTTAAGATTTTACAAAATTGCTGAAGCAGTGAATGCATTGAAATGTAGCTCTGTGTCTTTTTTTTGGCTAAAATATCTGCTTAGTTCAGAGAGTTATTCCTGGAATCTGGGCTGACTGTAATATGCAGTATTATTTGATACAAAGGAATAGTAATTCAGCCTCCATTTCTGAGCTGTAAGAAGTAAGGCTTTCCTTTTGTTTATGCATCTCTTCCAGGATTCTCTTAAAATCTGTGAACGTCTCAAACAGGGGCTTTGATATGTTGAGATGAAGGGTTTTATATTTTTTTATCCACATGCTGCTTAGAAAAATGTTATTGAGATAGAAACCATATATCTTTTTCCTCCTTTCTCCCTCTTTTTTTCTCATAACTTCTTGTGATTGACTCTATCACCGAGTAGCAGACTTTTATTGGAAGAATGATACAGGACTTCCCTTCTCACTGTCTCTTTCTTAGTTTCCTTTATTGATACATTTATTATGTACTGTTTCTCTTAGGTTTCTTTTGTTGGCCATGGGGAATGAATAATCTCTGGTAATTTAACGATGGAAAATAGACAAAAAGAAATACTGAGCTATAGTTTCTCCATGCCTTAGCTATTCCTTTCAAGCAAATTATACACATCTAACATCTGCACTGACTTTTTCAAGCCACTAGGGTATTATTTAGGAAGAATCAATGGAATGGGTGGTTTCTGAACAGTTTATACTAATGGCTCTTTCAGATAGAAAATAATCAAATCTTGGTTTTGCAATATGGTGTTACTAATGTAGTAACATCAATGGGGTAACTTACTGAAAGATGTTTTTTTTTTAGTATGTGGGAACTTATCAAATGAAATAAAGTTTCTAAAGTACTTTTCAAAACTTAAAGTAGTACATAAATATGAGTATTGTTATAATTGTCATTATTCTGTTGTAGTTCAAAAGTGATTATGGAATTTGGTATTAATGTAATCAAATGGATCGATGTTATGGCATGGTGGTAGCCATCTCAAAACTACAGGTTGCCTTATGATTAAAGCATATTATGTGAATGCAGGCTGTGAGAACCTCTGACCTCTCTTGAAAAGCCATAATCCAATTTGCCAAAGCCCTCAGTCTCAGGGAAGAGATTAGGTACCGAAAAAATCTGGTTCATTATTCAGAATTTTTCAGGTTATGGAGATAAATTGTCATAGTTTCCACAAGTGTTAGGGGTAATATATGGAGGGCAGAACTTAGTCGTGCTGTGATTTATGCTTACTGACTGCTCTCTTGAACTCGTTCCATCATTTCTATAGTCCATTCTCTCTTGCCTTATGAAAACGATTTAATTTTAATAATGATTCATTTGAGAGAGAGGTAGTGTCAGATATAGTGGATAGAGTGTGCACCTTTGGTTCAGGAAGACCTGGATGTCTGATGCCTACTAACCATTTGACCCCATGAAAGTCATTTAACATCTCAGTACTCCAGAGAGCTCTGTGAGATTCAGATCAAGTGATCATCTGTATTGGCAAAAAGAGTTTCTGCATCAGCCACTCCTTATATTAATGAAATCATAAGTCCAATTAAAAAAAAAGTCGCTCAGTAAACTTGTTTTGTGTATCATAATGCATACAAGGACTACAATCTTTAAAAATGCAGCATCAGCCATGAAAATAAGCATCTACTCATAGGCCTGAGCCTAAAGAAGAACTGTGTGGGTTTTGTTATTGTTGTTTTGGTCAGGCCAAGTTAAAATCTATTCACCAGCCTCAAGAAAACAGTATTCAAGGAAAGAAAGAAAAAAGAAAATGAAATAACTTCACCTGTTTTCTGAACTGTGGTGAAATTAAAAGCTATTTAGGGGTATATAAGTGGGTACTATTATAGTGCGCAGCTTTGTGTCTGCGAATGTGTGTGGGTTAGTAGGACCAATAGTGTAAGTGAAGCATGTTATCATTCCTCAGGCTGGCTACAATTTAGGCCAGCAGGGATAACATTTTTCCCTCAGACTATTTGCAAAATGACTACTTTTCATTCTCTCAGGTGCTATCCTGAGCCAGGGATAGCATCTTGAGAAGGCAGATCAGCCAAAGTGGTACATTGGTGTATATTCCTGCCTCCTTCTTCCCACCACTTATTTTCTTATGAGTATCTGCCTGGCACTTTGGGGAGTTATTGTGTTTTTCCTCAAATACTTAAGATTATCAGCATGGTAGCAAGGTAAGGTCCCCTGATTCTGATATCACAGACCCCCATGGTTGTCTGTAATCACAATTTGGAAGTAGGCAAAATGATTTTGTTCTTACCTTCCAACTCCTGTCCCACCCCTCAATTTCTTTAGGTGCTGCTCCTCATACTAGCTGTCCAAATTAATCTGCTATGATTGCTTTCAGGCCCTTTCCCCTATTGTGCCCCATGCTTCAATATTATCTTTCTTTTTTTTCTCTTTTGTACAACAAAGCACCCATTTCCTGAGGAGATGACACAGTTCTCAAGGGCATTAGCTTTTAAAAAAAAAGTGGTGATAGGCAAATTCTTTTCTTTAAAAAAAAAACAGATTTTTAAAAGCAATAGGGAGTAGGAAGTGATACCCTTTAGTCTTTGAGTATATTGGTTGCTGATACTCGGTTCAGGGCAACAGCTTATGGAGAAAATACTTTATTGGGACAAATCCCAGACAAGAGATTATACAAAATTCACAGAAACAATCATAGATTGTTAGCACTAAAAAGGATGCTGGGGATAATATATCTCCTCCCCCATTTTGCCATTAAGGAAAATGAGGCTTAGAGAAATTAAATTACTTGTATAAGGTTACATAGTTATGAGTGGCAGAAATAAAATTTAAATCTAGATCTTATTCTAAGTATAATGTTCTTTCCTTTGTCACATGGTTCATTGTGATTTTTAAAAATCAATTTTTTCTTTCCCCCTGGCATTGAAAATTTCTTGCCTGCCACACACAAACACACACACACACACACACACACACACACAGAGGCACATACCATCACAACAAGAAGAAACTGCCTCCCCCGTCCCCACCCAACACAGACCACATATGTACCTTTTGTCATCTCTTTCCTTCTCTAGTTCAGGAAGAAAATAACCCAATTTAGTTGTATATATTTTATTTCTGCAAAAGCTTTTTAATTTTAAATCACTGGACTCATAGATTTCCATCTCCTGATACTCTCCTCACAGGCATAAGGCTTCTTGCAGCAAAAGCACATGGTGGTGTCCACTGAAGGAAGGTCCAGCTGCAGAACCAAGTCAAGTCATCAAGAGGAATTGAGAGTGTAGCATCTGGACCTGGCATCATGTTTGGGAGATGACAACTCCTTGAGCTGAGATTCTTGCTGGTTCTAGTGTGTTAGCACTGGTTCTTTCTAATAGAATGTTGCAGTGTTCTAGGCTAAGATGTCTGCTGAACTCAAAGCTGTGAGCACTGGTGACTCCAGCTGAGCAGTAAAGCAGCATCTATCAGAACAACACCCAGAAAAGTTAGAGCAGCAATTGGTAGCATCCAATGAAGACTTTCAATATAAGTGCAGTACCTAAAAAGAAAAGGAGAAGCCTAAAGATAATTGCAGCTCATGTGCCAACATCTATTATGAAGGATATGAAAAGATGGAAAAATGCTAAGAAGAATTTTGAAAGATCCTTCAAACCAAGTTTACACATGTGATTTCAATGAGAAAGTAGGGACAAGAATAAATGTCAAAAAATACAAAAATGGACAATGCAGTTTAAATTTGAGAGAAGAGACCAGAAACATGTACAGTACTCAAAAACTTCATCTCTATATACACACACACATGTCTGTGTGTGTGCATATATCATAGTTACTTTGTTCAAAAATAAAGGTACAAAACAGATATGATGAGCATCAAATAACATACAAATTGAAACTGACTATATCTTAACAGATAGGAAAAACTGGGTAGGGGAGGGGGAGTTATATCAGAGTCTGTTGTCTATGTACAATCCTGTCAATGATGAATTAACACAAAGATCAAATTCAACATCAAATTAAGGGGGAAAAGTCTAGCAAATAATGCAAATATACTATGCATACTTATTACTTTTTCAATTTGATCTATTGAAATGAGTCATTGATTATGAAAATTGGGAAATGGAAAAAGGAAAAGATATTGATCTTATACATCACTATTTCCTGCAAAAAATGTAACTGGTTCAAAATATTTTTCTATAAAGAAGAGGTCCAAGGAGCCCAGAGAGCACTGGTGCCAGCAAATACTTGATCTCCATCCTAAGCAGGAAGTTGATAGCTAAGGATGGTATGAAACACAAATTAATTTGTAAAACATCATGAAAGAGGATGTTACAAGATTGTGAGCAATGTCACCTTTTAAAAGAGTGAAAAATATGGAACTGGAAACAGGTCTAGAGAAAGCTGGTTATGAGCTGCAAATGAATCACAGGATCCTGAGGACATTCAGGGAGGAAACTGGCAAGAGAACAACAAAGTAATGTAAAAATAGAACAAATTTGTCAACATTTCTAATAATTTCTATTTTCATCAGTAGTAATAGAGAAGCCCCTTTATCTGGACACTAAGACTTCATTTCCCTATGCAATGAAGAATTAGAAATGGCACTTAGGAAAACAAAGTTGGGAAGACTTTCCAAGTCAGACCAATTATATACCACAGACATTGTGCTTGAGACAACACAATCTTGAAAGCATTTGGGGATCATATTACATGATATATCAGGCTAGAGAAATTAAAAGAATGTGAAAAAATGATATCCCAAAAAGGTGGCTTAGAGAATATGTGTAACTACAAACCCAAATGAGCTAAGATATGAAAAGCATTTTGCAGATGTTAAAGTACTAAATAAATGTCAGTTATTATTATTATTAATTATTATTATTTCTCATCTTTATAAAAACTTAACTAGAATTAACTATATGTGTACTTAGGGAATTTTCAGCATGGGAAAAATGACAACTTTTTGCAAACCATTCTCCACATTATAACATATCTTTAGAATAACACAATTAATTGAAAGGTACTGAGAATATAAGAACACAGTATTGTTTCTTTATTACAAAAACCCCCTACTTTACTAGCTAGAGAAAAACATATGCATAGCTTATATTAAAATCATAGAAGATTCCTTGATAAATGCAACCCCAGAGATAATTTTGTTCAAATGCCTTCTGATTATTTACAGGAAAAAAATTAAGCTAGAACCAGGAATTCTTAATTTAGGGTCTTTGAACTTGGTTTTAAAAAATATTTTGTTTACTATTTCAATATTATCTGTATCATATGTATTTTAATTTATTCATTTAAAAACTATTCTGAGAAGGGGGCTTTGGGATGCACCAGACTGCCAAAAAGAAGATAAAGAAACTCTGCCCTTGATGTACGCTTAACAAGGTGTTTATCAATGCTATGGAAGGAATCTACTGCAGAGTCCAAATGGAAGGATTGTCTCCAGATTACAAGGTCCTCCAGAAGCTTGTTTTGCAAATTATATTGCATCAATTATATTTATGCCCAGAACATTACCAGACTTCCTCAGTAAAAATATACAATTATTCAAGAGAGATCAATCTAAAAAATTTACACCATTGAAACCTATTTTATTTTTTATGATCACCTCTATCCCTTGTTCAGAAATCTTCATATAGCAATACTTATTAAAATATCTCCTTACATTTTTCTCCATTAAAATGATTTGTATTAAGGCTAAATATTCACTTGGACTTTCTTGTGGCATAGGTAAGAGATTGAACTAAATCTCTTTCTGACAACCTAATTTCTACTTTTATTGGTAGTTCTTATGAAGTCTAAGAGTCCTTGACCCAGTAGTTTGTGTTTCGAGTTTATCAAACTATAGAATACTATGTTGCTTCTGGATCATGGCTACATTGTTAATTCTATTAACCAATACTTAAGTTTTTTCACCAGTACCAAGTAGTTTTGATGAAAGGTGGTGGGGGTGGGAAAGAAGAAAGCATTTTATTAAGTACATCCATCCTAAGTGCTAGGCACTATGCAAAGTGCTTTACAAAAATCTCATTTGATCCTCACGTCAGCTCTGTGAGGTTTATACTCATATTATTCCCATTTTATAGTTGAGGAAACTGAGGTAAGCACAAGTAAGTGAGTTAAGGAGCCACATCAATGTTATTAATAGTACTACTACTACTACTACTACTACTAATATACGGAACATATTTTGTGGATAGATAGGCTAATTTTTTTAATACTCTAAGATATAACTCTTGAGTGAGGAACTCACTGAGAGCAGCTAGGGAGTCTTTTTACTGTCTTCAAACTTTTCTTCAGTCTCAGTTTCCTTGGAGAAGTCATCTATCGTTTTCCAACTTGTAAAATCAGGAGGTTGGACCAAATGACCTCTCTCAGGTCTCTTCCAGGTCCAAGTCATAGAATTTCAGTTAGATTTCACCACATAGTCCATCTCACATCTGAATTAAAACTCCCTTTATCAAATCCTCACCAAATACTCCCTTAAATTTCTCTAAGGACCTCTATTGAGAGGAAATTCACCACCTTCAGAAGCAGCCTGTCCTAATGTGATATGACTTTGTGGAGTATTTCCCAAATCTTATTGCAGTTTTAAGCTATTAAAAGTTATTTGAAACTGCACTAAAATTTTGTGGGTATCCCATATTTGTTCTAAGCGGAACAAATTTAATTCTTCTTCACGACAGTAGTTATCCCTCCCTCCTCTGTCCCTACCAAGTTTTCTTTAATTCAGGCTAAAAATCCCAACTTCCTTCAATGTATAGAGCATCAGCTCAAGACCCTTCAAAATTCTTGAAGTCTCTCTTCCCTGAATGGTCTCCGGATCACCAATGCATTTCCTAAAATGTGCTTGGTGCCCAGGACAAAGTACAATGCTCCAAATGTGGTTGGACGGAGGCAGGGTTATAGTGATACTATTTCCTCCTTCAACTTTGACACTAAGCCTCTCAATAAAGTTAGTGATTGGAATCTCTTTCCTGGTTACCACATCACACTGCTGACTCACATTGATTTAGCAGTCCACTGAAATTCAATGATTCTGTGAATCTCTGGACCTCTTACTGATTGCCTCGGGACAAATGAAAGTAGAAAATTGTTTCTTACCTTGGTCTCTCAGATTCCACTTGAAGAAGAATACAAAGCCCAACTCTTGTCTCCTCTGGAAAAGAGAAATTTTCATTCTCTTTCAGTGATTGTATAGGTGCTAAAGGCAACCTCGAAATTCCTGGTGGATCCTATTTGCCATGCTTCATAAAGATTCCCACTGGCATGATAAGGATGGGAGTTTTAGAATCCCTCATGCTTACAGAAATGTGGTTAGTGAAGCCCACTGGATTTCCAATGAGTTGAGAATAAAGGACTTAAAACCTTTGATATACAAGGTAGGTCTTTATATGAATATAATTTAGACCAGAATTATACTGGATAGAATGCTGGGCCTGAAGTCAGGAAGATTTATTTTCCTGAATTTAAATCTGGCCTCAGATACTAACTAGCTGTGGGATCTTGGGCAAGTGACTTAACCCCGTTTGCCTCAGCTTATTCATCTGTAAGATGATCTGGAGAAGGAAATAACAAGCCACTCCAGTATCTTTGCCAAGAAAACCTCAACTGAATTCAGGAAGAGTTGGACAAAACTGAAACGACAGAGTAACAACAACACTCTTGACTTTTGCAAAGGGTAAATGACACTTAGGGTACTTGCAACTTCCTCATCTCCTGAAGTCACTCTTGTGAACACCATGAGCCTTCTCATATCCTGACATCATCAGTGCTCATCATCCTGACATAGGAACACAGACACAGCAATGACTAGTGGTACACTAATATTTATCTGTCTAATATTTTGTTTTAAGATTGTAAATCAAAGATACAATTCCCATTATTTTTAGAAAACCTGTAATCTTAAAATGAAAAATGCAACACAATAAATAGAGACTAAACAACTTCTAGAAAGAGTGCCACCAACTGAAGACGACTGTTATTGCTCCAAGTGCTAGTCAGTCACGCAACACACACACACAAGCATGGTGAGAAAAAATGTAAGCAAATAAGATTGTCTGTCTTCATAAACTTGAAATCAGTTGGCTTACAAAAAATCCACTATACCTAGTGTAGTTGTTAAAGAGAACCAACAGTGTGATGATGTAATGGTTTTACTTTTTAGCTGTGTATTTAGCCCTTTCCACAAAGTGCTAATTTGTTGCCTGATCATGCAGTAGAGGTAATTCTAAGTTCCTGTAGCTTCTATGCTTCTGGAAAAGCTTCAGGTATGATTTCAGTAAGAAACTAGGTCTGCTTTATTATCCTGGCTGGATACTGAGCTATTCATCACCAATAGGCTGACCACATAGTCATGTGCTCTTTAGCCGTGACAACTCATGAAACAAGGAGCAAACAACAATAATAACATAAACTGGACCACAATCTCATACAAACCCTTCTGTTTCTACAGTGACATTGACAGAGTGGTAGAAGGGAAGAAGAGAGATGACTGTTTTAAAATAATCTACGAATGTTAATTTAGTTATTGGTACTATGTGAAACCCTTGTCCAGTGCCGAGTGAGCAGGCATGCTGCTTGAAGCACTGAATAAAATCGATCCTGGCTTTATCACTCCAATGAGAACAGAAGACAAACATGAAATTGCAGTGAGAGGAGAGGACGATTTACATGTTTTCCTTAAAGAAGCCAAAATAGTAATGGATGCAGTTGGTTTCACTGTATTCTTAAAAGTAGCAAGAAACTTCATTTCATGTGACATTTGTTCATCTTGTACTGCAGGACTCATGATGAGCATTTGCAATAAGGATGAAAATAATTGTACTTTGAAGAAGGAGGAGGAGGAAGAGGGGGCGGAGGAGGAGGAGGAGAAATTCTATGAAGAACTTGATAGAACCTGCACAAATTAATCTATGCTTGGTGACTTCAATGTAAAAATGACCATAGAAGAGGGCAATAAAAGATTTCTTGGTAAACATGATTCGAAACAAAGGATGTTGAAAAAATGTAGAATATGTAGAAGCCTCATGCCTATGAACCATGAACACATTGCTTCAAGATTCAAGAGGCACTGTATGTGTAGAGAATCATGAAAAAAGTAGCCAAAAAATAGAAATAGTTTCTATTCTAAGAAATAGGAAATGCCTGGATACTGATACTGGAGTCATTTCCAAATTTATATGTTGGCTGAATACCACTGGAGGAAGTCACACAACTATGCCAACTGGATGTACTACAAATTTATGTTATCTGAATTGTGCCCTCACTGTTGGACAACAATTCTCCAGCTATAATGAATCCAACAGCTATAGTGAATCCCTTGTCCTAATGTCATTTATACCTTGTCGAACCTCAATTTTGGATTGCTTCCATAATTCATTTTCTTTGTTCCTATTCACTTGCTGCTGAATAGTATTAGAAAAATTTTGACAATGGTGCTGACTGGATCTATCACAAATTTATGTTACATAAACTCAGCTGGGCTTTTACTGGTACAAGATATCCAACTCATGACACTCACATGTCTGCCCTCTCCTCCTACTGAAATTGGGACTCTTACCCTGGGACCAAAGCTCTGATTAGGAGGGAGCTGACTTCCCTCTCCTGTCCTGCTTTCCAAGTCTTATGTGTGTACATACCTACCTACCTATATACATATATGTATTCATACATACATATACTGACTTTTCTAATTGAAATGTAAACTCATTGAAGGCAGGGACTTATATATTCACATCTGTCTATCTAGACAAGTTATGTTGTGTTGCGTAATTAAATTTTAAGTTCCTTGAAGGTAAGGACTTATCTGTTTTGCTTGCTTGTATTTCTATACCTTTTCTCTTCTTTTTTTTCTCTTCCCTAATAGACTATCTCACTGCCAATGTAAGTTGTTCCAAACTTTCCTTTATCTCCTTAAGCCTCCCACGCTATTCCTCTCTTTTTAGCGGAGGATCTGAGACTGTTCTTTCCAAAGTTACCAATTTTAGTCTTCATCCTTCTTGATTTCTCTGCAGTATTTGACACTGTTGCCCAAGTACTTCTTTTGGTTTCCCTCTCCTCTCTGGGTTCCATTACAGTGCTCCCTCTTCTTCCTGCCTGGTGGGTATTTTGCTACTTCATCATCCATCATCCATATCCTGCTCCCAACTGGGACTGTACTCCAAGCCTCTGTCTTAGATGATCTTTCCTTATTGTAGATAATCTGATCATAGACTTAGAGCTGGAAGTGTTCTTAGAGGACCAGAAAGATGCCACAGTATTCCCAAATGGCGAAGCGAGGATTTTAGCCTATATCCTTTGATTCAAAGTCCAGTGCTTTCTCCACTGTATCATGTTGCCTCTTCTTTTCCTAAATATTCTCTTTATCTCTGTCTGTCTCTGTCTGTCTGTCTGTCTCTCTCTCTCTCTATTCTCTCTCTCTCTCTCTCTCTCTCTCTCTCTCTCTCTCTCTCCCCCTCTCTCTCTCTCTCTCTCTCCTTTCTTCTCAGCAATTAAGTTCCACAGGATTAATTATCATCTCTATGCATATGGTCCTCAGAGCTATACATCTATCCTTTGTTTCTCTCCTGAGTTCCAATTCTTCATCACCAAATAATGTTGGGCATTTTGAATCATATTTCCCATAGGTATCTCAAACAGATCATGCATGTCCCAAATAGAACTCATCTTTCTCCTTAAACCCACTTCCTTTCTAACTTCCTTATTTCTGGGGTACCACCATCCTTTCCACCAAACATGTTTACAATTTTGGGGTTCTTCATACTTCGGTCTTTAGTCTTCTTAATTTCTAATTGGTTGCCAAATTTTGTTGATTCTACATCCACAATATAGCTCACACTCATTACTTTCTTGCTACAAAGCTGTCATATTACTTCAGATCCTGATTACCTCCTGCCAAGAATATTGCAACATATTCCTTATTGGTCACCCTCTTCAATCTACTATTCATAAGCTGCCAAAGTGACTGTCATAAAGCATAGCTCTAACCACATCACTCTTCAACTCAAATTGCTATATTGGTTCCTTGTGTCCTTTAGGATCAAATATGGATCCCTTTTTTGCCATTTAAAGACTTTCATAATTGGGTTGTAGCCAGCCTTTGTAGACTCATTATAAATTAGTCCCTTTTATATACTTCATGTTTTAGCCAAATTAGCCTATTTTGCTGCTCCATACACACACATTTCATTTCTGGGCTGTCCCCCTGCCTAGAATGTGCTCATTCCTCATCTCTGCTTCTTAAAAATCCATACTTTCTTTCAAATCTTAGCTTAGATGTCACCTCATACATCAGCCTTTTTCTGATTCCTCCCTTTAACTAGTGTCTCTCTCCCCACTCACAAAACCACCTTCTATTTACTTTGCATACATTCTGTATTTATTTTGCATAGATATTTTATTTCTCCTCATGGGATATAAGTTCCTAGAGAGGGGGAACTACTTAACTTCTTTGTTTATATCTCTAGCACCTGGTTGATTCCCTTCCATTCAATTAACCTGTCCATTCAACTTTGTGCTTCCCTATTTCTCAGTGAGGGAATCTCTGTGGTCCCAAAGCGTTTTGGTATATGCAATTTTGTATGGCTCTCAAAAAGAATATAGTTTGAAAAATCTTTTAAGTGAAATGTCTATGATCACTGATGAAAGTTTGATATACAGTAACTCTCCACACAAGACATCCTATGTGGATGAAGATTGCTTATTATCCAGAGTGATACTGATATGAAGTAGTATGGCTTACTCACAGGACTAGTTCTATCAGTATACAAATAGAAGAGTGAATTGGACTGCTTTTCAATCACCTCACATTTCTCCTTGAAGTAAAATCCCATATTTTTTAACCTTAACATTCTTCCAGTAAATTAAATTGAAAGTTTTACAAAGGATAATGAAGAGGTATTTGATGTGACTAAATAAGCCACCGTATATTACACATAAAAAATTGCACAGGAAAAGTAATGTGAAAGATATCATCAAAAGATATCAGTGAGATTTGGGACTGGCAAAAAACTTATGCTAGTCATGCACCAATGGGCATGCCTTGTTTTCCATGGATATCCACTTGATGTCAAGAGGAAGGCTACTAGTATGTTGGGTGGAACCTGAATAGAAGCTTTATGGGAGGATGTGGATAAGAATCAAACAGGTTATGAATGCATGTAAGGGTGATGATCTAAACTATTGGAGAGAGAATTCATACATATGATATCATATAGCAGAGTACCAATATACTTTATATCCTGTTAACATCAAGGGTAGATATAGTTTCTTCCCTTCTTGGAATGTGCATTCCCCAGCTTGATACGTGGATACAGACTCATTTAGCAAGACACTTACAAAACATTACTCCTCTAAACCACTACTCATGTTATAGCACATTTTCATAGAATATTTAAAATAGAACTATCATCGTAGTGTGAGTGTGTGTGTAGGCGGAGGTGGGGTGGGGTTGTGGATGGATGGATGGATGGATAGATAGAAAGAAAGCCAGATAAATATTTCCTCACTTTGGGAATCAATGCTAGTTCCATGTCGATGGAGGAAAATGGAGATCTGTAAGCAAGGTTAATTCATATTTGAAACAACCATTTCTGAAAAGACTAACAAAAAAGCTCCTGAGAGGCAGAATTAAAATAATATATACACATTGAAGATGTGTTTATTGCCTCAGGCTAGTTTTTGTGTGTCATTTGGTTTGTATATTCTGAATAGTTTATTTAGCTCCTGTGATTAAAATTAGAAAAAAAATAATTGTGGAAGATCAAAACTGATTTTCCCCCCAGTGGAAGTCACGGCCTGCTCTGATCAGAATATTTAACGTGAACATTGTTAATAATTCCTTAAAGTAACTACTATGATTGTGATGAGTTTGTGAGATTTTTTTAAAAAGTGATATAAATAGATTTCATTTATGCTTTAGGTTATTAGCCAAGGGTGCAATTCCAGCTTGCGTGTGTCTATGTGTGTCTGTGTGTGTCTGTGTGTATCTGTTTTTGTTTGCAAGAGGGGTTATTTAACTGGGCATAAAGAATGATCCAGTTTGTGGGAGAGCAAGGAATAGTTTACCTGTCAGATTTATGGAAAAAGGAAGAATGTATGACCAAATGAGATAGAGAACATTACGAAATGCAAAATGGATAATTTTGATTACATCAAATTGAAAAGTTTTTGTACAAACAAAGACAATGCAACCACGATTAGGAAGAAAGCAGAAAGCTGGGAAAGAATTTTTACAACTAGTGTCTCTGATAAAGGCCTCATTTGTAAAATATATAGAGACCTGAGTCAAATTTATAAGAACACAAGTCATTCCCCAAATGGTCAAATGATATGAATAGGTAGTTTTCAGAGGAAGAAATTAAAGATATCTATAGTCATATGAAAATGCTCTAAATCACTATTGATTAGAGAAATACAAATCAAAAAAAAAAACTCCGAGGTACCATATCATACCTGTCAAATTGGCTAACATGACAAAACAGGAAAATTGTAAATACTAGAGAAGATTAGGAAAACTGGAGCACTAATGCATTGTTGGTGGAGTTGTGAACTGAACCAACCTTTCTGGAGAGCAATTTGGAACTATGCCCAAAAGGCTATAAAAATGTGCATACCCTTTGACCCTGTAATACAACTTCTAGGGCTGTATTCCAAAGAGATCATACAAATGGGAAAAGAACCCACACATACAAAAATATTTATAGCAACTCTTTTGTGGTGACAAAGAACTGGAAATTGAGGGGATGCCCATAAATTGGGGAATGGCTCAACAAGTTGCGGTATATGAATGTAAAGGAATACTATTGTGCTATAAGAAATGCTGAGCAGGCAGACTTCAGAAAAACCTGGAAAGACTTATACAAACTGATGCTGAGTGAGGAGAGCAGAACAGGAGAACATTGTACACAATTACAGTCACAATCTGAGATGACTAACTTTGACAGACTTGGCTCTTCTCAACTATGTAAGTTTCTAAGACAACTCCAAAAGGCTCATGATGGAAAATGCTCTGCACATCCAAAGAAAGAACTTTGGAGTCTGGATGCAGATGGAAGCACACTATTTGTTCTCTCTCTTTTTTTGTTTTGTTTTGTTACTTCTTTCTTGTGGTTCATTTCATTGGTTATAATTCTTCTTTGCAACATGACAAATGTGAAAAGATGTTTAATGCAAATGTAAATGTAGAGCCTACATCAGATTGCATGCTGTCTTGGGGAGGGAGGAGGGGAAGGAGAGGGAGAAAATTTAGAACTCAAAAACTTGTTGAATTGAATGTTGTAAACTAAAAATAAATAAATAATTTAAAAAAAAGAATGATCCAGTTTGGCTTTTCTGTTGAATGCCACCATTCTTTCTGCTGTAACTGGTTGGCAACACCACTAAAGAAAGGCACCTGGAGACTGACACACCTTGACTAGTGATGACTATTATTTACACTATTCTTGGCTACCATTTCCTTTGATATAGAGATTATAGCTTCTCTTTAACCTGCATGAAACTAACAATAAGCAAACTCAAAAGAAATAGACGAACAATAGGAACCATGGAGAAATGAGCTGTCTCTTGAAATACCGATATACTTCGGTCATTGAGACATATCCGAACTTCGGGTCTATGTTAGAACAATGCATCCCTTCTGGTTTGCTTCTGCAACCTAGGAAGAAGTAGATCATTAGCAAATATGTCAAATATATGATGAACGTAATTGGCTTTTCTTAAACTAATTAAGGCTATCGGAAGGAGTTTAATATTGATCATCCACATGCAGATTATCAATTTTGTCAATTTGCTGTGGCAAATTTAAAATCCCCAACCAATATGGGATTTACCTGGAACAATTCTGAAGGAAACGATCCTGGTCTCAGTTATTGTACCCTAAGGGAAAAATACCAACTAATTTTAATATTTATCCAGAGGAAAACAAAAGTAGAAAGGAATGTGTTTGTATTTGTTTGTTTTATCACATAATGTGTTCCAAAGCAAAATAGATATGAATTTGGATTATTTCTTATTATTTTTGGAGAATGAATGATGTAGGTGATAGGGCCCCTAAAAGATATCAGTTCAAACCCTTTTTCATATACTACCTATGTAACCCCGGGCAAGTCTCAAACTCTTACTGTCCTCAAGGAACTCTTTGAAGCTCTAACTTACTGAGGAGCTGTTTATCTGTATCTATGGAAGGAATATATCTTGAGTTCCCTAAAATTAGGAAAACACAGATCTGAAATTACCTTTTCTTCCCCCCCCCTCCAAAAATATCTATAAGGCTTTGAGCTAATTTTTTAAAAAGAATTTTAAAATCTGACTCTTTTAAAGATGAAAATAAAAATGTCCACTCTGTGATAAAAATGTCCACTCTGTGCATAGGTGCTAATGTCATTGGATCTAATTATATAGCTAAATGGTAGAGCATTTTAAGAAATTTGTGTTTCAAATGCATGTCTGAGACCCTACTGAGGCTGAATATTTTTGCCCACCCTAGTTCATAGGGTCTCCAATACATGATTTTGGGGTTTGTTTGTTTTTGAGACTGGGTCATCCTATGTCTCCCAGGTTAAAAATGTAATGGCTAAACAGGGCCCTGATCCCATGATTGATGGGTGTAGCATCTTTAACCTGCTTAGTTTTTTCTGACCTAGACCAGTTTTCCCCCTTTTAGGCAGACTGGCAGCCCTCAGCTTCTAAGGCTCACAATGCTAGTGCTGGATTCAGCAGACACACAATCGATGCAACTGAGCTGAAAAATCTCTGAAATCAAGAGTTCCACCATCCTCATCTTCCCCTAGTAGAAGCGATGGCAGGAGTATAGCATTATACCTGGCTTCCAATACAAGTTTTAGCCAGGTGTAGGAGGGCAATCTTCAAATACTGGAGGACCTATTATGTAGAAAATGGATTAGACTTTTCTGCTTGATTGCAGAGGGCAGAAACTAAGATGAGGGAGAATGATAGATTTAGGATATCCACCTATCTATCTCTCTATCTCTATCTCCATATCTATCTATGTCTCTATCTCTCTCTATCGAGAGAGAGAGAGAGAGAGAGAGAGAGTTGTCCCAATGTGGAATGGAATGCCCCAGGAGGAAGAATTTTATTTTATTAGAGGTTTTAATCAAAGTCTGGTAAACAACATTTTAGAGATGCTGTAGAATGGATTCTTGTTTAGGGAAATATTGAACAAGATGGCTACTGACATCCCCTAAAGATTCTGTGATTCTGAATACTTCTGGTTGCCTTGCATTCAAATCCTCTTAAAGGAAGGAAGGAAACAAGTATTTATTTAGCACCTACTATGTGCCAGGAACTATACTAAGCTCTTTTCAATATTAACTCATTTGGTCCTCACATCATTCCTGGGTGGTATGTGCTATTATTATCCCTACCTTACGGTTGAGGAAACTGAGGCAGACAAAGGTTGATTTGCCTAAGGTCGTATAGCTGGTGAATGCCTGGGGTTGTATTTGAGCTCAGATCTTCCTGGCTCCAAGCCCAGAGCTCTGGTCATCATGCTGCTTCCCTGCCTCGGTATAAATGAAGACATTCCTTTTAGTAGTCTGTGTGATTGGTCATAGCCAACTGAAGAAAACACCAAACAATTAAATCAGCATAAAAAGTCTCTTGTAATTTCCATAATTTTCTCATTCTCAAAGATCACACTAACCTGGTCCTTTCAGTATCAGGGTCTTCTTCATGTTATCATTGCCTTTTGACAGTGACTTTTAAATATTGAGATGATGGTCAATCACAATCTGCTTCTCCTAGGAGATCATATCAACAAAGGTCTTTATAGCATTGGCACTCTTAAAATTATATAAACCCTAAAAGAATCTGAGACCTTTATTTCTCATTTCTTTTAAAGAAAACTGCCATTTTAGCTTAGTTCTTGAATATTTAAGAGAATGTTGTCCTGTTTGAGGATTCTAGAAACATTTTCTTTTCCTTCTTCCTCTTTTTTTCTATCTATCGAGAATAAAAAGAACTAATTATCCCATCTAGAGCTAGGAGAGATCTTAGAGGTCATCTAGTTTAAACTCCTCTTTTGACAGAGATGAAAACTGAGGCATTAGAGAAGTAAAATGACACGTATATGTATATATACATATACATACACATGTACATAAAAACATACATGTAAAATATGCAGTTGTTCAGTTATGTCTAACTCTTTGCGACCCCATTTGGGGTTTTCTTGGCAAAGATACTGTAGTTGTTTGCTATTTCCTTCTCCGGCTCACTTTACAGATGAGGAAACTGAAGCAAAGAGAGTTATTTGCCCAGGATCACACAGCTAGTAAAGGTCTGAAACCAGATTTGAACTCAGGTCTTCCTGACCTGACTCTAGGCCCAGCCCTCTCTAATCACTGTGCCATCTAGCTGTCCACATAACATGTACACATATGCATATATATGCTATTATTATTTTCACTATTTCATAGAGACATATTTGCGCAATGGTGAATAGTCCTGTCTGGCTGTGCAAGAGAGTGCATGACTTGGAGTAGTGAGAAATATGGCTAGAAATATGGGTTCGGGTGTTACTGTAAAGGACCTCCAAATGTTCCATCCTCTGGGCAAACTGGGTTTATCTTTGTTCCTGAATGTAGACTACATTTTCTTGCCTTCATGCCTTTGGGAACAATGTTTGTGTTCTATGCCTGAAATGTCTTCTGAAACTCTTTGACTATTGTACTCCTCTGTCTTTTAAAACTCAATCCAAATGCCACCTCTTCTATTATGTGTTCCTTATATTCCATCGCAGATAACAGCTTCCATTCTCAGACCTCATCTATCTACCACCTTGTTCTATAAATCCACCGGAGTTATGACACATTATCATGCAGAATAATTTTTGTCTTCCCCCCATTAGATTGTGGAGTTAATATAACAGTGGATGGCATGTTTTGGGCCTGGAATTTGAAAGAGTTCGATTGGATTCCTGCTTCTAACACTTACTTGCTGTGTGCATTAGGCCAGCTAATTTACCTTTCTTAACTTCAGTTTCTTCATCTTTAAGATGGGGTTAACGGTACCACATAAAATTGTTGTGAGATTCAAGTTAGGAGATATCTGGAAAGTATGATCTAAATGTCTGTTATTTTTATGGGAGCTAGGTCCTTACTGAAACTTTGTTACATCCTCAGTGACTAGTATGTTCACACATAAATGTTTGTCAAATTGAATTGTCAATGCTGCATTTACCTATGACTTCCTTGTCCTCTCTGAATTGTCAACACCTTTCTGTGGGACTTCATATTTTTATTACATTTTCATATTTTTAATAACTATCCAACTAGTTTCATATTCAAAGACAAAGAGCTTACTGTCCTCTAACTCAAGTATTCTGACTTCCTCTGGAATTAACCCTCTTCTTACCTTGAAAATAATAATAATAATAATGATGATGATGATGATGATGGTGGTGGTGGTGGTGGTAGTGGTAGTGGTGATAATTACAATTATTATTATAAAGGTACCCATGAAGTTATTTGTAAAAAAGAAGTTGCTTTTTACATTGTTATTAGGGGAACTGATGATGAGATAACTTGGAGAAAAGGAAGATTTCAGAGCAATTCAAGCTTTTTGGGGCCTAGTCCCATTCCTTGGCAGTCTTCAAACCCATGTCCTTCAATAGGGCAATAGGGTCCCTGATGAAGGTGAAGTTGTTAACATCCTATGTGCGGTGGACCCCTCACCCCAACATGACTTTACCTACAACACAAAATAGGATTTTTGTCTCTTCTCCTCATTTGCCAAAAGATAGGCTTGGTAAGCTTTAGATTCACGACAGTCCTTCTGTCCAAGCTCTCTAGCTCATAATAAGCTAGCAGCTTAGTGGCCTCCTTTTTTAAATTGGCTCAGAAGGCAGGCAAGCTTTACAACCCAAACAATCAATTTCACACTGCCGAACCCAATCAGGCTGGGTTGAAAGTGACCCTTTAAATTGAGTGTGAAATTGGGAGATGGCTCTCCCCCTTCTTCCGTCAGAGCCGGTGGAGAAGCCATCACTTCCTTTCGTAAGTGGGCGTCTTAATAGTTGTGCTGTTTCTGCAGACGGTATATGCTAAGAGAACTATGTATGCCTGGTTATGCAACTGGCTATGGGGAAAACAAAGCCTAGGCCATCTGGCCTCATGACTTGTATGTATAATGTCCAGATACTAATGCTTTATGCACTTGTAAATGTAAGTTGTGTCTCTCTCAGGGTCTGATTTTAATTTGGGTAATATTCCTGTTAATAATAACATCTAATTACAACATCCATTAAAAGTTAGTAACATTAATTTAACAGGGAGAAAATCTAATAGAGTTCTTAGAGCAGTATTGGCATTTTTCCATTAAATTAATGTTACAAACTTTTAAAAGGATGTCTTAAATAGGCATCGTTAGTGTTGGGAATATTAAACAAATTAAACTCAGGCCTTTAATATGAGGTGGGAGCCTATTTATGAATCTAAGAAAAGGTGTCTGTTGGGCCTTTCAACTCATTTAAAATGTTCAGTGGGAAGCATGGGAGGCTGTGTAAATGTTGCATGCAGGACCTGAGGACTTCCAGTCAAGTTCCAAAAGCAGTTGCATTTTTGGAGATGTTTCCTTGTGATTTGTTCTGGCCTTGCAGCCCTTGTTTGGTCCAGATGAACTCAAGAGTTGCCCTTTTGTATCCCTGTGGTAGTAGCAACTTACAGCCTAAAATTTTATGATCTATGCTATCTCTCATTATGTAATGAGAATTCTTGTTAAGGTGAAAGATAATAATCCATTAAATACTAGAAATAGCACTACTATTGTCTCATTCAGGTTGGTCAATCAGGAGGAGCATGGTATCCAAATGGGGCCAAAGATGCTGGTGCAGTTCTACAAAGGAGTAAGTAAAGTCTCAGCCACTCGGATCCTAAATAGGTGTGAATGGATATGGGGCAGCTAACTGGTACAGTAGATAGAGAGCTGGGTCTGGAGTCAGGGAAGAACTGAGTTCAAATATGGCCTCAGACACTTACTAGCTGTGTGAACCCGGACAAGTCACTTAACCCTGTTTGCCTCAGTTTCCTCATCTGTAAAATAGGTATAATAATAGCACCTACCTTTCCAGGTTATTATGAAGATCAAACGAGATAATAATTGTTGAATGCTGAGCACAGTACCTGGTACACAGTCAGTGCTACGAAAACAGTTTCACTGTTATTATTATTATTACAAGAAGGAAGAGGCAAAATAATTGTGGCTAACTCCACCAAAACCCCTTTTGACCGACCATTAGTCGAATAATACTAAATGTCTGCCTCCCTGTAGTTTTATTTCCTAATAGTATACGCAGCACGTGATTTTCTAGTTTCTCTTTTTAATTTTTAAATGTTTTAATTCCATTAGGGGTAGACAATGGCTTAGTTGCCATGTTGGACTTTTTGCAAAGGGTGGAAGGATATTTTATGCCTATGTCCCCTAAGCATTAGGAAACCTATTCTGTTTGACGTTTGTGGGACTCAGAAAATTTGTGTCTGTGATAAATTTCAACTCAATGTTCCACAAAAACCACACATTTCACATGGTTCTAAGAAGTCCATCAGACTCTCTTAAAACTTAGAGAAAGAAACGAGGTCAGTAGGAGGAATGAGTCTTGATCTCTTGAGACAGGAACAGCCCAAACTACAAACTATTAGAGTTTCTAGATCTCCTCTTTCGGTAACTGTCCATTTCCTCCCACAGATTACTCACATGTATTATCTCAGTAGCATCATCAAGTTAGGACTAGGGAATAAAATAATGATAGCTAACAGGTACCTTGCGCTTTAAATTTTGCAAAGCATTTCACATGTATTATCTCATTTGATTCTTACAACAGTCCTGTGAGGCTATGCTATTACTATCCTCATTTTAATGATGAAGAGACTGAGCCAGAGAAAGGTTAAATGACTTGCCCAGGGTCATATGGCTAGTAAGTATCTGAGGCAGGATCTAGACAGGTTATAATGGAGTATAGCAGGAAGCTACATTCTTTTAAATATCTATGGTTTGGTTTAGTTATGTCTTCACCATGAGCCTTTTTTCAATTATCAGAATTCAAGAATTTCAACAGTCAACTATTACACTTCATATATATTTATTTATTTTTAATGAGCAAGTTAGAAGTCTTATCAGGCTATTTTTTTCCCAATGGTGAAATTAATGTCTTCTATTCTGTTTTTCCATTAATTCGCATGTGATTGGCTATAAAAAATGTAACTCATTTCAGGCAATTAAGTATATTTCTGAAAACTGTTGTGTACTGCTATATGTTAATAAATTCAATTATTTTAAATGTCAGAGAAAATCCCCATTTAAAGAAACCCTGAATACTTGTGAGAAGTTAAGCAATTTTTTGTAATGTGAATTACCCTCCTCTAACTTATCTATTTCATAATACTAGATTTTCATCAAAGTTCTAGAAAATGTGAGTTATCTTTAAGTTGGATACATTTGTACTAAAAAAGTATGATAGAGTCATCTCACTTAAAATATGTATATATGTTTAAATTTTTTATATTATATATGTATGTATGTATATATATATATATTAAAGCATGCTTAACTTTATTGATAATCTCTGTTTCTTCTTTGGAGATATTTTTTCAGTATCATTTAAAAGCTGATAGAGTGATGGTTTTCCACAATGACGATTCAATGAAACAATTTTACTAGTTTGCAAAAAGACGTAAATCTGCATCTTTATTTTTATTGCTGTTTTTGCATTTAGTCAACTACCACTGTTAAGTGCTTACTCTGTACCAGGAAATATGCTAAGTCCTAGGGATACAAAGAAAGATAAAAACAGGTCCCTGATCTCAGAGATCAAAAGGGCAGCTAGGTGGTGCAGTGGATAAAGTGCCAGGCCTGGAATCAAGAAGACCTGAGTTCAAATTTGGGCTCAGATACTTACTAGCTGCGTGACCCTGAATAAGTCACTTAACTCTGTTTGCCTCAGTTTCTTCATCTGTACAATGAGCAATGAAGATCTTCTACAAAAGATGAAATCTGAGCAGAATCTTGAAGGAAGCCAAGAGATAGGGATGAAAGAGATGAAGATTGCAGGCATGAGAGATAGCCAGGAAAAAGGAAAGGGAACTAGGAGGAGATCCAGTGTGGTGTTTCATACAAAGTAGGACAGTGAAGAAGGATCCTAGAATATGTGGAGAGGAAGAGGCCGGTTTGTGAGGGATTTAACTAGCAAATGGAGCAATTTATATTTGATCCTGGAGATAAGAAGAAGTCCCTGGATTTTAAGTCTGTGTGTTTGAAGGAGTGATAAGATCAGACAGTACTTTGCAAAATTGCTTGAGGAGTTGTAAGTAGATTGTATTAGAGCAGAGAGAGTCTTGAGGCAGGGAGTAGAGCCAGAAGGTTATTGCAATAGTCCATGTGTGAGGCGATGAGGGCCTGAATCAGGATAGTGGCTGTGTGTAAAGAGAAGGGCATGTATTCTGATGTGGTAGGAATAAATAGTGATATCGAGCCCCTATAAGTTCTGAGGGACTTTTTTCCACTCCTACTCTCACAGATAAGTCTCAGGTCCAAGAATGTAGAACAAGATTGCATCTCCCTGCCTAAAGGTTCTAGAAAGCACTCCTGAGGAGCCAGAGGGGGTTTGTTTAACTTAAGCCCCCATTGCTATGCTCCTCCCCTACTACTTCCAAAGTTATCAGTTGAAAATTCTTTTAGTCAGTTAGCTTAAGTAGCTTTTAGAAAGGGGTGAGAAAGGGGTACAGAAAGAACATTTGGTACAAAATATTCCTCTCTCCTCACCCCGGCCCCCAGGTGTGACACATTCTCCAACAAGTACATGCACAGTCCAGGGGAAAGTGGGCTTAAGCTGAGCAACACATGTGGCAAAGGCAATGACTCATAGCTCGTTATTGCTGAAAATCTTTTTCTTTCCTCTGTGGGGTGTTTTAGAAGTTACTCTCTTCATGGTACAATTTCTTTTTTGAGCTCCTTATGAAGTCATTCATCTACATTCAGCCTCTCCTTGGGTCTCAGTGAAGAAATTGCCATGACCTGATAAAGGGATAGAGCAAAAGCCCCTATGGGAAATCCAACATTCTCTAGACCCTTTGGTGCTCACCATAATAAAAAAACAAACAAACGAACAAACAAAAACACCTGAGAAGATGAGAGGAACATTCTCTGGACCCTTTGAAGCTTTCAAGGCCCTCCTCTGGCCAAAGGGGAGCGCGGCAGAAAGGACACCTCCTTCTCCCCAAGGTATTTCCTCCTCAGAGATTTTACTGGAAAGCCAACTTACTCTAACCTTTCAAGTGACTCTTGTTCTAAGCTAGTTTTCTCATTTACAAATGGCTCTTAGGAGGTGTTGCCATATTTCTCAGCCCATTAGAACAAAGTAATTATGCAAAGTCAATCGGGTTCCAAGGCCTTTTTAAACTTAGTCTAAAACTTATGATTGAGACTGATTAATTGGGCATCTTATTCCTTGCATTAAGTGGGTAAATCGATCAAACCCGTGCTTACATATAAAATATTATTTAATATGAGAATATGCACTTAATTCTATTTGCAAGCATTTATTAAGTATCTCATATGTGCTGAGCACTCTGTTTGACCTTGGGTTTACAGTAAAAAAAAAATACTTCTTGGCCTCAAGAAATTTACATTCTAGTAGATAATAATAGTTTCCTTTGACAACTTAAGAAATGAAGTCAAATATACTTTTCAATGATAACAAAAATATGCAAAAGGTGCTTATGTCTTTCTTTAGGGAGACAAGAATTACCCAGAAGAAGAAAGAAGAAAGCAAGACACAATCTTAACCTGCTATGACTATGCAAAATGAGAATTAAAATCCTTGTGAAATCAATTTGGTAAGAAAATATTTGTAATTTTCTCCATAGAGAATATGAAGACATTGGTTAATATTTTCAGAATCAAGGTTTTCCAACCTGATTTTATGAAGTACCAAAATTTCAACTGCTGACAATGTATCAGCATTAATTTCTAGGTGTTACATTGGATAGAGAGGTGGGCTTAGAGTTGAGAAGACCTGAGTTCAAATTTCACTTCAGGCATAGAAGAGCTGCGTGACCCTGGGCAAGTCACTGTACCTCTGTTTGCCCCAGTTTTCTTCTCTATGAACTGAAGATAATAATAGCATCTATCCCCTAGGGTAGTTATAAGGACCAAATGAAATACTACTCAGGAAAATGCTTTGCAAACCATAAGGCATCACATAAATGCCGGCTATTAATAGTGAGAGTAGTACCCACAGAACTCTAGCCTTTCTCTTTCATACGTGGGCCTGCTAGCTAAAGTAATGCACAAAGAATAGAAATTCCCCCAAGAGACCAAAACCATCCACGATGCCTATCAACTTCTTCCAAAATAGACTTTTTTGTGGCACAGGAAAGACATTCTTCAACACCTCCAAAGAAGGGATCAGTACAATCAATGGAGCTAAGCTACTGTTAATTAGTTTGATCTGCTTTAATAACTTTATTCAGAAGGGGTAGAGGGGCAGGGTTAACTTTTCCTGCTGTCAGTAATACACCCTATAACAGTGGGGCACTCTATCAGCAATTCATCTGGAGGAAGTCATGTGGAAGCATTTCTGCATTGTTCCCACGAGCATTCACTTCCCCATTTGCATTAAACTAGTAAGGAGTTGCCACCAGTTTGGTTTCATACCTGTAAATCTTCTATTATGAAGTGAGAGTATTAAAGAGCTGCTTAAATAAATAACCCCCTCCCCAGATTGAACAAAGAGGAGCTCTAATGCAAATTAGATTAGTAGGGTTAAAACACACACACACACACACACACACACACACACACACACACACACACACACCCAGCAACAACAACTAAGAGTTTGTATTTCTCAAAAAGTTGCTTGTCAGTCTTTGCTCCTGACAGAAAGACTTTGTTTAAGGTTCCCTTTAGCTAGATAAATTTACTCAAACTAAATGAATAAATAAGCTGGGTAAAAAGATCCGTTGAATCCATTGTTTCAAAGCCATTTTAAATCAAAATCTTTCCCATTTTCTTGCTGACTTCTTTAGGAAAAAGACTTCAATTTTTATGACTCTAGATTATGTTTCTAATCACAATAATTATTTACAAGCATTTAATCAGTGAGTGACTAATCTGTTAAATGCCCAGTTTACTTCGTTATATAGCCATATTCCAATCAGAGAAAATGCAGGAAACTTCAAACTTAGTGTATTTTTTATGGGTATAGGGAGAAATTGTGAGGAAGTAGGTCCTGAACTGTCATGTTTAGAAAAACAAAACAGCTAAACTATTCAAGCCCTGGATATCTTGTTTCCATTTTCCATACTGTCTCTTGTGAATCTAGCATTTTTCCCATGAAATCTAAAACCCAATGGTCATTTGAAGATGCTACAAATAGGTCTAATTCTTCACCTCAGCTACATCTCCTTTATGTGAGGTCTGCTGTTTAATTTTCCTGCACTACATCATTTTCCATGTCTTTGTGGTGATACATGGGGAATTCATGCATCCCTAAGGAAAGAAGGAAGGCAAATCACTCATCATTTGGTTGGTCAGCAAATTTCTGGTGGGGGTGGGGTGAGGGGGAAGTATTTGAAGGGTAAGGACCACCTGACATAGGAAGATGCCCAAAATGAGTTGAATCATATTAAGTATTAGTCTTGTGGTATGATTTATCATGTCTGTGGACTTGTTTGATTGAAATTTTTATGTCAAAAACAACTGCTTAACTTGAAGGGAAAAATGTTTATGGGGGTGTGGAGTGGTGAAAGTGGGGGATGGTAGACGGGGTAAGGTTGGGAGTGAGAGCAAGGGCAGCAAATGAAGCAGAAAGCTGAGAATTTCCCTATCACTGAATGCAACTTTTTGCTCTCCCTTGAGAATAAAACTGGAGTCCAATCTACTTAGTAATGCAAGAGGTAGCTTGCCTATTAAGACCAAACAAAGAGTGTAGAAAAAAATAACTTGTCTCAATACAGCTCATTTGGTGGAATTTACACATTGCTGTAAATGAATTAAATTGTTAGATACTGAAGTGATATATCTCAATGCAAGCCATTCACTGAAAACAGCAAATACAATCTTGCTTCTGTTTTTTAAATGTACAACCCAGTTTAACTGGACATTTCTTTCTTTGCTTATCTTTCTGCCTATCTTGGAAAAACTCATTAACCAATTAAATGTTCTTTTAATTAGTACATTTCCTGATTTTATTCTGTCTAGGCAATATAGTTGTTGAAGCTTTTTTTTTTTATCTCTTGTCCTAGTCTGACACACCTGGTACTCCTATGCTCTGTTAACCCAGAACCCACCTCTGTGGTTTTGATGACAACAAGGACTTTATGTGTTCAGAGCACTAGATACTGAATGTGTCACCTAGTGGAAGCTCTGTCCAGGGAGGTGCTAGTTTTGCTTAGATATTCACAGGTACAAGAGACCTATTCTTCCATGCAGGTATAAATGAGTAAAGAGGATAATTTTGCAAACTGATGTAGATTTGCATGTGAAAAGTATGGTTTGATTGGCTGACTCTTTAGAATTTCCTGAGACAGAATCTCCCAGAGCATACACTATTCCCTGATTGGAAGTTAGCCCTCTTTGGAGGCCATTCAGTAAGTTACAGTTTCAGTATGCTGCCTAACAGCCTGGTGACCTAAGCCACAATGAAGGACTTAATTTGCATCCAGAAAAGAGCATAGCAATGGGAGAATCTAGCTCACTGAATCATTTCTACATGAATAAGCATCCTATAAAACCTCAGTTGAAGCCGGTGAAATAATCTGGGTAGGGTTGTGTAGTTTGCGATGAAGTTACAGTGTTACTCAGCGCTACTAAGTGACGGGTCTGGGACTGTAACCCAGGTCTTTTGACTTCTAATCCAGTGTTCTTACCATTACACCGGGTAACCTCTAAAATATGTATGAGTTGTTAGTCAAATATGAAAGTAATCTATATTGTGTATTTTTGTTAGAGCACTCCAGTGTTATATTTTTCTAAAAATATATGCTCTTAGGCGTACGTTTGTTACTTGGCATAGGAGGCGCAGGGGTCAGAGCTGGACCAGGAGTCAGAAAACCTGATTTCAAATCCAGCCTCAGATATTTCCTGGCTCTATGACCCTGGGCAAGTCACTTAACCTTGGTATACCTTCTTCCTCTGTAAATTGTATATAATAATAGCACCTACCTTGCAGGATTGTTGTGATAATAAAATGAGATAATATTTGTCAGTGTCATATAAATATTAGCTATTATTATTATCCTTAAATAAAACAATATTTACTGCTTCAATGTGGTCATACAATTTCTCACCCCTACATTCCAGTCCATCTAGGCCTTCTCATCTTGTGCAATTTCGGACAGTGCTCATTCAAAAATATTCTATAGATCATAGAATCCAAGTGATGGAAGCCTTCCTCTAGGTCTCTTAATATTTCATAGATCTCGGGGAAACATTTGCCTTGTCTATATGCCATCTTTTGTTATCGAATAATAATACTGGTTTAAACTGGTCTGAACTGGATTTGACTAGTCTGAACCAATTAAAACTGATCTGAACTGGGTTGGACTGGTTTTAACTGGTTTAGACTGCTTTGAGGCAGCTTAAATGGGTCAGAACTGTTTTTAACAGGTTTGAACTGGTTTAAACTTGTCTAAGCTGGTTTGAATTGGTTTAATCAGAAATTGGAGGAAATAGGCTGAGGGTTTTGGAGTAACTTGCCAAGGTTCAGCCACCATGTAAGTCTAAGGAAAGATTGCGGCTCAAATCTCTCTGACTCTAAGTCCAATAAAAATGATTTACTCATATCTGAAAGAGACTCACCTGAATCCACAAACATTCCAGCTTTAGTGATTTGACCAAAGTATTCCAGTTTTAGTGCTTTGCTCTGGGTTCAGTTTGCCAAGGTTTTGGATGGGCCTTGCTCATAGTGCTGTTGCTGCCTCAGGATGATTCCTGTCCTATCATGGAAAGTAACTGGAGATAATTGAAAGAGGAAAAAGGGAGGGGAAGAAGGATGAGACTGCTCCTCCAAGTATAACTGTGGTTGTTGGATATTTCCTTCCCTTTTCAGGAAACAAAACAAAACGAAATGAAAAACAAACAAAAAAAAAACCTGTTGTCTATATCAAATGATTTTCTCTGTTGGAAAATTTCCTTGAAAAGAACTAAAGCTGAAGCCTAATGTGGAGAAAGCTTGGATGACCATGCCTGGTCTCTCTCTTCTCTTCACGTCTCTCAGCCTCCATCTTTCTCATTCCCTATAAACAGAAGACAGAAAAGGGGACCAGGTAGTGACCACACTTGTACTCTCAGAGCTTTAGTAGGGAATGGGGAGTGAGTATAGAGACAAGGAGGGAAGAACAGGGTTAGGGGCAATTTCTCAAAATTCCCAGATATCAGATTCATATTATACATTTGGTATTTAATTTCTTTTCCCCTTAATGGAGGTCTGGTCACAAGTGATAATGTTTAAGTTGATCAACATCTTTGCAGGCCAATCACTATAAGAATGAAGAAGGCTGCTTCCCCTATTTAGAGGTAGGCTCCCCACAGCAATGAACTCAGTCTGGAACTGAATGGTTGGGTATAGGATAGGATAAGTGAGGTCACCAGTTCATTTGCTCCTCTCTTTGGGCCCCCAGTGTTAGATTTATCAGAACTTTCTAATGAGATGCTATGAAATTAACACAGTAGGAATCAAACAAATTAGGTATGTTTGTGACCACATGCGCGTTTGTTGTAAATGTGTGTATTCCTATCAACAAAGCTGAGTGGCCCAAGGTGGCAGGATGACACTCTCTATGATATGGAACTGCCTCCTTCTTTGAGGACCAGGAGCTGGCTGTGTCCCACCAATTAAGTCCCAACAGAAAGGGTCCAGAAGGGTTCTGGGCAAACAAGAACATTAAGTGGGTCCTGTACTACTGTGTGTGCTCAAAGATAGGTCAGCTTCCTGAGTTCCTGGAAGACCAGTTTTGAGCACCTAAGCCAAATATGCCTCACTCTTCCTAAGAAGGAAGAAATGTCTTTTTGTGGTGACACTGGGTCTCAGAAGGATCATCTTTCCCAATCTAATGTGTATTCAATGGGAATCATGTTTATTTGGGGGTAGCTATGTGACCCAGTGGATAGAATGCAGGGCCTAGAGTCAAGAAGACTCATTTTTCTGAATTCAAATCTAGCCTCAGACACTCATTAGTTCTGTAACCCTGGGCAAGTCACTTAACCCTGTTTGCTTCAGTTCTTCATCTGTAAACTGAGCTGGAGAAAGAAATGGCAAACCACTCCAATATCTTTGCCAAGAAACCCCCAAAATGGAGCTGTGTAGAATCAGACATAACTAAAAAAAGACTGAACGTATTTATTTAGACCAATGAGAGCCCCCAAATGAGGTTGTCCTAAAGACACCAACAATTCTCCCTCATCCATACCCTCAAGGCTTTAGGGAAAAAAAAACTCATTTATTTTCATTTATAGAAATTCTGTCTTCTGAAGTATATGGTGCAAGTGTTATTATCCCCATTTTGCAGATGTGAAAACTGAGGCTTGGAAAATTTAAAAAGCTTACCCCCAGCTAATATTGTGAGAGTCAGGATTCAAATACAAGTCCACAACTCTTTTCACTCTATGTCCTATAATCAAACTCCTTTTCTGGTTAAGCATGTCATGAATAATGCTTTCAATGACACTTCTTACATTTGAATCACTGTATGCTATTGCATACATTGCCATTTAATGATGCATTGCATCATTAAATCAGATGCTATAGCCTACTTAATCTACTACACATTTTTTTTCATGGCCTTTGAGTTGTGTTCAGCTTTAAGTCTTCTGAGATCATGGAGTTCATTCATTCAGCAAGCTTTTATTAAGTGTTGACTATGTGTCAGGCATCATGCTAGGTGCTGAGCATATAATAGGAAAAATATTTTCATGATAGGTAGCTTCACTATAAGAAAATTGGCTTTAAAAAGTTGTGTTTTTGTGGCTGGGAATAATTTAAAATCACTGAAAATGGCACCGTGTCATTCCCAAACATGAATCTTTCTACTCTACTATTTAATTCTGGACTTTGTTGGTATCTCTGATACCTAGTCACAATGGAAGTTCTGAGTGACTAACTCTCTGTGCTGCCCCTGCAAATTCATATCCTTATATGAGCAATATGCATTCTTTGTCCACATAGTTCTTTATGACTACCATCATTTGGATTTGGGAAAATATTTTTTTAAGCTTATGTTATGTAGGATAAAGTTAATTAGGTTTGACAAGCAACCTCTGTATCAACTTCTTCAGAAATATGTTGCGTTTATACTAGATTATCTTATAGTTATAACCTACCTAATTTACATGTTCATACACATAAAGAGAAAAAACATTACATAGAGAGAACTATAAATAAAATATTTGGATAGATTCGTATTCCTTTCCTAAGATATGGCACAGAAAAAATACAGCAGCTAAGCTTAGAAGAGTATTCTTTGCTATGTAATGACACTTTGTTTAACTGCTAAGGTTCAAATAAGCTGTGCAACATAATACATAAATTAGCACAATGCTAAAAACAAATGCAAATATTTGTATATCATGTTGTATAATCAATGCAGTCAAAACTTGAATGCTGCTTTGCTAAGCATGTCTGAATTTAATTAAAAGAGCACAAAATAGAATCATCATGCTTAAACATTAGAAACAATCTCAATAAAATGTACCAACTATCTTCTTTGTGTTAAAACTCTCTCTCTCTCTCTCTCTCTCTCTCTCTCTCTCTCTCTCTCTCTCTCTCTCTCTTTCTGTCTCTCTCTCTTTCTGTCTCTCTCCCCCTCTGTCTATTTCTGTCTCTCTGTCTGTCTCTCTCTCCCTTTCTGTCTCTCTCTCTGTCTCTGTCTCTGTCTCTGTCTCTGTCTCTGTCTCTGTCTCTCTCTCTCTCTCTCTCTCTCTCTGTCTCTCTCTCTACCTCCCTCCCTCCCTCCCTGCCTGCCTCCCTGCCTCTCTTTTCTTCTATCTCCCTTCCTCCCTCCCTACCTCCTGCTTCTCCCTCCCTCTCTCTCCCTTTCTTTTTCTCTCTCTTTTCTCCTCTCTCTCCTTCTCCTTACCCCTTCTCTCTTCTATCTATTTTAGCAATAGGACATTGATTATTGTTTCTAGTGCCTTCACTTATACTGATAGATTAAAGGTATCCAAAGGGCCATCTGTACACTTTATCATTTTCCCTACTGTCCTGGAAATTTCACACATCTGGTTTCCTTCGGCTTCTCATAGTTCTCATTCATGAATGTATATGGTTATGTCCTGATCTTCCAGGAAGTTAATTAAGATTTAGTTTAAAACTTTTTTTTTCTAAAGGGCAAAGATTTGGTTTTATGCAATTTTGGCCCCTGGGGCAACTATTCAAATAAGCTTTTATTCATTTCTTTGTTTTGTATGAGTCATGTAGGCTGTTGTGCTCTGTGCAGTGGTCTCAGAAAGGTCATTGAGGACATGCTGGTAGTAAGGGATGATATAAACAGTCATCTAAAAGTCTAGTAAATCAATCATAATTAACACTGAGTTGTTTCTTGCATTTAATGCCCCTGGAGAAAAAGGTTAGTCAGAAGGATCAGTGGACAATGTGCAGATATGGAAGACAACAGGTTTCATCACTCCAGCTCCCTCCAAGGGATGCTCAGAGTTTGAACTCATTAGCATCAGCATCAACATTGTTGGAAGGTCAGCATTAGAGGGCAACGTAAAAAGGTCATTTGAGAGATGTGTTTCTGAGAAAATTACCTTTTTGGACAAGTTAAAGAGTCTGAATATGAAGTATGTATACTATCTGTTGGAATTCATATTTGGATGTACCCTTTGAATTTATTTACATAATGATTCATTTGAAAATATTTGCATGAATCAGTTTGATTAAACTCACTTATTAAGAGAGCTTACTAGGTACAGTGAATTTTATTAGGGTGAGGATATAATAATAAATGATATTTATATAGTGCTTTACCTACATTGTCTCATTTGATCCTCACAACAATTAATAAATGAATGAACAAAGAACTTAGCATGTGCTAAGCACTGTGCTAAGTGCTGGGGATATAAATTGAAAATCAAAACAGTCTCTGCTCTCAACCAGCTTACATTCTAATGAGGGAGACAATACATAAACAAGGTTTTAACTTTGAGTCAGATGGAAAGGTCCCGTGGTCCTTAGTTGCAGCAGCAAAACAGATGGAAATGGCCATTCTTTAATATAATTTCCACTGATAAAATCATACCAGTTGCTAGTATTGAGTCATTTGACAGAGCCAAGGACTTATTTTGGGGGTCTTCAATAGATGTGGCTGTTAACACCTGCAGCAGCAGTTGCCAGGCTTCATCTTGATGGGTGTGACTTCCAAGGATAATGACTGTGGCCACCGAGCTGGGAGCATCAGTTCTTCCCAAAGCTCTTAGATTCAAGATCCTAGGCTATCTACATCTGGGCCAAGGGGAGATGATGTTCAAGGTACTGGTGGTGGTTTAATTTAGTTAGCACATGCTGCCCTCTGTTTCCTTCTAAGGGTACCTAGCTGCTTCAGCCAGGTTGTCTTGTTGGTTCTGTGTACAGAAACTGGTGAAGATGGCTAGTCCCTTCTCTACAGGAGTCATATTTCCAGATGATGACAGTGAGGGCTGGGCTGGAAACAGGACTCACAATGATTGTTAGTTAAGTGCTATGGCTACTTATCCCATTTTACAAATGAGGCTCAGTCTTTCTCTTCTTGGAAAGCAGATGAGTTTCATCACTGGAAAATATAGGATGATCTGAAATGTTAGTACAGTTTTAATCTTTAGTATCCTAAAACTATATTAAAACTTTGGAGACATTCTGTAATGTATTAATACACATACTATTACAAAAAATGTTTACTGTTGAAGATGATTTAATCATCAATATGCCAAAGTTATCTCATTAGAAGTCTGGTTCCCATGTAATGTAGAATATGAGAAAACCATTATAGCAGGCTCTGGTGTATGCATAAGCATAGATTTAACTGTTGCAGTTTTCAATAGTTGTCCTTATTATTAAAGCATCTCAGATACATTTCTTAACTTTTCATCATGTATCGTGTAATATAATGTCATATTGCAAAATTCCTTCTCTGTTTTGAAATTTCTGCAGTCCTGGAAACATTTTGCATCTCAGTATAGAAATATATTTACCTGAATTCATCATTTCCTCAGTGGGACAAGACTTTCAGGTCCACTGGAAGTAAAATTTTTTTTAACAAGTCATATATAACACTAGTTACCCTAGCTCCCACTGCCTGAAGGCCAGGTAGTTTACATTTCACTCTTCTCTCCAGGGCTCTCATGCCCTTAAGGGGAATTGAAGGTGGGGCAATTGAAGGGCTAGGCTTTCTGCCAATGGCTCTAACCCCCACCAAAAGATGTTCTCTTACTTGTAGGATAAGGACTCCTGTGCCCCAGTTCTGTTTAGCCACATATGGTCAGAAGAGCTTTTACATAGAAATATTTACTTCAGAAGGTATAATCACAAATATGCAAGATTACTTCTTCAATGGGTGAGAGGCATCTTCATCCCCTATCTCCTTTGATTGATTGTTTGCTCCCCCCCCCCATCCTTGGACCATCTCATTTTCTGGGGAAAGGAAGAAGATTAAGTTCATAGCTTAACTTGGTTCTTATAGAGCAAGTTCCAGTGCCAAATCCAAAACCCACCTTCGGTTTGAGTTTCAGGCACCCCTGTTTCTCGGGGCTTCCATGCCAAGCTGACTGGCTACACCACCTCACCTATGATTCTGGCTCTTAGGTCTCCCAGGTTTCATGGGTATCATCTCTGGCATCTGAACCTGAGGAGGATAAATAACACAAAACAAACACCACCAAATCCAATACTCAGAGCTAGAGTAAAAGAGGAAGCAGGGGAAGAAAGACCTTCTCAACAGTTCTATTCTTGGCATCCTTGTTTGGGCTAAACTGGAGTTTTCACCCTCTGGATTCCGCAGAGAAAAGTGGCCAAAAAGAAAGTACCAGAAAGGGAGAATGGATCAATTTTGCCATGTTTAAAGTTGCAGGCAATAAAAGGAGGTTACCCCTACCCAAATGGTAGAGGATGAAGATGCCTCCATGATAGCCCATCTGGAAAAACCTCTAAGGTACCTCAAGAGTTCTGCCACGTTAGGTAAACTGGGTATGCAAAGACATGCCAGGAATATACATATATATATACACATACATACACATGTATGTATACATACGTACATACACATACACATGCATACATATATACACACAATGTATATCTATATATGTATGTATATACATATATATGTATACACACATATATAATACTTTACAGCTTGATAAAGATGTACTAATCTTATAGGCTTATCTCAACATTTTGTGATAATGCTTTTTTATGGCTTTAATGAAAAATTACTTTCATCAGTAAAAAGAATACTTTTCTAATCTTTGTTACTCAAGTTTTTGAATCTTCTTTTAAGTCTTGCTTGTGAGAAGTGATTTTTCTTCATAGCAACAGTTAACAACTATTTTTTTAAAAAACTGGCCTCACTGTTCTTTCAACCTCAAGAAACTCATGAGTTACTTTAGAGGAATAAACAGCATCCTCTGCAGTTTCTAGGCCCCTAGGAATGTCTTTTCTTATTTTTTCAGGACTGATTAGGTGAATTTCAATAGTTTGTCTGTTCTTAGCATTGGTTTTGTTTTTAACTATATATTCCTTTGTACTTTGTGGTTTATTTCACTGTGGACTTGAATGATTCTTGAAATGCTTGCTTCCCTCTACCAGCCATTTCTGCAATATCTCTCACAGTTTTTGAAGAGTGCTCTTCAAAACTACAACTTTTGTATGTTTCCTTGGAGTAATAACCATTTTTAAAAACAAGAGAGTTAAAAGCACAACTAAAGAACAATGAAACACATGTGTATTATGAGAAGTCCAGCACTGAAGACAGAGAATTAACTAAAGGTGGAGAAATCAGCTCAATCTAGTGCCATCTTGTCAAGATTATATATTCAAGAACCAGTCAAGTGTCAATAGACACACAAACAAATGGCCATTGCCAGGACAAAATGAAACTATTTCAAAATTATTTCTTGTCCCAAGTAACTCACATACAACCATAAGTATGAGAGGTAGAATTTGAACCCAGGCTATATGACCTCGAAGGCAGTGATCTTTCCACTATGCGATGCTGCCTCCTTTTATGTATTTCCTATATGTACCTGCCACATTTGAATTCATATAGAATATATGTGTCCATTTATTATCAGCCATACTCTATTTGAATCTCTTTGAGCATAAGGACCATGTCTTATTTCTCTTTGTATTTACCCTGAACCTGACAGAAAATAATGCCTCGTATTCTGTAGGAGCTTCCTAAATGTTTGGTTTTTTTTCAGGGCATTGATTAGACTTCTTTATCCTAAGCATCCATCATACCCAGGCATAATGTTTGCACTTTCCAGTTGGAGACTTGTGAGCTCATTTAAATGACCATGAGAGGCAGTGTGGTATAGGGGACAGACTGCTGGATTGAGAATAAAGAAGACTTGGGTTAAAAGTTCATTGCCCACACCAGTTCTGTAGCTGGGCAAGGAATGACCTCTTTTTGCTTCAGGTAACTTCCTAGGATTTAACAGGTAGGATGTTAAGTTTCTTAAATCAGTGGTTGTTTAATTTTTGTCCATTATATCCCCAACAAGGAACATAGTAGGCCTATTGAATTCAATTGAATTGACTCGTAAGTTATGCTTGGGTTGTATGCAGTATGCTGTGGTGGTGGTGGTGGTGGTGGACTTCCCCACATTGTAGAAATCACAGATTCTTCTTTTATTTGAGTAATAACATGCTATAATGATCCAGGGACATCCTTGGGTGAAGTTCTGCCTTGTTTGGAAGTTGCTAGCCTTTTGTTTGCTCTTCCTCAATATCCTTCCAGAGTTCTGCCTCTGAATATTTTTCCCTTCCAGCTGTAGGGCTTGGAGCTAATGATTTGACATGAAAGTACTCTATTTCTATCACATTTTTTTCACCTGTAATTCTCTAAAGCAGGGTTACCCAAACAAAGTCTCCTAAAAATATAATAATTTCAGGCTTTGAAGAGGAAACATACAAAGGTATAACTTGAAGGCAATGAGACTGATTTGGGTGTGTGGTTTGTGGAATCAGTCTCCTTACAGTCTAGTTGCCCCTTTTAGGAAATGTAAATTACATTGGTTAAAAAAATATGTCCAAGTAAAAAAAAAAAGGTGTGTGTGTATGGGGGGGGGAAGGGTCTGTACCATCTAATTATAATGAAATTATATTAATTATAACTTTAACAAAAATTCTTAAAATATGATTTCCTAATTTTGCCAATTTTTTTAGTGAAAAGGGATGTTGCTATTTATACTAGATAAAAATTCTCAGAATAATTTCATGGGGTTACAGATGAGGAGAACTTGGCTCAGGTTAACTTGGATGGAATCTCTCCCCTCACTTTTCTACTCACCCAGACACAAAGGCACTATTCAAAGATCCTCCACTGGACCCTGATTCCACTTTTATTTGAACCCGTGAAACCTCATGAACCCGAAGGCGATTCAGTAAAGCTGAACCAAACTTCCCACTAGAGTTTTCAATGTTGGTCTGCCATATGGTCGTGGATCAAACTGGAACTCATAAAGAAAGCCAATGGACATGAAACCATATGAGCCGAAACCACTGAACTGTTCAATGAAACCCACATGAATGAGAAATCTCTGCCTTTTGCAAAGTGCTAGTAACATGCTCCGTGATACTTATATGGAGGAAGTTATGGGAACACTTTAGGAAAGATGTGTTGTATGGGTGTTGTAAAGTTTTAATTTTATTTTTATGGCTGCTTGTTTCAGATGACCCTGTTACTCAGTTTCTCCTTTCTGTTTTTCCTCTTTGAAGTACATTAGCAACCATGGAGACAATGATATCATCAGACTTTGGGTGCTTAATAATGTCCATGGAAGCCTTATAAAGGCTTACAATAAAATGTTTTGTAGTTTATGCCATGATTTGGTTAAATTTACGTGCTTATGTGATTTCTGTCTTGGCTAGATATAGGATACTGTCTGTGTATATGCAATATATATGGGGGGATGGCCAATCTAAGTCCACCGTATTAACTTCTATGTTTACATCTGGGTAATTTAGACAAAGCTTTTTTCCTCCACTGTAAATCAGTAAATAAGGCATGTTATAGCTGTGTGAAGAACACTAAAATATTTAATAGGCTGGCAGTGTTTCTGTAATAAACTGGTGCTCTGTTCTCTAGCAAGTGTACTTGAGGCTTTCCCTGGTGCTAGCAAGGCCTATATGTGCATATATTTCATGAGAGAGAGTTACTTTCCCTCACTGAAAGAAAGAAAAACATTCATAACAATTGAGTGACATTTAATATACTTACTTATTAGTTTTTAGACTCTTTTTATTGTTTGCCTCGTGTTATGTTTCAAAAGTCTGTTTCATATGATATTGTCTCAAATATGCTACTGGATCGGCCATTGGAAGGTGGTTTTTACAGCATGGATTGACTGTACTACCTTCGATACTTTTTTATGGAGAGATTTTGCTTCTTTAATCTACACTTTATCATCTGCAAATTTGAAGTTCTATCTAATGAGCACTTAAAATTAGGTTTGTAGCCTTAATTATCATCTGTTCATCTGAACACCTCTTAACACTAGGCTTTTAAAAATATATTTTTATAATCATATAGATGCAGAGGAAAGAAATCAAGTGACAAGAAAAAAGATCATAGTCTGACGTGTTAAAACACTGAGTTATTGTTTTAGTTTAACTGCTACTTGATCAATTTGTATCCCTAGTGCCTCATGTGTTGTACTAGGCACTAGGTCTTAGACACCTAATAAATATTTATTGCAGAGGAGTGAATGCTCTATCTCCTCATCACCATCATAAACAGAAATGTTATTGAGCATTCTTTTTACTTTCTTGGGACTTTGCTGGAGAATATCTGTGTTTCATAAAATGACAGATGTCTTTTTAGCTGCCAGAATGCTATCTTGGGTTCATCTTTGACTCCTGATCCCTCTCACCCCATAAATCCAATCAATTGCCAAATATTGTCATTTTTATCTTCACAACGTCTATGTTTATGTTCCTTACTCACGATTCACACAGCCACCAACCTGATTCAGGTCTTCATCACCTCTTGCCTGGAGTATTGAAACTCAAATTGTTCTTCACTCTTCAAGTTTCTCCCCACTTGAATCTATCCTCCACTTAGCTATCCAAGTGTTTTTCCTAGAGTGCAGGTCTGGGACTACTCAATAAACTCTAGTGGCTCCCTGTAGTCTCCAGATCAAATAGAAAGTCCTCTGTTGGCATTTAAAGCTCTTCACAACCTGACCTCCTTCCATCCTAGTCCTCTTTTGCTTTCCTCCCCTCCATGAACTCTACGATTCAGTCATATTGGCCTATTTGCAGTTCTTTCTGATTGGCTCACCACCCTCCACCTCCTTTGTCCATACCTTTGTGCTGGCTGACCCCCATTTCTGGAGTGCTTTTCTTCTTCATCTGTGTCTTAGAATTCTTGGTTTCTTTCTAGGCTTAGTGAAATTCTGCAGGTGATTTTCTTTGTTCCTTTGTTGCTAATGTCTTCACCTCAAAGGTTACTATCTACTCTCTCTATACCTTATATTTACCTATTTATATTCATGTTGTGTTCTCCATTAGAATGTAAATTCCTTGAAGAGAGGGATTGTCTTTTGTCTTTCTTTGCTTAGCACAGTGCCTGGGACATAGTAAGCACTTAACAAATATTTCCTTGATTGATTATGATGAAGTTGCTAGGAAGATATAGTCTGCCAAAGAGGTGTCCTCAAAATCATATTTGGGCTCTCTCCAATACAATGCAACCAGGAACATACTTTCACTGTGGAGCTCATTGCTAGAGTAGAATAGAAACACACAGTTCCATGTAGACAGAAACACATTCTTTAACCATGACAGGAAAGGAATCGGTGACCTATAAACTCCGACATTTCTAGGCAGCCAGGTAGTATGATAGAGTTTGGTTAGGGTTCAGGAAACTGGGAGTTCAAATCTTTCTTCAGGCACTTAGTGGTTGTGTAACTCTGGACAAGTCACTTAACTGCTTTGTATGCTTTACTTTCCTCATCTATAAAATGGAGATAGTGGTAATGGCACCTACCTCACAGGGTAAAATATTATGTGTGTAAACATATAATGTGTGTAAAGGGCTTTGCAAGCTTTAAAGCATAAAATAATGATCATTATATTTTTATTGCCTGTTCTCTTCTAATGCCCTCACGAAGGATGACCTGGATGTGTGTAAAGATTTTTCTCAGAAAAATTTGATAAAAATGAGAAAGGAGTCACATAGGTTGGTAGCTAATCATATTCTCTTGGCCTCTATTTTTACTTGTAAAGATTTTTTTTAACACAAGTGAAATGCTACATCTATCCTTATTCAAATTTACCATATTAAAGTTGTTTCAATGAATACCCAGTCAATAGCGCTCATTATTTTCTCCTGGATAGATAGCTGTAAACAACTTCACCTACAATCTAAACCTTCTTTATATTATTTTTTCCAGGCTGCATACCCTGAATTCCTTCGAAGACCCTCAGATGGTATAATTTCCTGTAACTCTCACCACTCTGGTGACTCTTCGCTGGGTATGCTCCAGATTGTCAGAGTCCTGCCTAAAATGTGATGGCCAGAACAGAACCCAATACTTTAGAAGTGGCTGACCAGTGTGGAATAGAGCCACAATACCACTTCCCTTGTTTTGGACCCTCCATCATTTAACTTTTCTGAAACTCAGTCCTCTCATGTGTAGAACAGGTGTTATAGTGGTTGTACTTCTTCTACCAGAGAGTTATTGTGAAGAAAAGTCTTTGTAAACCTTCGAATGAGGTATTATTACTAATAACAGTCTTGGAATCAAAGCCAAGTCCAGCTCCAACACTTACTAGCTGTTGCAACAATTAGGCTAGTAGCTGCTGTGAGGGTGAAAGACCAACACAAGCCCAATAATAAGAACCCTGCCAGCACAGATTCTTTTGATCTGCTTTACTAAGGAAAGCAACGTTAAGGGTTTGATGATCTTATTTCAATCCAACACACAAATATCATTCACTTAGTCCAGGGGGAAAAGCTAGCATTCTGAATTTCAGAGCAAATACAAACAAATTACAAACATACATTATAAACAGACCAAATACAATTCATCGTTACCAAGAAACCATCAACATCTGGGTTGATGAGCTGGGAGGCCCTTAGAATGGCTGCCCAGAGTCCCACACCTCCACTCCTCCAAGAGTGAGAGCCTCAAGCAAGCAACTCTGTTCTCCCTTTTTATACAGTCTTTAGATGTCATCAAACATCAGCTGAGCAACGAGAACGTAGGCTCCTACTATTGGCTCTGGTCTTAGCAACTCCTCTTAGGACCCTGAGGGCTTCATACCCACATGGGCTCAGCACCTACTAATTAGGAGTTTGGGCCTGGGGCTTTGCACCTAGTAAGGCTCAATCAAAGACACAATTAATTTAGCATTCTAGAACAGTAAAAAAAAGTCCCAACTTAATTAATATTATACTGTCTCTGTGAAATTATCTCTCTGAGGCTTTTTCTCCTATGTAAATTGTAGAGAATAAGCCTTTGTGAGAAAAAAAAAATGATAAACCTAAGAGTTCTATAAATGTGACTGATGATTCTTGAATATTCATTGGAAAATTACGAGCTGAAAAAGTCAAGTGAATGAGAGTCACATAATCATTCTCTTACTTAGAAATACAAAAAAAGAACTTGTGAGCTGCTATGTATGATCATTCATTTATTCATTTATTTAGATATGGGACAGCTATTTATTTTGCCCATATACAAAAAACAATTCCTAAAATTCCAAAAACTGGGATGAGACAAAATTGTGAAACTAGCGTGGTTATTCTTGGTGGATTGTGCTTTTGTCCTCTTTCAAAGCAGAAATACTTTTTCTGCCCTCACAGAATCAAAACTACCCTCACATTTACAAACCCATTAAAATGCCCATAAGTAAACTATAAAGTCTATTATTTCCCTATTTTGTAAAGTTGAAAATCTGAGCTGATCGTCTGAAAGCAGGAAATGAAAATAAGCATTTATACGGCACCTACTCTGCGCCAGGCCCATACTAAGTACTTTACAAATATAATTTTATTTCATTTGATCCTCTTGACAACCTGATAAAGTAGGTGCTGTTAGTGTTCATTTTAGGGTTAAGGAAACCGAGACTAAGTGACTTGCCCACGATTACACTAGTAAATGTCTGAGGTTAGATTTGAACTCAGGTCTTCTGTCCCCAGGCCCAGAATTCTACTCAATCCACCATGTCACCTAGCTACCTTGGTGAACCTTCATATTCCTAGCACAGGACATCTACATAGCACAGATTCTTATTAAATGTTTATTGGATTTGAGCTGTAGACAAGATGGGGAGTGGGCCAAAGAAGGGATATAAGAGCTGCAAGATTCTGAATCTTTGAGGTCAGGCTGAACAGTCATGCCAGTTTTGGTATTATAACCAAATCATCTTTGTGGTTGGCTTTAGTCTCTTAACTCTCTCTGTTTTTGTCATCTCTCTCTGTCTCTCTCTCTGTCTCTTTCTCTGTCTCTGTTTCTCTGTCTCTCTCTCTCTTTCTCTGTGTGTGTGTGTTTCTCTCTGTCTCTCTCTCTCTCCCTCTGTTTCTCTCTCTCTCAATAGTGAGTAAATTCAGTAATATAGGTAAGTGACTCTGTTTCCCAAGTTGCTTTGGCAGCAGATACTTGGCTTGAGATAGTGACCGGACAGTGATTAGTACTCTGAAACTACTCTTCCTCATATCATGTCAGTTTTATTAAGAGTGTTTATTTCCCTGACATTTTAACTTATCAATCATTATTAAAAACTTATTAAATCTCTACTACGTATCAAGTACATTCTAGGAACTGAGAATACCAGTGCAAAGTTAAGACAGTCTCTCCCTTAGGGGATCTTCCTGTTTAGATTTTGGCTTTAGTATTCCTACCACTGCTCCTGGCATGGAGTAGGTGCTTAATAAATATCAGTTGCTTGATTCTACTGGGTAGATGTGTTATGTTCAGCAATAAGTTTGTATATGACATATTCAGAATAAAAGCTTACATTTTGGGGAGTCATGGGGAATGACAGCTGGAGAACTGAGGAAAAGAGTTCTTGAAAGAGATGCCACTTGAGATGAGCATAGAAGGGAGCTCCAGTTTCTAAGAAGCAAAGATGAGGATAGAGAACATTCCAAGCATTGGGGGGTGGGGGGTGGGGGGGTGGGGCTGGGGGCAGACTGTGCAAAGATAAAGGCCAGAATGCTATATATAGAGAATGGTCCGAAGGAAAGTTCAGCCGGAGGGTAGTGTGTGAGGTAGACTAATGTGTAATTAGCCTGGAAAAGGGGTCTGGAGACAAATTGTGAAAGGCTTTAAATACAAACAGAAGGACTTTGCATTTGTTCTTCAAGACAATGGAGAACCAATGAAGATTCTTGAGCCGGGAAATGACATGGTCAGACCTCTATTTTGGGAATGTTACTTTGACCTCTATGTGAAGGATGGGTTGGAGAAGAAAAACAAGCATTTATTAAGTGCCTACTCAGGCACTGTGCTAAATGCTTTTTGAATCTTATCTCATTTTATCCTCACAATAGCCTTGGGAGGTAGATGCTATTCTTATCCCTATTTTATAGATGAAGAAATTGAGGCAAACAGGTGAAGTGACTTGCCCAGGGTCACACAGCCAGTAAGTATCTGAGCCTGGATTTGAACTCAGGTCTTTCTGCTTCCAGACCCATTACTCTATCCAATGTGCCACCCAGTTGCCCTAGGCAGATATGTGTCAGGAAAATATAAGGAAGACAGAATAATCAGAAGAAGGGGCTGGTCGCCAGTGAGGATGAGTCCTGAGAAAAGGGCAGAAGATTTTAAAAGACTGGACAGTGAGGAGATTGTTAAGGTTGTTGTGTAGAAGGCAGTTTCAGTTGAGTAGTGCGGAAGGAAGCTGAACAGTGAATGACTGAGACGAGTTTGAGACATAAAATTAAGGCAATGACTATAAACAGCTTTTTTTTCCTATAAATTTTGCAGTGGAAGAGAGAAGAAACAGGCTATTCCCTTGAGAAAGTGGTAATATCAAGTGAAGGTTTTTATTTTTGTTTTAGAAGGCAAGGAAGCAACCAGTGGATAAAGAGCAGGTTGAAAACTAGAGAGATGATTGGAGAGGCAAAATCCCAGAAGAATAAAAGGGAGAAAATCTAAGGTAAAATGTAGATGGTTGGCATGATCCGTATGGTCCAGTGCAGGTTCCCTACCCCTGGGCCAGTGTAAAGAACATTGTCTGTGGAGTCAGTGCATCTGGATTCAAATTCTTCCTCTGACTCTTACTGTCTGTATGACGGGTCACTTAACTTCCCTGGGTCCTAATTTGTAAAATTTAGGGGTTGGCCTAGATGGTGCCTGAGATTCCTCTCAATTCAAAGTCTGTGATTCTCTCCTTTGAGAAAAGAGGAGGAGAAAAGGATTGCAGATGATTTTGAGGTGATTTATAGGGCAGAATTATAAAGGAGTGGAAGCTCTCGAAGGATGATCCATTTTTTTTTCCATGAAAGATAATCTAGTGAGGTCCTCTACTGCAAGATGGGCAGGATGGGTGAGGAGAATATTGATTCGTAGATGCAAATGATTCACAAATGATTTAGAGCTGAAAAATGACAGATTCCTCTTTTTGTTGGTGGTGGTGGTGGTGTGTTTTTTGTTTGTTCTCAGCATATGGTCCTAATGATTTGCTAAGCCTTTGCACAAATAAGAAGGAATTTTTTTTAAACAAAGTTCTAAAATATGCTTCCAGATGATATCCAACCAGTTCTTCAATTCTCTCTGGCAGAACAATGGCAGCTCATTGGGAGCTTCTGGACGAAAAATTCGATAGTGTCGCAGCCTTATTCTACTACTGTTAAATTCATATGCCTGCACAGTCATTGGAATTACAGCCAGAGACAAGCATGAAAGAGTCATGGGCTGCCTTTAGGGAAAGTAAATGGAATAGAGACATCAACTGCCCCAGCCCACTTCCACAAATCATCTTGGAAAGAATGGGGAGCCTTCCTGATTTTTAAAATTGCCAAGAAGAAAGGGAGGTGGGTACCCATCCTCAATGGGCCACTCAGTTTGCATTCTTCTTCTTTGGGGAGCTAGAAAAGAGTTAGCTGTTCTCCATCTTCATCCAAAATCAAAGTGCCAGACAGTCAAAAATGCCATGTTGTAATTATAGGTTTAAATAAGCCAGGGTGGCATTTTGTCTTGAAAGACCCAGAACTTCACATTTTACTCTCATTTTTTTTTGCACTTTTGGCTGAAAACATGGGTTGGGGGTTTGGAAGGACATGTAACACATATGAACTCCTGTTCAGACTTCAATTGAGTGACTTTATTAATTGTAAACCAATAGCCATGGTTTGTGTTCAGGGCAGAAATACCTTTTCCAATTCTTTTATTTTGGATTGTTTTAGTCATAATATTTCTAAGTTCATTAAAAAGTTACATTTCATTTCTTTTTTTTATTTGGCAAAATGCAAATTGGTACAAGGACTGTTAAATTCTTTCCGACACAATAATTAAAAAAGTTTGAAACCAACAACAGAATTAATAGCTTTCTCTAATAATAGATATCATGCCATATACTTGTTATTCTGCTGGCACCCGCCTTTATAAACTCAACATTCAACTCGGGGATCACACTGAGTATATTTCACAAATCAGGCATAGTGCAACTCAGAATCTGGGCAAAGATACATTTTCTATGTGACAGGCCCAATGCATGAATAACCAATTTAAAGGCAATTTAAATACGATTATGGGGGTGAAGCATAATTAATTTTAAAATCATATTTAAGTGTTTTTTTTAAGTTTGTGATCTCCTGCCTCATTTAACGTAAAGAGGACATCAGTAAATCATTAGCTTTGCATGTAGGAGACACTTTCTCCTCAAGTGTTTA
>CM053622.1:175678755-175739742 GCA_028646595.1 Phalanger gymnotis
TTCTTTCTTTCTTTCTTTCTTTCTTTCTTTCTTTCTTTCTTTCTTTCTTTCTTTCTTTCTTTCTTTCTTTCCTTCTTTCCTTTTCCTCCTGAATTTCTCTCTTTAAAAAGCTCCAGAGAATCCTGGTTTGTATAAGTACTAACATGAAGTTCCCTTCATCATCAATGTAGAAGCAATTGATTTTACTCAACAAGTTCTAGGAATGAAGTCAATATTTAGACAGTGACAGAAAATTTAACTTTGTGAGACCAAATCCTTAAGAATTTAAAGGAGCTTTATAATTATTCCTGGGAAGAAGGAACATAAATGAAAAAGCATATGGGGGTAACCTATATAAAAACGTGTTATTTCTGACTCTTCATGATCCATTTGGGGTTCTTGTGGCGAAGATACTGGAGTGGTTTGCCATTTCCTTCTCCAGCTCATTTTACAGATGAGAAAACTGAGGCAAACAGGGTTAAGTGACTGGCCCAGGGTCATGTAGCTAAGTAAATGCCTAAAGCTGGATTTGAACTCATAAAAACGAGTCTTTCTGACTCTAATCCTAGCATGCTATCCACTGCACCATATAGTTGCCCTATAAAAATAATAGCTGACATTATATAGCCCTTTCCAGTTTGTAAAACATTTCACATTCATTATCTCAGTTAAGGTTTATACCAGCTCTGTGAAGCAGATATAGGTATTATTATTATTGCTATTTTACAGATGAAGAAACCAAGGCTCAGAAGGGTTTACTGTCTCCCTCAAGGCCATTGGGTTAATCTCAAATGGCTAGGGGGATATGTTTCTAGTGCTATCAGTCACGAATTCTTCAGCAATGTGATTCTCCTCAGAACTGATTTCAATTTGTCAGTCAGACTACATTATTTTTTAGAAAGCGGTATTTATTAAAGGGATAGAGTGAAAACAATCAGTACAAAACATACCCTTCTCCCCCATGAAAAAAAAATGTCTGTTACATGCTCTCTCCCCAGGGGAGTCCAGAATACACATGGCAAAATGATAACTCACAGAATCTGGTTGTTGGAGGACCTTTTCTTCCATTTATGTTCTATTCATGAAGTTTCCCTCAGGCATTGTATATGTTTTATGCTGGGTTCCTTGTATAATCTCAAAGTTGCTTTTCCTCAACTTTGTCTTCAGCTCTTAATAGAGGCACCGTATCTGCTTTTTAGGGATGCTGCTAGGAATGCTGATGGGAAGTCTAAAATCCTCTGAACTTCTAAAGTTCTCAAGGTCCTCCTCCTGTTAAAGTAAGACAAGAAAGGAGATAGAGACCAAGGCTCTCTCCCTCCCCCTCCTCTCTAGTCACCAAGTGATTTCTTCTCAGGGATTTGGCAGAAGAATTTCACCACTGCGATGCTAGTCACTTGAATCACTGATTCATTCCTTATTTTGTAGAAACCCAACAAGATGTGACCAAGTCTATCAACCAATCCAAAGACAATTCCTGTTATGCTTAGTTGAAATTCCTTGATTAAGCATGGAGGTCCCACCTTTTTAAAACCTAGTGCACACCTTTGATCATCTGCTTCAATTGGGATCTATTTTCACCTGGCAAAAATATCAAGGTGTGGTGTCTTCTTGATTTAAGTGGAATAGGATGATTTGATTGGTTTGTTCAATCAAACTACACATATATACATACATATGTATACATATACATACATACACACATATAGAGAGATATTAGGGCTGGGAGCTGAAGAAAAACTCTTTTTAAAAATGTAAAATGGATGCTGTAGAAAATGCCAAAAGTAGACAATTAGATATGAACAGCAAGATTGCAAAAGCACCACCCCTACAACTCAACACTGAAGGTTCGACTGAGATTTGATATAATGAAGTTAACTGATAAGACTTGAAAATTTTCTTCAACCATGTAAAGCAGCCTGGGAGTAGGAATGAAAAGAGCAGACAAAGAGGTTTTACCCTGAGCTGAGGACTGGTAAAAAGGGTATGACAGATGAACTAGGAGCAAAGTAATCTAGGGGACTATTGATCATTGAAATGGGTGTTTAAATAGTTTAGGCAAGAGACAGAGATAAGTGAAAACAGAATCAAGCTGCCCAAGTGGTAGAAGTGTGTCTTTTATGCCTAGTGTGTACCTCGACCTCTTCGAATTGTCCATTTCCTTCAAAGCTCAGCTCAAATGCCATCACCTCCATGAGGCCTTTCTTGATAGCCAGCTGTTAGTGCCTCCCGGACCAAATTACCTTGCTTTCATTTTGCATATAGTTTGCATGTACTTATATATCTACACATTGTCTCCTCTAACAGACACCTGCTTTTGAGGTAAGGGAAGAAAACACAAATCTATTGTGCTGAGTTTCTTACTTGGGAAGAGGAAAAATTATATTCCATTATATACTAGTCTCCTAGAATTGAGATAAAGGGAGAAAATGCCATTCCATCAATCCATGACTCCTGCCTGGTCTCTTGCCTTCCTCAGGAAGAAGAGAAGCACCGTTCCATTCAGGACCAGATTATTCTCTGTCCCGGGAGGAGGAGAAATGCCGTTCCATCGAGTTTCAAACCTGTCTCTTGTCTGGAGGGAGGTAGAGTTACACTATTTCTTCTGCTCCTAGCACTTGTCCCTTCATCTGAATTACCTAAGACATCAAGAGTTGGAGTTCACCCTGAGGCCAAGCCCCAATAGACAAAGAAAACCTACCTGATACCTTGTTTCAACAATTGTGCTAGCAGTTGTTGTGGGTTTAAAAGACCAACACAAGCCCAACAACAAGCACACTACCAGCATGCTACAAAAGCCCATGTTCTTTTGATCTGCTTTATTAAGGAAAGCAACGTTAAGGGGTTGACAAGTTTACTTTAATTCAGCATATAGGCATCATTCACTTAGTTCAGGGGAAAAAGCCAGCGCCCTGAACTTCAGAGCAAAATATAAACAAATTACAATCATTGACAGGCAGACCCAATACAATTCATAGTTACCAACATCTAAGTTCAGCCAGGGAGCTTGTAACAAGGACTGGCCCAGAGTCATGCACGCCAGCGCAGCTGTGGGTAAGAGCTCCAAAAAAAAGAAAACCAGCCCCTGGTTTTATATCTTTTCCAGGGTCAATGGTGAGTCACACATACGACTCACCTACATGACCTGAAATCGTCACAAAGAGGTGACTTAAACCCACGTGGTCTAAAAGCCTCTGATGTTCCAAACATGCCACTCAAACCCACGTGTAAACTAGGCCCTCCCCTGAGGCAAGGAGGTCACCAAGGACTCTCAATCTAATCAAGGAAACAAAGGCCAAACTCTTCGAGGGCACTAGGTTGAACTGGGTGCTAAGAGCCCATTTTGTTTACCAACTCATACCTCAAACCATCATTGGTCATATCCTCTCCATCCCACTGATTCTGAAGTTCCAGCTGTAATTATTCAAAATCATTCTCTAATCCTTACTGCCCAATTCCATGTTTCTATTACCTTCCACCCACGTTCGCTACCAATGTTGCCCTCTAAAGCTACCCAGCAATCCCTTCCACTGTGCTGTCTGGAGTTCCTCCTTCAAAGGCAGTGTATGGGTTTTTATTTCACATCTTTTCCTTTCCCACTCATTCCATCATCTGGCTCTCATTGAGATCTGGCTCCTTCCTAATGATACAGCATCCTTGGCCTGCCTTTCCAGCACTAATTCCATTGTCACTCATTCCCTCAACTCATTGGTTGAAGTGGAGAAGCTTGAAGATTCTATGCTCCCCATTGACGCTTCCAGGTTTTCCCCCTACTACCATCACTTAGCAACTTCTCCCCCTTTGAGGTTCACTCAATCTATATCTATTACCCAATCAAAATTCCAGCAGCTGTTTTCTACCAACCTCTAGGGAATATTCCCTTTCTTTCCTCAATGAACTCAGTGCTTGGCTCACAGTCTTCATCCCCTTCCAGGATCCTGCCCTCATACTAGGAGACTCTAATAAATACTCTCTCAAGCATCCAACTTGCTCATTTCACATGACCTTCTCCTCCACTCCACCTCAGTCACACAGAGACATAGTCATAACTTTGATCTTGTCATCAAACACAAATATGGGACTCTGAAATTCCCTCATCAGTGTCTATTGCCATCTCATGTCTTCTTCTGCCTTGCAACCCCAGACCTGTTCTACTTATAGTGACCTCCATTCCCTAGATCTCTCGGTTCTTTCCAGTTATTCTCTCCTCCTTTTCTCATCTTGACCTCTTAGCCAACCAGACCAACTGTATGCCTTCCTCTTCTCTTGAGTTTCTTGCCGCTTTACTGTATTGCAGATCTTGCCCAGGGAAGCCTCAGCCTTGGATTACTCCCATCATCTGCTGTCTTAGCTCCTACTCATGTGCTGCTGAATGAAGCTGAAGAAAATCACAAAACCATGTTAACTGAATCCAGTACACAGTTATTTTATGTAATGGGCCATGGACCCTCATTGTTGCTAGGCAATAATTCATGTATTTATGTTTATGATTTATTAAGTTTTACATGGATTTATAATATATAATATATATTGATTTACTATCCCACTCACCAGAGAACCTTTTCATCCCTCCTCAAACCTTCCATGGCCCCCCATCCTTTTAGCTGAGACTCTTGCCTCATATTTGATTGAAAAAAATTAAGGTCATTCACCAAGTCCTCCCTCTCCTTTCTTCCTCCTCATTTCACATCACTCAGATGCTTCTACTACTATTTTGTTCTTCACCCCATCTCACAGGAAGGGATGGTCCTTCTCCTTGCCAAGGCACATTGTTCTACATGCACAAGGGATCTCATTCCATCCCTTCTTCAGTAGATTGTCCCCTCTGTCCTCCATACTTTCTCACTTATCTTCAATTTCACCCTGGTCTGTTGGTTGCTTCTCTACTGTTTACAAACGTACCTTTCTCTCCTCTATTCTCAAAAACTTTTCAATCTATCCATTCCTACTACCTATCATCCTGTATTCCTTCTTCTTTATGTGACCACACTTGAGAAAGCTATCTATAATAGGTCGCTCCACTTCCTTTCCTTTCACTCTCTTATTATAGTCTAGCTTCTGACTTTATTGTTCAACTGAAATTGCTCTCTCTAAAGTTATTAATGATCTCTTCATTGCAAAATATAATGGCATTTTCTCAAGCTTTACCCTTCTTGACCTCTCTAGTGCCTTTGACACTGTCAATCACCCTCTTCTCATTGACAAATCTCTGTGTTCTAGCTTTTTTATGACACTGCTTTCCCTGGTGTTCTTCCTGCCTATCTGACTGCTCCTGATCAATCTCCTTTACTGACTCTTCATCCAGATTACACTCAATAACTCGGGGTATCTCACAGGGCTCTGTGCTGGGTCCTCTTCTCCCCTCTTTATATACTATTGCACTTGGTGATCTCATCAGCTTTCATGGATTCAACTCCCATCTCTATGCTAATGTCTCTCAAATGTGTTTATTCAGTCCTAACCTCTTTGCTGACCTCTAGTCTCACATCTCCAACTCACTATTGGACATCTCAAACTGGATGTCCTCCTGTAAACATCTTAAACTCAATTTGTCCCAAACTGAATTCACTGCCCCACCCCTAACCTTTTCTCTTCCTAATTCCCCTATTGTCATGGAAAGTACTGCTGCTATACTCTTAGTCACCCAGGCTCAAAACCTAGGAGTCATCCTTTACTCCTCTCTCATCAACCCTGCCCCTCCAGCCCATATCCTATATCTAATCTGTTTCTAAATCCTATCAGATTTACCTTCATAACATTTCTTATATATACTTTTTTGATACTGCCACCATCATGGTACAAGCCCTTATCACCTTATGTCTAGACTATTTTAATGGCCTGCTGATTGGTCTCCTTGCCCCAAATCACTCCTCACCCCAGTCCATCCTCCACTCAGCTATCATAGCAATCTTTCTAAAATGCAAGTCTGTTCACATTATCCTGTTACCCCCTCCCTACTCAATAAACTCAAGCAATTGCCAGTTAACTCCAGTTTGGCATCCAAAGACTTTCATAATGTGCTCCATCTCCACTTTCCAAATCTTCTTATACACATCTCACACATTACATTCCTCCCCCACCCCAACATATATTCTGAGATCCAGTGACACTTGCCACCTAGCTGTTTCTTGAACCAGAAATTCCATCTCCTGACTCCAGGCGTTTTAGCTGGTTGTTTAATGAACATTAGCCTGGAATACTTTCCCTTCTCATCTCTACCTGTAGGCTTCCCTCACTTTCTTTAAGTGCCAGTTCATATCCCACTTTCTATAGGAAGCTATTCCCAATCCTCTTTAGAACCTTGACTTTTCTGTGCTCCAGGAAATTGTCAAAGACCAAAAATCTTCAATTGTGTCAATGAAGGGAGTTTCCGAACCCTGACCCATTGAAATTAGAAGTCCACCATAAAAAATTTACATTGATAATATCATGACTAATTAATGCTATATAATAATTTAAAATATTTACTAATTCATTAAAAATAATAGTAGTTAACCCATTTTTAAAATAAATACTATTCTTATGAAAATTAACTATATTCTTCCAAAACAAAAAATATATATTATGAAGAGTAGATCTATAAAATTTTAATCAATAAAAAAAAAGGAAGAATGGCACTATTGTCAATATTCTGGCAAATCTTTTTTACTGTCTGACTTAATAGAAGACTATTTCTGCATACAACCTATTTTGATATATTGTTTGTGAAGACATATGTGAAGAAAATCTGGCCTCACAAGATATGTAGTTGGAAATGGAAGGAGTATTGTGATAGGCAAATGATATCTTAGTAATATTATGAAAATAGTTTTGATCTTGTGGCCCCTTGAAAGGATTTTGGGGTCCCCAAAGGTCCTTAGACTATACTTTGAGAAGCATTGCTATAAATTATCTTTCAAGTTAGGAGAAGAAAGCATATTAATGTTCTTACTTCTTTAGCTGGCTAAGCACAGACTTAACTGGTAAAAGCCTGTCCAAATTTAGATGAGTGCTTTCAGAGTTCCTTGGCTTGTTTTTTAACGTAACTTCTTCTTATGTCTTACATTGAATGTGTTAACGAGCGATGTTGTACCAAGTTGAGTGGTAGCAGGTATCCCAGAAGGGAAAATATGTTCGGCTATATTTTGCATGCCTTTTGTCAGGGCATGAAGAATGCGGATTATGCCTTTTGCTTTCACAAAAATACCTCAATACAGATAAAGAAATAAATTAAATAGATGATAGAAAGTAATAGAACATTTATTAAGCACCTATTATGTGACAAGAATTGTGCTAAGGACCAGGTATACAAAACCAAGCAAAACAAGATGGCCTCTGGCCAGAGGATGAGACATATTCTGGACCATTTCTAGGAAGTATGAGAATTGGCCTAGACCACATTCACACCATCAGTCTTTACTTGGAAGGATCTGTTTTCCAGCATCACCCCAGGAGCTTTTAGGTTTACATTAGAATAGAATAGGTAGGAAGGACTTTGCTGTCTGTATCAAAGCCTGAAGTGGTTATTTATCACTTGGAGCTCAACCTGACAAACACATTAGCATTTCCATTTGCTAATCTTCATATGGTTTGGGCCTTTGGGCCCTGATTACCTTTAAGACAAATGCTTTTCTTAACTTCACATGTCCACAAATGCAAGGTCTAGTTCAAATGCAAGCTGTTATATTCCACAACTTCATGACAAGAATAATAAGCGAGAATCATCTTCCTTTTGTTACATGTCGAACTTTCACTGAGGCAGAACTTACTTGCCTGTAATTTTTATCTCTCTGGTGGAGGTGATAATTTCTTATACCATGTCACTGCCAAGTCATTCTTTAACTTGTCCTGTTCAGGGTATTTTTGTTTGTTCTCTCTCTCTCTCTCTCTCTCTCTCTCTTTATTCTCTCTCTCTCTCTCTCTCTCTCTCTCTCTCTCTCTCTCTCTCTTTATTCTCTCTCTCTCTCTCTCTCTCTCTCTCTCTTTATTCTCTCTCTCTCTCTCTCTCTCTCTCTCTCTCTCTCTCTCTCTCTCTCTCCCTCCCTCCCTCTGACACATTTTCTTCATTTCCATGTTGTGCTCTTATTTTTATTGTCTGACCATATAGTGCGATCTATTGTGTAAAGTAGGTGAACAGCTTTAAGGATAGACTGTGTGTCGACTTTCAAGCAAGCCCTGATGACTTGGATTTGCTGTGCAGCCAGCATCCATGAGAAAGGAACCCTTCTGTGTGGCTTTGATGATGCCTTATGCCACGTCCAGTCGTAGCTTAATGGAAGTGATATGCTTTATTTTATGTGGCCTAGATAAATAAACTGTAGAAGACCAAGCAAAGAGTAAAATTTTCAGATGGTTTGAGGAGCATCCAAAGGACAGACAGGAGTCCTAAATGAATAGGAGATGAGCATTTTATGTATTTCAGGGTGATTTTACGAAGTCTTGACAAATGCTGAGGCAGTGAAATGAGGTGTGTTCTAGGTATTCTAGGGCAGGGGCTGATATTTATAGCTACAAATGAGTCCATACACATTAATATTCAGTGAGTTGTAATTGTAAGGGGGCTTTTAGGTGAATAGCCTTTGCTGCAAAGACTGAGGCTATTTGCTGTATGGTACACCTATAGATCTCTTTCTCTTTCGAGTTTCTATAGATTTCCCTAAATCTTCCCAGGGCTGAATGAATTCAAGAATATATGACCAAACAGAAGAAAAACAAAACAAAATAACAACAACAAACTAACCTGTTATAATTATACAAATTTTTTCTCCTCTTAATTTCAATTTGCTATTTTTGCCACCTCCTGGTTTGGTTGGGAGCATAGGGCTCTTTATGACTTAGCCCATTGTGTATGCCACTCTAGCCAATGAAACCTTTGTCCTATCCCCTGGTTAATTATTGGCCAGACTGGAGTCCTGTTGAGTCAGGTTACAGTGAGGAATACCCATTGCCCAGGAAAACCCTCTTTTCCTGCCTCAAAAGGGGCCACTGACTGAAAATCCCTTCAGAGGCTGCTACAAAAGCCTTTCCGCTATTCTTCTTCAGAAGAATATATATTTTACCCTTCTGAGATGAAAAGGCGAAGGGGCTCAGGCTAAGAAAAGTTGACCAGGAGGCTAGTGACAGCGGTCACTTGAGATCCGCTCAGAGATGCTCTCAAGCATAAATATTTAATCTCCTTCATTCCCCCCTAGTGTGAATAATTTTTTTCCCCTTCAAGTATCAAAACAAAGTTATTGAAATGCATATCACCCTGATATTTGATCCATGGCCTCGAAGGGTCAAATATTCACTGACCAGGCTCTTAGAGCCTGCCAAGCTTTCAGGTGGTCACTTTGCACACACCAGCTCATCAATCAAGCAATAATTGGCAGGACAAATGGGGAAAGAAGCCAGGGCTGCCTGCTTGAAAGGCCGGGACAGCTGGCCCACTTCAAGAGCTCTCTTTCGAAGTTTCAGCTTTTTGTCCTCCATGCTTAAAGGGAGTTTACAGTGTTTGCACCAACATCATTTCCCCAAATCTGATTCCTTGTGTAAAAACTAAAAAAAGAAAAAGAAAGGTTGTAGTAAATCTGTGGGACCAAGCAACAAGAAGCAAAATGAGTGCCCATCCATTGTGGGAAGGCTGAACAAATTGTGGTATATAAATGTAGCACATATTTTTGCACAATAGGATGTGATGAATATGAATAATTCAGAGAAACATAGGAAGATATGTGTGAAGTACTAGAATGAGATATGCAGAACCATAATAGACACAATTACTATGGCTAAGTAAACAAAAAAGAAAAAAAAATGAACAAATGCAAAGTAATTATCAGGGCTGTCTTGGCTCCAGAAAAAGGACAAGAAAAAGCAATCCTCTCCTCTGCTCTCCTCTCCTCTTTTCCCTTTCTCTGCCTTGTCCTTTCCTCCACTTTCTTCCTTTGCCCTTTCCTCCCCTTCCCTCCCTTCCTCTTCCCCCTCCTCTCTTTTCTTCCCCTTCATTGCTCTGTCTTCCCCCACTTCTGCCCTGTCCTCCCCTGTCCTCTCCTCTCCCCTCTTCTCCCGCATCCTCTCCCTCTCCTTGAAATTTTCTTAGAGTGGTGGAGTGAAATGAGCTGTTCAAGGTCTCACAGCTAGTACAGGTCAGAGGTGAGCTATCCTCCCAGATTTTTCTGGCTCTTAGTCCAGCTCTTTATCTATAATGCAATACTGAAAATGACTGTAAAATTAAAAAACCCAAATAAACAAAAACAAACATCCCTTAAAGCATGTTAAAAAAAGAAAAGGGAAAAAAGTCTGTTTAGTTAGTGTACATCTCCTTGTATCAGAAGAAATGATTAGTTGCTAAATTCTCTCTATTTAGGCCCTCAGTTAAGATCTTATAAAAATTCAAATTGAGGGAAATTGTTTTTCAATTTTTCCAATCTGATTTTGGAATATTCCAAGGGAATAAAAGAAGAACAAATGAAGTAAGTACCTTTTAGAACTTGTGGAGCTGTGGAATGTGTATAAGATCTAGTCTGGGTAACTTGGTCATGGGGCCAATTTTTGTGAAAGCATGAGGAAGAGCCATGCAATTAAAAGTTCAGAAAGCCTGTCTGGGAGCCTTCTCAGATGTTTCAGTTCTATGGGTTCATCTCTCTGGAAAAGTCAGTCGCCATTCCTAAAATGATAATCACTTCTGTTGACTTTTGTTATTTGGATGATTATTCTTAGCCTTGCAAAAGAATGGGATGATTTGGTTGGCAGCAAAAAGGGGAATCATTTTGTTTCTCACCACGGGACAAGTAAAATTGACAACCTCCCCCATTCCCAGTAAGTCATAATTAGAAATTAGAGCTGCATCAAACCGTTTGCTACAGCTGTAAACTCTGGCAAAAAGGGAAAAAAAAACCACCTCAAAAACTCTGCCACATCCTGAACACATTTTATTCACTCGCTGAATATTTGCTTAGACGTGAAGTAGGCAGAACTTCCAAGGGATTTATGAATATTGACATGTAGAGTTGAGGCATGAGGTTTGTAACAATTATACCCTTTGGAAAATGGAAGAAAATTTGCAACCTCAAAATAATCTGAAAATGTTTAGCTTTTAGAATAGAAGATAAAGAAACATACCACCTTTGCTTTTTGCTTGTGGTAAAAGTCATATGGGAGCTGTTGTTTGTCATTAGAGCTTGAAAATCTAAAAATAGTCAGAATCAAATTTTAAATCAGTTTACAGGTGGCTCTGGATCCTAATAAATGACAAGTCATAAAACAAAACAAGAGGCACGGGCCAACTGTGCCCACTACTCTGGTTCACACCATCAGCAAACAAATTCCAACCACTGATGCGATTAGTTTATACAAGGTTGAGGCTTATCTCATTTTTTCTCATTTTCCCCAACAGTGTTTAGAACTTAATATCATATTTGGTGATTGGTTAGCATTTTAATCCATACAGGAGTGGTGTAGTGAGTTGAAGGAATATTGATCTCACAGTAAGGAAAACCTTGGTTCAAACTCCTTTTCTGATACATAGATGCTGTGTGACTCTGATTAAATCATTTAAATTCTCAGTTCTGGGACAACTGTATCTCTAATATCATAATTTACAGAGAACTGGTTAATAACAATAATAAAATCTATCACTGATATAGGGCTTTTATAAATTAACTTGAACCCAGTGCAACAGGTGTGGCCTAACCAGGGTGGAATTATTATCACCCTCATTCTGGAAACTATAGTTCCCAATGCAAACTTGATTAGCACGATCATTTTGCCTATTATGCCACATTGTTTGCTTATACTGCATCCACTAAAATGCCCATTTTAATACAAACTATTATCTTACCATGTCCCTTTCATCTTGTACTTATTCAATTTTTTATGTCAAGTAGAGACATTTTTTTGTATTTAATCCATCATTCTAGCCTGCCAAGATCTTTTTGGATGTGGACTCTGGTGTCCAACATGATCACTATTCCTCCCATGTGGCAAAGTCCAATGGTAGTAGTAACATCAGTCATGTCTGCTTAGGAGCTAGCTCTGAGGAGTGACCTCCTTGACTCAGCCCAACAATGAAATGAACCAGCAATCAAAATATTATGTCCAGTAAGCTGGAGTATGACATATCTGTTGGCTATGCCAAAGCAAGAAATGAACTGGACAGGAGGCAGCAGGGAAGTGGAGGGTGGGTGATTTGTAGCAATCACTTTAAGTCCAGAAAACAAGCATTTATTAAGGTCCTTCTATGTGCCAGCCACAGTGCAAAGTGCCGAGCATACAAAGGAAGGTAAAATACATTGCCTGTTTTCAAAGACCTCATAGTCTAATAGGAGGAAGTAGTATGTAAACAATGATGCACAAAGAAATTATATACAAGGTAGATTGGAGACTTTCTCAGAGGGAAGGCACTAAGATTAGGGAAGACGAGGAAGGCTTATTCACTCTAAAGACTGAGGCGGTGGAAGAGAGAAGGCCAGCAATTTGGAAAGCTGCTGTATGTAAGTCCTTGCTATGCCTCATCAGTAAATATCTCTTTATAAAAGTTAATTAACAGCGATTGGTTAAGTGATCTTGGAGAGATATTCACTATCAATTGATATTAAAGGAAACATACCAGATGGAAACTTATGAGAAACAGTACTCAAAATTCCCCTAAAGCCCTGAGAGAAGTAGTGGTAGTGATCATGTTATTCAGTCTTTTTCAGTCCTGTCCAACTCTTCATGACCTCATTTGGGATTTTCTTAGCAAAGATACTGGGGTGGTTTGCCATTTCCTTCTGCAGCTCATTTTACAGATGAGGAAACTGAGGCAAACAGGGTGAAGTGACTTGCTCAGGATCACACAGCCTGTAAGTGTCTGAGGCCAGATTTGAACTCAGGACGATGAGTCTCCTTTTCTCCAGGCCCAGCACTATCTACTGTGGCACCTAGTTGTCGAGAGGTGATGAGAAAGATCAATCTGCCAGTGAGGGTGGGGGTTGGAAAATGAGCCTGGAGCCTATGTGCCACCTTTATGATACAGAGCAGACTAATCGAGGGGGAGAATGTAAACTGAAAGAACTATGGGAAAAATTATGGGATACCAGAGAAAGAGAAACATCTAGTTGAAATGAGAGTAGAATTAAACCTATGAGAGTTGATGGAAGGAAGGAGGGAAGAGAAGGGAATGAAGGAGACAGACAGAGACGGAGACAGAAGGAGAAAGAAGGAAAGAGAATGAAAGAGAGATAAAGATATGAGAATTTTACTTTTTAAAAAAAATTATTGGGGCAGCTAGGTGGCATAATATCAGTGCACAGAGCACCAGCCCTGGAGTTAGGAGGACCTGAGTTCAAATTTGACCTCAGATACTTACTAGTTGTGTGATCCTGGGCAAGTCACTTAACCCCTATTGCTTCAAAGAAATTATTATTATGCTTTCTATTCTAGGAATGCAATGAAGCCAACCACACGGCATAATGGGTTCAAGCTCTCAGTTTTTATGGCGGCAAGACTGGCTCTCTATCCACTGTTCCATTTTGTCTCTCTGAAGGAGACAATAGAAATAAAATAAAAGCTAAATAATTCAGCCCACTCTCCATCCCCTGTAATCTCCAGTACTTGGAATAGTTCTGTCAGTTAATAAACACTTATTAAGTGCCTACTATGTGCTAAGCATTGAGGGTTAAAAAAAAACAGGGGCAAATGACAGTCTCTGGACTAAAGCTCCAATCTAATGGGGGACACAATAAGCAGGTAAATATGTACAAATGAGTTTTATGTAGACTCATAAAAAAATAAGAAAGAAGTCACTAGAATTGAGAGGTTGGGAAAGGCTTTGTATAGAAGAAGGGATTTAAGTTGAGTGTTGAAGGAAGCCAGGGAGGCCAGTAGTTGGAGCAGAAGAAAGAGAGGGTTCTAGGCATGGAGGACAAGCAGAGAAAATGCCCAAAATGAAGAGATAGAGTATCTTGTTTGTGGAGCAATCAGGAGGCCAGTGTCGCTGATCAAAGAATAAGGTAAGTAATCAGAGAGCAAAGCATAAGAAGGCTGGAAACGTGGGAGGGGCCGAGGTTATGAAGGGCTACGAATGCCAGAGTATTTTGGATTTGATCCTGGAGGTAATAGGGAGCCAGTGGAACTTATTGAGTGAGGGGGAGACATGCTTGTACCCACACTTTAGGAAATTCTCTTTGATGGCTGTATGCAGGATGGATTGGTGTAGGGAGAGACTTGAGACAGGCAGACCAATCAGTAGACTATTGCAGTTGTCCAGGCGTGAGGTGATGAGAGCCTGCATCAGGGTGGTGGCTGTATGGGAAGAGAGCTGGGAATGTTCAAGAGAGGTTGCAAAGATAAAATCAATTCTTTCATCTTCACTTGGACTTGTAATTGCATTGTGAGTGAAGAAACTACTTCTAACAATGCAAGTTAGCATCTTCTCAGAAATTTTTCATCTTATAGAGATGTCTAAAGCACTGAGGGGTTAAGTGACTTGACCAAGGTGATGCAGCCAGTATGTGTCAGAGGCAGTTCAGAGGGCAATTATGAGTCCAGTACCTCTCCCCCAAGCACAGTGAATTTTGGACTGGGAAAACTAAAACAGAAAAAAAATGATTAGCAAGGAATATAAGCTCCAAATGAATGTGGGGATAGCATATTGCTGCCCTCAATGAGTTCTATTCATCAGGCCCAGAAAAATCACACGCTCGAGCATGGAAATAATTGGCAGACATAATTGCTAAGTCATTAAAGATGATCTTTGAAAGAACACAGAAAATAGGAGAGATGACAGGACTAAAGAATGACATGTTCAAATTTTCAAAAAAAAGGGAAGGAATCGAGAGATAATAGGCTAATTAAGTGAGCTTGACTAATATTCCTGGCAAAATTCTAGAATACGCTATTAGGGTATGGTGTGTGAGCACTTAGAAAAGGGAGCAGTGATCACCGAAAATCAGCATGATTTTGTCAAGAACAGGTCATTCCAAGTTAACTTAATTTTCTTTTGAAGCTGAATTTCTATAGCCACATTTTATTTAGATTCAGCAAAGCATTTGACGAAGAGTCAAGTAACTCTTTCAGTCCAGATAGAGAAACATGGGCTATATAACAGCATCCTTAGGTGATATGTAACTTGTTGAATGTTGGTAACCAAGGAGCATTAATTAATGTGCTGATGTTGGCTTGTAGGAGGTCTCAAGTGTAGTGTCTTGGGGATCTTTCTCTGGCGCTGCATTATTAATGATCTGGATGAAGGCATACATTGCATACATGTCAAGTCTATGAATGACAAGAATCTGGGTGGAATAACAACCATGTTGCACCAGAGTGCAGGGTCCAAAAAGATTTTGGCAGGCTAGAATGATGAATTGAATCTAATAAGATGAAATTTAATTGAGATAGAAAAAAAGTCTGTACTTGGCACAAAAATTTAATAAGTACGGGATGAAAAAAGACACGGTTAGACAATAGTATGTATAAAAATGGGAGTTTTAGGAGACTCAATATAAGTAAACAATGTGACATAGCAGGCAAAATGATTATAGTAATAAATTTTGCTTTGGGAAAAATATAGTCCGGAATGAGGGAGATTATAATTCCACGATACCATGCCTTTGCTAAGTCCTATTTGGTATACTATGTTCAAATCAATTCAATTCAATGAGCATTATTAAGCACTCGCTATCTGTAAAATAAGAGACAATGTGGTGCATTACGACTAAGATCTAACATTTGTATATTTATTGCTTGGAGCTTTTCAGTCCTTACAGTAGCATCACTTGGCTAATTGACTGAATGCTCTAATCTGTCCAATATGCATTGTTCATCCATTTTTTAAAAAATGTGAATTATCTAAAATAGGTCAACTTCTCCTTGGAATAAAGGCTCATCTTTTCAACATCAATATCCCTCTAGTGATTCCATATGGAATCTCCAAAGAATTAAAATTCAGGGTTTGCCCAAAGAATAGTGGAGAGATTCACGGTGGATGGGAGTTGTTCAGTTGTTTTTCAGTAATGTCTGACTCTTCACGACTTCATTTCAGGTTTTCTTGGCAAAGACACTAGCATGGTTCATTTTACAGATGAGGAAACTGAGGCAAGTAGGGCTAAGTGACTTGAGCAGGATCACATAACTATAAGTAGCTGAGGTCAGATTTTCCCTCAGGAAGATGAGTCTTCCTGACTCCAGGCCTGGCACCCTATCTAATGTACCACCTAGCTGCCCTGGTGGATAGGAATAGACTGTAATATATGATAAAGAAGAATTATGGAAAACAGGCATTTAGGATATAAAAGGAGAAAAAGAGTCTAATCCTAAAGCAGGATTCAAGGATAACTGATGGAAAGACTGTGAGATACATCGATACCTGCATAGTATAAAGAGACATTGTAATGACAATAATAGTACTAATAACTTTTGTTTATCTAGTGCCTACTATGCGCTAGGCACATGCTAAGAGCTTTACAAATATTTCATTTGATCTTCATGACAATTCTGGGAGGTAAGTACTATTATTATCCCTATTTTACAGTTGAGGAAACTGAGGCAGATATACATTAAATGACTTGCTTAAGGACACATAGCTAGTAAATTTCTGAGGCTGGATTATGAACTCAGGTCTTCCTGACTCCAGGCCCAATGCTATATCCACTACGCCACCTAGATGCCTTAATACGGAGGTGTGAAGGAAGACTCCCAGCCTACTGGGTAGAGCTCAATGTATACTAGGTCACAGATGAAAATTACACAGAATGAGAAAACCTGGATGCATTGCAATCTATATCTTTATCTGTTGCTCATTTAGATGAGATCATGTATCCAAGTAATTAGATTTTTGCATTACTGTGGATTTCATTGAGAAGGCTTAAGAGTGTTCTAGGGCTCAATGCAATTATTCTGACATCATCTGTGAAATGGGACATTTTTGAAGAGAAAGTCATCATTGATAGGAAATCCTCCTTTCATTTGAATCAAAGGAAGGTCATATTTCAAGGCACTGAACTCCAAAAGATATCTATCAGCTGATCTGGCACCTTGATGTCTGCACATATTGGATTTTTGAGTAAAGAATGTCCCTGGTTGCTTCTATGATGGAACTTAATATAATTTTGATACATTTATGAGTAACATCTCATATAAGGAGTGCCATCCAGGCTGCATTTTTCTCTATAAAGGCTAATCTTTTCAGGAAATCAACTAATAATAAACATAATAGGAGCTTCTATTCTTAACACCTTTCATTTGTTGTATAACTGTGTCCTGGAAAATTGCCTGCAAAAGCCAGCCTGCTTACTTTTTAAAGTTTTCACCAAGGATGCCTTGATTTTTCATAAAATGTTTTCCTCAATGACACTCTTGATAGGTGCCTAGCTGCTAGCGCTTTCTTACCCGGGTGCTTGGTTCCTCAACAATAAAAATACCCTGTGATCATATAGGACTTTACAATCTACCCAGTACTTTCACATACCTTGTCAGCACATCTGATCCTCACCATAATCCTGTGAGGTTGGCAGGACAGGCATTACTTATCCTTTGCAGATGAGAAAACTGAGGCGGCGAGTCACACAGTTGATGTCAGAATTGCATCTAGAATAAGTTCTTAGACTGTCAAGGAAAGCAAATTTCAACTGCAACATATTGTGTCTCTACCATACATATGAGCTCACTGATTTGCTGCTGGAAAGGAACCAATGACTCCCTGCAAAGTGAACATTCTTCTCTCTTGGAAACTGCTTCTGTGTTCTCTGCTTCCAACACGTATGTGTGAACAGATGGGGAATTTAGGCGTGTGCTAGAAGTTTGCTTTCCTGTTTGCATTCAAGAAAGCGTGGCTTATAGGAATATCCTGTATAACATTTCCCAAATCAATGTTTTGCAATATTTTTATTACTATAGTAAGGTGGTGCATGGGATATATTGCTGGGCCCGAAATCAGGCAGAACTGAGTTTAAGTCCCACCTTAAATACTTATTAACTGTGTGACCCTGTGCAAACCATTTAACTTCTATGTGCCTCAGTTTCCTCAGCTGTAAAATGAGGAAAACAATAATATTTTCCTCCCTGGGTTGTTATGAGGAAAATAATAAGAAAATATTTTTAAAGCATGTAACTCAGAGCCTAGACTATAGTAGGCACTTAGTAAATATTGGTTTCTTTCCTTCGATTAATATATATATTTTTTACTTTTAAAATATATTTTTATTGATTTCATTAAATGTTTCCTAATTGCACGTAAAATGTTCGTAATCTTTTTTAAAATTTTGAGTTCCAAATTCTCTCCTTCCTCCTGTTCCTCCCCCTCCTTCAAAAGACAATTTGATATCGATTATACATATAGTCATTGTGATGTTAATGTGATTAAAGATCTTCCCCTCCCCCCTCACCATTCAATAGGGCTCAGGTAGAGCTAGTTAAGGGAAGCTTGGTGGAGTCAGTTAAAGGAAACTCTATTAGTAGAGGCTTGATGGTAGGCAGGCCTACACCCTTTACTTACTAGGTATGAAGTCCCAGGCCCACACCCTTTCACTAATTAGGTCATGAGAGAGGGCCCTCAGGCCCTAAAGGAGAGTGTGTGTATACATATGTATGTATATATATATATATATATATATATATAGACACACACACACACACACACACACACACACACACACACACACACATATATGTATCCAGAAGATAGCCATTGAGGAGTGAGAATTCAGGAGTCAGAAGAGGACCCAGAATTCAGAATTCAGCCTAAGGAGAAAAGGAGTAAGAACTCCAAGTCAACAGACCTGCAGAGAGAGAGCAGAGCAGAGAGTGGAAACCAGGTAGCTGCAGAGACCAGAGAACTGAGAGGGGAAGAGAATGCAGGCAAGCAGACAGTCAGGATTGTGAATGTTTAAGGGGAGGCTCCAGCAAGAGGGAAGGTTACAGGATAACTTGGGATCCTGCTGTGATATTGTGCTTTAAGTTCTTTGCTATTATGATGAGGTGGACTTACTAGTTTTGGAATACAATTATTGCTATGTCAAATTGGGGTTATTGGTTCTTGGATTTGATCCTTTGGTATCTGAATAAATGTTTTACTTCTTCTACCTTCTATACAGAGAGTCTCTTATACTTTGTGATTCTGAACCATATGGGCATAATCACAAACATCACCTATGTTGTATTTATTGCCTTAAAGATACAGTCATGCAAAACACATTTCTATATTAGTCATGTTGCAAAAGAAAACAGACAAAAAAAAACAAGAAAAATAAAAGAAGTTTAAAAAAAGTATGCTTTAATCTGCATTAAGAGTTTATCAATTCTCTCTGGAGGTGGATAGTATTTTAAAAATTTATTTTATTTTTAATTCATGGAATAAAACAAGCATTTCCATAACATAATATATTTTAAAAAGATGATTGCACATGATTTTAAGCCAACCCAGGAGTAGCATCATTTGGCTGATTGCTTTAGATATAAATCAGGTAGTTGTTGATAATTCAAGGGAATGCTTGAGCCCCTATAGAATTAATTCTCCCTGAGTATCAAATTGTGATCTTCATATTATTTACAACAGTCATGTAAGTATTTCTCCTAAGGGACCAAGTGCCACCCCCCTCAGTATGATTTTTTGGCCAAATGTCGTGTTTTTGTTTTTGTTTTTTTATAATAAATGTAAGCTGAGGAAGAAAACTTTTCATTAACCACACACTTCATTAGTTAATTAATTTTTATATTCATTCATTCAACAAACATTAAGAAAGTGCCTTGTAAAAAATGTAGTATTACCAAGATGATCTGGAAGTTCCTTAGTGTATCCTACTACCGGGTCGAATTTAATCAAACCATATTATATGCTATACTTATAATCGTCAATAATAGTAGCTATCATGCTCTTAATATTTTCTAATAGTAAAGAGTTCACTTTTATATAGTGCTTTAAAGCTTATAAACCATTTCCTCTGATGTCACTAGTGCAAGTATATCTTAATTTTTCAGGTGAGGAAACTGAGATGCAGAAAAGTTACATGGCCAGCCTATGTCACATAACAAGGAAGTAGAAGGACCAGAATTTAAACCAGGTCTTCTGATTCTAAGGTTGGAGCTCTTTTAATGATCCTGTTAACTAAGGAATGAAATTTCATAACTTTCTTTGGACTTTCTACCAAGAAAATTTTCTTGGTGGCAGATGTTGATGGAGTAGGAGTTTATCATAGATAATTTTGTGTTCTTTTACAGGGATGGGGCTATAAAGATATAGTTCATACTAAGGAAATTTCCTCCTTTTGTTTTTCTATTTTATGTATGACTTCATAGTGGTGGGGTTTTATATATTTACATATATATAATATATATACATATATAATTTACACATATTTATGTATAATTTTATATACATATACAATTATATATAAATATTGGCATAGTTGTATATATACTATAGAGGTGCGATTATATATAATTTGTATGTGTTTATGATAAATTTATATACATATAAATTATATGTACTATATTGGCATAGTTATATATAAAAATGTTTGGTTTTATATATAATTTACATATTATATATAATTATGTATGACATACTGGCATACTTTTATATATACTATATATAGACATGGTTACACACAAACATAAATATATGTATATATTTGTGTGCATATATTTATACATACATATGGGTGTGTGTATATACACATATACACATGTAGTGATGTGGCGTGTGTGTATATAAGTGTGTATATACATATACATACGCACACACACATATATACACATATACAGCTACCCTTATGGAATCAGATATTTTTATATAGAAAAATGAAAGTAGGAAGTATACACACATATGTAATTTGTTGTTGTTATTTAGTTGTGTCTGACTCTTTATGATCCCATTTGGGATTTTCTTGGCAGAGATACTAGAGTGGTTTGCCATTTCCTTCTCCACGTCATTTTCCAGATGAGGAACTGAGGTAAATCTGGTTAAGTGACTTGCCCAGAGTCACACAACTAGCAAGTATCTGAGGCCGGATTTGAGCTCAGGTCTTCTTGACTCCAGGCCTGCTCTATACACCTAGTTTCCCCTATACATACATATATGTGTATATATGATACAGATGGATAGTTAATGATGATGATGATGATTTCAATGATTCCATTTTTATTATTAATACTCCCAGAGGTTCAAATTCTATGATGGAGGTCAGGGCAAGAATTCTGTCTTCATCATTATACTTAGTTTAAGAGAAATATATCTCATCTATAGGAGATAAGGCATGTGTTTTTGATGGTCTGATGACAGAATCAAAGTACTTATATATAAAATTGAATATGTGAAGTGCCTAACCCAATTATTATTTTATCCACCTCAATTCTGCTATTATACTGGTTGTGTGATTTTTGGCAAGCTGCCTAACCTCTTTTTGCCTCAATTTCCTTGTCTGTAATATGAAGATAATAATGCACTGCCTGTCTCACAAAATTATCATGAATATCAAATGATATAAGGCACATAAAATTTTACGTAATTCAAATCACTATATAATATCATCTATTATATTATATATTCACTGACTCTACTTACTCTCTTTTCACTTAGTCTTTGACCCTTCGTAATTGTTTCAACAATCCAGCTAGCAGCTGCTGTGGGGGTGTAAAACCAACAACAACCAGCTCACAGCATGCTGCAAGTCCAGGACCTTTTGATCTGCTTTACTAAGGAAAGCAACGTTAAGGGGTTAACAAACTTACTTTGATCCAGCATACAAATATAATTTACTTTGTTCAGGGGAAAAAGCCAGAACCCTGAACTTCAGAGCAAATACAAATTATAAGCATACATTTATAAACAGACCAAATACAAGTCATAGTTACCAACATCTGAGTTCAACCAGGAGCTCGACAATGGCTGGCTCAGAGTCACGTGTCACTACCGCTTCAGATTAGAGCTCCAAAAAAAGAAAGTCAACTCCTGATTTTATATATCTGGTTCAGGGTCAAAGGCGAGTCACACATGCGACTCACCCACATGACCTGAAATCATCACAAAAATGCGACTTAAACCCATGTGGTCTGAAAACCTCTGATATCACAAACATGTCACTCAAACCCATGTAAACTCGGCTTTCCCTTGAGGAAAGGAGGCCATCAAAGACTCCTAATTTAATCAAGGAAACAAAGGCCAAACTCTTCAAGGGCACTTGGTTGAATAAGTGCTAAGAGCCCATCTTGATTCCCAATACAGTAATCTGCCTTCTTACATCATCACTTTACTGAAGATGCTTTCTCTAAAATTACCACTGATCTCTTAATTGACAAATCTGATGGTGGCTCTCTCTTTTTTTCATTCCTCATCCTCCTCAAATTCTCTGTAGAATTTGGCACTGTTAACCACTCTCTTCTTTTTTTCCTTCGACTGAAGTCTCCTTTGCTGCTTCATTATCCAGAAGATCATGTTACCTGCTTGTGGGTACATGTGTTACCTAGAGCTCTGCTGTAAGCCCCTTATTCTCTTTCTCTTTCTCTTTGTCTGTCTCTCTGTCTGCCTATCTGTCAGTCTCTCTCTTCTTTTACCTCATAATCTCCTATGGATTTTAAATTATCTCTATACCAAAAACTCCTGTAACTTTTTTTGGAGGGGGGGCAGGACAATTGGGGTTAAGTGACTTGCCCAAGGTCACACAGGTAGTACATGTGTCAAGTATCTGAGGTTGGATTTGAACTCAGGTCCTCCTGACTCCAGGGCTGGTGCTCTACTCACTGTGCCACCTAACTGCCTCAACTCCTAGATGTTAATATCCAGTATATCTCCTTCCTGAATTTCAATCCTGTATCAGCCATTGCCCATTATACATTTCCAGTTGGATATTCCAGAGACATCTTGACCTCGACATGTACAAAATTCTTGATGTCCCCTCACCCAAGTCCATCCCTCTTCCAAACTTCCTTATTTCTATCAAAAGCACCACAAATCTTCCAACATACCAGGTGAGTAACCATGGCATCATTCTAGTCTTTTCAGCTTTTCTAATACTACATCTCCTTTTAGCTGTCAAATCTTGCTGGTTCTATGTCTACGCCTTCTCTGATATCTGATGTCATTTCTTTATTACCTTAGTCCAGTTGCTCATCAGCTCTCTAGATTACTACTCCCTGACTCAAAATCTTTCTCCTCTTCAGTCCATCCAAAACACTGACGCCATCCAAAACACTGATTTCCTTAAGAACAAATCTGACCATGTGGTTCCCCTACTCAATAGAAGATATGACTCTTCCTATTGCTTCTAGAATCAAATACAAACTGCTCTGTTTATCTTTTAAAGCCTATTGAACCCTTAGCCTAGGCTATTTTTCCAGCCTTATTGTACATTACCCACCTCCAACACTGTAGTACAGCTCAACTGGCCTTGCCTCGGTTTCTCATCTGGTGACTCTCTGTGCTTTTGTACTCACTACCCTTCATACTTTGAATACACTGTAACAACAATGGTGCTAGCAGGTGCTGTGGGGGTGTAAGACCAATAACACCAACACAGAGGAGGGCCGCTAGCAGATTCTTTGATTTGCTTTTCTAAGGAAAGCAACTTTAAGGGGTTTACAATATCACTTTAATTAAACATACATATATCATTCCTTAATTCAGAGGAAAAAGTCAGCCCCCTGAACTTCAGAGAAAAAACAAACAGAAATTACAAGCAGAAATTATATAAACAGAGCAAATAAACACAAATCAACAGACAGGACTTCTAGCTGTCTGACCAAGACTTTACACACATAGTTACCAGAGAGAGAAGCACCAACATCTGGGTTTTTCAAAGCCAGGAGTGGGGGAGGGGTTCCTTAATGGCTACCCAGAGTCTCATCTGGACAAACCACGTGAATACTCTTCCAATGAGTGAGCCCTCAAAGCCAAACCTCTCTTCCAGCAGTTCTTAAAGTTCTAGCTTAATTGCCACTCTGAGAGTATATATATACCCTTCTTAGGGCCCAAAGGCTTCATACCTCTCGAAGCCTTTATACCTCTCATGACCTAATTAGCAAAAGGGTATGGGCCTTCCTACAAACCAAGGCAGGACTCAATCAAAGGCATTCGATTGCCTTAGTGCTGAGAAGCACTCCAAAAGGAAAAAAAAAACAGTAAAAAGTCCTACTTCGTTTGCCCTTACATACATTCCCTCCTTACCTGTGCTTATTTATAGTTTTCATTTAAGATATAGCTCAAGAAATATCTTCTTCATGAAACATTCACTGATCACCTCCACCTGTTAGTGTCTTCCCTTTCAAAATACCTTTTGTTTAACTCTTTTATTTGTATTTATTCTCTTCATATTTATGCTATGTTTTCAAGTATGGATCGTTTCATTAATTTCATTTAATTCCTATCCGCCTGACTCTGGGGCCCCTCCTCATGATTGGAGAGGGTAGACAGTGAACATCAAAGAGATCCTCCCAGACGGACCATTGGAAGAAGGTGACCAAGGAAACAATCTCTTCATTCCTTACCCCTTTGTTCTGGATTGCCCCTGCTAGGTTATCCTCTTGACACTGCTGGGTACCCTCATGCCCCTGTTGGGTACCCTCATGCTCCCCCTGGGTACTCTCCTCCTGCTTTTTTGTTGGTTGTCTTCCTCATTAAATTATGAGCTCCCTGGGGGCAGGGATTGTCTTTTTCCTTTCTTTATAACCCAGATTTTTAGCTCCACTCCCTGGCACATAGTAGGTACTTACTAAATTTATTGACAGACTGATTAATGATATCTTTATCTTAAGTCAATAAATAAGTATTCATTAAGCAACAATAAGTGCCAAGTGTTGTGCTAAACACTGGGGATATAATAAAAGGCCAAAAATTGTCCCTGCTCTGAAGGAGTTCATAGACTAATGATGGAGACAACATGCAAAGGAGGTATACGTAGGCTAAATTAGAAATAAAAACAAAGGGATGGCATTAAAATTAAAGGGGGAGGGTCAGAAAAGACTCCTTGTAGAAGAAGGAATTTTACCTGGGACTTAAAGGAAGCTAGGAAATCTAAGAGGGACAGATGAGGAGGGAGAACTTTCCAGGCTTGGGAGACAGCCTGTGAAAAGTTCCAGAATTGGAAGATAGAGCGTCTTGTTCAAGGAACAGCAAGGATGCCTGGGACACTGGATAGCAAAGTGCATGAGGACAGGCGGCGGGGAGGAGGAGAACAGGGTGTAAGAACAGAAAAGTAGGAAGGGACCAGGTTGTGAAGGGCTCTGAATGACGGAGGAAGTCACATTTGATCCTGGTAATAACAGGGAGCCGTCAGAGTTTACTGAGTGGGGCAGCAGGGCTGATGCGGTCAGACTTAAGAAAGCTTAACATTGCTAAAGGAAGATCACTTTGACAGTTGAGTGGAGGGTGGACTGAAGAGTGCAACAACTTGAAGCCAGGAGACCGACCGGAAGTCTCCTGCAATAGTCTGGGTATAAGGTGACGAGAAACTGAGCCAGGGTGGCTCCAGCGTCAGAGGAGAGGGGGAGTGTATAGGAGACATTTTACATAGGTACAAATGGCATGATCATGCCTGGCCATGGTAATTTTTGATACATGACTTATGACTAAAATATCATTAGACTAGTCCCATAAGTCACATGGGATAACCCTTCTCACCACCCTATTGTTATCCTCTGTGTAGCTAAGATGATGATTACTCGTATCTAAGCTTCTTGAAGACAGAGACTGATGTTTTGGTTTAGTATAGATCCCCAATGACTAGCGTATTGTCGTTGTTCAGTCGTTCAGTCATTTTTCAGTAGTATCCAACTCTTCCTGACCTAAAAGCATGGAACCCTTTTTCGTTCTTTTCCTCTTTTTGTTGTTCAGTCATTTCAGTTTGACGTTTGACTCTTTGTTGTCCCACTTGGTGTTTTCTTGGCAAGGAAAGTGGAGTGGTTTGCCATTTCCTTCTCCAGCTCCTTTTATAGATAGGGGAACTGAGGCAAACAGGTGTTTCCATAATCTGGCTAGCAGCTTCTGTGGGGGTCCAGATCCACCCACGGCCAGCACCCAGAAAGCTGCCGGACAGCCAGAAAGCCCAGGTTCTTTTGATCTGCCTTAATAAGGAGAGCAAGGTGAAGGGGTTGGCAAGATTACTTTAATTCAGCACACAAATATCATTCACTTAGTTCAGGGGAAAAAGCCAGCACCCTGAACTTCAGAGCAAAATACAAGCAAATTACAAACATCAACAGACAGACCTTGTCTGATTCAAATCCCAATATACAGTTACCAGAGTTCAACAAAGTCTCAGCATCCGGGTTTACAAGATGGAGGGCTCCTTAGCTACAGCTGCCAGGGGTCTCAACATCAACACCATCTCAAGAGCCCTTAAACAAATTATAAACAGACAGACCCAATGCAATTCACAGTTACCAACATCTAGGCTCAGCCTGGGAGCTCAGAACAAAGGCTGACCCAGAGTCATCCGCCACCACTGCTGCAGCAAAGAGCTCCAAGGAAGAAGAGGCCAACCCCTGGCTTTTATATCTTTGTCAGCATCAGGGGTGAGTCACACATGCGACTCACCCACGTGACCTAAAATTGTCACAAAGAGGCTGACTAAACCCACGTGGTCTGAGAGTCTCTGCTGTCCCAGACATGTAAACTAGGCTCTCCCTGGAGATAGGCCCACCTTGGGTCCCACCTCAGTTATCAATCCACACCCACATAGGTTCCAAACCTAATAGGGGTTTGGGCCTGGGGCTTAGCATTACTCAAAGCAAACAAAAGCTAAACTCTTCAAGGGCACTTGTTGAACTAAGTGCTAAGGAGACCATTTTGCTTAACAACACAACGGGGTTAAGCAACCTGGCCAGGGTCACACAGCTAGTAAGTGTCTGAGGCTGGATTTAAACATAGGAAGATTAATCTTTCTGACTCCAGGCCCTGCACTCTATCCATTGCACCACCTAGCTGCCGACTAGTATATTACCTAGCATATAGTGGGCATAGTAAAAAATGTGTTGAATTTAATTGAGTGAATTTTATCCCTCAAGGATCTTATCTCTATCTTACCTTTTCTGTGCTGGGGCTACAGATGAATTTGCTCCAGTTTTGGGGGGAGGGAATTCCTGCTTCAAGGCAGAGAGAGTTTCCATACTTAACAGGTAAGATCTTAGGGGAAGGGATGAATCATTTATTTAGGGAATGATAATAGCTCCTACTTGGTGCTAGGCCCTTTTTTTCTTTCAAATATTACCTCCTTTGACCCTCAAAGCAATGCTTTGAGGTAGGTAATGTTATTATTCTCATTTTACAGTTGAGGAAACAGAGGCAGACAGGTTAAATGACTTGCCCAGGGTCTCAGAGATAGTAAGTATCTGAGGCTGGATTTGAACTCATCTTCCTGATTTCTGACCCAATGCTCCATCCACTATACAGCAGCTACTTCTCTTAGGATTTTAGAGTTTAAGAGTACCCTAAAGTCATCTAGTTTTAGTCCTAAAGGTTCATTTTGCACATAAGGAAAAAGCAGTCTATAGAGGTAAAATGACTTATTGAAATCATATAAGTATTACATAACAAAGCTGGAATTCAAACGCGGGGCATCTGACTCCAAATCCTACGTGGCCCTGATTATATCTCCCTGCCTGGGCCTGTAATCTGGCTGTACATTTGATAGAAAACATATAAAGTAGGGGCAGCTAAGTAGTGCAATGAATAGAGCACCAACCCTGGAATCAGAAGGACCTGAGTTCAAATCTGACCCCAGATACTGGACTCACTTGCTACCTGTGTGACCTTGGGCAAGTCACTTAACCCCAATTGCCCTGCCTTCCCCCCTCAAAAAAAAAAAGAAAATATACGAAGTAAAACATGGACACTCCATTTGCTGATATTTCTTGTACGCCTTTTAGAAGGGGTGCTTCTATTGCCAAATGATTTGCTGCAAACCTACAATGAGCTCTGTGAAGGTCCCAAAGACCCTGCAAGAACTTGGGGCAGGTGGCATATGTCACTCATGTTCCGTCTCCTTCATCTTGTTTCTCTAAGCAAATCTTGCCTAATTACAGAGAAAGGTTGAGTCTATAGGGACACCGGGAGTAGCAGAGGATGTGAATCCATTCTTGGTTTCTTCTCGAGGTAGTTCCACGTCAGGGGGCTGTCTTTTTCCTTCTCTTTTCTCTGAAACACCCATATTATGCGCCTCAAACACCATACTCCTGTGATGGATGACGAGCTTGCAGACTCAAAAGCTAGCACCTGTGTGCTCATAAGCATACTGTAAGGTGGTGGAGTTGCCACTGCTGAGCTAGCTGCAGAGTGTGCCAGATGCCAGCTGGATCCTTCAGGTGGTACCGAAAGCCAAGAGACGCAGAAAGAAAGGCTGGGGGCGGGGGTGGGGAGACAGAGAGAGAGACGGAGACAGACAGACAGAGACACACGTAGAGACAGAGAGAGACAGAAACAGTCAGAGAGATAGATAGAAAAGGACAGAGAAACAGGTAGACAGAGAAAGAGAGAGAGAGATACAGAAAGACAGAGACAAAAGAGACAGACAAGACACAGACAGCAGGGATGCAGGGATAGAGAAGAGACAGAGACTAAAAGAGAACAGAAACACAGACACAGATAGAGACAGAAAGATGGAGAGGACAGATCAACAGAGACAGATACAGATACAGACAGACAGGTAGACACAGGGAGGAACAGAGAGACAGAGAACAAGAGAGTTGGAGACAGAGAGACAAAGGCAGAGACACAGAGACAGACACAGAGAAAAAAGACAGATGGGTAGGTACAGAGTGGAAGAAAGAAAAATAGAGAGCCTTGGGCTTGGAATCAGGAAGACTCATCTTCCTGAATTCAAATTTGACCTCAGATACTAGCTGTGTGACCCTGGGCAAGTCGCTTAACCCTGTTTGTCTCAGTTTCCTCATCTGTAAAATGAGCTGGAAAAGGAAATGGCAAACTACTCCAGTGTCTTCTTCAAGAAAACCCCAAATGGGACAATAAAGAGTTAAACATGACTGAAATGACTGAACAACAAAAAGAGGAAAAGAAAGAAAAAAGTTCCATGCTTACAGTATGTTTAACACTTAAGAGTAACTACTTTTCTCAGAGGAATTCCTTTGCTACATTAATGGAATGCCTGAGAACTGAACATTCTGTGTATGTTTCTTCTATCCAGGGTGCTGGTTTGGGGGATTCTATAAAGCGTTGGACTACCTCTATAAAGCAAGCATGGAAAATTCTCAGGATGCCAGATTACTAGGTTGAGTTTCCAGGGGTAACTAGCTCCTGTTATATGCTCCTTCTTCCTTCCCTTTCCCCATCTCTCTCTCTTCCTTTTTTGGAAAAATGCAAGAAAGTGCAGCTTGGTCACACTACAAGTTACCTAGCAAATACCTGATTACCCTTTCGATATTCTGTGTATACTTTGGGCTTTACAGTGCATACAGCAATACTGGCAATCTTTCTTTCGACTCTTAAATTTCAAAGCTTCCACTGGCTTTATTTTTTGCCCTAGCTTTAGGAACCCATCTTTTTAAATAAAAGTTTTTGTTGATAAAATAAACACAAAGTATTTTGTTTACTTTGTATTTTCAATGACTTTGTGTACAAAGTAATATGTTTAGCTATGACACCATGCAGTGATTTCTCTTAAGCTTTATTTTAGGGGAGACATGGGAAGCAATAGCAACTATGAGAAAAATGTTTTTTGAGGGGACATCCCCAGTACAAAAAGAAACATTTAGACACTGCTAAGAATCCTATAGCAACCTTACCAACATCTTACATTTCCAAAATTGCAGTGATTTTGTAGTTATGCCTTTCTTATCACATCTTGAGAAAGTGTGGTGTTGCTGTATTTGTAGTCAGGATTGTGGTTGTGGTTTGTCCTTCATTCTCAAGGAGGACCATGACATCAGGGAGATGACATGAATTGCAATTGACTTTGATTTGAGTGAGGGAGGCTGTGCAAGGTCACCAGCCTCACTTTCTCCTCCAGAGCCATCTGGATCCAGTGACCAGGTATTCATCAGGATGACTGGAGATGGCCCAGGATGTATTGGGAAACCCTGGGCCTTTTAAGCTAAGGTCTTTTCAGGCTCTTATTTTGAGTGAGGCAACACCCATTCAGTGAATAGGCCTCTTTAAGAAATGATGGCTCCTTTAATAAAAAAAAAAAAAACAAGCTGGGAGGGGAAGACTCTCAGGGTTGCTGGCCCAAAGAGAACCAGTTACTATTTACAGTCATACTGAGCCAGGAGAGTGCAAAAACTTGAGTTCAAATCTAGCCTCAACATTTACTAGCTGTGTGACCTTAGGCAAGTCATATAATGTCTGATTGCCTGTTTTCTCACCTGAAAAATGGAGATTAAAAGCACCTACTTCTCAGGGTTCTTGTGAGGGTCAAATGAGATGATAATTGTAAAACACATAGTAAACACTATATATACATGTTAGCTATTGTTATAGTACTAACCTCCCACAGTTGGTATGAGGTTCAAATGAGATAATGACAATGATAATAATAAGTATTTAAAGTTTGGTATGTCTTTTGATCCTCACAACGACCTGGTGCTATTATAATCATCATTTTTATAGATGAGAAACTTGGGGCCAAAAAAATATAGTGACTGGCCCAAAGTCACACAGCTAGTAAGTATCTGATGCAGGAGTTGAACTCGGGTCTTTCTGACTCAAAGGTTAGTGCTCTATCCATAGAATCGAAGCATAAAATTTTGCAAACTTTAAATCTGCATAAATTTTACATAAATTTATATCAGTGTCAGTTATTATTATCTTGACTTTTTCCCCCTACTCAGTCATATTGAGGAAGTTCAGAATTTGGAGAAAATTGAAAGTGGAACAAGAAATGATTTTAACTCATAGTATCATAATTAGCTAATAAGCATTTATTAATTGCCTTATGCCAGGAAAGGGCAGCTAGGTGGCTCAGTGGCTAGAGCTCTGGGCCTAAAGTCCAGAAAATTCATCTTCCTCAGTTCAAATCTGGCCTCAGACACTTACTAGCTATGTGACCCTGGGCAAGTCACTTAACTTTGCCTCAGTTTCCTCATCTGTAAAATGAGCTGGAGAAAGATATGGCAAACCGGTCCAATCTCTTTGTCAAGAAATTCCCAAATGGAGTCACAGGGAGTTGGACATGACTAAAATGATTCAACAACAGTAACAAAATCCATCCTGACATTTCCATTGCAGTTGTAATCACTCGTATTCAAGCTCTAATAATTTCTTTCCTAGATTCCTAGAGCACTAGGCCTGGAGTCAGGAAGACCTGAGTTCAAATTTGGCCTTAGACACTTACTAGCTGTGTGAACTTGGGTGAGTCACTTCACCCTGTTTGACTCAGTTTCCTCATCTATAAAATGAGTTAAAGAAGAAAATTCCAAACCCTTCCAGTATCTTTGCCAAGAAAACCCCAAATGGGCTCATGAAGAATCAGACACTACTGAAAGTGACTGACCAACAAAAAGCATTTATTAAATGCCTACTACATGCCAGGTATTGTACTAATGATTGAGGATGCAGTTCCTGCTTTTAAGGAATTTATATTCTGTCAGCATGAGACAGCATGTAACATACATTCATACCTACAGAATAAATACAAGGTCATTTTCAGTAGAAGGCACTAGTAGTTGGGGGTATCAGGAAAGTCTTGTTCAGTTGAAAGATGTTTGTGAATACCCACGGAATGCCCTCAGACGACTCACCAAATGAGTTTAATTCTTACTGATGCAGAATAAACATCGTTCATGTCCTTATTGGTGTTATTTGGTTACGTACAGCTCACTCTCATAAAAAAACTTGTGAATGCTAGTTATTGCTGAACAACAAACTTTAGCCTCTATGAATTAAGGGCATTTGCCAAGTGGTACAAAACTCTTGCTGGTATCAGCGAAGTTGTGCAACTTTAAAATATCTAAGTCCCAGCAATTTGGAAATGGCTTCATGTAAAGCTATGATTTTTTTGTTTTTTTGTTTTTTTTTTCCCTCATTACTTGCACTTATCTGAACTTTTAAGACATTAGGGGCAATAATTCTTTGTAGCAGCCCTAGACTTAATATCAGACATTTTTTTTTACTTCCATTTTCTTCACTATAACTTGTAGTCGGAGAAAATTCCATGGTTGAGATTTCCCATTCCTACAAAGCTAAAGAAGGATCCCCACTCCTTTTGCACACACACACACATACACACACACACACACACACACACACACACACTCTCATACACACACAGAAAACCTAGTCTCTCTTTGGTGGCATTAGCAGCCACAGCAGCTCCTGGTTTTGTTGGGAGAAGAAAAGGAGGGATCGCAGCTGTAAGACAGCACAGACGTTGTGTGAAATGAGTTTCACGCGCTGCTCAGCTACCAGTGGGGTGGCCAAGTATGATTCAGTCTGTGCTCAGTTGAAAAAAAAAAAAAGCCTTCAAAAGCCAAGCCAGCCATCACCTCTTACAAACTCTAAGTACCCCTTTTGACTGCCATTGCTTTGCTGAAAATAACACATTTAGTCATTTGTCATAATTATAAGAGTCCCGATGACATGGAATGCGGGCCCGCCTTTTAATGCCGCCAGGACTGTTATAATCCAGCCAGCAGGGGCCTGCCGCTGTGAGCAAATCACAACTGCAGTGCCAGTTAAATTCCAACCAAAAGGTCATACGTGACCTTTGTGAGCAGTTCATCTCAAGTGATTGATCTGCTCGCAACAAAACTAATAATTACACAGCTCTTCATTTCCATTCGTCTTTGTAACATGAAATTTCTCCCAGTGTGAAGGAGCCCGGCCATGTAGGAGTAAATTGGTGAACCATAAACCTACTAAAACCCCACAGGTGCAACTCAAGTTGCCCTCCCCCTTTATTTTTTGCTCTCTGCAGGTATTTCCTGAAGACAACCAAACAATAACACATTGGTTTCCTTTTTTTTCTTTTTCTTTTTTTTTTTTGGTTTTGTTTTCTACTCTATTATCACTATCAGTATATCTTAATATTTTGAATTTTTCCCCCTGACTCCTCTATCTCCTTATCTTCCTTTCACATACACGTTCAAATATTGTGTCTGCTTTCAGTCACTACTAACTCATTATACAAGATCTACAAATTATATAAAAATTAGAGCTTTCATTTGAATATTAGACATATCTAAAATCTCTGCCAACTTCTGTTTTCATCGGCTGCTTCTTGCTTCAAGTGTTAGAATTGAGGGTCCCTGATGTATCAGAAACAGAATAAAAATTACTTCCATCTGCCTTTCCTCCTCCTACCTTGATCCAAATGGAAAAGTTCTTACTCGTCGACAGACATCACTCCTAATATGACTAAAGGATTGTTTATTTCATAGACTCAAGAGGAATTTCAGCATTCAGCAGGAAGGCTCAGAGAGGAAATATAGGTACATAGTGACTGATTATTCAACCGCCATTTACTGAGGATGCACTTTATGAAAGCACAGTGCTTTTACAAGCACAATGCATATTAGCATAACAGGCAGGACGATGGACTACTTTATAAAAACCTCAGTTTACTCATTTGCAATGGTTTAAAGGGGAAGCTCAGTGATTATATAGACCACTTCCCATTCCACTATTTGTCTCCAACTCAGAGCTCTTACCTAAGCCTCTGGGATAGAACTGGATTTTTTGTTTGCTTATTTTGTGTTTGTGGGCATTGGTGCTGCTGGCTTGGTGATTCTCACCTATAGTTCTTTGGTGCCTGACTCAATGATATTTTTCCTTGATACTTTTCCCCATTCCCCTCTAAACTTTGACTTAATCTTTTTGCTTAGACAGAAAGAATAATTTTAAACATCTCCTTTCTTCTATAATAAACACAAAGAGGAGAAAGATCATTATTTTCTAATGATGCAATTATCCTTATTTGTGAAATATCATTTTGTTTTAAAAGTAGAACTATGATGTTTTTGGTTTGATCACTCATGATAAGGAAACTCCACCAATGAAGATGTCTATAGCCTTAGAGAGTTGTCTAGGGGGATTGAGAGGCTAATAATAATGACAATAACTAGCATGTACAATGTGTGAAGTACTTTACAAACTTTATTTCATTTGATTCTCACAGCAACTCTGGGAGGTAGGTGCTATTATTGACTACATTTTAGAGAAACTGAGGTACACATAACTTAAGTGACTTGCCCAGGGTCACACAGCTAGTAAGTGTTTGAAACCAGATTTGATCTTGACCTTCTCAACTCTGGGCCCAGTCCTCTATCCACTACACCACCTGGCAGCCTCTGTCTTCTAGTCTCAGGTACCAGACACTGAAGTCTTTACTTGAACTAAATTGACAAGCATTCAAACTCTGCTTCAGAGAGCACAACTTCAGAGAATGCAACTCCTATGGGCTGCCCACGTTGTAATGCAAAACGTACATTTGCCAAAAAGACTGTTTTATGGGGAACTCACACAGGACAAGTGTTGACATGGTCAGAAGAAGTGATACAAGGACACTCTCAAGGTCTCTCTTAAGAACTTTAGAATTGATTGTGTGACATGGGAGACACTGGCACACGACCGCTCAGCATAGCATACCCACCTCAGAGAAGGTGCTGTGCTCTGTGAGCAAAGCAGAATTGAAATAGCTCAAAAGAAATGCAGGATGTGCAAGTTTAGAGTATCCACCCCAAATGTTCACATGGACTATTTGTGCCTGATCTGTGGTACAGCTCGTATTAGTCTGATCAGCCATAGTGGGACACATTGAAACTTGACTCTATCATTTGTTTTGTTGGGAGAAGAAAAGGAGGGATCGCAGCTGTAAGACAGCACAGACATTGTTCAGTTGGATGTCATTTTGTTCCTCTACTAGAACTTAGGACAACAACAATCTTCTAAACTTTAGAGACCCACTGAAGCTTTTTGAGTGTGTGCATGGCATGGTAAGACATGTGCCACAGGAAGATTCTTTTGATGGCTATGTGGAGAATGGATTAGAAATTTGAGAGCTCCAGGGTCACAACCTCTTTGCCATTCTTGACTTCTTGCTTGACTTCACCCCATGCATCCTATAAGTTGCCAAGACTTTTCATTTATTCCTTCTTTACATCTCCATCATCCTCATCCTGGTCCCCACTTCTCTCCACTCCTATAGCCATCACTCTGTTTCAGGACCTCATCACCTCACGCTTGATAACAGCCTTTCAATAGCCTCCTGTTTGCTCTCCCTCCCAAGTTTTTCCCCACTTTAATCCACTTTCCACTCAGTTACCAAAGTGGTTTCCTAAATCATAGGTCTAGCAATGTTAACCCCTTTCTCTCCCTGACCCCCATAATTAATTACAGGAGATCTCTATCAATTTCAGGTCAGATAGAAATCCCTGCTTGGAATTTAAAGCCCTTCAGAATCTGACCCCTACCCACTTTTTTAGTCTTCTTATACATTAGTCCCCACATACTCTAGAAAGTGCTATGCTCTGTGAGCAAAGCAAAATTGAAAAAACTCAAAAGAAAAGCCAAATGCACAAATTTAGAGAAGCCACCCCAAATGTTCACACGGACTGTTTGTCCCTGACCTGTGGTAGAATATTCTGAGTTTGTATTGGTCTAATCAGCCATAGTCAGACACATTGAAACTTGACTCTAGCATAATGATGTCATTTTGGTCCTCTGTGAGAATGAAGGACAACAACCAACTATCTCTATGGCCAAGAGATAATGGCCTCCTTCCTTTTCCTCATACACTACACTCCCATCCAATCCCTTTTTATTGTCTTTCCCCCATGCCATGAACTCTCTCTTTCTTCAACTCTGCCCCCTGACCTGACTGCCTTCAAGACTCAGAATAAAACTCCAAAACTACAAGGGATCCTTACTGGTCCCTACCTGAAAAAATGAGCCTTACTCTGGTTTAATTCTTGCATGTGGTCAAAAGCTGGCGATTAATCCAGTGAAGATGAGTGGAGGTGATTGCTTTTCTGAACTGGTGGTGGTTCCAGTGCTATGGAATAGGCAGAAAAACAGGTGACACCTCATGCAGGTGTAGGCAGAGCTCTTGTCTTCCTTTTCTGTACCCACAAGATGACTTAGGATAATGATAGTTGCTAACAAGCGTGCCTTAGAAATTATTAAGGGCCCAGTCACACTTCCATCTTGGACTGTTGTTATTGGGTCGTTTTAGTCATGTCTGACTCTCTGTGACTGTATTTGGGATTTCTTGGCAAAGATACAGGAGAGGTTTGCTATTTCCTCCTCCAGCTCATTTTACAGATGAGGAAATGGAAGCAAACAGAGTTAAGTGACTTGTCTGGGGTCACCCAGTTAATAAGTATCTGAGGTTGGATTTGAACTCAGGTCCTCTGGAATTCAGGACCAGTGCTTTATCCCTGGTGTCACCTAGCTGTCCCTCTTGGGTGATAAGATCACTCAAATGCTAAAAGAAAGTTCCTAGGAAATCATTGGAGTGTTTTGTTATCACTTGGCAAAAGGTGAAAATGTTCTTTGGGGTGGAATACATATATTTCTGAAATCAAAGGAAGGAAAGACATTAGGATTTGTAGTCATTCTGCAATAATGTTTGTGGTCATTCTACCTGGAAAGGTGGTGAGCATCAACTCATTTCTGGTCTCTAAGTTAGAGGCTGGACAACCATTTGTCTTATGTGCTATAGGGAAGGTTTCTTTTTGGTATAGGCTCTACTAGATGGCTGATGCCCCTTCTTTCCAAATCTCAGATGCTATGATTATATGATTCTGTCATAATTGTAGCCTGAGGTGACTAGAACATGAAAGGCAAAAGTTAGGGCAATAGATTAAGAGCTCGAAGGGAGCTCAGAGAAATTCTAGTCCAGTCCCCTTACCTTACAGTTGAGGAAACTGAGAAGTCAAGTGACAAGCCCAAGGTCAGACAGAATCAACACTCTGTTATACCACATCACACCAAAGCTCTAAGGAGGAAGCACGCAAAAGTCACTGATACAAGGTAAAGAGGAATCCCTGGACTTGTTGCCTTGTTACATAGAGCCATGAGCTCTGCCAGAGACAAGTACAATCCCAGAAAGACCAGGAAAGGGCTTCTTTAGCTTTACCCTGGCTTTTTTCTGAAAGGTGGATTCCCTAATGACAATTAGACAATGCCTATGAGAACACAACTATGTGATAATAGCTGTGAGTGGACACCATTAGAAGCCACTTCAACTCAGAGCAGCATAGAGCTCAATGACAGATAACGTCATTGGACAAAAGGGAGCAGTGATCAGCCTCAGTGAGACCCCAAGAATGAGAGAAACCTTCATTTTGGGATGTATTGTATGTGATGTTCAGTGTAGGCTCTTATGATAACTGGAGGTGATACTCATAAGGCTCTCTTATCATGCCAATGATATTAGAAGAATTGCTTCCAGTGTACTGGGCTATCTAGTTAATAGATTTCCCTCACATTTCAAAGTGAGGGCTTCAATTGAGAGAAGTGTACCCCCTTACAAGAAAACCTTTATATGTACCCATCTGTGTCTTCCTGCTTCACTTTGGTCTTTGTATTTCAGTACTTGGCACAGTATCTGGCATGTCGAAAGTGTTTAACAGATGCTTGTTGACTGTGTGACTGGGTCATTTGTGCCATGAAAACTATTTATACAGGGAAATTCTTTTTGGAGGCTAGTGTGGACTAGGTAAGCAGTCTGTGCCCAGGGAACCCATCTGGTAAGAGTATGGTGGTAATAATGGATTAATTCCAGGTAGATCGAGTCTCATTATCAATACTCTGACTGCAGACTGCTTTCCTAATACAATTATATGTAAAAAAATAACAGATTGAGTTAAAGGTGAGTTTTAATCTTACCTTTTAAATCTTTTGGAGCTGGCCATCTTGAAATACATTTTGCAGGGTTGTTATGAGGATCAAATGACACAATAATTGTAAAGTACTTAGCACAATGCCTGGCATACACATGTTAGCTATTATTAATTATTATTACACTATTGTAGGTTGCACTGGTAAATTGCCATTATGAGAATGATAAGTAACAGAATAGAGGACCCTGAAGATGGGACTGTTTTATACATATACACACACAGATATACACACATACATACACACACGCTATAAATACATATATACACACACTATATATATGCATACACATGCTATATATATATATATACATACACATACATATACACACTATATATATATACATATACACATTCTCTCTCTCTTTTATATATATATATATATATATATATATATGTATATACGTATGTATACATATATATGAAAGGGGGCAATTAGATGGCTCAGTAGATAGAATACTGGTCCTGGAGTCAGGAATAGATGAATTCAAATCCAGCCTCAGACACTATGACCCTGGGCAAGTTATTTAACCTCTGTTTGCCTTAATCCACTGGAGAAGGAAATGGCAAATCACTCCAGTATCATTGCCAAGAAAGCCCCATAGACAGTATTGGTGAGCTATGGTCCAAGGGGTCACGAAGAGTCAGACATGATTAAATGAACAACATACATACATATGTACATACATACATATATATGTGTGTGTGTGCATGTATGTATATGTATAATATCACAGGACTGTAGATCTGGAGATGGCAGGGAGCTCGGAGATCATTTAATCCAACCCTTTGGCTCCTCTTTTTAGGTGAGAGCACTGAGGATCAGAGAGTTTAAGTGACTTCCCCAAGGTCACAAAGACAGTGAGCATAAGACGCAGGATATGAAACTAAGCCAGTGTTTTTTCACTAAACCAAACTGTATCCTATATGATAAATGGTAAGTAATCAATCTGAAAAATGGTATCAAAATTGTAGTTAAAAATGATCAAAGTAAAAATCTGCTTAATTTTTATTCCTTACAAATCTTCTACTGATATTGTTTAAAGTGAAAGTGGCGATGGGGGTAGGGGGAGTGGGGGACGGGAAGTGGGGGTGGGGGTGGGAATGGGGGGGGTGGGGGTGGGAATAGGGGGGGTGGGGGATGGGGAGGCTGGGAAGGGGTGACACCTTATTCTAAAGAAAATACAAGTGATCTGACCTGGCTGGAAGTGATCTTAAAACAGGATCCGTCTCTGATCTTCATCTGAAGGAGAGCATATATAGCTAAAGATGAAGTGTTTCCTGTAACTCATTGTGTAATGCCTTGCTGTACAATGTTACAACATTTAATCAGAGAGCCCCCAAATAGTAGGAAATGTTGCCCCATACGTGCTATAATACCTCAACAGAATGGGGTGAGTTAAGGACAGGGTTTTCACCTCATTTTTTAAATCTCTTGCATTCTTCCCATTAAATCAGATCTTTGTGTTATGGAAAAATAGGTGCTTTGTGGCTTATTATCAATGAAATGGAAAAAACAAAAACAACCACAAGGCATTCTCTCACAAAGGATACAATCCCGTAGTATTACAGTGTAGCAATGACATTCTGGACAAGGAACAGTGGGCCCTGAGTATATCACATTGGTAGAGATACTGTGTCTCACACAGGTAATGGAAACATCGGAGTCACAGGATCTCAGGACAGTAGAAAGAACGCCATCTATTGCAGAGATCCTGTTTTATATCTTTGGCTTTGGATATGTCTGTGCTTAAGCGATCAGAGCTTGATGAAAACCTATCCAATATTTGGAGTTGTGGAGAATACGATTCTGTAACTTCCCTTAATAATCTGTTTCAATGTTTTAACAATCCTGCTCAGTCGTCAGGAAATTCCTATTTTATCTAACCTAAATCCCTTGTCCTGCAGTTTAAGCCCCTTTCTTTTCAATCTGTCTTCAGTGAAGATGGGGAGCTGCTTGTCACTTTCTGCTATGTAAGATATCCTCTTAGACTGTATATTTAAAGACCTTTATTGAATATCACCCAGTCCTCTTGTTTCCATATACCTTAGCCTTACCTCTTAAGAATCCTCCGGCCCATAATCATGAATCTTCTCTCTCCACCTTTTTTTATGGTATTAACCTCAACAATCAACATAGTTCCCTAGTCAGTCAGTCAATAAACACTTATTAAGAACCTATTATATCAGGCACTGTGATTAGTGCTGGGAATACAAAAAAAAAGGTAAAAGACAGTTTCTGCCCTCGAGGAGCTTACAGCAAATAATCATATACAAACATACTATATTCAGGATAGATAGGATACAATCAACAACTGAGGGAAGGCATTTAATTAAGGGGGATTGGGAAAGGTTTTGTATAGAAGGTAGGATTTTAGCTGAAACTTGAAGAAAGCCAGTAGAGTCAGGTGGCAGAGATGAGAAGAAAAAGTATCCCAGGCATGAGAAACAGCCAGTGAAAACACCCAGAATTGGGAAATGGGAGGCTTATTACAGAAGATTACAGATTGTTATAGCATCTATGTGTCTTTTTTTTATTTATTTAAGATTTTTAGTTTTCAGCATTGATTTTCACAAGAGTTTGGATTAGAAATTTCCTCCCCATTTCTACCCTCCCCCCCACTCCAAGATGGCATATAATCTGGTTGTCCCATTCCCCAGTCAGCCCTCCCTTCTGTCACCCCACTCCCCCCCCATTCCCTTTTCCCTTACTTTCTTGTAGGGATAAGATACATTTCTATGCCCCATTGCCTGTATATCTTATTTCCTAGTTGCATGCAAAACCTTTTTTTTTTTTGAACATCTGCTTTTAAAACTTTGAGTTCCAACATCTCTCCCCTCTTCCCTCCCTACCCACCCTCCTTAAGAAGGCAAGCAATTCGACATAGGCCACATGTGTATGATTATGCAAAACCTTTCCACAATACTGATGTTGTGAAAGGCTAACTATATTTTACTCCTTCCTATCCTGTTGCCCTTTATTCAATTTTCTTCCTTGACCCCGTCCCTTTTCGAAAGTGTTTGCTTTTGATTACTTCCTCCCCCTATCTGCCCTCCCTTCTATTATGTGTCTATTCATGTAGTAGAGATTCACTATGAGAGCCCAGTCCTATGAACATACATAGCATGCCCAACTTACGCGCATATGGATTTAAGCTAATACACAGGTATTCTGTTTCCAGTTTCCTTACCACACGGTGAAGAGATACACTTTTGATTGGCTGCTGAGGTATAATTGGGAGTGCATTGAAAAGATTCCTGTATGAACAACTTGACCCTATTCCTTGTCTGGTGGTAATAAAGGAGGGAGAGTAGCTATGGACTCCTGGTGGCAAAAGGGGCCTCAGGCCCTCTCTCTTCCAAAATTACCAAGAACCCTAGAGCACATGGACTTGCTTTTGGTGAGAGCTGTGGTAGCAATTGTTTTCAGTTCCCATTTACCTGTTTCCCTACTTGGAACTCTGATATATGGCTCATCTATATGGGGCTCTGTTCTTGCCTCTGAGATGGCTTAAGCACCCTACTTTAGCGGAGGTTTTAGAACAGAGGTGGAGAACCTGTGGCTTCGAGGCCACATGTGACCCTCTAGGTCCTGAACTTTCACCGTTTGACTGAAACCAAACTTCACAGAACAAATCCCCTTAATGAAAGGATTTGTTCTGCAAAACTTGGACCCAGTCAAAAGGCCATACCCAAGGACCTAGAAAGCCACATGTGACCTCAAGGCCTCTAAGGAGCAATCCAGAGGGAGAGACCACATTAGAGAGTACTTACAATGTGTGAATTCCAGAACTACAGCAAACTTCTTCATCTTCTCTTTTCTCTAGGTTTGCGTGACAATTCTCTCTTGGATCTCCTCCTATCTGTCTAACCATGTGATTCCCCAAGGGTCTGTCCTGGACCCTCTTTTCTTCTTCTTTTTTTTTTAATACTATTTGACTTGGTGATTTCATTATCTCCCAGGTATTGGGCTGTCAAGTAAGCCTAGAATGCTCTGCCTCCTTATCCACTTCAAGATGTGCTGGCTTCCTTAGAGTCTCAGCTACAGACTCACCTTCCACAAGAAGCCTTTCCTAGTCCTCCTTAATCTTATTCCTTTCCCTCTTTTGATTACCTACAATTTATCCTGTATCTATGCTATTTGTACATTGACATTTGCAGGTTGTTTGCCCCTTTAAACTCTGAGCTCCTTGAGAGCAGGGACTATCTTGCCCTTCTTTTTGTCCCCAGTGCTTTGCACAGTGTCTGGCATGTAGTAGGCACTCTATTGGACAGACTGACTGATTTTCAAGCTCCAACTCTATGAATTTACAATCTACATTTGTTCATTTCATTTGACTGCACAAATGGTAGCTCCTCAGAATCCCAAAGAATAGCATCAAAAATTCATCAATAAATAAAAATCCAACAGATTTTAACACTCACTTGCTATGCATGAGGCCCTTTCTATCTCTCCTGGAGCTGGATATAGAAAGACAAAATTGAAACGTATCCTGTCCTCAAGGAGCATTTGGTCTAGTCAGGGGAGAAAATACCTTTATTAAGGGTGGTACGATATTGCTGAATCATGGTCAATCCATTTACTTTCACCATATATTATTGTTTCTACATATCTGTGTGTAGCCATCTTGAATGTGTGCTATTTGATATCCCTCCCTTGGTTTCCTACTCTGGACTGGTGTTTATTGAGTTTCATCCTATTGGAATAATAGATCTTGATTGCAGAGGTTCTATTTTTAGCACATCCCTACAGAGCTCAGCACAAAGACAGGCCTTGTGTCTGAGCCACTGACCATTAATACTTTCCTCTTGTGCAGAGCCGGAGGGTCGAATAAAGCATGTTGTCTGACTTAGAAGCAGCAGCAGTGGGGTTATTGTTTGACTACAATGAATGATGTGCTTTGAGATCTTTCTATCTCAATGCTGTAATGCATGTGTGGCTGTATGGCTGGTTGACATGAGGAGTTAGAAGCAACAGTAATAAAGACAAATTCAAGGTTTCAATCTCCAGATGGATCAGTTAGTCTCTTTGGTTGCAGACTCATGTGTGTGTGTGTGTGTGTGTGTGTGTATCACCTACCTCATGGATTTGTTGTAAGGAGGAAAGAAGATAATATGTGTAAAGTGTTTTGAAAGCCTCAAAGCACTATATAAGTATTATATGATTATCACCATCATTAACACATTGAAAGTTACTGGTGGGGACTGAATACAGGGACTGTATTGTGTCAAGTTAATGCTTACAATTATAAGAAAGAATTCATATGAAGACCTAGGCTGACAGTATTTGTTTCCTCTGGAAATGACCATTGACACTTGATATAACTAGGTGGTACAGTAAAGAATGTGCTGGGCCTAGAGTCAGGATGGACCTGAATTCAAATCTGGCCTCAGATACTTATTAGCTATGTGACCTGGACAAGTCACAACTTCTTTCTGACTCAGTTTTCTCAACTCTAAAGTGTGGATAATAATAGCACTTCCTCCCAGGGTTATTGTAAAGACCAAATGACACAGTGTCTGGTATATAGTAGGAGCTTAATAAATACTTCTTTGTTCTTTCCTTCCTTCCTTCATACCTTCCTTCTTTCTTTTGTTGTCAATCAGGAGGACACGAAATGAGCTACCACAAAGAACAGGGGTGGGGTGGGGGTGGATTTAACTAGAGTCTGACTAGTGAATTCCCCAGGCAGGGGTAAGCTGCCAAATGTCTGTTTCAAGGTCACAGCCTTACTTGAGCATTTTCTCATTTTCTGTCTGTCCGTCTCTGTCTCTCTCTCTCTCCTCTCCTCCTTCTTTTCCCCTTCCCTCCCTTTTCCTCTCCTCTTCTCTCTCCTTCTCCTCTCTCTTCTTTTCTCCTTTCCTCCCCTCCATCTCAATCACCCATTTCTCCCTCCTCTCCAGTCTTTTTCCAGAGAAATCATGGGCTGGTCCTCATGCACAGAGAAAAGGGCAAAAATTAGAAACAACTCTTTCGGCCTGTTGCCTAGACTCAGATTTGCCCTTTCACAGACTCAGAGTTTAGTATACAGCTAAACAGGAACTTCCCTCTCCAATGTCCTTGATAACTGGCAATCTAGGCTCTGTTCGGAAATGTCCAACAAAGGGCCATAAAGGCTTCTAAGAGAAGGTGAATTCGGGACTGAATTTTGAAGGAAGCAATGGATTGAGAATATCACTGGATTTAGAGGGGAAAGTAGAGTACATTCTGAGCAAGAGAAAAGGAATATCAGAAGGAGAACGCATGCAGGTACAGTAATGTTATTGGCTTGGCTGGATCAGAAGGGCTATATTTGGGAGTAATGGGAGAGGAAATTTGACAGGGGGGTGAAGAAGGCTCACTGAAGAAGAGTCCTGTGTTAAGCTGAGAAGTTTAGATTTGATATGGGGAGCTATTGTAGCTTCTTGAATAGACTAGTAATAGGATGAAAGTGGTGTTTGAGAAAGATAATTCTGGCAGCTACATGCAGGATGGGTTCAGCTGGGGGCAGGTAAATCAGTTAAGAGGCTGTAACTGTAATCCAGGTGTGATGATAAAATCTGAACTGGGGTGGTGGCTGTGGAAATGGAAGGGAAGGGATGAGCCTGATATTGTGAATAGTGGAATAGATCTTAAAACCACAAAGAATTCTGAGAATGAATATTTTTGGTAGTTTTTCATTTAAATTTAAGTAGGGATGAACTTATATATCCCATAATGGTAGCTCATATTTCTAAAATCTTTTTAGGGTTATGAAGCTCTTTCCTCAAAGCAACCTTGAAAAGATTGATTGTGAAGGTATTATCCCTGTTATATACAAGAGTAAACAGAGACTCAGAGAGATAAAGTTACTTATCTATGGACATAGAGCTGAGATTTGAACACAGAATCACAGAATGCCAGAATTTAAGAGCTGGAAGGGATCCCAGTGACCACAAAGCCAAACCTATACCCAAAGGAATTCCCATCATAATATATCTGGCAAGTGTCAATCTTTGCTTCAGACTTCCAAAAACGGGACATGCTACTTCTCTAGGCAGGCCATTACACTTTGGACAGCTTTAATTGTTAGGAAGTTTTTCTTGAAATCCAGCCTAAGCGTTCTTCTTTGCAGCTTCCACCCATTGTTAATTGTTAAGCCTTCTGGGTCCAAGCATAATAAATCTAATCCCTCTTCCACATGACAACCTTTCAAATAATTGAAGACAGCTATCACGTTTCCTCTGAGCCTTCCCAGGTCCTGTACTTTTCCCATTACACTACATGGCTTTGCTACAACTTTTTTTTCCCTTTTTTTTTATGGGGGAGGAGGTATTGGTTTAGATCTACAGCCTTATCATTGTAAGGGAAGTCTGGGTATGGAAATTCTACTTAACTAAAGCAGATCAGCGACTTGTCTGTATCTTGTAGTCTTAAAAGAAAAAAAAAATGCCTAGGGGCACTAACATGTTAGGAGACTTGCCTATTGTCTTAAAGTTAGTATGTGTCAGAGGCAGAATGTAAACCCAGACCTTTCTGACTCTAAGGCTGGCCTTATATTCAGAACTATGCACAACTCAGTAGCATTAATTATACTTTAATACTTCAAGAACATAGGAGTTCATCACTGTAGTAGGTACTCCTCCCATTAACGTGGAATGCAACTCCATGTGACTTAGTGGATATTTTTTCAACCATTGCTTGAAGAAAATTGATCATTCTTTGAAGCCAGCTGGGTGAATAGTCTCTTAGAATTTATCTAGGCCACTTCTTCAAGAATGTACACACAGTCCACGATCAAACCAATATCTGAACCTTTCCAACTTGTTAAGACTGGCCAAAATTTGTATTTTTCTGGTTTAGTGTAACAACAGTGCTGCTTGCAGCTACTGTAGCTGTGTGTCAATAATACCAGCACACAGGAGGGCTGCTTGCACAGGTTCTTTGATCTGCTTTTCTAAGGAAAGCAGGGGTTAACAGTCTCATTTTAATCAAACAGACATATATCATTCACTTAGTTCAGGGGAAAAAATCAGTACCCTGAACTTCAGAGCAAATACAAACAGAAATTACAAGCAGAACAGAGCAAAATAACACAAATCAACAGACAGATTTCCATCTGTCTGACCATAGCAATACATATAAAGTTACCAGAGAGAGAAGCACCAACATCTGGGTTTTTCAAAGCTGGAGGGTGGTGCTCCAACAGCTACTTAGAGTCTCATCTGGTCAAATCACAGGACACTCTTCCAGTGAGTAAGCTCCAAAGCAAAATGCTAACCTCCGAGTATATATCTACTTCTTCAGGGTTAGGGCTTCATACCTGTCAAGGGTTTCATGCCTCTCCTGGGCTTCACACCTCTCATTACCTAATTAGCAAAAGGGTATGGGCCTTCCTACAAACAAAGGCAAGACTCAATCAAAGGCATTTGATTGCTTTAGTGCTGAGAAGCACTCCAAAAGAAAAAAACAGTAAAAAGTCCCACTTTGCTTGCCATTACTTTTAGGCCCATAGAACCAGAGCCTATTTACCCCATGATGGGGAATCAGAAGAGGGTTTCTGTGGAATTAGAAAGGATGCCATTTACTCATGGATTTGTTTTCATTGTTTTAGTCATGTAAAAACTAACCAAGGAATTTAGAGAGTGTGCAGTGCTTCATCTCATCCTCGGCGTGGCCAGGGCTGAGGCTGAGGGAACAAAGGTCATTCATTCCCTAGGGAGCTAGTTCAGTCCTAGGAATCTTACCAGGACCGCTCTTGTTCTCTGTTCTTGTCTCTTTCACCTTTGTCTCAAAAAAGAGGGAGAAAAAGCCAAAGGAGTTCTGAGGCTGCAATGAATACTTCCTTTAATAGGACTACTTCTCTCTTCCATACTATGTTCTTTTCCTTTATCACCCCTTCAAAAATAGTAAGCACTCCCTAAAATACCTGTTGAACAAATGCTTGAATGAGATATCATCATGACATAGTGACAGAGCAATGAACTTGGTATTAGGAAAACCTGGTTTGAAGTTCTGACTATGACACTTACTAGCTTGTGACCATGAGCAAATGACTTAACTTCCTTGAACCTCAGTTTCCCTATCCATAAAATGTAAATAATAATACCATTTATACCTACTTTCACAGGGCTTTCATAAGGATAGGATGAGAATATGTATACTGAGTGTTTTGTAAAACCCTAGAGAATTATCCAGCATCACTTAGCTAATTTGAATCAGAAGCAGGATTTGAATCCAGGTCTCTTTGACTACGTGATTAACTTTCCATCCACGATTCCATGCTACCTCTCTACGTAGGATTCAAGACATGAAAATTGTATGATTCAACAATGAAAGTGAACGTGATATGAAGGGACCCAAAGAGCTATGTAGACATACACTTAAATATGTACTTAGGGAAATGTTTCTGATATCCAGTTGGCCTTTGTGCTAGAAATCTTATGAGGTTAAAAAAGGCAGATGGTCACATCCCTCAGAATATATTCCTCTTTTAATGGATTTGTGTCTTCAATTTCACTGCAAAGAAGCATATTTTGGTGTCTGTAATCACATGAAGTGGGCTGCTGTTAGAATTAAGTTCTACCACCAAATAAATGGTTGGTAGTTGATAAAAAGTCTTGTGAAGTTGAATATGGTGGTTCATCATGAGCCTTCAATAACAAATATTCTCACAGATTACAGACACTGTACCATATTTGACACCTTAGAATGAAATCAATGTGCTCTGTGTGCTGGAGGAGAAGAACTCAGCAGATTTTATTTTGTTCTGGCTTTGAAAATCAGTAGAAGTCCAGGACTACATTTTCCCTCTTTTGAAGGGAAAAAACCCTTGATGATTTTTAATGTGTACAAAAAGCCAAGTGAGCAAGTAACTCTGGTGACAGACACATGGAACACACCCTTCTGGATAACCCTCCATGAAAATACAAGTTCACCTCTTCAGAGAAAGCTCATTAAAAACTAGCAGATCTCAGTGGTTTTATTGCAAACCAATCAACCTGAACCTGTAAAGGAGTTTGACCTCACCCAGATTCATGGGCCTTCTATTTTTGACTTTACCTGCTAGTGATAGGAATTGATTTCAAAGGCTCTAAAATTAGCTCTGTACATCAAAGAATTGTTATAACATGTCTCTGTAATGTTGCCATTTTACAGGTTTGGCTCTTGTATGTGTGTGAGTGTTCTTTAATTGAAAAAGGGTAGCCCTCAAACACAAGTGTTGGTGACTGAGTGACCTCCCCCTCCAAAAAAACATCACTTGAGAATTGACTCGCTCACAAGTGGGGCTGTTTCTCTGAGAGTCAGGTGGAGTCTGGATTGTAAGTCTCTGAAAGGTAACAAGGTCACTTTCTTCTGCTGAGAGGTGATGTAATTTAAGTCACTGATAGGCCCTGCCACTAGATAACTTTTTTTTTGGTCATACATTAAGTCTTTTCATAATAAGACAGTGGAATATCTTTTTGACATTTCAAAATCTAGCAAAAATAGACATGTAAAATCTGTCAATCTTAAATCAGAGAAAAGGCAGAGCATTAAAAAACTCACGGTGCAATGAAATTTGAATGTACCATTGACAATTGTTTGCTTTTCTAAGTCTTTGCAATAAACAACAATTGGCTTTGGTTGTACTTATTTTTTGGGGAGGTGTCTTTAATTTAGGATATACTGAATTCACATAATATGGGCTTATCAAGTATCTTTCAAATAGCACCAGATCATTGCTAAATGATTTGAACGTTTATGATTGATTAACTGAAATGACGAAAATTCAAAGTTCACTAACTGTTGTTCTAACTGTGGTTATATCTTCACAGACAAAGCGAAATAGAGTAATTATTTGGTGAATGCTATTATTGAAAACGGCCAAACTGGATGATCAGGCCCCAGCTCTATAGTTTCCCCTTAATAAGAGGCTTATTTTTTTTTCTATTTTCTTCTTTTTTTTTCTTTTTTGAATTATGCAGTTAAGTACGTCAATTCTCTATTTCCCTCTGGCTATGTGGGGACAAACTGACTGTGTCTATACCAAGCCTAAACAACAGGTTGATCCTGTCAAATCAAACAATTGGGCAATAGAACATTCTTTTTTTAAAATATAAAACATATATCCATCCATCCATCCATCCATCCATACATACATATATGTATATAGCTGGTTTTTTGGTCTGAATTAACTGATCCATATAATTGGTTCCATATAGACATTGCCTGAAAATTATTGGAAAGGCCTCACTTCTCCCAGAATTTTTAAGATTCTCATTCTCAAATGGAGAGTAATAGTTCTCTGTGTTCCACAGGCAAGATTCTTCTCTGCCTTGTTTTCTGTCTTTAACACCTTTTAGCTTCTCTTCCTCATGCTGCCACCCTTTCTGCTTTTAGGTTCGAAGAAACTGTGAAGTGGTAAAAGGAGTTTGTGCTCATAAAGCTTTGATGACTTGACCATCTGGCTGGGAACTCTCATAAAGGAAGCCCTGTAGAGGTTAGGGAGGTCAGAGACTGCACAGGCCAGGGGCCAAAGAGGGTCCAGTCACTTCACAGACTGAAACCCAACTTCTATCTGATCAAAACCAAGCTGCAGTCATCAATCTCAGAGGACTCGTATCTGAATGGATTGTTGATAAACATCCCTTCTTTCTCCATTGCTCTGCCCTCTTCTCTTCCCCTTTCTCTTGCTTTCATAAATCTACAGAACCATAAAGAAAATCTCTCTGCCCATATTCTGTTGTAATAGCTTCCATCCTTCCTCAGCGCTCAGCTCATTAACAAGTGACCTGAAGGCAGAAAAAAAGAAGAAGAAAAAAAATTTGTATAATGGAGCCTTGCTGTTTAGAGACTATAAAAGTAAACAGGCCTGGGTTTTTTTGGTGGAGGGGGGTGGCAAAAATGTTCTGGCAAACATGTAGAACTGTCTGATGAAAAGTTAGAAGAGGAATGGGTTAGGTGTTCAGCTCTAGTCTTTCTCTGAATGCTATATAGTATTTATAGATCAACTTGTATATTTATGAAGATACAGTTTCTTGGCATCCATAATCTTATACAAATACACAGACTTCTATAAATAGGGTAAAACCATTTTTAAAGGTCCTTAAATATAAGGTTGATGATTTCTCTGTCAGCAGATTAGTGTCCAGCATCAGGTTTATGAATTGCAGGCTTCATTAGTCTTAAAGTGGTAACAAAGGAAGATGCGTCCTAAAAAGTGTCATCCTTCATCTGAGAGGGCAGTGGCTGACACATTAGGAATCTATATGCTCAATTAACCACTGGCAGGCTCATTTTTTCTGTTTCTCTCCTGTTCCCACTCTCCCTATCTCTCTCCTTGCCTTTTTCCCCCATCTCCTTCTTTTCCCATTCCTGTTCACTCCCATTATTTCTTCTTCTCTATTTCATTTTCCCACATACCTTCTCTCCATCTTTTCTTTCTTGTATTTTTTATTTTCACTTTTTTCTTCTCCATGATCTCGCCAATATTTTCTCCCATCTATCTTATTTTCCCCTTCCTAATTTCTTTTTTCCTTTCTGTCCTCACCTTTCGTCTTGTTTCTCTATTGTTGTCATATCCCTTCCCTTATTTTCACTCCCCCCTTCCTTCCGTTTTACCCCTACTTGATTTCTTCTCCTCCAGCTCTCCATCACTAGCTTACACTATATTGATACCTTTCCCTGACTGCTAACACTCAATTAGAAGCTGTCTTAGGAGATAAGATTTTCAATAACAGCTCTTGTGCAGTTATTGTAGCATCTCATTATTTCTTGCTGAACAGCCAAACTATTAATTAAATATAATTTTGTTTAAAATCACCCACTCCTCTCCCAAATGAAAAAGGATGAAAATACAAACATTCAAAATTAAATCTAATCATAAAAAAGGATTGATGATAAAATGTTGTGTATTGTTTCTGGCCAGTATTTTGGGTGAAAAGTTATTCTTCAATGCAGAGACAAAAATATTAAATTAATCTATCAAGAGAATTTACTGAAGATAGACATTCTTTCTAGCCATCTTTCCCATTCAAAGTATCTCACAAGTTTGCATTCAGTAGCTTGTGTATGTGTATGTGATGATAATTCTAGTTTTTTAATGTCTCACAGTGGGCAGCTGGGTGGTGCAGTGGCTAGAGTATTGGGCCTGGTGTCAGTTAAACCCCTCTTCCTGAATTAAAATCTTGCCTCAGACACTTACTAGCTATGTGACCCTGGGCAAATCACTTAACCCTGTTTGCCTCAGTTTCTTCATCTGTAAAATGAACTGAAGAAGAAAATGGCAAACTGCTCTAGCATCTTTGCCAAGAAAACCCCAAATTGGGTCATGAAGAGTCAGACATGTCTGAAAATGACTTGAACAACAATGAATCTCTCCTAAGACTACAAGTTGTGACCAGCGTAACAGGTAATAAAAAGACAAATGATCGAATTTAAGAAAAATGGAAAGCCAATATATTGAATAATAGTCTTTCAATTTAGTGATGCAGTGTGGTACAGTGGAAAGAGCCGGCTTTGGGGTTATATTGGATTCCAATCCCACCTCAGATGCTTATTAACTGTGTTACCTAGGGCAAGTCACTTAACTCTTTTTTAGCCTTCTATAAAATGACTGGGATGGATTTGGGTAAGTCACAGCATCTTTGAGCCTTAGTTAACTCATCTAAAAAATTATGGGATGAGACATGGTGGTCTACAAAGTTCCAATCCAATAAATAATTATAACGGTGCACATGATTCACTGTGTTGTAGCTCTGATGAACTAAGTCCATATATTGTGTTAATCCTTCATTATAATTGGCTGATTTGATTATTGGTAGAGCAGACTAATGGCTGATGGAGGGAGGCTCTGATAGTTATCCTTGCTCAACAGGAATTTAAAGGGACCTAAAAGGAAGGAAAAATAATGGAATGGGAGAGGAAAAAAGGAAATGAAGAAAGTGTTGTTTCAGAACATAAAATAACATTTTATGAGCTTTTTAAAAATGTTTACTCAAAACTTTACAAACAAAGAATAAGCTACCTTGTAAATAGTTTCCTCCTCAGTGCTAGGAAGGTATAATTCTTTTCATATACCTACTATATTTTACTCACTTTGTTATCCCCATAGTGATACATTGATATAGTATCCTAGGATAAGGGCTAGACGTAGGAAAAACTGATGAGCAGGCAAAGTCCATTTGTACCACTTCCTCACTTCCCATTATTGTACGAGGAAGCAGTAAATTTTAACGTATAGACATTGAACGTGGGACTATAATACTTGTTTTGAATCTCTGCTCTGCCACTTGCTAAAATTGACCTTGGGAAAATCACTTACCCCTTTTAGATCTTTCTTTCCTTTCGTCTTAAAATATAGGTGTTGGCTCAAGTTCCTGCTAGTTTTAGAACACTTCTGCTTTATTTCAGCACCAAAGTTTTCATGCTCTCCGCAGGAAAGGATCCAATAAAGTGACTGATAACTAGAATGTCACCAATGCCCATCGCCTGCCTTGGATTATTTGCATTTCAAAACAGAACTGAAGGAAAGTACAGGGATTAATTTATAGACAAGAAGATTTCAGGAGGGTCTTGATTAGGTGGGACAAGATGCACAAGCTTGATTGGAAAAGCATGACTGAGAACATTCAGGTGAGGATCAAAGGCAGCAGGGAGTAATAGAAATAATGTTGTGAGACTATGTGGCCCAAATGCTTAAAGGAGTACCTGACAAATAGTAGTCACTTAATAAATGTGTAAACTGTTAAAATGGAGGGAAAAGATCAGCTTTTGTTTTGTTGTAGTTTGTCCTTCATTCTCGAAGAGGACCGTGACATCAGGAAGATGATACCCTGACATGCAAGTGAATTGGATTTAAATGATGGACAGCTGTGCAAAGTCTCTAGCTTCACTTTCTCTTCTGTAGTCATGTGGGTCAAATGGCCAGATATAGATCAGGACAACTGGAGACGGCTCAGATCATGATATTGATAATGTAATTGTCATAGAAAAAACATATAGGAGTGATGGGAGGATATTGAGACATCTAGATAAAGAGATAAGAAAGTATCATAGTCTAGAGCTGGAAGGGATAATAGAGGCCATCTAATCATGTCCCCTCATTTTACAAAAGAGGGGAGGGAGGCTGGGAAAAGTTAAGTGACTTGCCTAAGGCCACCCGATTAATGTGACAGATGGGATTTAAGCCTAGATCCTTTGACTTCGGAACCATTCTTCTTCTACTGTACCACACTACTTCCCTAGAATTTCCTTATTTTATCCTGAAAGAGGTTTCCCTACTCTTTAGACTATTTAGGTACTCAATTGCCCTCATGGTCTCTCATTTTGCCTTCCTATTTAGACTATCTCTGTCACCTTCATTCAGCTTAAAGATACACAATATTCAACTGGTTTGTCTCCCTGCCTCAAGCCTCTCCCCATTCTAGTCCATCCTTTACTAAGCAGTCAAATCGACCTTCCTAAAGATCAAATCTAACTATCGTCTCTTAACCCCATTCAATCAACTTCGGTGGCTCTTTATTGCTTCTGGGATCAAACACAAAATCCTCTGTTTGGCTTGAAAGTCTTCGTAACCTGGCTGCTTTCTACCTTCCCAGCCTTCTTTTATCTGCCTCTCCCCCTTCCAGTTCTCCTCCACCCTCCCTTCCATATTCTACAAACCAGTGAGACTGACCTTCTTGTTGTTACACAAGATACTCTATCTCTCACCTCTGTGGATTTTCACTGACTGTCCCCCACATCTGAAACTTCTCCTTCCTCATCTCTGCCTCCTAGTTTCACTGGCTTCCTTCAAGACTCAGTTTAACTCTTATTTTTTACAAGAAGATCCTCCTTAATCTTAGTTCCTTCCTTCTGAGATTATTTCCAAATTACTTCCAATTGGTTAGATAGATATAATCACATATATTGTTTGTACGTGGTTGTTTTCATCTTGTCTTCCCTAGTGAACTCCTTTGACAGCATGTATACACACGCACATGCACACACACACACACACACACACACACACACACACATTTGCCTTTCTTTGAATCCCTAGTGCTTAGAATATTGCCTGGCACATATATGTGTAGTAAATTATATATGTGTGTATATATGTACATACATATTTATATACACACATATTTATATGATGGTATTTCAGGAAGTGTCTTTATATTATATATTAATAAATGCTAATTGACTGATTAAACATGTTAATGATTAATTGAAATATAAAGCTTTGCCTTTCTCAGGAAGGTACTCACGTCTCAACCAATGTCAACATGTCTAAACCTTACAGTGTAAAACTGTGAGGGCTATGAGGAGGTTAGAAATTCTCTTCCTGGTGAGAGAGAGAGGGAGAGAGAGAGAGAGAGAGAGATACAGGGACAGATGGAGACAGACAGAGAGACAGGGACAGAAACAGAGATAGACAGAGACAGAGAAAGAGATAGAGAGAAGAAGAACCAAAACAAGAAGAAGAGAAAAAGGGAGGAAAGAGGAAAGAGAAAGAAAGAGAGAGGAGAGAAGAAAGAAGAGAGAGTCAGTTTCAACCTTCGATTATTCAATATTAAAGTGATTAAGTTAATATCTTGGAAATTCAGTCAGCAGCTTCCCTGATGTGGGGAGGATTTAAATTGTGAAGCATGGGTTGGTGTGAAGGAAGTCTCTTTTTTCTTCTCAATAACTCCAAACATATATCTTATACAAACAATCCTAGGTCCCACTATAACTTAATATTTAAGTAAAGGATGAAAAACGAATGTATCTCAAGAATTTTTTTTTCTGTCCTCCCCCACCATTTCCTTAGTGGATCTACATTTATACATCTTAGGGCTTTGTAGTGACAGCTCATAACCTAAGCAAATAAGTGCCATTGGCAGGTTGCTGAGCCAAAGAAACTTGAAGTATTTAAGTCTCATCTAAGTATGAACATCAAGGCTTTGCCTTACAGAAGGTGCTGATTTGACAGTTCACAGATACCTCATTCTTCCTTTCCAACCCCCGAACCAATAAACTAGTAATGATCAGTCATTGTGCCAGTGAAGCAAATAATTGGGGATTCTTCATTGTATAGATTGAATATTTGTATAATGAACATCATTCTTTGGATTACTGTAGCATAGAATCATGACTACAACCAGGGAAATCTTGAACAATAGAAATTTACCAATTGTCCAAAACCTTTTTGCAGAGGGTCAATAACATCAACCCTTTCCTTCACAAAGATCAAGGATTTGGAGCTGAAAGAGAACCCCAAGTGGCTAAAAAGTTGGAAAATTAATTGATTAGAAGGTCATCTCCATTCTGATACACTGTTTGCTATTTAATAATTAATGGATACTTCAGAGATGATTAATAAAAAATAGGGTGATGTAGAGATGCAAAGGTTTTAAAATATTGATATCAAACTTACACCTTATCTAGAAATGGAATCCATGAAACTGTGTATAGGGATCCCTGAAGGCCACATATTGATTTAACCACATATTAACATTATTTATTTTCTGTTGTATTTTTATTTATTTTGGTAAATATTTCCCAATTGTTACTTCAACAGAAACCAAGGATACTTGATTTGGAGTGAACATTCATAAAGCTTTATTTTCAATATAAAAAAATTCCCAATTACATTTTAATCTGGTTCAACAAGCCCACGCTTGACACCTCTGGTTTAGACAACCTACACATTAGATAATAAAGAGTTGGGTAGCTGTATTTTTTTTTCAAATCATATGAAAGTTTTACCCTAATATCATTTAAGTAATAAATATATTAAACAATTTGGGAATGAAAGTGATATCCTGGGTTAGGTATTTCCATTCAAATACTGACTAGTCACATGATCTCTTTATATGGTTAACTTTCTTTTTAAGTTACTGTGCCATCAATCTTAATTTAGCAATACAGAGATGGGAAAACAAAAAACAGTAAAATTCATGAAACTGGCCCAAACTAACTAGAAAAACTCTTCATCCATTGCAATTTTTTTGACCGGAAGTCTCTTCCAGAATTAACTTCTGTGAGGCCAAGACCCAAATCAGAGAATAGATTTTCCTCTTGCTTCATCTACACTGAAGAACAAACCACTCCCAGTGCATACTGGCAGGACTAATCCATGATTAGCTTTGATTTACAATGAGGCTCTAACTGGTGCAAGATAAACTAATTTCCATGTCACTGTCACCCATGGGATATTGATTGACTACAAGCCGAATTCATGCTGCAAATTAGTCATTTATTATGAAAAATGTCCCTGCTGATTGGTGGAAGCATTTAAGGAACATCTATCCAATTTCAGCAAATAGTATTTATTGGCCTGAGTCCAATGAGATGCAAACTCCCTTTTAATATTTGACTTTGCTGCCAAAAGATTTAACAACTTGTGACCCTGGCACTTGTCAGATAAAAGGTGTGAAAGTGATATTTTGCAGTACATGGTTTTTGAAGTTCAAGTTGATTTATGTCACAGAGAAGAGGCAGATTACTTACTTTATGTGCTTCTGACATTTATCTGCTTCTGGTTGTCCAAGTTAAGCTATAATTTCCTCTGAGATGTGTGGCATAGAACAGGTGTCTTCCAACTTCAAACATTCTATTCTCACAACTAAAATCAACAGGCAGCAATCACATGAAACACTGAGATGCCTGCACAGAGTATTGATGACATGGGCATATATATGTCTACATATATTTGCCCACCTGAATGGAAAGGGAGCCCCCAGGGAAAGGGAACCATACAGACAGGCAGAACCTTGGAGCTTCAGTCTAATGTGCCATTAATCATGTCAGTCATTCACAATGCAAAGATTTACATAATGTACAGACACAGTTAATCAGGATTGAAATATAGTTAATTGTGCACAGGACCACTTGCTGCGGCTGTGGTAGACAAGGTTCATGATTTGACTAGAGGCTGGACTAGATGTGCCCTGAGGTCCTTTCTAAGATTCTATAAGTGCATGATTGAGGTAGGAAGGAAAAAAAAATTCGGCCCTGCTTAATAATGACTTTTTTTAAGAGAGAAAGAGAGAGAGAGAGGAGAGAGAGAGAGAGAGAGAGAGAGAGAGAGAGAGAGAGAGAGAGAGAGAGAGAGAGAAACATAAGAAACATTAGCTAAAGAAAAAATGCCTAGAGATCATTTGGCTTTTTTCATTGGAAATTGTCAAATCTACCTCCCTCCCTTCCGTCCTCCCCATAAAAGCTGACAACTTCATAAGATAATCCTACAAGGTAAAGATTTTATAATTTTATCTCTAGTCCAGAGGACAGATGGGTGTCATTCAAAATAGACCAGTGGTCAGAGCAAGTAACTAGAAATCAAGGTATAACAATATGTGAAGCTGTGCGCCCAAGGCTGTCAAAAAGGCAAGGTCTGATGGACTCATAAAATTAGGAACTCAAAGCTAATCTAATGACAACTCCAATTTTGATCACTCTGCTCTTATTTTTGATTTGTTTGCTATTCTTCTTTCTTCTAAACTCAATTCAATTCAACAAATCTTTGGAAAGCACTGTTTACCAGACACAGTGTAGATGCTAGGGATGCTGGAACCCCCCCCCCCCCCCCCCCCCCCCCCGCCCCGGCAACAACAACAAATGACAGAGTTTACATTCTTCTAGTCAAATGTAACTTGATAATTAAGCAAAATGTGACTTGAAGAGAGAGAGTATTGAAGCATCAGCAGCCTGGTTGGGGCTGGAGGGAAGATCAGGAAAGGCTTTGCATAAAAGGTACCACCAATGCTGAGCCTTGAAACAAACTAGAGATTTTAATAGGCATATGTGACATGTCAGTTTGACTGTAACATAGAATGTATAAAAAGAGGTTTAATATATCATAAATCTCAGGTAGATAAGAGTCATATTGCAGAGGATTGGAAAATCAGCTAAATTCTTAGTGGTCTGGGCAATCTTCTACATCTATACGTTGCAGAGAAGGTGCCAAAGTACATTGGAAGAGGATGTTTCCATGGGGCCAGTCTCTATGTCTACTCCTTTAAGTGCTACTTCCCTCTCCCATCCACGTGCACACAGTGATCTCACCATTTTCCCAACTAAACTTCTGCCATTAACCGTGACTCTGAGCCTTGTTTAGTCTACTTCCCACCCCAGCCCCATCCCCATTAACAATTAGACCTCCCTTACACTTTATCCTGGCTTGTCTCTATTGCTCCTGCTCAGCCTAGTTCTGGAGCCCATTTGCTGAAGCTTCCCTTACTGTCACTTCATCCTCATAGATTATACTTCTCAGTGTCTGTCTGGCAGGCACTTGTGCCCTCTTGCCTTTTGTCTCCTGGGACTATACATTTTAACTTTCTCTGTTAACAGGGACTTCTGGATGGCCACCTGCTTGGCTTCTATGTCACTGTCTCATTCTTTTTCCCCTTAGTTCTCAGACCTGATGGATGACCCAGTGGTCAAAGCACATCACATTCCACTCCTGACATTGTTTCAACAATACCTCCTATTACTCAATATTGTTGCCAACCACAGTGACTCAACAGCCCCTGAATCCTAGAAAATATTCTAAATACTAGAATATATTTTGTACCATAAAAGGAGATACAGTTTCCCTTGTATCAATTATTGCGCTATTAATTTTGTTCTTGGTATTTTTGTCCTTTCAGGCTTCATCTGTTCCCTTCTAGGACCTGAGACTATAGGCATTTGTAGAAACGAACATTGAAGAGGGTTCATTTCGAAGAGGTAGTCTTGATAGCCCCTGTTGGAACATAAGTATTGTTTGTTAAAAAGAACATTGGTGATCTGCACTTGTGTGATGATCAATGCATCACCTTCAGGGACTTTCTCTTGTTGATGACTTCCTGGATCAATTGAAGTAGCTACAATTTTCACTGCAGTGGAGAGCTCCACAGAGCATACAGTCTATTTTACAATCCCTAAAGAGGAGAATGGAGGTTGGATTTCCTGACTCAGTCATTTGGCAATGCAAATAACAGGATAATAGCATCATAGATTTTAAATTGGAAGTGACCGTAGAGGCTATCAAGTCCAACACCCTCATTTTGCAGATGAGGAAACTGAGGCACTAAGAAATTAAATTGCATATTTGGGTGACATACCTAGTATCTGAGATGGCATCTGAAGCCACATCTTCCTGACTCCAAATTCAATGTCCTACCCACTCTATATAATCATGCTACTTCCCAATATGTTCCTCAGATTTTATAATGCTATTTCACATTCCAATGCTTCATGAACTTTGTGTTTTAGGACCTGTGAAATCATTATGTAATAATCTAATTTCAGGACTCAAAAGAATCTGAGCACTTCCAACTAATTGGTCTATATTATCTCAGCCTGACATTATAATGACAAACTCTGGCAAAGTTAAATAATGTGTATATCAGTGTCTTAATGAAGAAATAGAATTTCTTAATCACCTGATATGTCAGTAGGGGGTAATATGGATACCCACAAGGTGGATACAATGCTACTGCAGAGACCTGCGGTTAAGGCAATCAGTAAATGAGATCACCCCCACTCCCACCCCCACACCAGCTCCATTTGAATAGGCTTCAGGTGAAGCCCCAGGTGGGGCCAATAAAGGGAGGTCTGATTATATCTTCACTCCCAAGTAGGCCCAAAACCCCCAGCGCCTAAGTTCTGGTTGCTCAGATGATGTCGTAGTCGATTAGATGATGTCTAACGACCGTATGAAAAGAGAACACAGCTTGGAGATTGAGACATGGTGGAGGCAGGAGGAGGAGGAGGAGTGGTGGAAGCAGCAGCAGCAGCAGCAGAAGTAGGCGCTGCTGCTGAGAGCAGGACTGACCCTCATGCAGACTGGAGAGTGCTGAGCAAGGGCTTGAGGCCAGTGGGTAATCTTCTTACTGGAAGGCACTAGCATTGGGGTGGCGGACAGAGCACGAATATGATTTGACTTACTGTCATAATGTTTTTCTGTAACCTCCTGGTTACTATTGTGAGGCTGACTTATTTGGCCTGGAAGATTTTGGCCAGGGTATTGAATTAGAGACACTGGTCTGTGGGCCTGCTACTTTGGAGCTTGAATAAATGATTTAGTTCTTCTGCCTTCTACTTAGAGAGTTCCTTATATCCTGCGATTCTGAACCATTCAGACATATTTATGATTTTCTTTGAACTCATCAATTCTCCCTTCATGTTATACCTGCCTATAACGTAAAAAGACCTTATGGGATTTGTGGGTTCCTGGAAGACATTAATCACTTGAGTCCTGACCTGCCCAGATGTAGATAGACTAAAGACCCTAAAAACCATTCCAGGGGTCAGATACCACTGAATAGACATCCAGAATAAATAAGAGCTTCACAACTATCCTACTCTTGGGATACCCCAACACTAAATTTGTCAGTGCTTGAGTTCAATGGAAACTGATGCCTCTATGGTAATGACAGGAGGCATCTTTTCACAGATTGGCCCATAAACCATCCCATTATGATTTTGTGCCTACTGGTCCAGAAAAATGTCTGGTACTGAGCATAACTATGCAATCAGTGGGGAAAAAACAATGAAAACAATCAAGAGAGCCTTTGAGACACGGCAATACCACACTAATGAGGCACAACACCTAATCACCATCTTCACTGACCACTGGGAATTGGAAGATTGTCCATCCAATTGAAGTTGAAAGCAGGCCTGTCCTTTGGTTGTTTGGGCTTTAAGACTTAATAGTTCCCCAGAAACTGGAACTTACAAACCTGTGCCTGATCCAAGAAAGTATACTTTGAGGATGCCATGGAAAGTCTTCTTTGTGACTAATACTTTTACAACCACTCAGCCTTACCATTGAATCATTGAGTTCATCTGGCTGTAATAGAAAAAGAAAGGCTTATGTACCCAGTCTCAGTCAAGTACTCTTCACTGACTCTGCCTCCACTCCCAGCAGCAAGATTTCCTGCTCATATTGTCCAAGCAATAGCTAGGATGTTCTACTAAAACTGTACTGGGCACATTGGGATTTATGATATGAAGTTGGTCATCTAGGACTTGGGGTAATTATGGGTACAGGTAATGTTGCTCAGTACATGCACATATATCAACTATGTGTGTAGCTTAAGATTAAGAAACCAGGTAAGTTGCTCTTGCCCCTTAATACTCTATAGTTGACTTGACCAGGTGCTCTGCCCAAAGGAATATAAATTTTGATCGCTGAAACCTGGCAAGATATCTTGGGGTTTACTGCTAGATTTCTTTCTTAAGAATGGTGCCTTAAACCCAAGTCGCTCTGATTCTCATTAATTGGCCGATAATAGGTCCCAGCCTAAGTCTCATTTGGTCATTGTTTGTTCTGGGATGGTTCAGAGTGAGTGTAAATAGCATTGTTTTTGTTTTGGCTAGAAATCCTGAGGTCTTGGCCCCCC
>CM053622.1:175740242-175758301 GCA_028646595.1 Phalanger gymnotis
ATGATTGAGTTGGCTTCTTCATCTTTATTTTGTTTGCTGATACTTGAGTGATAGAATGCACCATACAAATCTTTTATTGCCCTCATCTTTTGTGCTTTAATTATGTGATTTTTAAGGAAAGCTACTTCAAGGAAATGTGCAAAATCTGTAGCTCTGAGAGCATATTTCAATGATTGCTAGAGATATTGTAGTAGCTGTTGGCGTGGTTTAAGTAAAGCTTTTCAAGAATCATTCAAGCTCACAATGAAAAAGAATTAGTTCTAATGAAGTACAAAGGAAAGTGGTCAAAAACAAAAAAATGCCAAGAACTGATAAACTTGTGCTGCAAAATAGCCTAATCTAAGATTTTTGGAGGGACCTGGCAAGCTTGGAGATTTGTGACTTATTCTCTACAATGCATCATAGACTTCTCTTGAATTTGGAAAAAGAGGAAAGAGCAGTAAAAACAATCCAAACAAACAAGAAACAAAACCAGCTGCTAACCATGCCATTACAAACAAAAACAAAACTCCTGGGCAAAAATATACAAAGATTGATGCACCGAATTTTCACCAATTATAGCCTCTTTTTGAATCAAAGCTACAACAAAACCATTCTTTGAAAAAGTAGGGTAAGATCTGGACATCTTTAGACTGTGAAACCCCAAAATGCCTTCCAAAATGTTTAGGGGATATTTTTTACTTCCAATGAGTCTCATTGTCTTCATTGAGGGAACCTATCAGAACCTATGTTCTGATAAATATATTGATAAACTGAGAAGCAAAATTGATCTGGAATTACTGGAATTTCCAAATGGAGATAAAATATTGCAATTTGACCTTGCCATACACATCACAAAAGATTAAGAAATTTATTCAGGAAATAGAGATAAACATACTTCAATAACCTGGGAAATCGCTTGACTTAAATTCTATTGAAAACCTTTGGACTTTAATCAAAAGCTAATCAAATGGACTGTTCATCGAACTTGTGCTTAGTGTCCAATGGGAGATAGAGTTTCATGATTTGACATGTGTCAAAATTTGGTGAATTCAATGCTAACTTGTGAATCCAATGTCATATAATGTGAAACTAGTGACTTCAAAAAAGGAGGACACATATTGAAAAATTTTAAGATTTAAAATGTTGCAGGACATCTTATGGGCATACATTTAATTATTTGACTTTGTTCCAGTTAATTTGCATAGAATTGGAAAACCTGGGCTCTCATTCCAGCTCCAAAGAAACACGGCCTTAGAAGTAGAATATCTCATCTTTTCCAACCCCTTCATTTTAACATTGGGGAAACTAAGGCTCAGAGAGGTGAGTTTATTTGCCATAAGTCCCACAAGGAATGAGATAAGAATCCTTGACTCAGAATTAATGTCCTTTTCATTATACTATCACACTCATTTGTGGGACATTAGGCAAGTCAATTAATGCCTCTCAGATTACCTCTTTATCTACAAAACAGATATAATAATATTATTATATGATATAACTTAATAATATTGTATAATATATAAACACAGGCTGTTAGAAGCAGAGCTAGTCTAACTCCCTCCTTTCACAAATGAGGAAAGATGTAGTATCTTCATTAACATCACACAAGTGGCAAATAGTAGTGCTGGGATTCAATACACCTTGTGACACCAAACCCAGCCATACTTTGACTCTAAAATGCTGCATAAATGAAAACGACTGGTTTTTTGCTTTTTTGTTCAATGCATTATCCCCATTAGTCTTTGCCTGACTCTTATTAGGCCCAATGAAAGGGAGTCGAATTGTTTTCCTTGCTGAACAGTATAATTGTGTGATCTTGGATGAATGTCTTCATCTCTATGATCTCCAGGTGTTTTTTTATCTCTTAAATTAGGAAATTTAATTAAATTATCTCTGACTTCCATCAAGCTCTAACATTTTAGGGAGAGCGATGGTATAATAGAAAGTTTCTTGAATTTGGGGGTTCAATTAACTCAGCTGTCTCCTGCCTCTGCCACTTACAAGTTGTGGGACATTGGACAAGTAACTTGATCTTTGTTTCTCAATGTTCACATTTGTAAAATCAGAAAAATAGCGTTTACCATTCTACCTCACCTGACCATTGTGAGGCTCGAGTACGTAATGTACAGAAAGTGCTTTGTAAGCTCAGAAAAATACTATAAAATTCAGTTAATATTATGACTATTTTGAGAGTTGATCCTTAATTTTCACTTTTCGACTCTTCACTCTTGACTATAATCCAAAGTTACCTTATCATTTTTTCACAGAACAGAATATTCACTCACATCCATCCACCCTGTCCCCTCTATCCCCACCCCCTCTGAGACAATGGATACACAGGTCATTGAACATGTACCCCCTTCAGTTACTCGGAGCAGTCATCCTAATTTCCCTGTCAGTGGTATCTGGATATCCCTACCAAAATGAAGGAAGAAAAACCGCTTGGAATAGTATTCATTTCCCCACTTAGCTGAACAACAGCCAAAACAAGCTATCAAAACCTACTAGGCGCTAATAGACACTTAAACTGATCAAAGTCAGTTTGTCTACCATACTTTTAGGTCCTGACAGACAGTAAGCTGTCTTTTAAAAAGACAATGACACCTTTTCCCTCTAGACTAAGCATTTTATGAGGCGTGACTAAAAAGGAGGGTGACTCACTTTTAAAACCAACATACCAAGGTTTACACATCCATCCAAATGTGTAGTGTCCCCCTTACGGTCCTCTGTTTTAATTTTTCCAGTGGCCTGAACTAAGCGGTTGGGGGAATTCCTTTTATGGAGTTGCTTCCAGACATTTTTTGGAAATTAGTTAATTAATTCCTTCATTAACAAACATTTATTGAGTGTTTACTCTGTGGCACGCATTGTGTTAGATGCTGCTGGGAATACAAATAGAAATAACACATAGCCTTCCATGTATAGCTGTAATTCAAACAAAAAAATCTATGATAGGTAAGAATGACAAATTCACTTTCAACTAGGTGCATTAGAGAATGCTCCAAAAAAGGAGCCAGTGTTTGAGGTAGGCTCAAAGGATGAGTAGTAATTCAATAGGAGGAAATAAGGATTCGAGGGCAGGGAATGAGGAGGAAATTCTGAGCAGAAGGAATGGTGTGAGCATAGCTATGGAGGATGGCTAGCGTAGGGCAGAGGGGTCAAATGTGCCTGCACTGGATTCAAATGTAAATGGAAACTATTTAGCAAAATAAATAAAATTCCAATAAAATGAAGATAATATTCCAATTTAAAATTAAGCCAATCTGTATGGATACTTATGTACAGAGTAGTTGACTCTGTTTCTATTTGAGTTTGACACCACCAGTGGGGAAAATTTAAATTTGAAGAGGACACAGAAGATGCTCAATATCAACCTTTATGACAATAACAAAGCAAATGGGAAATCTCTGTTCTTGTCATATTTCTTTTTTAAAGTTTTTTATTGGTGTCTTTTGTTTTTTTACATCAACATAGTTTTCTCCAGTATCTTTTCCATCCCAGAGAGTTATCCCATAAAACAAGTAAGATTTTTTTTAAGACAAAAAAGTAAAAATCCCAATAAAATGAAGAAGAAAAATCAGCACAACTGATCAACATATTGAAAAAGTCTGAAAACTTGTGCATTGTGTAACACTTCCATGAAGGAATGGGATAAGTATATCCTCTTATATTTCTTCATTCTAGACTTGATATTAATAATTTTGGTACATTCATTTTTGATTTGTGTGTGTGTAGTTGTTATTTCTATTTCTATTGTTGCAATCATTGGGTATATTGTTTACTCTGCTTACTTCATTCTCCAACAAACCATGAAGATCTTTCTATGCTTCTCTGTATTTATCCACACTCATTGTTTCTTACAGCACAGTGACACTCAATTACATTTACATAACATAATTTGGTTAGCAAATCAATGGGCATCTCCTTCGTTTCCAATTCTTTACTATTGCAAAAAGTGCTATTTTACATAAATTGGTATAAATGGGGACTTTCTTCTTATTGATGATTTCCTCGGAGTATAAGCTTAGTAATGGGGTTTCTGGTTCTCCTATCCCATATTTTCATCAGATATCCTTAATATATGTGTAGGTCATTCTCAAAAAGATTTTTGTAAATATGAGAAAGTAGGCATATGGGTTCATAGCATCACAAAATCTCTGAGTTAGAAGGGACCTCAGAAACCATCAAGTCCCACTTGTACCTGAACAAAAGTGAAGAGTAATCTGAAGGTAAATATGAAAAGATTGGATGAGACTCAATTATAGAACACCAGGTTAATCCTTTACCACTTTATTGTATATCATATAAATGAGCCCTTTCTAGTAGTGGAGAATTATCAGAGGTTTTTCAAGTGGGCAATAACTTGATCAGAGTTACATTTTAGTTAGATCTATCCACTATGAAGGTATGTAGTATGTAGGATTGATTTTCAGTAGAATGAAAGGAGGTAGGCTCTAGTTGAAAGAAGACTGGAATTAGTATAAGAAAACCTGACTTTGAATCCTTGCTCTACTATTAATTTTATGAACATTACTCAATTGCTTAGAGCCATAGCAATCTCATTTGCAAAATATACTTATTTGGGGTGGTAACAGAGACAGAAAAAGGGAGAGAGGATAGTGAAGAATATCTTCAAAGATAGGAAACATTCATCCTCTATTTAGATAATTACAAATAGTACACTGTGCTTTAAGTCTGCTATTGTTGTTCACTTGTGTCCCACACTCCATGACCCCATGGCCCATATTGTTCATAGATTTTTATTGGCAAAGATACTGGAGTGGTTGGCCAAGTAGCAAATACAGTGAATTAAGGCAAATGAAAGTTAAATGACTCTAGTGTCTGAAGTTGGATTTAAACTCAGACCCTTCTCACTCCAGGTACAGTACTCTACCCACTGAGTCTCTGATGACCTTATTAGGTACATATTATTAGTAGTATTACCTCCCCCTATTTTACAAATGAGGAAACTAAGGCTTAAAGGCTAAATCACTTGCCTTGGGCTATAGATCTAATAACCCATAATTTCATTTTGTAGGAAATCTCAAGTGAGAAAATTCTGTCTACCCATGCAAATAGACAATTTAGAATCTTAATGCCTACGGCCCTGAGATGTTAAGAGACTTGCCCAGGATGGCATAGCTAGTATGTGTCTGAGGTGGGTCATTCACTCAGGTCTACCTGGAATTAATTTTATTTTATATTTTTCTGCTGTGATATCATTGGGATCTGCATCGATGAAGGGAATGTCTAAAATCGATGAGATCATATATTCATGGAAGTATTTGATTACCTACTCTTGTAACTATAATTTAAAGATTATTAGGAATAATTGTCCATAGAATACTAGAATGTTAGAGATCAAAAGGAATTTAGAGATCCTCTATTGAAAAATCTATTCTAGATTACAATCAGGTAATATATTTACCAGATCATCGGTATTTCTTAGTACTAGCAACAAAACTTAGGAAATAATAGGAAGATGAATTTCATTAAAAATCACTGCATAATGCATAAAACACTTGGGAGTCTACCTACCAAGATGTACATAAGAACTGTATAAATGGCTATAAAATACTGTACAGAAACAAAGGCAGAGTGAAATAAATAGAGAAATATTCATTTCCCATGAGTAGATTGAACTGATACAACAAATTACAATACTATCTTAATTTTTCAATGCCATGTCAAGTAAATTAGAGAAGGATTCTGGCAGTGTAAAGGAAAAAAAAAGTAATGATGAAATTCATCTGGAGGGACAACATGTCAAGAATCTTAAGGGAAATAAAGAAAAAAGTAGGAAGGAAGGGGGCCTAGAAGTACCAAATATCAAACTTTATGACAAAACAATAATCATCCAAAAGATTTGGAACTGGTTACAAAATAGGCTGGATAAAAGGAACAGTATAAAAAATATAGAAGCAAATGAACATACATAATAGGCTACTTGATAAACCCAAAGACCCCAGATAGTAAATGGGGTAAGGACTCACCATTAAACAAAAACTGCTGAAAAAATTGGAATGTAGACTAGCAGAAACTAAGTATATAGACCAACACTTCAAAACATATACTAATATAAGCTTTAAATAGATGTGACTTAGATATATCTAAAAGGTTATATCACAAAGAAGCTAGAGGAGTACCGAAGAAGTGCACTTTTACATCTATGGATAGGGTAAGAATTCATGATTAAGGAAGCGAGAGAGGATCTCAGAAGATAAAGTGGATAATTTAATTTAGGTAAATTTGAATTTTTTTGCACAAATAAAACCATTGCATCTAAGATTAGAAGGGAAGTGGTTGATGGGGAGGGTTGCAGAATTTTAGAGTGTCTCTCTGATAAAATTCTCGTTTCCAAGCTTTATATGGAACTGATGCATTTTTTAAAAGAATAAGAACTATTCCCCAGTAGATAAGTGTCTAAAGGATATAAATAGGGAGTTTTCAAAATAGCCAAGATGTTCCAAATTACTAATAATTAGAGATATGCAAATTAAGATTATTTAGGTTCTATTTTTACACCCATTGGTTTGGCAAAGATGATAAAAAAGGAAAATGACAAATATTGGAAGAATTCAGGAGAACAGATACAATAATGTACCATGGTGAAGCTGCAAACTGGTTTAGTCATTCTAGAGGGCAATTTGTGACTATGTCCAAAAAGTTAGTAAACTTTACCTATCCTTTGACCCAGTGATACCATTATTAGTCTTGTATCCCAAAGAGAGCAAAGAAAAAGGAAAAGGACTCTTATGAACAAAAATTTCTCTAAAAGTTCTTTTTAGCAGAAAACCAAAAAAAGAAAACTAAGGTGGTACCCAAAAATTGGGGAATTGTTGAGCAAATTAGGGTATATAAATGTGATGGAACACTATAGTACAGTGAAAAATGATGAAAGAGATGGTTTCAGAGAAACCTGGAAAGAGTTGTATGAACTGATGCAAATGATTTATACAATAACATTGACATTGTGAAGACAGACAACTTTGAAAGACTTAAGATCTCTTATCGATACAGTGACTAACCATAATTCCAGAGGACTGTTGACAAAGTATGGTACTTATTTCTTGACAAAGAGTTGAAGAACTTAAGAAACAACTTTAGGCATGGTCAATATGGGAATTTGTTTTGCTTGACTATGCCTATTTGTTGCAAAAGTTTTGTTTTGTTTGTTTTTTGTTTGCTTGTTTGTTTGTTTTTGTTGGTGGAGGAAGAAGGGAGAAAAAGAAAGTGCCTGGCGGTTTTTAAAAATGTGGGCTATATATAATCTATCAATAAAAATATAACATAAACTTCTGCAGGGAAAAATGTCAAGCCCTAGCTATTCCATGAGAATTCTATTGTAAGTGATAAAATCCACAAACTCTCACCAAGAAGGACAGTGATTATAAAAACATTAAGATTTCATAAATGCTTTAACAAATTTTGTCTAGAAAGTCAATTTTAAAATGAGTCATTCTATTCTCCTTTTTCTACTAATTTGAAAACTTTTTGAAAGCAGGTCCCATTTCTAGTTCATGCTTCTATTGTTCATAGAGTCCAACATCTTTACTTTTATATAGTAGATATTTAATAATTGGAACTATAAGTAATTTTACACTTTTAAAATGATGGGTTCTAATCGTAAAATATTTAAACCAAATAAAAGAATGTTTCAAATCACCAATAATAAAACAAATGCAAATCAAAATAAACCTCAAATTTTATGCGACACCCTGAAAATTGGCAAAATTTTTTAAAAAATAGCTGAAGTCAATATTGGAAAGGTAGTGGAAGAATAGTCATACCAATACATTGTTGGTGGAGCTGTGAGATGGTACAACTACTTTAGAAAGCAATTTAGAATTATGCAAATAAAGTGACTAAAATGTCCAAAGCCTTTGAACCAGAGACTCCATTACTGGGCTTTTACTCTAAGGAAGCCATCAGTAAGAAGAAAGTCCTTATGTACTACAAAATATTTATAGCAGTGCTTTTTGCTATAGGTCAAGAACTAGAAACAAAGTTGATGCTCATCAATTAAGGAATGGCCAAACAAATTGTGGTACATGAAGGTAATAGAATATTACCGTGCTGTAAGAAATAATGTGCATGATGAATACATATCAGCATGGATTTACATGAACTGATGCAGAGTGAAATAAATATAGCCAAGAAAACTATATACAAGGTAACTAAAACAATGTAAATGGAAATGACAAATACACACCAAAAAATCAAAAGTAAATATAGCAAAATTATCAAGTTATAGCAGAACTTGAATGAAGAAATATGAGAAGACACTCCCAACCCACCCCTTCATGGAAGTAGGAAGTCCACAGGTGTTCACATTGCACATATGTTTAGACTTTTTCAATGTCTTGATCAGTTGTGTTGATTTTTTTTCTCTCTCTAAAAGTACTATTTGTTATATGAGATGGCTTTTTGGGAGGGGGAAGGCAGATACTTAGGATTACTATAGTGATGTAAGAAACAAAACAAAACTTATTTTTCAAAAATTATGGAATGTTAGTGCTGGAAAAAAACATTAGATTAATAAATAAAATTTGGACTTGGTTTTATGAGGAAGTCAATAAAATAGATAAACTCTTGGTTAGTATGATTTTCAAAAGGAGAAGAAAACCAAATTATCAGTATTAAAAATGGAAAGTGTGAATATATCAATAATGAAGATGACATTAAAGCAATTATGAGTAGTTAGTAGTTGTTTTGCCCAATTATATGCCAATAAATTTAACAAATTTAATTGAAATGGAAGAATATTTACAACATTGCCCAGATTAACAGAAGAGGAAATGAGATATCTAAAAAAGACTTTGAACAGGCCACAAATGAGTTTAAGAAAATAATATCAGGATCAGATGGATTTACAAGTGAATTCTACCAAATATTTAAAGATCAACTAATTCCAAATCAACTATACAGGACCTATGGAGGAAGACACTATCCACATCCAGATGAAGAACTGATAAATGGAGTATAATATGGTTTTGCATATATATGTATATGTATATGTATATCTACATATATCTATATCTATGGATATAGGGGTGTGTGTGTGTGTGTGTGTGTGTGTGTGTGTGTGTGTGTGTGTCTGAGGGTAGCTTTCTCTAAGGCAGGGTGAAGAGGGAGGGAGAAAAAAACATAAAAAGTGCATAGCAAAGAACAAGAGAAAAATTAGAAGGAACCAAAGAAAAGCATGGTAGCTTTGAAAATGATGTGTATTTATTACATAATTATTCAAAAAAGTAAATAGTGTGAAATAAAACTTTATGGTATTATATTGAATCCTATTGTTATGTTGTGCTGTGTACATGGAAATGTTCTCTTTATTTTTGATCTTTTGCATTTAAGTACAAAATGAATAAAAATTTTTAAAAAGAAAAGGAAAAATGACAAAATCTGATTTGTTGGATATGATTCAGGAGTTGGACCTAAGAATCACACTAGACTTTTTTTGAAATTGCTGGGATAATCTGCTTTTGTGTGCTAAAGATCAACAGAAAATTAGGTGTCATTTGGATAGATAATAGCAACAAAATAGAAAATATTATCCTATTCTTAAAAAAAATGATGATTCCTATCTGGGAAACTCTTTATAGTTTTGGTTCTTCCATTTTAAAAAAGACAGAACAGAATTGGATGTTAGTCAAATAACATTTATTAACTGTCTACTGTATGCCAAGCACTATGCTAAGTGGCTAAGTGCTAGGGATACAAAAAAAGAGAGAGAAAAAAAGTCTATGGAAAGTCAATAGAAATTCTTATAAGATAGTAAAAGGATTAGGCAGCTAGCTGATGTAGGGTATAGACTCCTCTTTCTGAGTTCAAATGGGCAAGTCATTTAACCCTGTTTGCCTCAGTTTCCTCATCAATAAAATAAGCTGGAGAAGGAAATGGCAAACCACTCCAGTATCTTTGCCAAGAAAACCCCAAATGGGATCATGAAGAGTCAGACACGACTGAAAAACAACCGAACTACACAAAATTTCTTGACTTTTCATTGATAATCCTTCATAAACTCCTATAATCCTCATACTCTTCTGCACACTTTTTGTGCATAGGTCATGTTGAGAGAAAAGTTCCCATTTACTCACATTCACCCTGCACCTTTGCATTGACTTGGGTCACCCACAATTTATATTCTTCACAGATGATGGTACGACTTACAACCATGCAATATCAGTAGGTTTTTGAGCCAGAAACTTCAAGCCAGCTTGGAGTCTTAAAAATTACTGGATAATTTCCCATCTATAACCCAGCCTTCTCTCTTTCTCCTCTTTAATTCAGAATCCAACTTGTCTTCTGCAGAGCTTTTTTTTTCCAGGTAAATATACTAAATGTACTTATGTATTAACTCAATAGACCATGCTTATAACTATATGTCATAGTCTGGATAAGGGGTCAGCAAACTATGACCTAAAGGCCAAATCTAGTCCATCTTCTCTTTTCTTATAGCTCACAAACCAAGAATTGTTTTTACATTTTCAAATACAATAACACTTTATTTAAAATTATTAAAAATATTCTTTGCTTGGTGTTAGGGATCACGGATTGCCGACCTCTGGTCTGGACAGTAGATATTTTTCATTTATTTAGGGGCTTTTTTTCTGCATAGATTGTTTGGCTTAGTCATTGTGAGGCCTGTCATGTTTTGGTAAATGATGCAATCTCTATAATATTTGCAAACAGGAATATATGGAAGACCTCACCATGTATAGGGAATTCTTCATCCATTTGAATTTAGCATGTGAGATCTTACATGACGAAGGCAAGCACCTTTGGCAAGTATCATCTCTGTTCTATAATTCTCTTGGCTTGATTGAATAAGAGTCATCTTCGATGGTTACGTTTATAAAAGATTATCTTACTGTATGTAACCAGAGTATAAACTCTGGTAGGTCCAAAGTGGAAAGACTTTGAGCAGTCTGATGTCTAATTTACCTAATTTGATGCTTAGATTATCTAAGTTTTACTCATCAAGGCTCATCACTGGAAGGCTGGCCATTGGATATGTTTTTTTTTTTTCCCTTCAAAACTTCAGCATCTCAGAAATAACATTTAAAGCAGAAGAATTATAGTAGTATAGAGTAATACATAGTCTACTATAGTAGTAAGTGGACTACACACACAGATGAAATGATTGGTCCTTGAAGTATTGAAGTCTTATTCTAGGGAAAGATAGAAAAGTAAATAAAATATAGCCTTTGTCTTCCAGGCCTTGCAATATAATTATGAGAAGATAAAACATGCATATAAATAACTATAATGGAAAACAGAACATAAATGCTTTTAAAAGTTATGCTTTACAATAACATTTATTTAAAGAATATCAGATAAAAATTTCAAATAATAAAGCATTACAGAATCAGGAATTATTAGATTATCTTGTCACCTGAAGGCCATTTGGTTGGTCAGTACCAAGGGTTGGCAAATTATAGCCTGTGGGCCAAATCTAGACCACTGCCTATTTTTGTATAGCCCAAGAGTTAAGAATTTTTTTTATATTTTAAAATAAAGCTACATTATATTTTAAAATGTAAAAGTTAGCTTGCTGGCTGAACAAAAACAAGCAGGCTCTGGGCTAGATTTGGCCTTTGGGATAGTTTGCCAACCTCTGGTCTATACCTTTTTCCCTTACCAAACTTAAGGTACCTATGAAATCATTAAGATAATTAAAACATAAACATTTCAAGTAGAATTTGACATTAGTTTGTATGTTAAACTTAGCATGTCTAAAACTGAATTCATTATCTTTACCCAGAACCTCCCTCCTTTCAAACTTCCCCATAATTGTCAAGGGTACCACCATCCTCCCAGGTAATGAGGTTGTCATGCTCGACCCCTGCAACCTAGGTATCATCCTCAACTTCTCATTCCCTCCCTGTCCCCCCTATTCAACCAATGGTCAAGTCGTGTTGTTTCTAACATCTCTTGTATACTCTCCTCCTTTCTCCTCTGACATTGCCACCACCCTGGTCTAAGCATTTATTAAGTGCCTACTATGTACCAAGCACTATGCTAACCACATCGGAAGCAAAGAAAAGTTGGACCATTGCAATATCTGCTGGTTGATCTTCTTGCCTTAAGACTTTCCCCATTCCAGTCCATTCTCTGCCTGGCTCTCAAATTGAACTTTCTTAGGTACAGCTATGACCATGTCACCTCCCATTCAATCAATTCCTCACCTCCGGGATCAAATATGAAATCTTGGTTCTAATTTAAAACCCTTCATAATCATATGTCTTCCTACCTCTTTGGGCTCTTTATATCTTATTCACCTTCAAGTACTCAATGATCCAGTGACACTGGGCTCCTTGTCATTCCTTGAACGCCACATTTAATGGCTATCACCCATACCTGGAACTCTTTCTCCTCCTTTCCATTTCCTAGTTCCCTTTGAGTCTTAGCTAAAGTCTTATCTTCTAACTTAGAACAATCTTGCCAGTCTTCCTTAGAGATCATCTCCATTCTCTCTCTCTCTCTCTCTCTCTCTCTCTCTCTCTCTCTCTCTCTCATTTGTATGTTGCCTTCACCATTATGCCATTAGATGGTGAGCTCCTTGAGAGAAGGAATTCTTTTATTTGGCTTTTCTTTCTTTCCCAAGTGCCTGGCACATAGTAGGCCCTTAATAAATACTTGTTGACTTGACCAATTGACTTTTGAGATAAATTAGATGACTTCCAGGTTTACAAAGTTAGAATAACTAAAGAAAATCCAAAACAAAATATGGAAAAAGCAAACACTGAGCACTCATGAAAAAGCAATGTGGCATAATAAGAATACTAGATTTGAAGTGAGAATTAAGTGAATCGTTCAATTGACCGAAAAGCAATTATTAAGCAAGTACTATCTGCTGGGCACCATACTAGGGGCTAGGGACAGAAATACAATAAATGGAATATTGTCTAGCAGGATTGTCATTGGTCATCTATATGAGAGAAAGGGAATGAATGAGATGATCTCTAGGATTCTTTCTAGCTCTAAAAACTATGGAATGACAACGTGAATTACACACCCAGAGGAATACCAGAGTTGGAATGAAAGTTTGGCCAGATTTGAAAATTCTCACAGTGGGGGAAAAACTCCAACACATTTTTCCAGTGCTGTCTTCTCTGTGTCTTTAGTATCTTAGAGTAACAAATGAAATGTCTAGAATTCCTATATCTATTGTAGAACATGTATTTATGAACTCCATTTACCACAATGGCTGGAGTGCCCACTGGGGGAAACCATATGGGCTGTATTTCCTTAAAAAGCAATGTGTGAGCCCATGCTAACCCTATGACCAGTTATAGGAATGTAGTATCATAAATCTAGAGCTGGAAAGGAATACAGAGGGCAAGTTTAATCCCCCCATTTTATAGATGAATAAACAGAGGCCTACAGAGGTTAAATCACTTGCTCTGAGCCACACAGCTAGTGGGTGTCTGAGATGGGATTTAAACACAAGTTCTCTTGACTCCAAGTCTCGCGCTATAGCCACTATACCACACACAGATTGTGCTCTCTGTACCTAAGAGGAAACAAGCTTTTTAAAAAAAAAATTGATTTGTTCCCTTGACTCTATTCTCTCTTTGTTCTATTCTTCCTTTTTTATTTTACTTTTAAACTTCTAGAATGAATGGCAGGCTCTTCTACTTTCTGGTTTCTCATTCACTTCTTACCACTCTGCAATCTGAAATTTGCTCATTAAAAAAGTAACTATATCTATATCTCTACCTCTCTCTCTATATATACATGTATATACATGTATTTGTATTTATGTACTGAGATTTGCCCATTAAAATAACATTATATATGTGTATATATATATGTATATATATATATATATATACACACACACATGCACGCGTATTTATATACATATATAGTAATTTTGAATGGGCCAATCACATATTGCTCTGTTAGGAAGTGAATGAGAAACCATATATATAGTATATGTATATATGTGTGTATGTACATGTATGTGTGTATGTATATACATAATCACATATATATGTATATGTGTGTGTATTTGTATTTTTTTTTCAGATTTGTAATTTCTATGGTAGAGGCCACCCCCTCTACCAAGTACTGATCTCAGGCAGTTCTCCAAATTGGTTTTAGAGATTTTCCTGGAAGACTGGGAGGTTAAGGGACTTTCCTAGAGTCACAACTCAGCTAAAAGTGAGTTAAAGTCACCAAATATCTCTTACTTGCCAAACCCAAAGGCCTTCACTCGGGTCTTCTTGTGCATCAAGTTTCTGGATCTTTGACGCTGATAAGGAACCTCTCTTTTTTACTCCTCCGTCTTCCTTTGGTTTTTCCTGCACTGGGCTCTGCTGATTCCATTCTTGCCGCTCCACTCTGCTCCTTTGTCCCCTGATCTGACTTCTCTTCCCTTACTTACCTCTTTCAGCACACATGATGCCCAGGCCCTTGGTGTGGGTCCCCTTTCATTCTCCCTTCTGTCTTGTTTTCATCCACTCTCAGTTTCAGCTATCACCTCTGTGTGCATGGCTCCCCAAATTATATCTCTAGACTTCACCTGCATTCCATATCCACATTTTCAACTCTCTGTCAGACATCACCTAGATGCCAAGTTGAGATCTCAGCATCAACACGTTAGAGAGGCTGTAGGGGAAAGAAGGCTGAGTTCTAATTCAGCGGACCTGGTTTCAGATCCTGGCTCTGCTAACTATTTACTTGTGTGACCCTGACAAAGTCACTAAACTTCTGGACCTCAGTTTCCTTCATTCTAAAATGAAGTAGTTGTATCATGATTTCAGTGAATTGTTGAAAAAAAGTGCCTTTCTCATCTCAGCAGAGGCATGGTGGGCTAAGTGTATAGAGTCAGGCTGAATTTGACAGCTATGGCTATTGTGTTGATTTGTTTCACTTTACTGTACTTTTTTTATTGTGAGGGAGGTTTCTATTGGAGGGGAGGAGTCATTGGAAAGTGACAGCAATATAAGAAAAGACAAACAATAAGACATTTATTTATTTTTTTACAGCAGTTGGATGAGACGACCTCTGAGGTCCCTTTCATCTTTAAATTTATGATGCTATGTACAAAGAAGAACACATCCTGTCCTCCTCCCCAAACCTGATCTTCCTCCTGTCTTCCTAATACATACTGCAATATATTTCAGCTTTCTTGTCCATTTATTAGTAAAGTTCAGTATCTGTGACCTCACACACAACCAAGAACCTGAGGCTAGGAACAGGCTTCTAAGCAGCCAAAATGGATGTCTGAAAATTCCTGTAGCAAAGCTCATGCACCTTACTTATAGGCTGACCCCTTAGAAAGATGAATCATTTATTAAGTGTTTACTGTGTATTTATAAGCACTGTGCTAAGTGCCATTAATATGAATAAAAAGTATGCTAGATAGACCCTACCCTGAAGGAATTTACATTCTAATAAGGGATGCCTATACCTAGAGGGAAGCAGGAAGGGGTTGGGGGTGGGTCCCAGTCTCCATGGCAAGTCTGAAGAAGTCCCAATGGCTTTGTGAAAGCATAGAACAGAGGCCAAAGCTGTTCTATGAAAACCCAGGAAGGTCCCAAGGAGAATCCAATTTTCCTTTGGGGAGGGGAGTAGAAGTGATGTTGAGGTGGAGATAACTTGTCTGGAGATGTCAGGGAAACCTTAGGTCTTTCTCAAAGCCTATTTACTTTTATTATAGGTAAAATTCTAACAGATAGAGTTTCTCGATTTTCTAGCCCTATAGCAGATTAAAATCAGAAAATTAGAGCAGTTACAGTTTCTGGTTGATACAGGTACACTGACAGCACTAAAAAGGTACAAATGATACCCTGGCAAGTGAGAAATGTAAATGGAAAAACTGTGTGTGTGTGTGTGTGTGTGTGTGTGTGAGTCAGAAAGACAAATTCAAACTACATAGCCATCAAAAGTCATTGACCAATATCACTGTCTTATAACTTTCCAAAAACTGACATTCAGAATGATAAGCCAGAGTCATTAAGAAATGGGTAAATGACATTGATATATTCTGTTTAAGAAGGCAGGGAAACGTGTCAAGTAATTTAGAAAGATTTCCATTACAAGGGGTCAAACTATTTTTTTTTTAAAGATGGTAGTTTTTTTTTTTTGAGTGGCTCCTTAGTTGTCTGGAAAATTCCTTATGTGACTCAACTCATTCCCTAATGATGTGTGATAACTGAAGTATCCCTATAGACTGAGATTTGTACATATGTGTACTCTATATGAATATGTAAATAGGCATACACTTGGATTGCTAATTGACAGTAAATTAGTGAAAGTAATCTGTAGTTAAGCGCTTAATAAGAGGTTGCAGAGGATTATTCAAACAGTTTGCATCCACAGTGGACCTCTGGGTGTTCATTTATGTATCACATTATGCAATGTGCCTCCTCAATTCTCCGCCTCTCTAGGAAGCACACTTCTTCTGAGATTTGGAGCAGGACAAAGAGTTTCTGACAAAGGGCAAAAATGGCTCCTCCCTGAGAAAACTCCATGGTGTTAAAACAGCACAAACAAGCTGCTAATGGTCCTTGATAGTTTCAACAAAGGAAGAGAGCCAAGGGTGGAAATCACAGGAACTTGAGAACAGTGACTTCTTGCCAGCAAGAGACAGAGGGAAAGCAATTCTAGATTTTAGAGGAGAAAGTGAAGAAACACTCCATTTATAAAAATCCCCAAACTAGTGATGACCCTAGTATTTGGAAAGAGCTTTCTTCACTCCCAGACTCTACTTCCCTCCAAGTGGGGGACAAAGAGTGAAATTTTCTTTAAATAAAACACCTAACAATTAATATTGATTCTTGCTATAGAAATGATTACAGATAACATCATCTATTAATCTTAATATTTTGGAGGCAGAAATAAATTAATACACAAGATTTTAAAAAAAAAGAGATGTGTTAGATGCCAAAACTTTAACTTACTAATTTTTCCCCCATGTAAGTTTTCAACCAAGAATGGAAATTGGGGATATTTCATGGAGAAGCAAAAACAGAAGCCGGAGAGGGGTGGTCAAATTGATAAAGCACTAATTGTGTATCTAAGCCACAAGTTCAAAAGCTGGCTCTGCCACTTAGCTAACTATATTCCCAGGAGCAAATCTCTTTATCTCTTAAAGCCTCAGTTTCTTCTTCTATAAACTGGAGCTACTAACATTTACCTCACTCTGCTGTTGTAGGCATCAAATCAGATTGTGTGCATAAAGGGCTTAGAAGAGCATTATATACCTGTGAGTTACATGAAGATGTTGCTACATTGAAGATGTTGAACTCAGGTGCATGGTTAAGTCAGTGGAAGTGTCTTCAATGAACTCTGATCATGAAAATATTTTATTTGCTGTTTGTTTTAATATCCTCTGTATCACTTAGAGTGATCTTTTATGCTCATTCGTTGAGTATGTTGAGGCATTATACATCTGGGGAACTAGAGCCTGATACCTGCCTCTGTCACTGGTTCAATGTGTGACCCTAAGAAGTCTTTGCCTATCTTGGGACCCCTCAGGACCCAGTGCTGTCTTGCCTAGAATGACTCACCCAGTCTTCATCTCATAGGGCATTTAAGCTTAGGTGTTACTTTTCCAAAGGCTCACTAAGATCCCTCATAAAAGGCATCAGCAAATGCCAAATATTATTGTCATTATTATTATTATTTTAAAAGTGAGTCTCTCCTCCAGGCAAGTTGCCCCAAGCTTGCTCAACTCTGATTATGATGCTAATTACAGTGATTATAAAGAAGAGAGACATATGATTGCTACCTATCTCCATCGCTGCCCTTAAAACAAATGTAAGGGACAATTAACAACAGATTAGCTCCTTGTCTTGGTTTGCCATGTGAACATGATCACTGACCTGCTCATTCTATCCTCATTAGTGTCTCAGGTCACCAGAACTATTACTCTTTAATCATCACCCATCATCCCTTGCTTCCACTCTTGGAAACAAATGAGGTGTTGCCAGAAAGGTCAGAGGTCAAATATGAGTTTCTGTGGTTGCTGGAGTGCAGGATAGAGGCATCGGGGTCAACTTTGGGGCAAATCTTTGTGGCAGTCTGTTTGAGCAGAGAAACTATTTTGAATGCATGAAGCA
>CM053622.1:175758801-175776999 GCA_028646595.1 Phalanger gymnotis
TCTCTCTCTCTCTCTCTCTCTCTCTCTCTCTCTCTCTCTCTCTCTCTCTCTCACACACACACACACACAGACAAGTGCTGAAGTGGGGGATGTGGTAGAGGAAAAGGGGGCAGTTGCTTTAATTCCTTTCTTTGCTGAAAAAAAGAAAGGTTGATATTCGCCCTAAGTAGGGGAAACCGGTGTAGGTTTTGCTCTCATCCCCCTCTCCAAGCCCAATGCTGTTCATAAAGTTATGAAGGCTGGAAGCTGGTCCTGCTTCTGCTCGGCTGTGACTTTCCAATTTGCCATGGACGGCCTCTGAAGACTGACGGGGCTGAAGGCACCCAGTGCCAGTGTAAATGAGCCCCATTCATTTCCTGCCATTGGCATATGGCATGTCATTGTCCTCGGTCACCGAGGCAGAAGTGATGCAATTTGTTGGCATGTCCTGTCACAGCATAAACTATCTATCCCACTGAGCCCCCGAAAACAACAGAAACCATGGAAGGGCAGCCAAAGACTCCACGGCTTTATCCTACATGCACGAACAACCCAGGAACGACAACAAAACAAAACAAAAAAAGACCGTCTTATTTCTATACCTTTGGGGGCTGGGGGGGGGGGTGACTCTTAAATCTTAGTTCTTCTCATGTCTTTTTGTTTTCCTTCACTGAGAATGAAAGTTATTTATAACTAAGGAAACAATCCCCAGAATATCATTCCCAGGATTCCTACTTTGGCACTGTCTCCATCTCCATCTTTCACCTCTTGGAAAACTGTAAATTTGAATGTCTCTCCAGGGACAGGGTACAAAATGTACCTGATGAGAGTCAAACAAAAGAAAGAATTGAAGCTGAAGCAGGGGCCAAGATATTGTTTCATGCCTACATCACTGATAAACAACAAAACAAAACAAAAAAGGGGGGAAAGGGACTACATTTTAATGTAGACATCCCTTCTTACAAGAGGATTGAAGATCACATCCTGTTCTGGAGTCTGGGTATAGCTAATTCCACAGAATAAATATCAATGAATATCTGATTCCAATTTGAAAATGGGCAAAAAAGTATGCTGTTCCATATGGTTTGAGTTTTCACAATAGTGATAATAACATACTAAAAATGAGTTCTAATTTGACATGTAACATAATGGATTTGAGCGGGACATAATGGTACATGTGTTGTGATGGAATAGATTATTCCATTGTGGCTGTGTTATGGAGACAAAGAGGATCAGAACCCTAGAGCACATTTATTTCCATCACTAGTGGAAAGGAAATCAGGTAGTGTGGTGACTAGGCACTAATGAACATCCAAGCGGATGCTTCTGTGAAATGGATTTTAGTGGAACACAGACTTTTTATATTGTGGAGTTCAGATTCTTTTACAAGATCAGGCAAAAACACAGCCTCTGTCCTGTTTGGTACCATCCTCAATTCTGCTGACATGATTTCCAGAGTATTCAGGTAGCCCTGAGTGTTTGAAGCCATTATGAAAATTCATCCTTCAAAAGAAGTGGGCCCTGCTGGGCAGAAAGGCCTTTGAGAAGGGGATAACCTCTCTGGATACTTCCACATGATGTATTGGGGGCGGGGTAGAGGAAGAAATTGTCCTAGATGGAAATAATCATATTATAATAATCAAAGCTTAAGCTACAGGGTTCCTGAAGAATAAAGTACATTACAGTTGACCATGATCTAAGCCTGTGTGCCAAACTCAGAAGCTTTGAGGATATACATCCTACTGAATGTTTTTCTCCTTAAGTACTTTTTTAATTGGCCCTCTTTGATAGTTAGCCTCTTGAGAGTGAGGAACATCTCTTTCTAGACAGATCTATATTGAAGGAGATAGCTTGAATGAAAGAACTCTGAAGGTCTTCTTTCTGACCACAACTTCGTACCTTTCCATCAGTCTTTCTCCTCCCAAACCACTCTCTTAAGGCTCCCAATATACTATGCATCTGGCTATGGTTGCATAGTTGGGTTGGGAGTCAGAAACAATGAGCTGGGAGTTATAAGGTGCTCTAGTTTCCCATATACCCTTGGTGCAGTTAATGTCTGCTAAGGTGAAACCCTCTCAATCCTCTCCCTCTCTCAGATCTTGCATTTCATAGTCTTCTTCCTTCCCCTTCCATTACATGCTCTGGAATCTTCTCTCCATTGTTAATAAATTCCACTTTATTCTGAATCTTTGCACTTCCATTTTCCCATATTCTCATAGCAATAAAAACATGCAACTCCCTAGAAGACGTGGGCGGTCTCCTCTAATACTGGGTGCTCCTTGTCTCATACCCCTGGAAGCACCGGGGTGGGATGTGGATTAAGCATGTGCTTTGTTCTTTACTTCCATCTTTAGGCTATGCCTTCATCACCTTTGATGTCACTCTCCCTTAGATGAGTACCCCACATCTATCTAAGCACCCATTCTAGCTTCTTGTTGCATTTCTATCATCATTCTCCCTCCTTTCTCGAAAAGTCAATGACTGGCTCCTCTCTTTACCTTTCTTGCTACTCCAATGCTTTATCCGACATACGTGCACAACCCGTGCTTGTTGATGCTCCCTCGAACTCTCTGGCTACCTAGTTTATCAACTCGCACGTTTCTTACATCTCTGTGGTCATCCCACCCACAGTCAGAGGTCATAATATCCTTGATCTATCATTTTTTGACCACAGTGATCCAGAACTCTGAAATTATTTTTACTCATTACGTTCAATCTCTCCCACATCAACAGCTCTAAATCTATCTATCCTTACTGCTCCCTCCAGTCCTTCTACCACTTACTCTTCTCCCAGGCAACCACCCCTCTCTCTTTCCCTTACAGTTTAAAGCCAATGGTTGACAAATTCAACCATGTATTACCAATTGTCATTTCACCTCTTACTTTCTTGTCCCATTGCTAGTCACATCTTGCCAAAAGTCCTAACTTTGAGTAATACCCACTATTAGTCAGTCAGTAATCATTTATTAAATACCTACTATGTACCTGACTCTGTACTGATTTCTGGGGATACAAAAAGATGCAAAAGTCAGTCTCTGAACTCAAGAAACTCATAATTTAATGGTGGGGGGCAGACAACAAGCAAACAAATTTATACAAATAAGCTATACATGGGATAAATGGGAAACAACTAATATACGGAAGGAACTAGAATTAAGAGGAGTTGGGGAGTGGGCTTCCTGTAGAAGATGAGATTTTAGTTGAGAATTAAAGGAAGTCATGGGGGTACTCCAGGCATGGGGGACAGTCAGAGAAAATGCTGGAGCCAAGAGATAGATTGTCTTGTTCGTTGAATAGCTAGGAGGCCAGAATCGCTGGATTCAAGAATGCTCACAAGGAAGTAGGTTGTAAGAAAGGCTAGGTTATAAAGGGCTTTGAATCCCAAACAGAGCATTTTGTATTTGAACCTGGAGGTGATAAGGAACCCTGAGTAGGTGGGTGACATAAGTGGACCTGCACGTTAGGAAAATCACTTTGGTCAATGAATGGAGGATAAATTTGAGTGGGGAGAGACTTGGGGCAGGCAAATCCACTAGCAAGCTACTGTCTTAGTCCAGGCACGAGGTGATGAGGACCTGCATAGGGTGGTGGCAGAATCAGAGGAGAGAAGAGAACATTACAAGAGCATTTACAAGAGATTTGCACAGGTAAATTTGACAAGCTGTGGCAAGGCATTGGATATGTGGAATGAGAGGTGGTCAGGAGTTGAGGATAACTCCTAGGTTGCCTGCCTGGGAGGACAGTTGCCCTCTCCAATAATAGGAAAGGTGGAGGGTAGGAATTTAAGGGAAAAAATAACTTTTGATATGTTGTTTAAAATGTCCATTGAACATCTAGTTTGAGATACCCTAAAGGCAGTTGGAGATGTAAGATTGGAGGTCTGCTGACAGATTGGGACAGGAAAAGTAGATTTGAGAATCATCAGCATAAAGATGGTAATAGCATGTATGGGAGCTTATGAGACTAAACAAGTGAAGTAGTATAGAGGGAGAAGAGAAGAAGGCCCAGGATAGAATCTCATGGGACAGTCTACAGTTAGATTTGTTAACAATGGAGAGAAGATTCCACAGCATAAAATGGAAGAGAATGGGAAAAGATTAAATGGAATATGAGAGCTGGGAAAGGGAGAGGATTGAGAGGCTAGAGGAGGGTCCAGCAAAGGAGATGGAAAAGAAGCAGTCAGATGAATAGGAGGAGAACCAAGAGAGAATAATGTCCTGAAAACCTAGAAAAAAGAGAGTATCAAGGGGGAGAAAGTGATCAACAGTGTCAAAGACTACAGAGAGGTCAAAGAGAATTGAAGATTGAGCAAAGGCCACTACTCTGAAGCCTGGGCTTATGCCAGCTAATCTGGACCAGGACCTCATAGCTATATGACAATCATTTTATTATTTTCCAATTGGCTCTTGTCACACTCTTCCAAATCATCTCTCTCTTCAAGCCTTCTATACCACTTCTTCCACCCTTCCTATCAGTGTAGGATCAAACTTCCTACTTTACTGAGAAAACAGAGGCATTGATCATGACTTCCCTCTTCCCAACCCAATCCCCTCACTTTCACCATCCCCAATCCTCTTCTTTTGTGTAGTCTTAGGTGACAAAGCAGCCCTTAACCTTGCCAAAGCTACTTCTTCTTCCACTTGTGTTCTTGATTGTGAGCTTTACTGTTTCCTTTGATATCTGGCCCTCTTGTTCATCCTCTCTCTTTCATCTCCAGCCTCTACTGATCTGGTGAATCCTTCCCTCTACCTACAAATTTATCAAGGTCTCCTGTCTCCTTAAAAAAACCAACCAAACAAAACCCTTTATTTGGCTCTGCCATCCTTTCAAGCTATCATCTTATTTCTCTTTTCCTTTTCTCTGCCGAACTCCTAGAAAGTGTTTATCTACACATATTTCCACCATTTACTAATTTTTGAAAGCTTTGAAATATTGTTTCTGACCCTACTACTTAATACAAATTTCTTTCCTTGAGGTAATCAATTGTCTTCTAAATCCAACAGACATTTCATCAACTTTATCCTTTTGAGCTTACTTTATTTTTTGACACTGTTGACCCAGCCACTTTGCTTTGCTTAGATATCTTTCTCCCTTGGCTTTTCTAATGCTGCTCTTACTTTGTTCCAATATGTCTGTTTCTTCTCAGTATTCTTTGCCATCTCGTCATCATCGTCTTCCTCCTGTTCTCTGAATATGGGCTTCCACAAGGCTATGACCTGGGCCCTGTTCTCTCTTCCTTTTCTTCCTTGGTATTTGCATTTGCTCCCATGGCTTCAATGATTAGCTCTATGCAGATTATTATCAGACCCCTATATCCAGTCCTAGTATTTTTCCTGAAATCATGCCCTGCATAACCAACTGCCTCCTTGAAATCACCAGGATCTCCTGTAGGCATCTAAAACTCTACATTTCCAAATTTCAAAACAATTTGTTCTATTTTCTCCATGAACCCATCCTCCCACTTAACTTTCCTTTTTCTGTTGGTGACAGTACATTAGTCACTCAGATTCACAACTTTAGAGTCAGCCCTCCACATTCTATCATTCAAAGTTTTTTTTTTTCATTTGTTCCCTTCTAAACACTTTGAACAGCTTCTTCCCTAGATCAGGTATCACCCCATTGCTATACTACTGAAATAGCCTCTTAATTCAGCACTCTGTCTCCATTCTTTCTTCTTCAATTCATCCTCCCATGATTGTCACATTAATATTTCTAGAATCTGACCTGGAAACATTTGTATTCAAGAATATTCAACAACTCTAGGAAAATTTTCCCTGGGAAAAAAAAATACAAACTCCTCTGTTTGGCCTTTAAAGCCTTCAACAATCTGATTGTCATTTAACTTTTCAGCCTAAAACAATAAAGTTAAAAAGATGTGAAATGTGAGGTAGAAAGTTTATCTTTATAGCTCTGACATTAATTCATGTAATACAATTATTTATAATTTCACGAATTTGGTTCCTCCCTCTACTGACAAATAGCAGCGTAACCAGGGGTGTGCTGGTAAATGTTTAACAGCTGGCTCTCTGGGAGAAAACAAAAACAAAAAAAGGCAAACTTTTAAATTCTGCATTATTAACATTTTCTCCATATTTTCTTATGTCTAGATAATCAACAAAATAATAAACCAAGCCCTGATCCCCAAACCTTTGCTGATTTCTGAGGTGATTTCAGGCTCACATTGAAAATTTAACAATTGGCTCTTGAAAGCTGATAAGAATTGGATTCATCACACTCCTGATGGTCTGTCTGAGTTTATGTGGGAAAAGAAAAAAACAAAATACTAGTGGCCATTGTTCTAGTGATGGATCTCTTCAAACTTAGCTAGGGGTTAATTTAAATGGCAGACAGACAGACAGTAGGTCAACAGGTAGTACTGGCAGCCTGTTTAATCCCATAGGTTCTGCCAGAACTTAAAATTTTGTAGTATTGGTCTTTGATAACCAGGGGTTGCCATTATGCCACCATGAGTGATATTTGAGTGGAAATTCAGTGGACAACTGGAAAAATTAATAGATGTATGAGAATGGACTTCTTTGAGGAAAGCTTACTCAGGCAAAATTATAGTAGATCGTGCTTTGAATGACTATTTATGGAGTGTTTATTTCCATATAAACATTTTGGATATGTTTTACAATCACATTTGGGAACCACCGTCTTTGTTTGGTTCATTTTCATTAAAATGACAAATCAGCTTGTGGTTGCAGCACAACATAGAAAAGGGGCAAAAGTAGGCCCTATATGTCACAGAACAAATCCCCTTAATAAAAGGATTTGTTCTGTAAAACTTAGACTCAGTCAAATGGCCACACCCAAGAACATAGAAGGCCACAGGTGGCCTCGAGGCTGCAGGTTCCCCACCTCTGGTATCGTGGGTGGCAGGTGTGCTCAGGTATCTAATATCTAATATCTAGCATCTAAAAAAATGGGTTTCTTGTATCTTATTTGTTATGTTTGCATTTTAAGTCAATTTCAGCTAATTTTTAAAAATTAAATTTAGTGAAGTACTACTTTCTTTAATTTGATGAATAAAAATAATATCTTTTTGATTGAGTGTTCAAAAATGTTTACCTTAGTTTTTTAAAATTCCACATTAGCACCCCCTAAGGCAATGTGCTGGGCCTGCCTGTATAAGAGGTTATGACAAAATGAAGACTATTTTCAAATGGAAGACTCCGCAATTTCATAGTAAGATCTGATGTTTATAGAGCTCTTAAAGGCTTACTAAGTGCTGCTGGTGCCTGCCCTCCCAAACTAACTTCTATATGACTATTTTGAATTTAGTTGAATTTATTCCTTTTGTATTTCTTCTATGGATTCTTATCTTTATTGGAAAGCAAACTTCTTGCAGGTTGGGATTATTTCATTCTTTGAATGAATCCCCAGTGCCTAGCACAGTGCCTGACACACAGGAAAAGCATAATAGATGTTCATTGATGGATTGGTATATACATTCTATCTTTTGACCTTCACAATAACCCTTTGAGGTAGTTCATTTGGGTGTTATGATCTCTGTGTTACATACAAGGATACTGAGGTTTAGTGAAAAAACAGTTGATGGTAAAGGGCAGCATTCACATTCTGCTCTTTCCAGACTCTGTACACCACAATATCTATTAAGTGCCTACTAGATTCCAGGCACTGTGTCTTAACACATTGTGTCTTATCTCAGTTGTTCTTTATTATATCCTTGAAAGGTAAGTGATAATATTATCCCCATTTTTCAATTGAGGAAACTGAGGCCAACAGAGGTTAAGTGACTTGCTGAGGGTTAAATAGCTAGTAAATGTCTGCTGTTGCCGCTGCTGCTGATAGTAAAATTTATATTGTTTGTTTTTAGTTCTCAAAGAGGACCAACGAAGGCACTGGATTTAAGTGAGGCAGAGTTGCACAAGGTGGCCAGCCTCACTCTCTTCCAAAATTCTAAGAGTCCAGCGGTCAGACAAAAGTCAAGATGATTGTTGCTGGCTCAGGATGTGGTGGTTGACCTTGTTGTCTGACCAAGCTCTAAGCTGCACAGTGCCTGCCTGCTACAGTGTCCATCTCAGCGCCTTCATGGCTGTTGGAACAAATTGTTCTCATCCACCCATTCCACCAGGGAAGTCTTCACAGGCTTTGGGGAGACATCCCCCTAACTCCCCAATGGGTTTGCAGTCTATTGGTTAACCTCAGCCTGGTTTAGCCCATCTGCCCAGATTTAGTTTTATCAGAGTATGTGGCTCTGCACATGCTATGGTTTCTTGAAGCTACAGGGGAGAGTTGAGTCATAGGCAGACACCAAAGGTCGATGAGCAGCCCTGAAAGGGGCTCTCACACTGGAGGGCCAGTCCTCCTGAACACCCCCCACGCCCCAGCATGTACATAGCACTTTGAGGTTTACAAGGAGCTTCACATGTGTTAACTTATTTGATCCTCACAACAACCCTGTAAGGTAGATGCTGCTATTATCCCCATTTAAGACATGGTGAAACTGAGGCACAGGGAGCACCAGGGGATGACTTGCCTATGCTCAGATTGCTAATAAGTGTCTGAGGCAAGATCTGAAATGAGTCCTGAGACTTCCTGACAACAAATTCTGCACTTCCTCCATAGTACAACCCAGTTGCTATGCGTTCTATTACACAATTAAATTAAATTAAGATTGCTGAACAATAGCACAGTGTTAATTGCCTTATTTTTGAGTACAGCCCTCCAAAACAGACCACACAGCTCTAATTTACAAGGCTACCAATCGTAAAAGAACCTGACTAAATTCTTTCACCTGCAATGCATATCTAAGAATTATTTATTGCTCAAAGTTAGACATAATGTTAGGTATTAGCAGACCCCTTCTCTTTTGTCACTATAGATTGGAAAGGGCTCCCGTAGCCCCCAGTACAAGTTCTACACGCAGCTACCTGAGGAACCAGACATGGTGACAGACGCACCAAAAAGTTCTGCAAGGCCCTATTTCAGACATTAAAAAAATTATTTGTAATAACAATAATGAACTCAGAACAGTCCAGCTCCTGGGGATTAATAGCAAGCTGGGGTTTATAGCCTACAGCTGCACCTCAGGCCAACAGCTCCCTCCCAGCTACTCATTAACCCACAGGAAATGCCCTGCATTGAGGTCATTATTCCTTATTTACCCTCCAGTAGTGAATACAATGGGAAGGCAAAAGGAGATGGTGAAGTTGTAGTAAAGAAACTTCAGTCCAGAAGCCAGTTAGTAGATGTGTGCAATGATACCTAAAACAACCAGAGTTGAGGGTTGAGATATTCTGAGTCCCCTTACAATCTCTCCAGATTCATTTTTGGAGAGGCAAAACAAATGAAAAGCTTGTGCCTTACATGTCATGGTCTTTTCCATTAGCCAAGCTATGGAGCAGTCAAAAGGAAGATAGATATATGGCTGCTTTTACCAAAAAAAGGACAGATTTTTCAATCGGGTCATCTCCATATAATCTTGTATATTTGCTAGGGTTTTCACTGATGTCTTTGATCTATAGGCTTCCAATCACTTGTAAAGCACCAATTCTCATCAGGTTCAAACCTAAAATGGCCGTGTTCTCCATGAGCTTGTAATAATAAATTGTTCCCCTTTATGTAGAACTTTAAAGTTTATAATTTTTTTAATTGCAACAGGAGCAAGTATTATTATTCCCTACAGATGGAAAAACTGAGGCTAAGAGAGATAATATGGTCCAATAGGTGTCCTTTATGAAGTTAACATTCTATGGTGGTGGTGGTGATGGTAGTGGTGGTGGTAGTGGTTAGGATGATGTTTTGAAGATAACTATTCAGAGAGGATATTATAACCCAGGTTTCAGAGCTGGAATTCTAACCCAAGGCCCAGTGCTTGACTTCCAGGCCAATCCAATGTCCAATTTGTGAGTCAGGATAAATGGTGGGTGGAACAGCAGAGAGAAAATGTGACATGCTCATTATTTGTTCTTCTCCATTATTCCCAGTCTGGGTTGGCTTACTTTGTTGGTGGAATGCTACCACAGCAGGGACTTTGGCTTTAGCAAGGAAGTGATTACTTCCCAACCTTTAAGAGAACCTGTAGGAAGGGAATTCCCCAACTGGTATCCCTTGATCTGGATCCATTTGGCAGAGCTTCTTGAAGCCTCGAGGGTTGGATGTACATTTCCCCATTCTCCAGGGATGACTGATCTGGGCTTCAAGCCTTGCTGTGTACTTCCAAGAGTAACTACAAAGTATTTTGTATTATTTGTGAATGGCCGCATTGCTACTTTAGGCTCAGATATTGCCATTAATAAAGTAATACAAGAAATTTAGCCAATTAACTGTGGGACTCAAGGGACCCATCCTGTTATTTTACCCACTATAGATTAAAATGGGACAGCTAGTTGGTGAAGTGGCCTGTCAGGGATACTTATCTTCCTGAGTTCAAATCTGGTCTTAGACACTTACTAGCTGTTGTGACCATGGGCAAGTCATTGAACCCTCTTTGCCCCAATTTCCTCATCTGTAAAATGAGCTGGAGAAGGAAATGGCAACCTAACCACTCCAGTTTCTCTGCCATGAAAACGCCAAATGGGGTCATGAAGAATTGGACACAACAGAAAAACAACTTCAACAACAACATAGATTAAAATGACCAATCTACTCATCTAATACTTTATTACAGATGCATATATATGTGTGCGTATGAGTGTATATGTATATATGTGTGTATGCATTTATACGTGTGCACGCATATATATGTCTGTGTATGAGTGTATATGTATATATATTAATATGCATTTATATGTGTATACACACAAATACACATACATACACACTAAGCTAGATTCTTCCAACAGAAAAGCTATTCTCTGAGATCAAGGGTGGGTACAATGTAGATTGCATTGATTCTTCTAACCCTATAGGGTGCTAGGTAACAATGCTCCAAACTCGCTTTCAAAATTGCTTGAAAATTGGGAAAACTGGTTTCTCTCTTTCTCTATTCCTTCTGGTCAGGACTGATGAATGAGGGGCCACCATTCATTGTGGGGACTGGCTGCTGACTTCATTCACCTTATTCAAAGATGGGTTAGTGTAATGGCATTGGCAAGCAGGGTGAGACTTTTTGCTGTTTTTTTGTTTTGGAGTGACTCTCAGCACTAAGGCATTCAAGTGCCTTTGAGTCTAGCCTTTGTTTCAATCAAGAGTCTTTGATTGAATCAGGAGTCTTTGATGACCTGTTTAAGTCACAGGAAGGCCTAGGTCACATGGATTTGAGTAGCATGGTTGTGTTGCCCTCTGACCCTGAAGAAGCGTATATATACTCTGAGGTTAGCATTTTGCTTGTGCTCACTCGTTGGAAGAGTGTTGGTGTGGAGAGTCTGAGTAACTGTTAAGGAGCCCCCTGGATTTGAAAACCCAGATGTTGGTGCTTCTCTCTCTGTTAACTATGTATGTATAGCTTTCGTCAGACAGATAGAAGCCTGTCTGTTCATTTGTGTTATTTTCTCTGTTTATATTTTCTGTTTGTATTTGCTCAGAAGTTCAGGGTGCTGACTTTTTCCCCTGAACTAAGTGAATGATATATGTATGTTTAATTAAAGTGAAATTGTAAACCCCCTTAAAGTTGCTTTTCTTAGAAAAGCAGATCAAAGAACCTGTGCCAGCAGCCCTCCTGCATGCTGGTGTTATTGGCCTTATACAGCCACAGTAGCTTCAAGTAATGTTGTTGTTACAGTTAGGAGGGTCCAGTTTGTCAGAAGTCCAAGCTATCAATAAGGCAACAGAGACTGGAGGAACCATCCAAGTTCTAGGGTCTTCTGCTACATCTAGGTCCAGAGTTCCTCTAGAATTCTTCCTCTGCTTTTGATGACTGGTGTTTCTGCAAGTGAGAGTTGAATATCTCAAAAATAAAGTCATGAAGAGTCAGACACAACTGAAATAATTGAACAACCACAACAAATACAGGCATAGCCAAATATTTAGTCCACTATAGAGACAGAATATATAAGTAGTATAGTGGCAGTATCTAGCACAGTGCTTTGTACATATATTCTCTGGTTTTGCTCAGACTTATTATTTCACTGGTATAGGAAACTCCTGGAGAAAGGATTCTCTCTCCCAATGCAGATCAACAACTGTGCTATAATTTACAGTCTTTGGGAGTTGTTTAAAGCATAGACATTCAATGATCTGCCCTGGATCTGACAGCCTATATGTGCCAGAAGGGACTAGAAACCAAGTCTTCCTGACTCCAAGGACAAGTCTCTACTATTACATTGTGCTGCCTTTCAGCCTTGTCCGATGTTCAGTTGTTTCATTCCTGGATGATTCTTTGTGACCCCATTTGGGGTTTTCTCAGCAAACACCCTGGAGTGGTTTGCTGTTTCCTTTTCCACCTCATTTTACAGATGAAGAAACTGGGGCAAACCAAGTTAAGTGACTTGTCCAGCATGTCTGGACAAGTAAGTATCTGAGCTAGTAAGTATCTGAGGCCAGGTTTGAACTCAGGAAGATGAGTCTTCTTGGCTTCAGGGTCATCATTCTTTTCACTCTGCCAGCTAGCTCCCCAAGCCATATCCATAGTTGAGAGTCAACAAATTGAACAGAGGTGAACTCTGCATTGTTTAAAAAACTAATGACAACATATTGATGTAATAAGACAAAGAAATGTATGAAAAAATACAGAGGCTGGCTGTGAGTCAGAATACTAGAGAGTTCTCATAGCAGATGTACCCAGAGTGGCTGCATGATCTTGGGCAAGTGGCTTTATTTCTCTGGACCTCAATTTTCTTCTCTTTAAAATATAAATGTCTCGACAGTAGAAATTGTTTCATTCTCATATTTGTATTTGCAGTGCCTGACATATAGTAAGCACTTAGTAAATGCTTGTTGATTGATTTATTGAAGGGTGTTTATGTAGATCACCTATACTGAGCTATATTTTATGTTTCTATAGAAAGGACACCAAGAGATGAAACAAGGAAAAAATAAAGCACTTAGTCTCATAACACAATATGAAAGAAAGTATACTCGAAAGAAAAGGATCATCCATGGAAATAAAACATATATGCTCTCATTTTGAGGCAGCTTTCAAAAAGAGAAAGACCACTAGGCTTGGATACAGAATCTCTGGGCTTGAATACCAGCCCTGTCTCTAGCTTAACTGAGTAATTTAGGGTAAATCAATTCTTTCCCCTCAAACTTCAGTTTCCTTGTCTGGAAAAATGGGGAGCTGGTCAGGGTACTACTAGTCTTTTAGATTGTTGTAGTGCTTTGAAAACTTAATACACTATGTAAACAGGCACTATTATAACAGGTGGTATGAGTAGCGCTCCTGTGTGTAAATTATTATGTGTAATATTATATAATAAATGTGTAAATTATTATGAACTGAACTAAGGCAATGCCATCTGGGTAATTGTGCTCAGTCTCACAGGTTTTCTCTTGCTTGAATTCTTGGGCCTTGGTTAGCTGATCCTTCCCATGGGATAGAAAGCATCTATTTGAAGGCAGACTCATCTATTCTTCTTATTACTTTTTTTTAATAGACTGAATGAGATCACATACATAAAACACTTTGCAAACCTTGGAAAGTTATAGAAATGTTAACTTTTATCATTATTGTCGTTAAACATAATCTTCTCAATACATATATTTCATCTAAATGGTATATCATTTGTTCTTAGGATGTAGATAGATTGATAGGTAGAGAGATGATAGATAAATATAGATATATCCTTAGGATATATACACATGCAAATATGTGCATATGTATGTGTGTATGCATGTAAATTTTATGTAATATAAACAATGCACATGTATATCTATTTCCATATGTGTAAATATATACACATATATATACTTAAAAAGAGGGGTAAAGTATAAAGAGAGAAGAACTTGGAATCATAGAACCTGCTGCTATTACTACTACTACTACTGCCACCACCATCATCACAACCACCACCACCACCACCACCACCACCACTACTACTACTACTAATATTTATATAGCACTTTAAGCACTTTACAAATTTTATCTCATTAGATCCTCACAGCAACACTGGGAGGTAGGCACCATTATTATCCCCATTTTCCAGATGAAGAAAAAGAGGTGGATAGACGCTAGCTGACTTTCCCAGGGTCTCATAGCGAGTAAGTGTCTTAGGTGGGATTGTGCCAATCTCTTACTGTCTCTAGGCCTCACTACCATTATCCATAAAATGAAAGAATTGGAGAATGTCTGATCTTGTGATCTTATTAAATGGATTAATACAAGCAAACTTCCAGCTGAGTGCATCACTTTGAAGCAAGTGGATTGTATGCCCACTGTGATAAGGCAAAAGAATCCTGATTTTTTGAGATGCTTTTTTACATACATACCCTCCCTATTTGTATGTGGAAAATAGTGACTCTCCATGCCCTAATTTGAAATTTGCATCCCAATGCACCCCCAGCTGCCATATTTTGATCTTGATTGGGTAGAATTTTGTGCCATCTAGGCACCTGCCTGATGCAGAAGAGATCTGTAGGGAAACATGATGAGAGTACCTTTGACAAAGAATAATGAGTCAATGTCAGAACTCAAACTTTCACATCACTCTAGTTGCTCAGTGCTCAAAGCCGGCACAGCAAACCTTGCTTGGCTGGCTTCACGAAGCTTTTGACTGGTTGTTTTGTTTTTGTTTTCCCCACCACCAGGCAATGCACAGAGCATTTGCCCTTCTTCCTGATGCATGTCTAAGACAGTGTCTCCCTGGTCCTGGTGAACTGGACAGGGGCCTGGCCGCTCTGTTCCTTTGAAGTATCCTCATGATCGATACTGATCGCCAGGCCAAATAGATCATGCAGTCATCTACACTGAGTGTTAAGAAGGCTAGAATGAATGGATTGACTGCATCGTAGGCCATTCCTTTTAAATGTATGGATATGGCCCATGATGAGCCAATTCAGGTTAAAATATCTTAAGCAAATTCTCATAGGAGCCTAAGTTCAAAATTGATTTTTCTTCTGTGGAAATGATTACTTTCCTCTGGATTCATTCCAAGCCCTTCACAGTCATGAACTGGACACAATAGGCTAGTAGGAGTCTGCTCAGGGCAAGGTAGAGTGGGATTCTTAACAGTTGTGACTGTATCCCAGGATTACATTCATCTTTGTAATAATAGTTTATCATTGCAGGTTAATGCACAACATATTGAAACTAATTAGAGTTACAAAGGACTTCAGCAATCACTTCCTTCAGCATCATAAAATCCCTAGCTTTCTTCCAAACTTAAACAGAAATTACATCTCCTATAGGAATTCTATCCTGGTTTCCTTCCCCCAAGGTTTAGTGTCTTTCTTTCTGAAATACTCAAATAAATTAGGCCCCTAATTACATATAAAGAACACATAAAATATATATGTATATTTACATATACGTAATTTATTAAAGTAAATGATATATACATATATACACATGCACACATGTAAATATAAATAAAATTTACTTTTCTGTACCTATATTGTTTTCCTTTAACTTTTTGAGGCAGAGAGTATTTTGTTTTTTTCTGAATCTCCAGTGCCCAACACAGGGGCTGGCACACAGTATCCTCTTAGTAAATGTTTATTGATTAGGTAAATGAGTCTAGTCCATTCTTTTCATTTTAAAGGTGAGGAAAATAAGACTCAGAGAAAACATCAAGTTTGCTCCTCTATCTAAGCTAAAAGATGCATTACTCTCCTTCACATATTCTCCTCTTCAGCCAAACTGCTCTATTGGCTGTTTACAATACACAACAGACCTTTGCCTCAGCTGTCTCCCATACCTAGAACACTCTCTTGTCATATTTGCCTCTTGAAATCCCTAAATCCTGTCAGGGTTCAGCACACGTGTTGCCTCCTACATGAGGCTTGCTTCTCCCATCTACTGTAAATCCTGTCCCCTCCTGATTTGTTCTATTTCAATGAATCTTGCTCCTGTGACCTTAGCATAATGCTCTGAGCCTCCCACAGGAATAGAAGACAGGCATGGCAGAATGCTGTACAAAGTGTTTCACTCATTGAATAGGATTTATCTGTTAAAAAAAATAACAATACATATTACAACATTAAAACACAGCTATGAGCCCAAAGATTTACCTCAGTCTAGTCCAGGGGTGGAGAACCTGCAGGCCTGCTTCCAGGTTCTCCACCCCTGGTCTAGGCCGTCCCAAACAGGATCTAGCAATAGGTATTCCAGGAAAGAAACATCTCAGATGTTTTAGTTCCTCTTGCAAGAAGGCGAAAGAGGAGAGGAATTACAAAACTGTTCTCTGCTAATGTTTGATTCTCCATATCCCGTAGAGCCACTCATTAGCTGAAGGTTTCAGAGACTCTGGATATGGGTCTCCTCCTCCAGGAACAGGGTATGGAATCAGAAGAATTCTCTCCTCCTAGCGTGAGCGCACACACGTAAGAGTTCCTTAAGTTTATGTTTTTTCTGGTCAGCTTCCTGTCGGTATTAGGGACCTCCAATTCCTTGTTGGCCTGTTAGTTAACCGCTATTTGAGCAGAAGGAGGAAACTCAAAAGCAACTCTTGGCAAGGCTCTGACCTAAAGTCTTTATGTTTCTGGCTGTCCAGTGGTAAGTTATACCCCTTTTTCTCAGAACCCCATAGTTTCCTTCGAAATTAACCTCAAGAACCATCTTTTACACAAAGTCTTTCCTGATCCCCAGGTACTAGTACTTTTGCCTGGAAAAAGTGCCTTGAATTTATTTTTATGCATTCCATTTGTGTATTTAATAGCCAGCATTTATACAGATCTTTGAGGTTTACAAAGCACCTTGGAGATTTTATCTCATTAGATCCTGACAACAAACCTGTGAGGAAGGTGCTATTACTATTCCCATTTTATAAATGAAGAAACTGAGCCTCAGAGAAGTGAAATGACTTTTCCAGGGTCACACAGCTGGTCGATGTCTGAGATGGGATTCAAACTTCAGTCTTCCTGATGCCGTAAATCCACTGTGCCACCTAGGTGGACATAGGTACATACACGCATATGAACACATACATATATGTAAATACACACATATGTATTATATGTGCATACATTATATAAAGAAGCAGCTAGCTGGTGCAGTGGATAGAGCGCTGGACTTAGAATCAGGAAGACTCATCTTCCTGAGTTCAAATCTGGCCTCAGACACGTACTAGCTGTGTGACCTTGTGCAAGTCACTTAACCCTGTTTGCCTCTGTTTCCTATCTGTAAAATGAGCTGGAGAAAGAAATGGCAAACCGCCAAGAAAACCCAAATGGGGTCATGAAGATGGACATGAACCAAAATGACTCAACACTACCACCACATTGTATACATGTATTATATTATATATGCATATATATACATGCATGTGTATATATATATACATATAGAAACTTATACATATGTTTGTGTATATATGTATACATACATACACATCTATCATCTATCATCTATCTATCTATCTATCTCTCTATCTCTCTCTCTCTATCTATCATCTATCTCTCCATATTATCTCTCCTGAGAAAATGTAAACTCTTTGAAGGCAGAGACTCCTTAATCTTTTGTTGTCACAGTGTTTCTCTTGTCCCTCCTGTCTGAAAGGCCCTGTCTGTTCAACTTGCCACTCCTCACCTACCCTACCATTCTTCAGTAGCCTGAGGTGGATTGTGGCCTTCACTTCTCTAACATTGGTAAGGGCACTCATCTACTGTGTTCTGCCATTTTGGAGGGGCATAGTAATTAGCACCCCTGTTGCATTTAACTATTTAACAACAGATTAGTTTTTTTTTAAGGAATATTTACTTCGATGGTATAGTAAGAGCATACAAATATTTCTTCACAACAGCTCAGGCACTAATCCCTTTTAGATCACTGTTTTAACAATCCGGCTAGCAGCTTCTGTGGGGGTGTGAGATCCACCCACCGCCAGCACCCAGAAAAATGCCAGCGGCACAGGTTCTTTTGATCTGCTTAACTAAGGAAAGCAAGGTGAAGGGGTTGACAAGCTTACTTTAATTCAGCATACAAGTATCATTCACTTAGTTCAGGGGAAAAGGCAGCACCTTGAACTTCAGAGCAAAATACAAACAAAGTACAAACATCAACAGACAGATCCAATACAGATTCATAGTTACCAACATCTAGGTTCAGCCTGGGAGCTCAGAACAAAGGCTGGCCCAGAGTCACGCGCCCCCACTGCTTCAGCAAAGAGCTCCAAGGAAGAGGAGGCCAAGCCCTGGTTTTATATCTTTTTCAGGGTC
>CM053622.1:175777499-175807186 GCA_028646595.1 Phalanger gymnotis
CTGGGGCTTAGCACCTAGTAAGGCTCAATGAAATACACTGAATTACTCAAACAAAACAAAGGCCATTTTGCGTACCAACACAATCACCTAAGTCTCTTGAGAGGGGAGAGAGATTGGCCTCACAGTTAAATTCAACATTATAGCATTTATAGCATTAGACTCACTTTTATAGCATTAGATCCACCATGTCCAAAACCCAACTTGTCCTTTGCTCAGGGCTATTGCTCTTCAAGGCTTCCCTGCTGAGCTGGTTATAACATCTGGCCTGGAATCTAGGCCTCCATTATCCCCATGGCTTTAGCTCGTGGGACAGAGACTCTCCTCTCTGGAGCTAGTGCTGAAGAGGACATTTGAAACACCACAACCTCAAGCCCATTTCTTGGGGCTATTTGGCCTAATGGAGGAAAAGGAGACTCTCAGGCCTCTTCCCCACTTACTGTCTGGAGAATCAGCCACCAGTATTCCAAGTTCTGAAAGCTCATAGCTTCTGTGAACCAGGGGTCATCTACTGTGAGTGAATGAGTCAACTTCAAACTCTACTTCAGTAAAAAAGAGTAACTGTGTTTATTCAGGTACATTTCTAATATGGAGAGAACGGACAAAGGCAGTTTCCAACCATGTGGTAGGCTAATGCATAATGTTCACATTAACATCAGTTATCTTTTATCCTAGGATCAGGACCCAGGCATCTTCCAGGTGGGTAACATCATTTTAGATGGTCTGAGCATGTGTCAAATCTTTTTACCTTATCTTTGCATCTCTACTCCCTGACACAGTTGTTATTCAGTCATTTTCCAGTTGCGTCTGACTCTTCCTGAACCCATTTGGCATGTTTTGGGCAAAGACACTGGGGTGGTTTGCTATTTCCTTCTCCAGATCATTTTACAAATGAGGAAAATGAGGCAAACAGGGTTAAGTGACTTGCCCAGGGTTACACAGCTGAGGCCAGATTTGAACTGAGGAAGATGAGCCTTCCTGACTCCAGGCCCAGCACTCATCCACTGTTGGGTGGATGCACAGCTATCTAACCTTGGTTATACTCACCATCTTCTGGATATATATTTCTTACAAGAAAGGGATCGCCGTACCCATATGCATAGCAGAAAACAGCGTTGGTGAGAAAATCATTCAGACACAAAATGGACAGACATTGGAATGGCTGCAAATTACAGAGGAATAACCACTTCTCATTCATTTGTTCAGCCAACATTTCAGAGAGGGAGTCAAGTGTGCTATCCAAGAGATCTCGAGGGAATGATCAGAGTGAACAAGGTAGGCCCTGTCCACCCTGCAACACTTTGCTGAGACACCCTCACTGCTCTAAGGAGTCTCAAAGATGTTCATAGGCCATGGTTTCCTCCAGTAAAGCAGACAGACAGCCGGCAGATTAAGGAGCAGCTGCCTGTACACATGCCTATTTGAGCTGTGGGCTTGGTGCCCACATTACTGTTTGGGGAACAAGCTACCACTGTTCCAACCTCTTCTGAAAGCCCATAGCTTCTGTGAAGCCTTTCAGTAACCACTCCCACTCTAGGATTTCATCCTACAGTAACCATGACAGGATGAAGAGAGGAGAGAAAAGGGGTTTAAAGGAAGTAGAAAGAGCCCAATCATCCTATCAGCTGGTATATTTTGATGCTTCTCTGTTTACCTAATTTGGACTTTTAGCCCTTAGTCCTGCAGCGTGCCAAGCACATTGAGGATAACACAACACAATCAATGATAGTTCCTCCAAATTCCTTTTTCACACGGGAAGAAGGAAGAGAACTGTGAATAAAAACTGAAACAAGTAAATGTTCCTCTTAATATTTGACTCACCCAAAGAAGCCTCAGTGATTATTCTCCTGTTCTCAAAGCAAACAGATTCTCACCTCTCCCTCCCTCAGCTCTCCAAAAGACTAGACTCCTGTGCTGGGAAGTGAGAATACACCCTTTTGAAATCATTTCAAGGCTGAAAATAAAAAGCATTTAGCAGAACAGAGCAGAGAATTCCTTTTAGTCTCTTTCTGTGGTTATAAAACTGAACCTTTGATAAAGTGAAATCTGTAGTCTTGAAGTGAACTGTCACTTACCTGTGATTCAGATCTGTTTGGTTACCAGAGATGTCTGCTTCTGGGGAATATTATATCTGGCAAGCCTTCCACACCAGTGATTCTTGAAAATACAGCCGTCAAGGAGTGAATGAAACTACACCAGGCTCAATAATTTTAACTGTATAGTTTCTTTTCAGGTTTGGAATGTCTATCCACTAAACTGAATACAAAGGTATATAAAAAAGATCTTCAAATTTTCAATCAATTCTTATGAGACTCAAAGGAACAAATTGTTTTACATTAAACTATATATGTATTTTTAATAATAGCTATAGCTAACTTAAATTTTTACGCTTATTTTCAGGAAAGAATGGCCACAGAGCAAAACTTTGTACTTCTAATTGGTCCTATTTTAATGTTTTTAAAATTAGTTTTATGGATAATTCCTTTTTAATTAGCATAATATTCCCACGTATCCTTCCATCTCCCCTTCCTAGAAAGCCATTCTATATTTTTTCTGTCTATGTAAAAAAAAAAGAACTTGATCTTTGTTTTAAGAAGGAAGGGAGGAAAAAACAAAGGGAGAAAGAAAAAAAGGAAGGAAGAAGAAAGAGAAAAGTAGAAAGAAAAGTAGAAGGGTAGAAGCAAATACTGAAAGGAAGGAAGGAAGAAGAGAGGAGGAAAAAGGAACAGTGAAAGAAAGAGAAAAGTAGAAAGAAAAGTAGAAAGGTAGAAAGAAAACTGGAAGAAAGGATGGAAGGAAGAGAAAAGAAAGAAAAAGGAAAGAATGAAGAAAGAAGAATAGAAATAAAAGAAGAAAGACAGGAAGGATGGAAGGAAGGAAATAAGGAAAGAAAATGAAAAGGGTAGAAAAGAGGGAAGGAAAAAAGAAAGAAGGAAAGAAAGGAAGGAAAGAGGGAAAGAAAGAAAAAAGAAATGAGGAAGGAAGGAAGGAAGGAAGGAAAAAAGGAAAAAAGAAAGAGGAAGGAAGAAAGAAAAAAGGTAGAAAGAAAGGAAGAAAGGAAGGAAAGAGAAGAAAGGAAGGAAAGAGAAAGGAAGAAATGAAGGGAGGAAGGAAGGAAGGTAGGAAAGCAGGAAGGAAGGAAAGAAGGAAGGAATGACCAAGGCCTCTGTGCTGGTCCTTAGAGGGCACCTAATACTACTCCCTCTCAGAATTCTGGGGATAACTCTGGGAGACTATTGATCCCGGTACTACCACTGAAGATCCCCCATTAACAATGATCAGCCAGACTCAATTAGATTTTTACTCAAGATATTTATTAAGGAGATATAGCAAGAGCATCTCAGATGGATGCACTTACTACTACTGGTTCAATTTCTCTGAAAAGACCAAGGAAGTGCAATGGGGGGGGGGGCGGGGTTGAAGAAAAAAGGAGAGCGCTTCTCTCCTCCCCTCCCCTTCTCCTTCTCAAAAAAGTCACCCAATTCCTTGGCTCAAATTGTTGAACTAAAATCCTACTGACCAGGACTCCTCTACCTCTAGACTAGTTCAAGGCTCAACAGGCTTATCACCAAGAGTGAATGCTATTTTATCCTTACACCCCTGGGTGTGTCTGATTATTTTAGCCAATTATGAGAGGTTTCTTTCTTGCCTGGTGTCATCTGCCTTCATCTAATGGTCAAAGGAGTATTACCCTCTCAAATTGATTAAAGACTGATTCATATCTAACTTATGTTTTTGATGGATTGAATCAATCGGGATAAACAGGGCCCTCTGCAAATATGCTAATTTGAGTGGGAGTGGAATCCCACACACATAGAAGGAAGGAAAGAAAATGGTTCTTCCTTAAAAGCCAAATACCTAAGTGTCAAATCTGAGTATTCATTTTTCATCTTTAAGCATCTCTGAGAAAATATTAATTTGATTAATTTCTTTCAAAATTCTTCAATAAAAACAATGATCCTTTTGTGCTCAGTGTCTATCCACCATTAATCTATCAATTTGTCTACCCATTTATCCATCTGTACAGGTATCATTCTATGCCTTATCTCAGCGTAATTATGCTATTTTATTTCATACTCTGAAATGTGAGCAAAAGAAGAGGGTAACTGAGGCAAATATGCAGATAATATCAGGGAGGAAAATAACCCTGTCACAATTTTTTAGATGTTTTAAATGAAAGCGCTATTTTAGGTCTACCTTGTTTGCATGTTTGGTGGAGTTCTTTACTTAAATTGTGTATTTGACACTAGCTGTGTATTGAAATCATTTGGGCCTCAGTTTCTTGATCTGAAAAATGTGAATAATATTTGCATTACATGTCTCAATGTTAATAGAATCAGAGCATAATAATAGCTAGCATTTGTATACACAAATAAGAAAAAAAGAATTGAGGTTTGCTAAATATTTCACAAACATCTCATTTGATCCTCATAACAACCCTGGAAGATAGATACATTATTCACATTTTACAGATGACGAAAGCGAGGTAGATAGCCATTAAGTGACTAGCCCAGGGTCACATAGCCAGTAAGTGTCTGAGGCTGGCTTTGAACCTAGGTCCTCCTGATTCCAGGCTGTGCACTCCATCCACTGTGTCATCTAGCCTCCAGCATACATAAAGTCAGTATTGTTTTTACTTTCTTTCGATAGCATAAAACTTGCTCGTCTATTGAAACCATAAACCTTTCCAGTGAAGAAGTATTATTGGCGTAATCATCATTATTACTGTCATCATCATCACAGCTCAAATTTGTCAAAACGCACTTATTATAATAATGAAAAAGTCTGGCATAATGAATATAGTTCTGGGATGGTGTTAGGAAGAACTGAGTTTATGTTTGACTTTGACATTCTAGACGTGGCTCTGGGCAAGTCACTTTTTCCTTACTGGTTGGACCGGATGTTCTATAAGGTTCCTTCCTGTTCCAAATCTATGATCTTATGACTTCTGTGGGCCTCAAGAAATTCCCTAAGACATTTACAAAATCATAGATGATTGTTATTTCACACACCTAGGAGTTGCCTACATTGATAGAATCATATACCCTTTGCTTATTCTCCTGGTCCTCCAACTGTGTGCCATGCAGAAAACTCGTGGGGGTACCAAGGGATATTTTAAATTTTTGAGAGAAACATAGTGGATGCCTATTCACTGCTAAGTACAAAATCTCATCCAATCTTAATTCCATGTGCAATGCCACATCTTTGTGAAGCTGGGTTTTTGGTGGTTGCTGTAATAGAAACAAGGGTGGTGCAAAAAATCAATGTGGAACAGGAAAGGAAGATGATAGCATCTACTCTGATTTGAAGAGAAGTTGAACAATGCCCAACAGGTGTAGATATCCAATTAGGAAGTAATTGTGATTATTTGAGAATGAAATAAGTTTAAATTGAAAGAACATTTTTTCTTTCCATTTATGTGTATGATTAGATGCTAATGACTTGGCACAGTTCTGCCTCACTTAAATCCAATTCACTTGCAAGTCAAGACATCAGCCTCCTGATGTCATCGGTCCTCATTGAGAATGAAGGACAAACAACAACGACAATCATTTTTTCAAATGACTAGTGAATTATCAGGACATAAGTATTTATTAAATGGTTTGGACCTAAATAACTAATAAATGGAGCTGCTAGGTATTTTTCTTGGCTTAAGCAATACCATGAAAAAAATTACTGAGACACTAAAAGTTTGGTGAATTGAGAAAGTTTGGGAACCTTTGACTTATCTTATAAGAATAGTAATCAGAGGGGGCAGCTAGGTAACACAGTGAGTAGAGCACTGGCCCTGGAGTCAGGAGGACCTGAGGTCAAATCCGGCCTCAGACACTTGACACATGTACTAGCTGTATGACCTTGGGCAAGTCACTTAACCCCAACTGCCCTGCCAAAAAAAAAATGTAAAAAAAAAAAGAAGGAAGAATAGTAATCAGAGCTTATACTCAGACAACTTATGAAGTGCTTTATATATACTCTATAGCATCAAGACGATGGAGTATAGCATGACTAATCAAATAGAAAGCAGGAACTTCCATTTTAACACTGACTTGAAGTAGCTTATGTACCTGGGGCAGCTAGGTGGTGCAGTGGATAGAGTGCTGGGCCTGGAATCAGGAAGAGTCATCTTCCTGAGTTTAAATTGGGCCTCAGACACTGATCAGCTGTGTGACCCTGGGCCAGTCATTTAATCCTGTTTGTCTCAGTCTCCTCATCTGTACAATGATCTGGAGCGGGAAACTACAAGCTACTCTAGTATCTTTGCCAAGAAAACACCAAATGGGGTCACGAGGAGCTGGGCATGACTGAAAGTGACTGAACACTACCACCACCACGTCCATATCACAGACTATAACCTGTGGCTTTTATCTACCTTTGTTCTCTCCATCACCTTGGTAGGTTAGACCTTCTCTAGGTGTTCATATCCGTGAATGACTAGAGAGCTGTGATGTGTCTTATGATGGTGTGGTGGTAACCCTTACCTCCCATAGGACATTTGAGTGTGACGCATACTCTTTATTCTACCAAGCAGGTAAGACATCCCACTTACACACTTTCCTTAGAAAGTCCCTTTTCCATGTCCTACTCAGGGAGTTTGAGAGGAAAGGGCAACTTTAAAAGCGACGAGAAGAAGGATTGCTTTTATCGAAACTTCATTTTTGTAAGTCTGTCAAAAGAACAGTAATATTCAACAGAGCCTATTTTTTAAAGTTCTTATGTTATTTGATATTAACATAAAATCATACAAGTCAGAGAAGAGGGAGTGGATAATGAGCTGGCCTTTGAGTCAGGAAACCCTGGTTTCAAATCCTACCTCTGACCTGTGTTGTCTGCGTCACCCTTAGTAAGTCACTGAACAGATCAGTGAACCCAGACAGCTCTCTAAAGCTATCCATTTTCAGGAATAGAGGGAGTTTCCTTATCAGGATTTCTCTCAGCCAGTGAAATCATAAGCCCAAGCCCTCTTCTCCAATTCCCAAATTATAGTAGACAGTTAAAGATCAGTTAATAAGATTATACTGCATGAATTCTGCCAATTTTATTTAAAGTGAGGGACTTTGCCACAAAGAAATTTGAAAACCACTGGTTTGGTTAATTTTTACCTTTCTCAAAAATGTGGATGAATAATTTAGTTCATCAGTACAGGAGCTGAACAAAATCCTCTGGCATTATTCAGAGGGACTCATGGAACGTTGTGGTTCTAATGACTACTTCTAGTAGTGTAGGTACATGTAGCAAGCCCAGGCTTTTAGTGGCCCTGAAATGATTTATCGGCCTCCTATTGACCAGACAAGTGAGAGGCGCTGATTTGTTCTATAGACCCCAACTTCCTTTTCCCACTAGTTGACCAATGATCTGTTTGTTTCATGGTATATAGACTTATTGATTATAGCCAAGAAGAATTAGAGAAAGGTGAATTGGAATCATTAGGGAAGGATTTTCAGAGGAGCTTGACTCAACTCAGCCTTGGAAAACTGCAGGAAAGTGGAGAGGCATGAGGGAGGGCACCTCTGGTAGGGGAAACAGCACAGGAAAGTGAGATGAAGTCAGAAGTTAATATCCTAGATTGGAGGTGTGTATCACACATAAGACATTGGCAGAAGGCTAGAGAGAAGTTCCTGAGCACGTAGGACAGAAGTAATAAAAGTAACATTTTGAGAAAATTAGCTTGACTTCATTGTGTCATATGAATTGAAGAGAGGAGATATTGGAGGCGATAACAACTAGGAGTTACTATGTATACAAGGTGATGAGAGCCTGGACTAGGGTAAGAATGGAAGGAATGGACAAATCATAGAGATAGTGTAAAATAAATCCCCAGGTCTTAAAGACTGGTTAGATATGAGAGGCAAAGAGGAAAGACTTCAAGATCAATAGAGCATTTATTAAGTGCTTATCATGTGCCAGACACTATGGTAAGCATTATGCATACATGTACAAGTGAAAAAGACAGTTTCTGTCCTCAAAGGGCTTACATTCTTTTTCTAAAATGAAGTTTCACTTTCTTCATTTATCCAGCATTTTTCTATGTCTCATCTCCTATACCCACCAAAAGGAAGGAAGGAAGGAAGGAAGGAAGGAAGGAAGGAAGGAAGGAAGGAAGGAAGGAAGAAAGAAAAAAAGAAAGAAAGAAAGAAAGAAAGAAAGAAAGAAAGAAAGAAAGAAAGAAAGGAAGGAAGGAAGGAAGGAAGGAAGGAAGGAAGGAAGGAGGGAAGGAAAGAAGGAGAGAAGGAAGGGAGGAGAGAAAGAAGGAAGGGAGGGAAGGAGGGAGGGGGGAGGGAAAGAAAGAAGGAAGAAATGAAAGAATGGAGTAAAGAAGGATGAAAGGGAGAAGGAATAGAGGGAGATAAGAAGAAAGAAAGGGAGGGAGGGAAGAAGGAAGGCAAAGAAAGAAAGAAGGGAGGGAGGAAAGGAGGGAGGGAATGAAGGAATAAGAGAAAAGAAAGGAGGAAGAAAGGAAAGAAGGGAAAATGGGAGGAAGGGAGAGAATGAGGAAAGAAGGAAGAAAAGAAGAGAAGGAGGAAAATAAATGGCCATTGTATCATATAAGCATAATCAAATAAAACAAATTCAGATAGTGGCCATATCCAAAAATGTACTTCTCATTTTGCACATTAGCACATCATCTCTCTATCATTAAATGGGTAGCATTCTTCACTGCTTCCCTGTTTTGCGGTTGATCATTGAGTTGATTACAGCTCTTACGTCTTTCAGAATTATTTGTTTCTACAGTATTGGTATTATTGTGTATCTGACTTTGTCACACTTCAACCTGAATCAATTCATGCAAGTCTTCTGAGGTCTATCTAAAACCATCTCTTTCATCATTTCTGATAGCACACTAGTATTTTATTACATTCATCTGCCATTATTTGTACAGCCATTTGCCAATTGATGAACATCCCCTTATCTTCATATTACAAAAAGAATTGCTAATATTTCTTGTACAATATAGTACAAATATGGAAAGGGGATCCAGTATGCTTGCAGCAGAGATTGCTGATTACATTACTACTATATTATATTATGATAATAATTAGCCTGATTTCAAGTCTCTAAATTTCAAGTCTAGTGTTCTTTCCAGTGTAATTCTTAGTCTTCCACAATGAGCTTGATGCAATACTGGACATGGAAGTATTCTATAGGACAGCAGAAATTTGAGATTGGCAATTGGGTGAAAGATGGGTTTAAAAATGTATATTTGAGAACAATAAACTTCGTGGCAATATTTGATTCCCATCGAAGGTAGAATTTCTTCAAAGGAGTGCAAAGAAAACAGAGCCAAAGGAAAACTGAGTCTTAGGAGACTCATGATATTAGGAAACAGGAAGAGACCACAGAAGCCATCAAAGCAAGAACTTTTAGAGGGGATCATTCAGGAATAGTTTTCAGAAGTGAGTAATAATCAACACTGATAAACGGTGTTAAAAGACCAATATTCCTAGATACTGAAAAAGGCCATTCAGTTTTGCTAGGAGGTGTCATTTCTTTCCTTTGGTTGGGATCGAAGCTGGATTGCAAGGAAAACAGGAAGGAATGTGTAGAGAAGAAAATGGAGGCAGTGGGTTTTTTTTCTCTTTTGAGTAATTGGCAGTATAGGGAAGGAGAGAAGTAGGAAGACTGCCAAAAGGAACATTAGGGTGAAGTGAATATTTTTTCGATTTAGGAAATAATTGGCTAATTGCTAGATAATTATCCATGTTCCATCCTCTTTACATGAGCCCTCTTCTCTTCTAGTTCCTACTCTCTCTCAGTGATCTCACCAGCTTCTCAGCTCTTTGTAGTCAACTCCCAAATCTCCAATATCCAAGCTTTGTCCCTCTCCTGAGCTCTTGTCCCTCATCTCTAACTACCTGCTGAATGTCTCCACCTAGATGTCCCGTAGACATCTCCAATTCAACACATCCAGAACAAAACTCTTTATCTTCCTTCCCTCCAAAAAAGTACTCACATCACTCATTTCCTTAACTTACCTGATTTTGTCACATGAACTATCAATTTTCCAAACATCCAGTTCATGATCTTGGAATCATTCTTGTCTCTTCACTCTCCTTCACTCCATGTATCTAATCAGTTGCCAAGACCGTACAAATCTATGTCCACGACACCTCTCATGTTCATCCCCTTCTCTTTACTCACATAGCCAGCACTCAAGTTCAGTCTCTTATCAACTCCTACTTGAACCATTAAAATAATTTTCTACTTTTTTTCCCCAGCCTCTAGATTCTTTTCTCCCCATTCTGCACACAGCTACCAAACTGATACTCCTAAAGCACATCTTATTACACGTATAACTTTTCTTCTCAAGAAGTTTTAGGGGCTCCCAGTTCCCTCTATGATGAAATACAAACTCCTTTTTCTGGCATTAAAATCCCATAAAAATCTGACTCTAGTCTCTTTTTCCAAACCCATCACACATTACTTTCCTGCATACATTCTACTACATGTTTAAAATATTCTATAAGAGGTACACTGGCTATTCATTATACTTGAGCTTCTATATCCTGCTCACATGCCTTTGAACAGGCAGTTCCCCATGTCTGGAACATTTTATTTTGAGATAAATGATTATTAAATAACCAATCCCAGCTTATTCCTATTCCCTTCCTATTTTCTCATTCTCTACTAGGTCAAATCAGCATCTGAAGGACATTAGTGACAATGAAATTGGATTAACTTTCTCTTCAGTCTTGTTCAGACCCCACCCAAGTGGGAAAGCCCATTGTGTTCTACTCAGGCTTGGGGGTGGGAGTAGATCCTTTGTCTAGAAGTTTTGTGCTGGGGGTGGGAATAAAATTTACATAATCAAAGTCATGTCCCCCAACCCCTCACTATAATATTCATTTATCTCATTAATGGCTAACCAATCAGAATTGATTGCCACCTATTGGGAACACCCACTCTTCCAAGGGCATATAAGTGTCAAGAGGCCACCATGATTGGTCTTTGGCATTCAAGAATGCCACTGTCCCCTTTTATGAATTATCTGCTAGCAATAATTAATAAAATGTTTTGTTACCTAGAAACTGTCTCTCAAAATTTTTATATGCCACACCTTCCTCAGCTCTGTCTTACAGAACCTCCAGGTTCCTTCAAAACAAAGCTTACATGCCTCCTCCTTCAGGAAGCCTTTACTGATTGTCCCCTGTAATCAAGTTGTTAATGCTCTCCATCTCTCTGTCAAATTACTTAGCATATGCTCTATGTGTATTTGTATATTCTTATCTGTGTACATACATGTTTCCCAGAAATAGAATACAAGCCCCTTGAAGACAAGAATGGTTTCCATTTTTTTTTTTTTTTGTATCCTCAGCATCTGGTACACAGGAGAGAACAGAACTAGGGACTAAGTCTATGATTTCATTGGTAAATGGAACTCTTAAATGAGGAAATGCCCTCTACCAATGCAAGTACTTACTCCATATCTTATAGTCTTTAATTGCCCGGAGCACTCAGAGGTTAAGTGACTTGTTCAAGGTCACACAGTCAGTAGATGTCACAGGGCAGATATGGACACAGGTCTAACTCTAGGTCAGCTCTACATTTATTATACCATACTACTCTCACACATAGTAGATAGATAATAAATGCTTGATGAATTGAATTGAAATGAATTGAAGGCAGATGGGAGGGAGGTAAGTATCTCTGGAAATGGTGTGGTCCCCTTTATTTGAAGCTTTCATACAAAGGCTGCAAGATGAACTCGTTTGCTATGTTATAGAGGGCACTCTTGTTCAGGCACTAAGTAGACTAGATAGCAACTAAATTTCTTTAGTTTTATTCACTAAATTCTTTAAATTTAATTTCTTTAGTTAATTAAGAGGAATTAAAAATCTTATAGGAATAAATGAAGCAATAAATATCCCTCAAAAGTGATAAGGAATAAAATTAAGAGATGTAGAGGGGTAAATTTTTTCAGGACAGAGATAATTCTTCTTCTGAGACTGGTGGGAAAGAAGAGAAAATAGATATAGAGACATGAGTATTTGTACCCTCAAAAGAATTCATTCAATGTAAGACTGAAATATGGGATCACTCTTTATTAAAAATCATAGCATGTGGGAGTTTACTTAAGCAACTGTTATTGACTGTAAATTTTTCATAAGCTTCCCATGTAGGGCCTCCTGGGAATTGAAGAGTCCTTGTTCCAGGGTTTCAACGCAGAACTATAGTTAGTAAGGATACTTATGCAGAATATTCTGAGGGAGAAGATTTGAGATAACCTTGGTTAAACTGGCTTATGCATGGTGAAAGTACAGCTACCAAAAGAAATGGTGAACAGACAGATTTCAGAGAAAACCTGGAAAGACTTGCATGAAATGATGTTGAGTGAAGTAAGCAGAACCAGAAGAACATTATACATAGTAACAGCAACATTGTGCAATGATCGACTTTGATAGACTTAGCTCTTCTAAACAATGCAATGATCTAAGATTATTCCAAAAGACTCATGATGGAAAATGCTATCCATGTCCAGAGAAAGAACTACATAGTCTGAACACAGATAGAAGCATACAATTTTCACTTTTTTATTGTTTTTTGTCTTTTTCTTTCTCGTGGTTTTTTCCCTTTTGTTCTCATTCTTCTTTCACAACATGAGTAATGTGGAAAGATGTTTAATATGATTGTACATTTATAGCCCATGTTGAATTGCAGGCCTTCCTGGGAGGGGTTGGTGGTGGTAGTGGAAATTTAGGACTCAAAAATCTTATAAAAGTGAATGTTGAAAATTAAAAATAAATAAATGAGGAAGAAAGCATAGGTAAAAAAAAAAGATAGCAAAGGCTGAAAGGAGTGATATCACTATATCACTGATATTACTACATTTCTGTGGTGATGGGACTTCTGGGACTTTTGTCTTTCTGTATGGTTAGTGTGGAATGTTGTGTATCTGTGTGGGTATTGGGTCTTGTGCTTAAGTTCTTTTAAAAATGTTTTAATTCATATATATTTTTTCAATTATTAAGCATTTATTTTTCTCACTCTAACCTTTCCTTCTCATGGGGGAAAAACCATTGTGACAAATATACATTGTCAAATAAAACAAATTGCCCATGTTCAAAACTGAACTCATTATATTTCCTGCTAAATGTCCCCCTCCCCACTCCGAACTTCCCCATCACTATAGAAGGCAACACTATCCTTCTAATCTCCTAGGCTCCCAACCTAGGTGTCATCCCCACTCCTCACCATGTCTCATCCTCTATATCCAATCTGTTGCTAAAGCTTGCTGACTTCTTTCTCCTTTGCAACGTCTCTCCAATATGCTCCCTTCTCTTCTCTGACACCCCTATTGAAGACCCTCATCACTTCACACCTGGACAATTGCAATAGTCTGCTGGTGAGTCTATGTGCCTCAAATCTCTACCCCATTCCAATCCATTCTTCGTTGAGCCACTGAAGTGATTTTCCTAAAGCACAGGTCTGACCCTGTCATTGCCCTTTACAATGAACTCTAATGGCTCTCTATGGCCTCCAAAACCAAATACCAAATCTTTTATTTTACATTCAAAGTCCATCATAGCCTAGCTCTCTCCTATACTTTCAGGCTTCTTACATCTCCCTCCACATCAGGTAACCTTTGATCCAGTGACACTGGCCTTCTTCCTCTTCCACAAATAAGATACTCTAAATCTCTCCAGGCCTTTTGTCTAGCTGTCCCTTATGCCTCTTCCTCCTCATCTCCACCTAGTTGGCAGGTAGGTGGTACAGTGAACAGAGTGGTAGGTCAGGGGTCATGAAGACTTGAGTCAAACCCAGACTTAGACACTTGCTGTGTGACCCTTCACAAACCACTTCCCCTCTGTAATAATAGAATTGTGAAAATTAAATGAGATATTTGCAAAGCGCATAGGCACTATTTAAACGCTTGTTTCCTTGGCCTCTTTCCCTTCTCTGGCTTCTTTTAAGTCTCAACCAATATCTCATCTTCTTCTGGATGCTTTTCCCCACCCATCTTAATTCTAGTGCTTTCCTTGTCTTATTTATTTCTTATTTATCCAGTATGTAGTTCACTTACATATATTTGTTTTTTCTATAGTCTAGGTTTGGGGAAGAGGTTTCGAATTTTTTTTCCTTTGTAATGAGCTGTACATGCAGAAATTTTAGAAAGATGTTTACTTATGTTTTCTTTCTGATTATGTTCAAGGAAAATGCCACAAATGTGAACTTTGGCAAAGTGATAATATAACCACCTTGTAAACCTACAACATGCATAGAACAATGTCTTTTGTCTCTCCCATTAGGTTGTGAGCTCCTCGAAGACATGTACTGTCTTTTGCCTCTTTTTTATATTCCCAGCACTTGGCACAGTGCCTGTATCATAGTAGATACTTAATAAATGCTTATTGACAGATTAATTGACAATGTTTAAAAATGTATGTCTCATTATTCTTATTGGTCCATCACCTCTCTGTCAGGAGGTGTTTAGCCTTCATCATTATTTCTCTGAAATCATGAAAGTCATTTTCTTGATCAGAGTTAAGTCCCTCAAAATTATTCATTTTTACAATGCTGTTCTAATAATGTAGGTTGTTGTCCTTGTGCTCACATCATTTTGCATCAGTTCAAATATGTCTTCCCTGGTTTCTTTGTAAATATCTTTTTTCATTTATGTGAGTTTTCTTCAAGAACTCAGAAATCCTGGACAGAAGAAGAGGGAGCTAAGCAATGATGTAGTCATATTTCAGGTTCAGTTGAAGGTTTCAAAGCTGATTGGTGAACTCAGGTGAGCTCAGTCATCTTTTCTCATCCTTAAAGAAATATATCTAACAGAAGGTATCTATACTTGATAAGTAAGGGAATCTAGGCAGTACAGTAAATAGAGTATTGGTTCTGGAGTCAGGAAGACCTGAGTTCAAATTTGACCTCAGACACTCACTAGCTGGGTGACCCTGGGCAAATCACTTAACCCTGTTTGTCTCAGTTTCCTTAACTGTAAAATGAGCTGGAGAAGGAAATGGAGAACCACTCCAGGATTTTTAACAAGAAAACCCCAAAATGTGTCACGGAGAGTCAGACACCAATGAACTGCAACAACAAAACAAAAATACCACCACCAACAACAAAATTTTGACAAGTTCAAAATAATACTGGAGGGAATGGGGCTAAGGTAATCTAACAAAGCAACAAGCAAAAGTTGTTTAGCAACATACAGCAAAATATATAAATATTAGAGAATAGATTTCATATTGTCTCTAAAAGTGGAAATTTTCATTGTTTCCTAAATCAAAGTCTGAATATGACCACTTGACAATATAATACTATTTTTTTAGGGTTAGTGATACCTGTACTTTCCTGTATCTTCACCTCATAGACTAGTAAGACTTTTTTTTGCTGCAAAGTATTTTCAGGATTATATAGTCCCACCCTCTCATGTTTCAGAGGAGAAAATTGACCCCCAGAGAGATAATGTAAATGAACTTTGTAACCTCCAGCAATAGTTGTAAATTCAATGGTGTGCTGGTAAATGTTTAACAACCAACTCCCAGAGAGGAAAAAATGTACTCACAACATGCTTTTAAGTTTAATCTGCATCATTAACATTTTCTCCATCACTCTCTTAAGTCTATACAATCAACAAATCCTGATTTGTAGCCTTTGCTTATTCTGAGAGGTAAATGCTCACAATGAAAATTTAATGATCAGCTCCCCCAGCTGGTATGAGTTGGCTCTAGTATACCACTGTAACTGTGACAGAAATTGTCTATTTTGTCTCACCTGTCTAAACTGTAGTTAAAGAACTTGCCTTCCCCCTAGCCCTGGCTCATAAGCTGCCTTAATTCCCCAGTATATTAGGGGCTGACCACAATGGTACCTGACTCCAAATATGGTTGCTTGCGGAACATCAGGAGACATTCAAATCCCTACCTTGTAGTAGCTGACTTCTAATTGTTGTCTGAGATTAGTAACAAGGTTGAAAAAAATATGAAGCTAATCTTTTCAGCCTGGTTAGACTTTCTTTCTCCCAATAGGATCTCTGTATGAAATGAATGGGAATACGGATAATCCCTGGAAGGGGAAGGATTAACTCAGAAAAGAAAACCTACTGATATCAATTTCTATAACACTTAAAAACATTCTCTCATGTAGGGGAAAAGCCAGGATACAATGAGAGTTATTTAACTTAGAAAAAGTTTTCATATCCTTGATGGATATATTAACTCCCGCACCAAAGTCTATGAATGTTTAAGTCAAAACTGCAGCTCTAAACACTTGGCTGACCCAATAGGAGTTTCAGTTATTTTCGCAGCAATTTAACAGGTAGGCTCCTAAGTGTGCATTCATTTTGCTTTTAAAGAAGTTTAAAAAATGACAATTGGGGGTTTTTATTCAGCAACTTGTACTTTGAATAAAAGAAAATAAATTCTTCTAACATATTGAAAGTGAAAAGACCATTTTTCTTAAATTCTCTTGATCTTTTTTCTTCTTCCTTCTTACTCTCCTTTTTCTCCAATCTTCCCTTCTCTTTTGCTTTCTCTTTCTCTTCCTTCCTTCTTTCCTTTACCCCTCCCTCCCTTCCTCTCTTTTTCTTTTGTTTCTTTTTCTTTCCATCCTTTCTTTTTCTTTTCTTTCTCCTTTTTCTTTCCTTCCTTCCTTCTTTCTTTCCTTTCTTTCTCTTTTTCCTTTTTTTCTCCTTCCTTCCTTCCTTCCTTCCTTCCTTCCTTCCTTCCTTCCTTCCTTCCTTCCTTCCTTCCTTCCATCCTTCCTCCCTTCCTCTCTTCCTCCCTTTCTTTCTTTCTTTCTTTCTTTCTTTCTTTCTTTCTTTCTCTCTTTCTTTCTTTCTTTCTTTTTCCTATCTCTTTTTCTGCTTTTTTCTTCTGACCTCTCTTTTCTTCCTTTTTCTCGATTTCATTTTTTTCACCCTTTTTCTTCTTCCACTTTTATCTATCCAACAGATCACAAGAACCATCCTTTTTCCTTCAAATATTGGCAACACCAACTCTGTGAAAAATCTAAAAATAATGAAAATTAAGCTACCATACTTTCTAAACTCTTGGTAGATATTTCCACTTACTTTGTCATTTTCGGGGGGAAACAATGGTGGCATCTGTGCCCTGGCGCTAAGTGCTCATTTGCATGCAGAGGCAGAGAGATATCCGTTTATTATCAATTTTATGCATTACTTCATTTCATGGTGTTAAAACAATTACATTCAAAAGGTTCAGCAGTCCACAGCCAAGCTATTCAGCACTCCAACAGCATCATATAATAATGTTATTCAGAGAGAAACACATACATCATAGTTTACTGACTTAGAATTTAAAAAAAAAAGACGAGAAGCAACAATTCCTCTATGACTAAAAGCACAATTAGTAAAGTATCAGAGTTATTGTGATAAGCACCTAAGACAGATAGGAAATTTATGAACTTCTCAATCACTTTTTCAAAACGTTGCATGCATGTAATTGTCACAATAGCTCCTTTCCTGAAACTCAGCCACATTCACCAACAGCATGTTTTGTGCAGCACTTTTCAAATGATTATTCTTAATCTCAGAGAAAGCAAAATAAATTTCACGTGGCTAGGTTGCTCTTCTGTGACCAGTTTTTATAATGCACAGCTTGATATAGCAAACAAACTCCTTGGCTTCAAAGAGAGACATGTACTAACACTGTTCTATGCATGTTGTAGATTTACAAGGTGGTCATCTGGTTTGTTGATTTTTTCTCTAAGTTTAAAATTGTGGCATTTTCCTTGAGAATAATCAGAAAGGGGACATAAGTAAACATCTTTCTAAAACTTCTGCTTGTGCATCTCATTAAAAGGAAAAAAATCTTAACTGCTCCCCGAAACCTAAATTGTAGAAAAACTATAGTTCCGTAAAAAAAAAAAAAACAAAAAACAGAAAAGACAAAAATAATCTTTCAAAGCTGTCTATTTTATTTATTCAATTTGAGATTTTTTTAAGGAGAGCAAACCTACATACTAAAGCAGAGATTTTAAATGAGCATTTGTTGAAACATTTAGACATGGGAAAAAAATCAAATCAAACAACTTTTAATAATACTTTACTGCCAGAGGAAAATAAAATCGAAGCTGCCACTATAAAATAAAAAAGCAATTAGCAACTTTCTGATTGCTATTTCTTTAAGGATCTACCTCAAGAAAACAAATGACGCAAAGCAGGAGAAAAAAATTCTCAAGTAGTTCTAAAGGAAAATAATAAACATTGATAATTTATGAGACCCATGGCTAGGGCTATTTGGGCCAGGAAAGCAAAGCCCACAATCCTCAGGGTCTAGCAAAGAGCATTCAGGGTTGAAGGTATAAAACCCTTTTTCTGTAGAGGGAGATTGGGGAGGATGAGCACCAACTGTGCAGATTAACCACTTGGCCAGTGACAGTGACCCAATGAGATGATGAAGTGGTAGGAATGATAACTAGAAACTTGACAATCCTTGATAAAGCATGGATTTTTTTTAACCTTTTCGATAAATATGCTTGAGTTTTCACTGGACATTTCATCCTCAAGTACAATTTAATGCTTTAGGGTAAAGTTAAAACTGGGGGTAAAAAAAAAACCAATGCAAGTTGAAACAAATTTTGTATTTTATAACATAAAGTGGATTTTATATTCACTTTAGCTCCTTTTTTAATGCTAAAATGTCAGTTGCCCTGTATTTTCTTGCAATGGAATTCTCACTGGGGATTTACCAAAATTGGCCTGGATTTGTCAGTCAATTGACATTTATGAAGTGCTCCACAGAGTGCAGACTAAAGTACTGGGAGCTAATCAAATGGTTTCTTTCCTTTAAATTTACAAGCAACTTCAATCCAAGTTTTAGGTTCGTATTGTTACACCCTGCCCCAGATAGAGTAAATATGATCGCAAATGGGAGCTCTGAGACAAAGGCAAGAGACTGGCATCATTAAGGACCACTTTTTCTTCTTATTTTCCTTACAGTTTATACTTGACTTGTTGAATAGAAGAAAACAGAGTAGTAACAAATAGCCCATAATATCCAGGTCTTCTTGCCATGGATAAATGGAGAGTGAGGATAAAAGTATGGAAATAGATCTAGGTAGATATTACCAAAAAAAATTAAAAATATGTTTCAAGATATCAATGACATTTGTTTTTTTTTTTTAAATCTGGTAACACAATAAATATTATAGGATTGTACTAGACCACAGATAGCCATATGTTCATATTCAGAGAACAATGAGGCATACAAATCTAAGTGTGAGAAGAATTACTATGGGGGAGAAAGACATTATTTCTTCTGTGAAGCAGCTATATGCAGAAGCCACATTCAAATACTTGACAAATAATCCAGTTACGAATTAAGAATAAGTGTGGCCTGATTCTCATCTCCTTCCATCTCCCCATTCACATTTCCCCTGTGAAAAACTCTTTGAAGTTAATAGGAGCTCTGCAGAGAAGGGGGCATGCCAGGAAACACTGAAACAGTTGGGAAACAAGCCATGACTGCTAGGGAAGCCTGGAAAAGAAAATAGACAATGTTTCTTGAAAACCCAGTAATCTTTAGGGCACTAACCCAGTATACAGCCAGTGAATTACAGGGTTATAGTCTCACCCTCTGTCCCCATGTCATGGGGCTGAAGGAGGTGAATTGAAGTTAAACTGGGTGGGAAGAAGAAGAAGAAGAAAAGGAGTGTTAAAAAGGAGGACAGAAAACACACAATTGTTGATGGCAAAACTCTGTTTTAAAATAATGCCTTTTTCACTTAAATCAGAATCACTGAAGTTTTTTTTTGTATGATGTTTTCCATCTTTAATTCTTCCCTGTCCCTTCCATTTAACTCCAGTGCATCAGAGAAAACTCAATGTTTATTAATGCAACTTTTAAATTAATTAATTTATTGTGCTTACTGAAAATATAGAAAGGCACAGACACTTCTCAGTAAGTCCTCTTTAACAAATAATAGTTTCTGTTCCCATCACCCAATGTTATTTTGCTTTTTTGCTTTATCTCCATGAAACAATGTTTTTTAGATTAGCAGGAATGCAGAATGAACAATCAAGGCTATCTGCTGCGCTGTATCCAAGACGGAAAAAATTACTAATCGAGCAAACTTTTTTCTCGTAAAAAGCAAAACATAATCATAATACCACTTTGACTCTTGAATTTATGATCACATGAAATTAACTTTTTTTCTCCCTGTTGCACTGGATCATAGGATTTTACATGTAGAACTGAAAGGGACCTTGGAGGTTGTTGAGTTTACTTTCCCCCAACCCCTTCATTTTACAAAGAAGGAAAATGATATTTGAAGAAACTTAAATCTCTGAGACAGGATTTGTAAGGCAGCTAGGTGGTGCAGTGGATAGAGCACTGTGCCTGAAGTCAGGAAGACCTGAGTTCAAATGTGACTTCAGGCACTTACTAGCCATTCGACCCTGGAAAAATCACTTAACTCTGTTTGCCTTAGTTTCCTCATCTGGAAAAGGAAATGGCAAACCACTCTAGTATCTTGCCAAGAAAACCCCAAATGGGTTCATGAAAAATCAGACACGACTGAACAATGAAAACAACTTGTGGGATTGAGACATTATAATAAAGCAACTAGATATTGAAGGGTTTTTTAGGGACTTTTTTTTTTGGAGAAGGGAGGTGAGGCAATCGGTGTTAAGTGACTTGCCCAAGGTCACACAGCTAGCGTCAAGTATTTGAGGTTACATTTGAATTCAGGTCCTCCTGACTCCAGGGTCAGTATTCACTGTGCTACCTCGCTACCCTATTCTTTTTGGAACTTCTAAAACAAACCTCTTGAGCAGGGAGAAGGTGGATTAATCTTACACAGTTTCTGGAGAATTATCCAGGCATCACATGATTTACATGTGGAAACCCAAGACCTTAAGGATCATTGAATCCAACTCTCTGATTTCACTGATAAGGAAACAGGCCCAAAGAGATTAAGTGGCTTGCCCAAATTCATAAAGCTTTTAAGTAACAGAATCCAGATTTGAACCCGAGTCCTCAGATTCCAAATCTGATACACTTCCCACTACAACACACTACCTCAATTATCTATGTAATGACAGAATTAATTAATTGATTTATTAATTAATCATTTTCTCTGACCTCTTCAAGAAGGAGAAATAAATGTCAGAGGCAAAACCATTTCTTAAGTTAGGCAATTGTCAAGTGGTCAAAGCTAATTAAAAAAAATAGGTATGCAGTTTTCATTGTTTCAGAACACACTATCAAAACAAGAAAAAATTTATGAAGAAATTTTGATTCCAATTTGTGGAATTGGGCTTTCTTTCTGAAAGATACATACATATTGATATTTGTTTGGCACACTCGAATAAAGGCACATAAGATGGATGTTTTTGAAGGTCATTCTGTTTTCTTGTTTATGTAAACTGATGCTGTTTGAGAGTGACAGGTTGAAATTGATTTATTCAAATTTTAAAAGTCACAAAGTAAATTTAGTTGGATTAAAGGTCCCAGTGTGGAAAGAACACTGAGCCTAGAGTGCTAAATTTGGAATCAGAGACTTGAGTTTTAATGCCAAGTCTATCATTTTTAGGTCTGTGGTACATAGATAAGCATAGGTACATACATAGACCTTGGTCAGGTCATTAACCTCTTTGGGTCTCAGTTTCCTCAACCGTAATGTGAGGAGGCTGGTCTAGATGACCTCTATAGTCCCTTCTGGTTGTAAATTTGTGATCTTATGGCTTTAACATTTAAAGTTAAAATAAAAATGAATCTGTGTCACGAAAAAGGGGGGCAATGTGGTGCAAAGGGTGGCAATGTGGTGCAGTGGAAAGAAAATTGCCTCTGAAGTCAAAAGACCTGGGGTCCAATCCTGCCTCTGATGCTTATTGCTTGTGTGACCTTGGTCTTGGTTTACTCATTTGTAAAATGAAAGGGTTTGAGAGGATGACAAAGAAACTATGGTGTCTTCAATCACCAGGGGTCTAGTTATGTGAGTTGATTAAGTTAAAATCTTGATCAAAGGCAGGGGAAATAGACCACCTACTTTTACAAGATCTTTTTTTCTTTTTCAACCCCAGGAGTGTTTGAAATTTCTGAAGGAGGAAGGTATTTATATTGCAAATTACTTTCATTTCAAAATAAAATACTGAGAATTGGTTGTTAATTTAAAGAAAAATTAGTAAAGGACAGTGAGTCTCCATTTTGGATGGCTAATTCAAATCCTTGGGAGTATATACATATTGGCCCTCAAAGATGTAGAGGGACCTGAACAAAAGGAAAAATTATCATCCTACCTCAAAATAATATTCTCTACTATGAGCTGAAGCAACTAGGTAGCTCACTGGATAAAGTGCTGGGCCTAGAGTCAGGAAGACTCTTCTTCATAAGTTCAAATCTGGCCTCAGACATATACTACCTGTGTGACCTTGGGCAAGTCATTTAACCCTATTTGCCTCAGTTTCCTCATTTGTAACATGAGCTGGAGAAGGAAATGGCAAATCACTCCAGTAGCTTTGCTAAGAAAACCTTAAACGTGGTCACGAAGATTTAGTCACAACTGAATAACAACTGCTGGATGAGATGACAACCTCATAGGCCGCCAGGGCAATCCAACCCAATGTTAAAAATAGTGACACATTAGAATACCAATTTGACAAATGTTAACTCATAGGAACTTGGCGAAGCAAGTAATATACATATTTTTATCTCTATTTTACTGATAAGAAAACTAAACCCAGGGCCCTCATATTGAAATTTCAATGGTCTTTCCGTTATGGTATGTTGCATGCATTACCTAAACTCCCTATATAGCCAACTCAAATTGCCCTAGAATGATGATGATAATAATATAATTCATATTTATGTAGCACCTTAACATTTACCAAACACTTTACATGATACCTCACCTGACCCTCACAACGTCTCTGATGTAGTAAAAATTATTGTCCTCATTTTATAGATGAGGATACTGAGGCTGAGAGATGAAGGAAGTTGCCTGGGAGCATTGGCACCATCTACACTCACACAGATCACACCATCCTTTCATCACTCCACTGCATATATTGTTTTTCCCTGTAACACTAGTTTATAGGAATGTAAACCTCAAATCTCCTCACAAAGTTCACCAGGAAAACTAAACCAAGATATTTTTTAGTTGCTTTTAGGTGAGGGCAAATGCCATTTTCTCACCTGTATCAAGGTGTCCTCGTAATGTTGTTTACATACTGATGCCATTTCCCATAGGTTAGCTACACCCCCCTCACACATGCTTCATTCCTTGCTGTTACTGCTTCATGATTCCTTCATGATAAATTATACAAATTGTTAGTTCCGGGATGGTGGGACACTATAGAAACAAGCTATTCATTTGGTTCAAAGTGCTTATCATTTATTTAGGACATAAGACTAAGCTTTTGAAATAGTTGTGGAAATCATAATGTTGAGTGTAATTATGTGTGAAATTATGAGTTTTTACCCAAAAAAGACTTACATGAACTGATGCTGAGAGGAGTTAGAAGAACCAGGACAACACTGTACACAGTAACAGCAGCATTGTGCCATGATGATCAACTATGATAGACTTAGTTCTTCTCAGCAATACAATGATTCAGACAATTCCGAAAGATTCATAATGGAAAACGATATCCACATGCAGAGAAAGAACTATGGAGTCTGAATGCAAATCGAAGAGGATTATTTTCATTTTTTATGGCTTTTCCCTTTTGTTCTGTTTCTTCTTTTACAACATGACTACTGTGGAAATATGTTTACACGATTGTGTATTATATTGCTAGCCATCTTGGGGAGGGTGAATGGGAGGAAGAAAAAAAATCGAAACTCAAAATCTCATAAAATTAATGTTGAAAGCTATTTTTACATGTGATTGGGGGGAAAATGCTGTTTAAAGGTTCAAAAAGGGGGGAAAGAGCATATACCCCTAAGATTATGTTTTTTCATATTAAAATGGTATATTTTGGTAAAAAAAAGATGAAATTATGAGTTTTTAAAAAGTGCTATGGGAGTTCAGGGGCAAAGGAGAGTAATGAGGGCTGAAGTCCTGGGGGCTGACTTTGTGAAGATGCTCTGAGTCAATTTGAGCAACTTCTCAAGATTCGTCCCCATTAAAGAGGCAATGGTAATAGGCTGAAAACTACAGAAAGTATTTATATGATGTTAAAACATAATCAAAACCTCATTAGAGGGGTAGCTAGGTGGCAGAGTGGGTACAGCTCTGGCCCTGGAGTCAGGAAGACTGGAGTTCAAATCCAGCCTCAGAGGCTTACTAGCTGAGTGACTCTGGGCAAGCCAACTTAACTCCAATTGCCTCAAAAAACAAACAAACCCCACCCCCCAAAAAAAAACCTCATTGAAGAAACAATGATCAAGATCCATCAAAAAGCAGTTTGGGGGATTTCCTGTTACTTGGAGAGCCTACAGATAGCCATTTAAAAGAGTAAACCTTTCCCTGAAAAGCTTTTTATGAAACTTACAGATAGTTTTGTATTATATATAATATACCATTCTGTTTTGGTGATCTAGAATTAAAGATAGGAAATGAAGCTACTTCACTGGTATAGGGAACTCTGGTGGAAAAACTTCTTCTAACAATGAAGATTGGCACCTTCTTAAAGATGTCCAGAGTAGAGAGGCTAAGAGAATTGCCCAGGATCATGCAGCCAGTATAAGTCAGAGGTGAAACTTGAATCTAGGTCTTCCTGGCTCCATGACTAATTCTTCATCCAATACGCTATAGCAGCTTCATATAGTCTGGAATTTTAATGATAAATTCCACTGTATTGATGGGAAAAACAAGAGAGACCTGGCTTTAGATCTATAGCTGCCCACTGGGGACCAAACTGGAACTGGCCAGTTGGGCAACACATTTTCCTTCCTTCCCTCCTTCCTTCCTCCCTCTCTCTCTCATTCTCTCTCTCTCTCTCTCTCTCTCTCTCTCTCTCTCTCTCTCTCTCTCTCTCTTTCATTTCCCTCTCTCCACATAGGGTATCACACCCCAAAGGGAATGTAAATTTTTAACCTCTGAAACTTTTTTTCTCCTTTTATCTTAAAGACCAGCCTAAACCACAAATCACTCTGGCTTTCATTGGTTGGCCAATAACAGGTCCCAGGCCAGGTCCTACTTGGTCATTTTTTGGGCCCTGATTGGCTCAGAATATTTCTTTTTGGGCCAGAAACCTTGAGGGTCTTCCCTTCTCAGATTTATTTTTAAAGAGGCCATTCCTTGCTTCATTTCTTATTAAGCCTTAATCACTGAATGGGCTTTGCTTCAATCAAACTGAGAGCTGTTAAGAAACTTAGCTTGAAAAGGCCAATGATTCCCACTGCATCCTGGGCCATCTCCAGTAGTCCTGATGAATATCTGGCCACTGGACCCAGATGGCTCTGGAGGTGAAAGTGTGGCTGGTGACTTTGCACAGCCCTCCCTCACTTAAATCCCATTCACTTGCATGGCATGGCGTCGCCTCCCTGATGTCATGGTCCTCTTCAAGAACAAAGGACAAACAGCAAGCAGCAACAACCTCTGTGAGTTGCCTCTGACACTTTTTACTCATGTCACCTTGGATAAGACACTTAACTTTGTGAAGATGCTCTGAGTCTATTTGAGCAACTTCTCAAGATTTCTCCATATTTAGGTGGTTGCAATATTTCCAGGGGGGGAACTTGAGGCCACATGTGGCCCTCTAAGCCCTCAAGTGCAGCCCTTTGATGGAATCCTTTGACTGAAACTTAAGTTTGGATTCGTCAAAGGGCTGCACTTAAGGACCTAGAGGGCCATATGTGGCCTCTAGGCTGGAGGAAAAGTGTGACAAGAGATTAATCCTTTGCAATGCTTATGGGAGCGAAAAGAAGGAGACAGATAGAAACTTTGTTGTAGAGTTAGCACTGATACAATTTGCCAACTGATTGGACATGTGGTATGAAGGACAGTGAAAAGTCAAGGATGATTCTTAGGTTACAAACGTGCAAACTATATGGATGGTTGTGCCCTTGACAGAACCAACAGATTATTATTTGTAGGGAAGTCACTAGAATCTCTAATTAATATTATTCCCCCAATACACTAAATGAAATTATAGTTCATGGAAATATACTGGGTTGGGATAGGGTACCTCCTATAGACCTAGTCTTGCCCACCAGTCCTTGATTGAGATATGTTGCAGGAACTCCTTGCTGAAAGGAAACAGAGAAATCCTCTGATGGGTCTTTAGAAACTGGGTTACCTCCCAATGATTGGTTGCCTAACACTCATCTGGAGAAACTTCCTTTTTTGTGGTCTACAGCAACAAGAAGAAACAGCGCTATCTTATTTTTTTTTTTGATCATGGTTTCCTTTTGAATATTTTTCTCTCTTGGATTTTCATCAGAAAGGAGAATGGGGTAGGAGCAGGGAAGGAAGGGAAGATTTTTCTCCTGCAGTAGTAATGGTGACTTACATCAGGAGCATGTGGGCAGTGAGAGATGTGTTTGCCCAGGTGGACAAGGAGTTTCTTATACTTTAGGTTCTTTGATGACTTCTTCTGACTATTTCCTTTTCTGTACATAGGCCAACAGCTAGCAATCCTGAGAAATAGCTGATTTCTCTTTTGGAGTTTCCCACATGGGTAATTTTGATTATGAGAGAGTCAGGCACTAGTTGCTCAGGGAGGAGATTTTCATAGAAGCCAGCTTTTTCAAGGAGAAGAGAATTTCCCAACAGAATGATTATATAACTGAAAGATTAAACCCATACTATGGCTAGGTAGAAAATTTGGACCTTGCCAAACTCCCATGATAGTTACTGTGAGTTGCTCAGACAGTGCAGGTCTTAGGCAAATGGGAAATAACTGTTCGTTGGTCCCATAAAGGATCATTATGAGAATTAAGAGAATCTAGATTAAATGTTATGGTTGCATTGTTTTTTTCTTTTCTTTGTCTTACTTCATCTTTTTTAGTTTAGTGGAGGAAATTAAAAAGTAGTGTAATATCTGATCTCATATCATATATGAAATATCTTTTTGGGAAGGGTTGTTGTTAACACTTTGGGAGGAAAGCTGAGACATGAGCAATAACTAAGTTTTATTTTAGATATTTTCCTAGAGATGTCCAGATGAGGATATAGTTGACTCAGAAATTTATACAGACTTGGAAATACAGACTGATATACTTGAAAGCATCTCATTTTGCTTTGCTGGGAGAGAAAAAAAATTAAGTGAGAGAAGATAACTAAAATGGAGTTTGAGCAGAAAAGTCTCTGTTCAGTCTAACAAAGGTCTGGACCCTCTAATCTCATGAACAGAATAGGGTGTGTGTGGGTAAGATTCACTGATGACTCTCCAGATCAAGCCTTATTACAATCATTATTAGTAATATTATTCTCAGTGGTAAAAAATGGCATAGTAGATAGCAAGCCAGATGGGATCCAAGAACACCTGGGTTCAAGTACTAAATCTGTCACACACCAGCTATGTGACATCAGGCTCAACCTGTTGGTTTTGGCATTAACTCCTTAAGAGTGTAAGTTGCAGAGTACTTGTCAATCTGTATAGTTAAGAGAGTTTCCTCATTAGAAGTTCTCTCTACCAATTCTATCATTGATATGGTTAAAAAATAGTATTATTACTTGCTATCTATGGACATAAATTCCTTAGAAAGGGTTATGCTGCCATGATAAATGGTTACAGAAGAAATTGGAGCATAAGAGAATTAAAATATTTTAGTTGTGGCTATGTCACCCATATTACACGGCATCTTGAACTTCAAAAATTAATTTCTATACCAAGGTGACTAAAATGGCCTTGATTTGATAACCAAGTTACAAAGATCAGTAAGGCATTTAACAAATACATCCTACTGCTTCTTGATGTTTATTTACAATGCCAAAATGCTTTATTTTTGGTTGTCATAAAGCAAAGACATTTAAAAACAACTCGTGTCTTTTAAGTTAAAAAGAAGAGAAAACATATTTATCTCAACTAAATCTCTACGCTCAGCAATGACATGCTTTTATTTTTTTTTTTATTTTGCGATAGTTTCATAGGCAACAAACCTCTTAACTTCATCCTGATTCCATAGGGGACAATGACTTAGCTACAACATTAAGAAAAGGATACCTTTAAGGGGAAGTCAGTGGCCCCACAGTAGCTCTTAAGGGTTCTGACTTTGAAATGCCTGAATGAAAGGCAAGCAAGGCATTAATTTTCTGCTGAACTTGAAAACAAATAAACAACACCTTCACCTCAGACTTTCTACTTTGCTTTGTTTATGCCCAATGAGCAATGGTTTATTTGGATGGAGGGAATGAAGACTCTGACCAGACTAGGGATGGAGGGAATAAGCTGAGTACTGTACCATAACACTCGAGGGCATGATAAAATTGCATGAGGCTGGTATTCCAGATCGATGCTTTAAGCTGAAGAAGGAACAAAGGCAAATCTCTACATCTGTTTATTCTGTTTTTGGCTCCCACATACTTATTACCTAGATAGAGAGACGGATAGATAGATAGATAGATAGTAGATAGATGGATAGATATTCAGTGTGGAATTCTTTCTCTCTGAATTAGCTCACTGTACTCTCTTGAGTTCTCTAGAATAAAACTGAAAAGTGATGAATAATGGCATAAATCATGGTTTCTCTTTGCACTTGTGAATTTCATTTTGTATTTTAAGACCTTAAAAGGTAGTTATTACAAGGACGAGGACTACTTTCTCTGTTCTACAGACTAATGTTGGAGCTTGTCCATTGGATACTTATTATTTTTTAAAATATTATTATTTATTTAATATCTTCAGTTTTCAGCATTGATTTCCACAAGATTTTGAATTACAAATTTTGTCCCCATTTCTACCCTCCCCCCCACTCCAAGATGGCGTATATTATGGTTGCCCCATTCCCCAGTCAGCTTTCCCTTCTGTCACCCCACTCCCCCCATCCCCTTACCCCTTACTTTCTTGTAGGGCAAGATAGATTTCTATGCCCTTTGCCTGTATATCTTATTTCCTAGTTGCATGCAAAAACAACTTTTTTTTGAACATCTGCTTTTAAAACTTTGAGTTCCAAATCCTCTCCCCTCTTCCCTCCTTACCCATCCTCCCTAAGAAGGCAAGCAATTCAACATAGGCCACATGTATCATTATGCAAAACCTTTCCACAATACTCATGTTGTGAAAGACTAACTATATTTTGCTCCTTCCTATCCTATCCCCCTTCATTCAGTTTTCTCCCTTGATCCTGTCCCTTTCTGAATTTGTTTGCTTTTGATTACCTCCTCCCCCATCTGCTCTCCCTTCTGTTGTCCCCCCTTTTTTATTTCCTTCCTCTTTCTTTTCTGTGGGGTAAGATACCCAATTGAGTGTGTATGTTATTCCTTCCTCAAGTCAAATCCAGTGAGAGCAAGATTCACTCATTCCCCCTCACCGGCCCCCTGTTCCCTTCCTATAGAACTGCTTTTTCTTGCCACTTTTATGCAAGATAATTTACCCCATTCTATCTCTCTTTTCTCCCTCTCTCAATATATTCTTCCCTCATCCCTTAATTTGATTTTATTTTTTTAGATATCATCCCTTCATATTCAACTCACCCTGTGCCCTCTGCCTATATGTATATATATATATATATGTGTGTGTGTGTGTGTGTGTGTGTGTGTGTGTGTGTGTGTATGTATATTCCTTTCAGCTACTCTAATACTGAGGTTTCATGAATTATACACATCATCTTTCCATGTAGGAATGTAAACAAAACAATTTAACTTTAGTAAGTTCTTTATGATTTCTCTTCTTTACC
>CM053622.1:175807686-175822718 GCA_028646595.1 Phalanger gymnotis
GTTTTCTTTTTGGGATCTTTTTGAGGAGGTGATTGGTGGATTCTTTCAAATTCTATTTTACCCTCTGGCTCTAGAATATCAGGGCAGTTTTCCTAGATAGTTTCTTGAAAGATGATGCCTAGGCTCTTTTTTTGATCATGGCTTTCAGGTAGTCCAATAATTTTTAAATTATCTCTCCTGGATCTATTTTCCAGGTCAGTGGTTTTTCCAATGAGATATTTCACATTGTCTTCCACTTTTTCATTCCTTTGGTTCTGTTTTATGATATCTTCATTTCTCATTAAGTCACTAGCTTCCACTAGCTCCAATCTAATTTTTAAGGTAATATTTTCTTCAGTGGTCTTTTAGACCTCCTTTTCCATTTGACTAATTTTGCCTTTCAAGGCATTCTTCTCCTCATTGACTTTTGGGAGGTCTTTTGCTATTTGGGTTAGTCTATTTTTTAAGGTGTTATTTTCTTCAGTAATTTTTTGGGTCTCCTTTAGCAAGTCATTGACTTGTTTTTCATGGTTTTCTTACATCACTCTTATTTCTCTTCCCAATTTTTCCTCTACTTCTCTTACTTGCTTTTCCAAATCCTTTTTGAGTTCTTCCATAGTCTGAGACCAATTCATATTTTTCTTGGAGGCTTTTGATGTAGGCTCTTTGATTTTGTTGACTTCTTCTGCTTTTATGTTTTGGTCTTCTTTGTCACCAAAAAAGGATTCCAGAGTCTAAGTCTACACCTGAGAGCATTTTCACTGCTTATTCATGTTCCCAGCCAACTACCTGACCCTTGAGCTTTTTGTCAGGGTACAACTGGTTGTAGAATAGAGAGTACGTTGTCCCAAGCTTGAGGGACTGTGCTGCTATTTTCAGAGCTACTTCTACACAGCAAGTTCTGCCACACTAGTGCTCCTCCCCTAAGAACTGCTAACCAGGATTGCAGCCCAGATCAAGGCAGGGCAAAGCAGGCTTTGTACTCCTGCTCTAATCCTCTATTTAATTCCTCCCACCAGATGGACCTGGGGCCAGAGGCAACTGCAGCTGTAGCTCTGGAAGCAGCCTCAGAGCTGCACCACCTCCACTGTACCCTGGGTGGTGGCTGACCAAGAACTCTTTTCACTCTATCCCAGCAGCTTTTCCCACTAACCTTCTCTGCTGTCTTTGGCGTTTGTGGGTTGAGAAGTCTGGTAACTGCCATAGCTCACTGATTCAGAGCACTGTGCCTATTCCACTCAGCTTCTGGTCGGGTTGGTCCTGGCATAGCCCACACTGGGCTCTGCTCCACTCCACTCCCAGCTCCATGCAATAGAACCTTCCCAGTGACCATCCAGGCTGTTCTGGGCTGGAGCCCTGCTTCTCTTTGCTATTTTGAGGGTTCTGCAGCTCTAGAATTTGTTCAGATCCATTTTTGTAGGTGTTTGGAGGGACCTGGCAGGGGAGGAGCTTAGGCAAGTCCCTGCTTTCCAGCTACCATCTTAGCTCCGCACCCTGGATACCTATTAAATATGACTACAAAGCAATGGCTGATACTTGCAAAACATTAAAACTTAAATTAAGCTTTCTAGTGACCATTTGTTAGTGTTGCTGTAGAAAGGATTCCTGTTCAGCTACCAGTTAGATTAGATGACTGCTGAGGTTTTTCTAATTGTTAGATTCTGTAATTAAATAACTGTGGTCCTTTCAAATCATTCCCTATAGATTCTATGTACATTCTAGTGATGCTGCCATTGCTCAAAACTTTTTTTAAACTCATGGTTTTTTTTAATTGTCATCAGGAACAGTTTCCAATCTACAAAAGAGAGACTTTATATTAGTGGTCAAACTATTCTTGGCTAAGTGCCATAGATTTTACACAGTGTGTTACATTGAGTTTTATAAGAAAATTCTCAAGATATTGAATCTGAAAAGATATTTATACTACTTGAATAGTCTCCCTGGCCACCACTCCTTTTTTTGTGCTGTCTCTCTCCCACACCTCCTCTATTAGAATGTAAGTTTCTTGAGTTCAGGGACGATCTCACCTTTGTGTTTGAGTCACCACTGCCTAGAAGAGTACCTGACACATTGCAGTGTTTAATAAGTGCTATTTCATTTACTTTATTCACCAAATCAAGGTGCCTAACTTGAGTCCACTAGAAAACAGAGCTAGGGAATCCTATTGAAAGTCCTTCTTTATACATGTCTTATTCAGTTGAGTCATCTTGGGACAAATATTGTTTAAATGCTGGCAAATTGGCCATGTGCCCAGACTTCAAATGGTGATGACCTGGTCTTATCACTTGATGTTCTGTAGGGCTTATAAATCATGAGGATGATGTTCTTCAAGAAATAGTGTGTAACTTCTCTGATATGCCCAACTCTCAAGATCACGTAGGAGTTTAGAGATGAGTACAAGATCTTAAAACAGTTATGGAACTGTGTCCTGGTGATTTAAGCCAGATTTATTCAATTCAATTCTAGTCACTAGGGATTTAAAGGTGAAATGTGCTTGTTCTTGGGTAGTTTATAATCCTACATAAAAAGTATGCACAATAATTATAATCCAAATTAGAATAATGTAGAAAGGACAAACCCACACAGAATGCTATTCAAATCCAGTTTGCCTCAGGTCGTCATCTGTAAAATGAGCTAGAGAAGGAAGTGGCAAACCGCTCTGGTATCTTTGCCAAGAAAACCCCAAATGGGGTCACAGATAATTGGCACAACTGAAATAGCTAGAACTACAACAATAAAAGTTCTTTTAATGATTCTGTGCTTTTCTCTGAAGGAAAGCACCATCATTTTAATACCCTTTGATTCTTCCATTGATATAATACGATCTCATGTCACAGATTACTGCTATTTCTGAAGAATGCAAGTGGAGGATTACCAAAAAGGCCAAGGGGAGGTACATTACTGTGCAGGTTCAAGTGCACTGCAAACAAGAATTTAGGAAAGATGGCTAGTATAAAGCATGCCATCAGTGCAATGTTTAATAGAAAAAAGAAGACGATATGCTCTTGTGGTGAGAGCAATGGAGAGGCTGCTGTAGGATCTGTTAGTATCTATTCAATTTCAAAAGAATGTGAGGAAGATCCTTTGTATATTGAGTGGACTCTCTATTGCAACCTTATGGGAAATGTGAACGAATCTCATAGTATGGGGAACGTTATAATCTACATCATTGGAAATCACATTAGTGAGATCACAGATACTTTTGAGTATGTGGTTTTGTCAGCAATGTTTGATACAAAGATTCCCCCCCCCCAAATCTATACTCCCTCCTCTAATTTTAGATGTTCCATCATTCCTTCACCAAAAAAGGGAACTATTGGTCATAACGATGCCTGTAAATATTTTGAACATATTTTCCTCCAATGAGTTCTTATACTTTGTTTTCAATTAATGTGTTTATGTTTCTTATTACCTTTTATGAGGTCATAAGATCCTTTAGAGTAGAAACCAAGCCCTATTCACATGCATCTCATGTAAGGGCCTAGCATGCTTTACATGGAGTAGCTGGTCATTAAAGTCTGTTGAGCGGTAGGGATTACACTGATTAGGAATCACTTCTATTTTCCTGTCATATGTAATTATTGCTGTTAGAAGTACCCTGTTTTTTAAACATGTACCCCAGTGTTTGATGACAAGCATAGTGCCAAAATATTACAGAATTAAGAGGGAAATACATACATGCACAATAAATATGTAGAACATATGTATATGTGTATATGTGTATACATATATGTGTATATTTCTATATCTATATCTACCTATCTGTATTTTGCTTTCAAGAATGAAGTAACAGTGCTATTACTAAGGATATTTTATATAAATAATAAAATAATTATTTGTTTCTTTTTATAAAGAAATTTGACATTTTCAAAGCATTTTATAGGAACTAAGCTCAGTTCTCATTTTGTAAAAAGCCATATGGATTAATTCTACCAAATATCTCATAATATTATGACTATCTATTTAAGATTCAGCCAAAATGCCATTTCCAAAACAATTTGCCTTATCCCTGTCAATTATTTCTAACTCGTCTAGAAACTACACTGCATTTATTCTGTATGTGTTTTCAGCATTTTCTATTTACTTTGCACATATGCAACATAGAATGTGAACTCCTTGAGAGCAGAGACAATTTTCATTTTTTCCCCTATGTATCCCAGCACCTAGCATAATGTCTGGCATATGGTAGACATTTGCTTAATAAATGTTTATTGAATTAAATTGACCAAATTTATAGTTGTCCTATTAATTTTTTAATTGAATAAGGTCAATATTTTCCTGTTATTAAATGAGCCAGCAGAGCAAAGATCAATATGATTTCTGGATTAAAGAATCTCAGCTAAAATTTATTCTGTGCCATTATTAGGACATCAAAAATTTTTCACCAAATGTGTGAGATTTTGCTTTATAAAACCAAGGCCATTTTTTTCTGTTTTTCCAATCACAGCTCAATGTGGTAATATGAGAGAGACTAATAAGTTTGAAAAGGAATGAGAAGTTCTTTAGTTCTCTATTTCAAGAGCATTTGTAAGACTGGTCTCCAACTTGGTTAAAAAAAATCCATTTATGAAGGAATGAATCAATAGATAACAGCCAAGGTAATTTTGAATAGGCAGGTGACAGGTTGTTAATTCACCCCCTGCTCTCTTTTGGAAGTTGTCTGATAAAATGAGCCTCATGATTATGACTTTGATGTGCTTGGTGTTCAAAAACAATGAGGTTTCAGGACCAAACAGCATCCTTGCTAGCAGTTGGCTGAGACATCAAGAACAGGAAGAAGAATTTCTGAGACCTTATTGGGGAACATATGGCAGACTCTGATTTCCTTACTAAATCAGATGATATTACTAGAACTGGGTCATTATGCACACATTGTAATCTATCGTTAAGCCCAACAAAGTAATATTTAGCTAGTGCTTTAATTGTGCTACTGGGATTTATCTCTGCTTTTCAGAGGGAAAAAAAAAGTCAAGTGGGAGGGAACGGGGAGACAAAGCAGTGAATTTTCCATTTTAATAAAAGAGATTGTCATTTTTGACAAATGATGTTGCAGGGCAGAATATATACCTATTCTGATAAGCCTTCCACAACGAAGCCATGTGATAGTGACTTTTAAAGACTCTGAGCTCATAGTCTGATGTATATGAGAATGCATTTCTTTGAGAATGGTAGCTTTGTGGTCAGGGACTGGAGTTTTCGCATAAGAATGGTACATACAGAGGATTATGCGTAAATGTGTATTTAATGAGGTTGAACCCTAGAACACTTAAAAAATATAAAGCAGACAGGTATTTCAAGTCCTTCACTTATTGAGACCTCTTTTCAGCTACCCTCCCCTTCACTCCTATATTCCTGTCCTTCGTGATCCACAATAACACTGTGTCCCCTTTCTTTGTGAACTGTGACCAATGTATTATAAACTCATTGCCAGCCTCTATCAATTTTGTTCTGGTATCTGCAACAGTGACTCAACCCAATAATGTATTAGGTTGATATATGCTTAGTCATAGCTATTCATATAGTCCTGTATGAACCCTGGTAAGGGGGGCCGTATCGCACAAAGAGGCCAGTACTTATTTGGGGAGCATTCCCATTAGCTCTTAAACCTGTTCTATTCCCACTGATATTGTAACACTGGTCCATACAGAAAGACATTTAACATCTTAGCCTAAAAAAAAGGGGGAGATCTCTTGCGATGCCAGGCCATATGGCAATAATTAATTATATCTAAAATACATCTTTCCTTAGGTTGAATTAATGCTGAGTGGAAGTTCTAGGGTAGATAGTTTGAAGTCTCAGGTTTTTCTTTTTTTAAAGTTCTTCACACAAGGTTCTGAAGATCCATGTAGATTATGGACATAGGGTAGTGCCTAATAGGCAGAAGTCAAAGTGAAAGTAAAGGTGTGTGAGACAAACAGTAGGTCTGGCACCCCAAACCTGTTAGACACACATTTTTTGAAATGTGTTAAAAGAAACCGTTCAGACATATCCCGTATCTGTCTCCAACAGCTGGAGATAAAGAACCCAGTTTCCTTTTCTGTCAGGGTTAATAAAACAAGCAACTTATTAAATAGCATTTTGGCAAACACAATGGATAATGAATCCCATTCTATAGTTAAAGACTTTTAACAATTAAAAAGATTTATGAGCCGAACACTGCAACACATGAGTGCCTAAGGAGTGAACCAGCTCCTGTGCAGCCAATCACTGTGAATGAAGAACAGGGTGATGTGATGTCATCTAGCACTTGTCTGAGTCAGACATGTTGAAACAAATATGAGAAAGGTCTTTCAAGGGACAAAGTTTGGAAGGTAACTCATCTAAAGCCTATTGGTCTGAAAATTCAGATTTCCAACTCCAAGTTCAATCTGAAATGTGCATCAGATGCCATGGTCCCATTGCCCATTGTTCTTCATCAGCTCCAGTACGTGTCCAGTGTCTGGCATGTCAATCATTTGATTCAATGGCTGTTTGCTTGGGAAGCTGCTGATGGTGAGCGGTAGGAAAGAGTGGGGGCTGATGGAGCTTTATCACAGTACCTCATTAAGGGGAAGCTCATTCCTATTCAGGAAGGAATTGTTGATGCTGACAGATATGTCTTTGTTAGATTAGAAAAAAAAAGGTCTTAAAAACCCCAACACTTAATATGTTTACATATTCTTATTGAATGAAAGAATCCCATTTTAGGAAAGAGAGAGAGAGAGACAGAGAGAGAGACAGAGAGAGAGACAGAGACAGAGAGAGAGAGACAGAGAGAGAGAGAGACAGAGAGAGACAGAGTCAGACAAGAGACAGAAACACACAGAGAGACACAGGGAGATAGAGAACAGAGAGAGAACAGAGAGAGTGAGAGAGAGAGACAGAGAGAGAGAACAGAGAGATCAAGAAGAGAAAGAACAGAGAGAAAGGAGAGACAGAGACAGAGAGAAGAGACAGAGAGAGCAGATAGAGACAGAGAGAGAGAAAGGGCAGGCATTGGGAAAATAGAAAAGAAAAAAAATTCATTTGCAACCACTTTTTTTAGAGGAATGAGTAGAAAGATATACTTCTCTAGATAGATTCAAAATGGAGTCCAGAAACTATTTCTTCACCTCTTAGAAGTGTCAAGTAAAGATATTAATGTTTTTAAAAAAGAATATATGATACTAATTGATGTAAGTTTTGAAATTTTGTAAAAGACATCCATGCTAGTATTTGTGTTTTCTGCTTTATTCACACAAAGGAACTCACCAAGTGAAACACAAATATCCACAGGGAAAGTTCTTATCCATTTATTGCTGGCAAATGCATATTATCAAGTCTTGGTTTAAGTGATTATAAAATGCTGCTTGGGTTCTCTAAAGTGGCATGAGAAACTGCCTTTCTTAACTGTCTTCCCATCTGTTGGGAATGATTTAGTTGCAGAAGGCAGGGAAATTTACTCAGTGACCTCAGAGCTTCTTTCTCACTTCTGATTTGAGGAAAGGCAGAAGCTGTTTACATTAGGCTCTTTGACTGGGTTCTTCCCAGTTGGCAAAGTAGTCCCTTGTTGACTTTGTCCTATGATTATCGTGAAAGTTTTGTGTAGAGCAGAGGTGGACAAGCCTCAGCACTCAGCCATATGTAGATTTCAAATAGTCCAATTGTCTGGGTAAGTTACTCCAGTGAGCTAAAATAGCTAGTGTACTAAAAACACCTCTGTGGCCAGGAAGAGTTGGAACAGAGCCTTGCTGCTGGGAGAGTCTGCTTCTAAAGGAATCAATTAGCAATGCAAAGCAAATCCCAGACTTTTTAGTAGCTTACTTAATAGCCATGAATCTCTTCTTCAGATCAGTCAAACCAAAATTAAATCAAATCAACAATTATTTGTGGGAATATATGTATGTGTATGCACACAGAAACATATACATATGTATATTGCATATATTATATACATACATTTATATGTATGTGTATAAATGTATATATATATATTCATTCACTGAGATAAGCTTTTCTCACTTTCTATTTTTATAAACTGAAAGTTTAACCAATTTGTATGATATTGCTAAATCATATCCCCTTACAACCGTACTCCACCCCACACTCTAGATTTCTATGTTTCAGACCAATGTAACAATGCATCATGTCCTGTGAGGTGTGGAAGATCTTTCTATCAAAGCAGATCACCACTCCATCTATAATTTATAGTTTTAGGGAGTTGCCTGAGATTCAGACATATTAAGTGATTTGTCCAGGGTCGTCTGTATAAGTCTGAGGTGGGATTTGAACACAGATTTTCAGAACTCTGAGTCCACCACACACAATGTACTAGGCTTTCCTGGCTAGAGATACCTTCACTTCCTCCAAATTTATATTCTTATTAAATTTGATACTAGAAGTATTGTAAGAAATCCTCCTTTGTCTTGTAAGCTGTCTCACATGTCTGCCTGCCTTCCTTCCTTCCTTCCTTCCTTCCTTCCTTCCTTCCTTCCTTCCTTCCTTCCTTCCTTCCTTCCTTCCTTCCTTCCTTCCTTTCTGTCTTTCTGTCTTTCTTTCTTTTTTCTTTCCTTTCCTTTCCTTCCTTCCTTCCTTCCTTCCTTCCTTCCTTCCTTCCTTCCTTCCTTCCTTCCTTCCTTCCTTCTTTCCTTCCTTCCTTCCATTCTTTCTTTCTTTCTCTTTCTTTCCTTCCTTTTTTCTCCTCCTTTCCTTCTTTCCTTCCTTCCTTCTTTCCTTCCTTTCTCTCTCTCTCTCTCTCTCTCTCTCTCTCTCTCTCTCTCTCTCTCTCTTCCTTCCTTCCATCCTTCTGTCTTCCTTCTCTCTCTCTCTTTCTTTCTTTCTTGGCAATGAGGTTAACTGACTTGCCTAGGGTCACCCAGCTAATAAGTATCTGACTACCATATAATTCAGAATTTGTAGGTCATTTGCTTTGATGTACAGATAGATTAGGGACTATTTTTCTATATTTAAACTAAGATGTGAGCCTATTTAACTTCTTCCATTGGTAATCTTCACAGGTAACTTCTTCTGCATAGAGATTAGAATATTTTTCATGATGTGAATAGCTGATTCTACTTCAATCTATATTTAATTAAGTGAAATAGATCTGATTTCCTTGTGCACCACCATTCAGGAAGCAACAGGTTGCCAGGTTTGGAAACTATCTACAATACTGTAAGTTAAAATACTTTAGCCCATTTCTAAAACTTTAGAGTCATTATGTTGGGTATATTGCTTGCTAGGGCTACTTAGTAAATTGCATTCTGTGCTCCTAGGCTTCTTTTGTGCATGAACAGTTGTGCTGAAAAAAAATCCACATTTACCAAAGTCATCTCCTTAAAAAGGAAATCTCATAGTGACGTGTTAATAGCATTGTTTTATATGGCACAGCAAATTTAGCCTATCCCTAAAGGCATAACAAATTTTGATATATTCTACCTCTCTTTGATGATGCTTATCTGTTTGGTATTTAATTTGCAACTTGTTATCCATTACTCATGCTGTTTGCCAATTTCTGTTCTATCTTCATCCTGTCAAACTATTTTTTACTGGAATATGCCTGCAAAAGGCAGGTGCAGCTTAATATAAACTGGTTTGTCATTTTAAGTTATCTTTCCCTGTGTGGTTTATAGAACATTGACATTTTATAGATTGTAAGTCAAATTAATTCTTACGAGGATTTATTGCTGTAGCAATGGATAGATGGATAGTCGTAAGTATCTAGAGATAGAGGGATGGATAGATAGGTGGATAAATAGAGGGACTGATAGATAAGTAGATAACTAGATAGATGATATAGAGAGAGACAGATGGATAGATAGATGCCTTTACATTCTAAAGCAATAATTAACTTAATTTTGCCAATTTTTGTTACAGGAGAGAGATAATAGAAACTACTTCTTTGCAGGATTAAATGCTAGGGGTTGTATGATCCTCTCTTGGTTTTAAAAAGATTTTTAGGGGGATGATTACTAGCAAATGCCCTTAGTTTCAAATGAGAAGCATCTTCACTTTATTCAAAATGATCTTCAATGCAAATTCAGAGAATTGTAATGACTTTCAATCCACATTGTATTGAGATGCTGCTTTAATGTTTGGCCAAATGAAGCTTGAGTGCATGTGGAAGTTTGGGGGTGGGGAGACAAAGAGGGGAGTATCCCATGTGTCACACACAACTTTAAATGCCTGTAATGAGTACATATATTAAATAGTTCTTGGCTTCCATCTATTTCCAATATGGGAGTTGTGAATCTTTTGGAGTAGAACATCCACATTAATTAAGAAAAAGAAACCACCGTTAACTGACATCTCTGGTTCAGTTCATTGTACAGTACTACCCTTACCTCACCCCTGCCATATTTGAAAATTAATCTGGTTCATAAGTTGCAGATTCGCCATTTCCATTGCCAGTGATGAAAAGGCAAATTTTCTGCTCTATTCTCATCTTTCTTTTTCTTTCTCTCTTTTTTAAATTGCACAGTTAGTGTTTATGAATTAGCCTGACAATGCCAGTAAGTTGTTCAGACTTAGCCTGCTCTTCTAATGTGAATCAGAGATGTAAGTAATTGCTCATGTTTACCTTGTCTGTTTTCCCAGCATGCTGCTGCAAGTCGGCATCTTCAAAAATCTATATTTGCTAGTATTGTTGTTGGGTCCTTTCAGTTGTGGCCAACTCTCTGTGACCCTAGTTTGGGTTTTATCTGCCAAGATACTGGAATGGTTTGCCATTTCCTTTTCCAGCTCATTTTACAGATGAGGAAACTGAGGCAAACAGGGTTAAGTGACTTGCCCAGGATCACATAGCTAGTAAGTGTCTAAGGTCTAATTTGAACACAGGTCCTCTTGACTCCTGGTCCGATGTTCTATCACTGTGCTGCCTACTTGCCCTATGTTTACTAATACTTTATTGATAAAAACATTTCCATTACGTGCCAATAGATTTATGCTCTCTCCCCTAACATTCCCCTTTATTCCACCACTTCAGTCTTTCCTGGATTTTATTGCCAAAATTTGGTGGATTCCTTTTGAGTTTGGATCTATTTGCACAGTTTTGACTCCTCTGGCAAAACCTGAGTAAGAGGAGAAACATTTTAATGTTATCCATGCCTATGTTGCCATAAGATTTCAAAGTGAAGGAGGATGTCAGCTGTTCCAAGGCAGACTGGCCCCAGAGTGCACACCTAGTGTAAACACTGATAGGGTTTCCATTTAAAAAATGCAAATGCATGCTAGAAACAATCCACAGCCACATTACTTAGACTCTTGAGATCAGCTGTCACCTGAGTGCCACTATGTTACTAGGAGGTTGCAATTAGGATATCTATTGATAATCTTGTAAGTACTCTATTCAGGTACAAAAAGCAAGTAAATTGAGGGTGATATTAAATTATAGAAAATGGGTTATGATAGCAGAGAAACTTTACTCTTTAGAAAAGGGGTGCGTTGTGGGCAAACGATGATTTGGAATTGTTATGATAGCTCATTAAGATTTTTCAGTCATAAATTTTGAATTAATCCATTAAGACTTTCAGCCACAATATTTTAGATGCAGATATTCAGAGGACCTCTGTGTTAACAATGGCTAGATGGTCAGGAAGATAGAGAATCAAGAAGATTCATCTTCCTAACTTCAAATCTGGCTTTAGACACTTAGTACCTATGTGATGCTGGTCAAGTTACTTAACCCTGTTTGCCTCAGTTTCCTCATCTGCAAAATGAGCTGGAGAAGGAAACGGCAAATCACTCTAGTATCAATACCAAGAAAACCCCAAAATAGGGTCATGGAGAGTCAGGCATAACTGAATAACAACAATCAGAGGATTATTTTGATTACATTGCAATTGATTATACTTCAATTTATTTTTTACCTAACTGTTGAAATACAGAATGAATGGCATATTTCTGGTTTATTCTGTCGCTTATTTTAGTTTTTATATGAAAGCTGTAGTGGTAAGACTGTTAGACTCAGAACCAAAAGGGTAGAATGGAGAAATATGAGGAGTCAGAGGACCTGGTTTCAAACCTAGGAGCAGCCAGGTGACAAAGTGATAGAGTGCTGGGCTTGCAGTCAGGAAGGCCTGAGTTCAAATGTGGACTTAGCCACTAGATGTGTGACCTTGGACGAGTCACTTAACTTCTGTTTGTCTCAGTTTCCTTAACTCTAAAATGATGACAATAGAAACACCTCCCTCTCAGGGTTCTTGTGAGGATCAATGAATAATATTTGTGAAGTGCTTAGCACAATGCCAGGAAAACAATAAGTACTATATTAAAGCTATCATCATCATCACCATCATCATCATAGTCGTCTTTATTAAATCCAAGCTCTATGACTTATTTTCTCCATGACTTTGGATGAGTAAGTTAACTTTCTGAGCCTCAGAGAGGCAACTAGATAGATGGTACAGTGGATAGAGGCCTGGAGTCAGGAAAACATGAAATAAAATCTTGCCTTTAGATGCTAGCTATATGACCCTGGGTGAGTCACTTTACTTCTGTCTGCCTCAGTTTATTCAAATCTAAAATGGAGCTAATAGCATCTACCCACCCACCCCAGTTTGTGAGGATAAAAATTGAGATATTTTTAAAGAGCTTAGCACAGGGCCTGACACACAGTAGGTACCTTTAAAAATGCTTGTTTCCTTCCTTCCATCTTCAGTTTCCTTCTCTGAATAAATAGAGACTTGGAGCAGATGGTCTGTCTCCTTCATGGTCTTTAGTTCCTTATAAATATGTGATCTCAGCTCTGTCACTTCTTCTACCTATATGACCATGGCTAGGGGGCCATCTCTAGTCATCTTGATCTCTATCTGGCCACTTGGACCCAGGTGGCTCCAGAGGAGACAGTGAGGCTTGTGACTTTGCACAGCCCTGCCTCACTTAAATCCAATTCACTTGCAAGTCATGGCATCATCCCCTTGACGTCGTCTTCCTCTTAGAGAGGAAAGGACAAACAACAACAATGACCTTGGGCACATAACTTTACCTCTTCAATCCCTATTTGTAAAATGAAGGGGTTGGAAGAAATGATTCCATAAATTACAAGATTTTGCTAGCACTAGAAGCTGCAAGTTGATATAGGGCTTAAGTGCCTCATACATGTATGGTTCTCATCCTTTGTATAGACATTTGTCTGAAGGGATTTTTTTAAAAAATTAAGCTTGTTTCTGTAGTTCTAGGGATGTGGCTTAAACTGTTATGAAACACTGTGAGTCTAAGCATAGAATTATAATACTAATAACATCATGAATTTACAAAGCTTTCACATATATGAGGGCACTTAAGAGAATCCTTCCAATGGAAAAGAGCTTAGGAATCACATTCTCCAGCCTCCTGGTCAATGAAAAACTCCTTACAGCATTCCTGACAGGTGGCCATCAAGCTTCTGCTGGAACACTGCTAATGAAAGGACCTAAATCCAAATCTCAGCCATAGCAATTCATTTCTGGATCTCTAATCACTGTCAAATTTCTGATTATGATTAAAAAAGTCTACAATCATTCAACTCCTGTTTATGCCAATTTTGCCAGCTGAAGCTACGCAGAGTCTAATCAAATAGACTGCGAGGCCCTTGAGGGCAAAGATTGTCTTTTGCCCTTCTTTGTAGGCCCACCACTTAGCACAGTGACTGGAACATAGTAGATGCTTAATAACTGTCTATTGACTGACTGTATCCCCTTCTATAGAGCAGTTCTTTCAATGCAGAAGGCCAATCAATGTTCAAGATTGCCATTATGTCTTCCCACAGTCTCCTCCAGGTTAAATAACCCAAGTTCCTTCAAAAATGCCTCCTGAGACAAGATTTCTAGAACATCGCCATACCCTGATCTGGACACACTTCAGTTTGTCGGTAACCCTCTTTGAGGTGTCTAGTGCTGAATACACAGAAAAGATTCTGACTATTACCTACCATGATGTGAACACTGCAAAGGGTTGTATTGTCTTTGGAAAAGCTATGCCATGCACTGACTCATGTTCATGGTGTGGTCAGCTAAAATCCCTAGGTCATTTTTGCCATGAACTGCTGCCAAACCATGTCTTCTATACATTATTTTATTTTTGGCTTTAAATTTAATTAAAATTTCTTATTTTCTAAACTTAAAATCAGGACTTTAGATATGTCCTTTTAAATTTTCATTTTGTAGGCTTTGGCCTGTCTTTCCCCCTGTTTGAGATGATCTTGGCATTTGGTTCTACTATCCATAAAACTAATGATGCTTTCTTACTTTGTATAATCCACAAACCATATGAGCAAAACTTAGATATTTTAGCTGCTTAGAAAAAAATGTTGAACAGATTAGTGTCAAAGACAAACCCTTGTGATATGATGATAAGACACCTCCTTTTTGGTATCACTCATTTCATCATCCCCTTGAGTACCGTTGTTCAAGGGGAGGAGAGAAGTGCTAGGATCATTTTGGGTTGCTAAGGCACAAAACTGACTGCTAGATGCACAGCTTCCTTTTACCTAGCAGAAAGTCTTACGGTGCATGCTCCAAAATAGGCAATTATGTTATACAAATCAGGAAACCTGAAGGGATCAAAGGTAACCATCTCAATGTATCTGATATGAAGCATATTTATTTTAAGATATTATATTCACTTTTGCACAATTTGATTGAAATGATAGTGTGAACTCAAGGCCCAAAAGTGTGAATTCAAAGCCCAAATAGGAACTAAATAATTGATTAAAGGATCAGAAAGAAGGAGCTGTGAGGAAAGGCCAAAGTTAAGAATCTTAAAATCTCAAGGTTTAAAGGTCATCCAATTCATGTTTTCAAGCTTAGAATGCAAAAGCTATTGGTGAATTATTTTCATCAACACTGAAGACAAAGCAAGAACAAACCGAAAAGAAGTTATAAATGAATGTAGATAGACCTTTGACAGAAATACTTTCATATCTTAGAATATGTTGCTAATGAAGTAATGAAATTGTCTCCCTTAAATAGGATAGATAAATTGCCTGGTTTATGGGTAGATTAGGCATAGATGACTCAACTAGACAGCCTTTTAAGAGTTTCCATTGCAAGCTTCAGTGACTGGATGAATAACATCAGTAGTAGCAGCAAAAGAGGAAGAAGAAGAAGAAGAAGAAG
>CM053622.1:175823218-175836690 GCA_028646595.1 Phalanger gymnotis
AGCAGAAGTAGAAGAAGGAGGAGAAGGAGAAGGAGAAGGAGAGGGAGAGGCAGAAGAAGAAGAAGAAGAAGAAGAAGAAGAAGAAGAAGAAGAAGAAGAAGAAGAAGAAGAAGAAGTGGAGGAGGAGGAGGAAGAGGAGGAGGAAGAGAAAAAAGATGAGGAAGATGATGAGGAAATACCACTGAAGGGTTGTAAGTAGGAGTTTGATGAGTGAGAGGCTGAGAAATGTCCTTTATTTTGTAGATTCATTCATCTGCTAATAAGCTGCTGATGAAAAGGGAGGTTGGATAGCAGGAGTATACCTAAGAGTATACCTGATAAAAGATTTAACAGACACCCTCACTGCCCACAGGAAGAATTCTCTTTCCTTCTTCTCTAGACCAAGAGGTTTTTTTTTTAATTTTTAAAAATTCCCTTCAGATAACAAATCTGTTTATACTTTCTCCTCTAAATCAGCTTCAAACTAGCTGATGAATACTATTGGAGCCCAAAAGATTTGTGAATTCTAAAATGGTTAATCATTATTCTGCTACCTCCTCAACCAGTGATGAATATCTCGCTGTTCTCAGACTAATTTTTCTAGCTCAAGAGAGAGACTAAAGCTGTGTGTGTATTATATGTAGATGTAGATGTAGGTGTAGATGTAGGTGTAGGTGTAGATGTAGGTGTAGGTGTAGGTGTAGGTGTAGGTGTAGGTGTAGGTATAGGTACTTACATATGCATGTATATATATAAATATATATACATATATATCTTATGTAATAGGTATAGAGATATAGAGATAGATATCGATAGAAATGATAGACATAGGCATAGGTATAGATCTGAGAGTCATCAGCAGCTAAACTTAGGTTTGTAGTAATTAAAACAGTGACATAGGGTCACTAAAAATGTACTTTTCCCACTTGCAGTTAGCTGGATGCTGAATGAAGATTTGATATATGTAAAGGCATTAATGAATCCTCCTAATTAGATGCCTGGTCATTGACACCTACTATAGAACAAATTTATTACAAGTTAGGGTTTATTTGGCTTTATTAGATCTAATCAATTTATCATTTACTTTGTCCCTGGCATTTTAAAGTTGTCACCACATACACCAAAATATTTATAGCAGCACTTTTGAGAGAGTAAAGAGTTGAGAATGAAGTAGGTATCCTTTAACTGGGAAAATGGATAGAAAATTGTGGTCCAGGAATGTAATATAATATTACTGAGCTGTAAGAAATAATGAATGTGATGAATACAGAGAAGCATGGAAAGATCTCCGTGAACTGATGCATAGGGAAATAAACAGAACTAAGAGAACAATACGTACTACTACAACATGGTGAATGGAAAGAACAAACACACACATGCACGTGCATAAAATTTAAAATGAACATTGGAAAATTATGAAGAACTTTTTTAGAATAAGAAAAGATATTGGAAAGTATTCGCATACCATGCTTGCCCTTTTGCAGAGGTGGGAGGTCCAAAAGTGTTGCACATTACACATTCTTTCAGATTTTTTTCAATGTGTTGATCAATTGTGCTTATTTTCTCTTTGTCTCTCTCTTTTTTGTCTTTAAAAATACTATTTATTATATGGGATGGCTCTCGGGGAGGAGGAGGGGAAGTAATACCGAGGGAAACTACCATAATGTAAAAATAAAAATACACCTGTATCAATAAAAACATTTAAAGAAAGGTTTGTTGACTGATAACATTTTGCTTTGAAATAGTGATTGGGAAAATTCACTGCTGTAGATTGTATCACTGCCTTTAACATTTTAAGCAGAGCATATGCCACCTGTTGGGTATATGAAAGAGGAGACTCTTTTTCTGGTAAGAGTTGGACTAGATGCCCCATGAAGTCTCTTCTGAATCTAAGATTCTCTGAATATAAGCTCCTTAAAATCAAGGCTTGTTTTTATCTTTTTCTTTCATATCCTACTGTCCCTGGTACATGATTGATCTGGTGGAAAGAACCCTGGCTCCAGAAGAAGAGGCTCAGGGTTTGAATCCTTACTCTTCCTTCACTTCCCTCAGCCTGAGTTTTCTTAACTGTGAAGTGTGAGAGTTGAACCAGATGACTGCTGAGGTCTCTGTTATTGAGTCAGTAGTACCACCTCAGCCGTGGCATTTGAGTAGGCCACCTGTGCCTCCCCTCCATTTTAAAATGAGGGGCCTACATAAGAATTAGGTGTGATTTAGCTCTGCCATCCAGCGCTTCTCCTGCTGAGCAACTAAGGAATTCTAGGGGCTGCTTTAAAAAGCGACTCTAGCAGTCGCCGTATTTGTAACCCTTTGTTTCTCCAGTAATAAGACAATGAACAGAATTCCCTTGATTCCTTTTTAGTCTAAAATGAACAGATTAATGACATTTCCTTTCTGTACACTTTGCATTAAAAGCCAAACATCTGAACAACAGGGAATTTCAAAGCTCAGGCTGGGAGGGGGCTTGATTGCCAGAGTTCAAATCACTGGAAAGCCACCCCTGTCAACTCTGATGATAATTTGTAACAAAGCCAGCCACTGTGCTTTACAACAAAGATCACATACATATGCTTTCAATTATTACCAGAATTATTTTGTCTATTTACTCTCTTCTACTCTACGATTCTGCCCCTACCCCCACACCCAGCCCTGTTAATTTATAACATGGATTTACTATCTCAGCCATCAAACTCTGGCTTTGTGTGTTTTTTAGATTTGTTTTCCTGGTCAGACTGAAATATGTAAATGTGTGTATATATACACATACATACTTTGGTTTAGTCAGCCTTACAACAATGGGTCCTTTAAAGTGTGAGCAATTCAAAGAACTGAAACTGAAAATTGACCGAATCGCCTCCCAACACACTGGTGAAGTTTCTTTTTCTTGTCTGTTAAACTCAGCTTTTGCCAGTGCCATTGATACCCAACATTCTCTTCTGAAGTGTTTAATTTGTTTCTTCCTCTATTCAGTCCCATGCATATAAATAAGTGACTCCATCAACATCAGGCACCTATTGCCTTCCTCTCTTGTCAAAATCTTTTCACAAGTGCCTGGCCCTATATGATTGATGGTGTGAAAGGTTGGGTGGCTTATTGAGACATTGAAAAACATCAAATCGTTCTTAAAGACAGCACATCTGAAAAGTGGTTGTACAAGACTGACCAGCTAAAGAAGATAGAATGTTTGCCCGAAGAGAGAATTTTTCTCAATATGTAAATTGGAAGAAAAAAAGAGGATGAGTATTTCATGTTTGAGTGGCGATGACTTCTTCTTACATGAGACTAGTCTATTTTCAAATCTCTCTTGACCATGATCTGTCTTAGGTACCCTAAGCTACAACAAGTTTTCATGATGGGTCTTTTATCTCCTTCCCAAGTGTGTGGCCATTTCAAAGCCTAAAGTAGAATAAAGAAGAGTGAAAAGGAAAATAGAAGTCCTTAATTATTCTGTAAACCTTTGGTCTGCTGGGTTGCTCTGCCAACTAGAGTAAAGCAACTAGTGTGTGGGGCATGAGAACAGATGGCCCAGCACTGGCACAGGCACTCCAAGACATGTTTGGCATTCAGGATTCATGTTTGGTTTTGACTTGTCCAAATTAACCAGATGTTTAGACAATTACTTTATTATCAGGCATTTATGCAGCTCTACATATTTGCAAACGACTCCACAATGGGTCAATTAGCCTTTCCTCTGACAATCCTACTTAGCTAGGTGAGCATCAGGCATGCCTGCCCCATGGCAAAATTGCCAAGTCCTTTGGACCCTCCCCCACTTTGTTTTTTTTTTTTCTCTTTTCAATTCCCTCACCCAGGCACCATCCGGAGTGTCCTTTATCATTGCCTGGCCTGTATCTACTTTCTAATTCTTCTCTTCTCCATACCAATTCCTCTCCATCCCCCCTCATTGGAATTTGGAATTCATCTGTCATGAATCTAACCCTCTGGGTCCAAGATATATGGCCAACTACTTTTTTAAACTAATCTGTACTTTACTGCTTCCAATAGATCAGTGATCTCATCGGCAATGGTACCAACCACAACGCACACATGTTTTCTTATTCCATGAGGTTCCCCCATAAGGAGAAATGCTCTTTTATGTCCTCTTATAAATCTTTCCCAGAGAGATCTATGTCCATCCCACAGGTTGGGGTCTTTCTCTACATCTTCTAACATTATGTATGTGACAGTTTAGCATGTTAGCATGGAGATATACTTGAAACTAGAGAATTGTTCTGAAAGAATATTTCAGCTTCTGGGGCTATTGCCTCCTTTATTTTGATCTCACAATGAATTAATGATTGATAAATTAAACTAGTTAAGCCATGGCAGAGAAGTGGGGGGAAATATTTGTAGGGGAGATAGGCTTTTTATATCTTTAGAATCATTCTGTTCATTGAAATTTAGCCCTGCTGAACATTATCACCATTTTAAAGATAGAGAGATGAAGGCACAAAATATGAAGTATTTCTCAAGGGTTATTTTATAAATCTCCAGGTCAGGTGACTACCTAGGTAATAATTTGCTTTTGTAGTATTATTAGTATTAAGCTAATAGACACAAAGGGGTTTTCCTTCCTAGGTTACCTGGGTGCTTATGGTTTTGTATACATGGGCTGAGAGTTGCAGCAAGTCTAAGGATTCACTAAGGAAACCTGTTTTTCTTTTTTTCCTTCCTTCCTTCCTTCCTTCCTTCCTTCCTTCCTTCCTTCCTTCCTTCCTTCCTTCCTTCCTTCCTTCCTTCCTTCCTTCCTTCTTCCCTCTCTCCCTCCCTCTCTTCCTTCCTTCTTTCCTTCTTCCCCCCTCCTTCCTTCCTTCCTCCCTTCTTCCTTCCTTCCTTCCTTCTTTTTTCTACTCTCCCTCTTTCCTTCCCTTTTCCCTTTCCTCCCTCCCTTTTCTTCCTTTTTTGCATTATTTCCTTCCTCCTCTCCCCTCTCCTCTACCTTCCTTCCATCCCTCTCCCTCTTCCCTTTTCTTCCTTCCTCCCTCCCTCTCCCCCTTCCTTCCTTGCTTTCTTCCTTCTTTCCTTCCTTCCTTCTTTCCTTCCTCCCTTCCTTCCTTCCTTCCTTCCTTCCTTGACCTGTTTTTTTTTTCATTTGAAGAGGAAAATACTTTCCTACCAGCTCTGACAACATGGTCTCACAGTGTAGCTCCCAGAAATTTCTCTGGCCTGTTTTGTGGCTTTTGTCCTACCTTTCAGGCTGTGCAGTGTCTATATTCTAAGCTTCAGATCCCTCCCTGTGTATGTGGAATTCTTCTTGGCCCACTTGGAACTGGACTGAGCACACTAAATCACAGATGAGCTATCTGCCACCTCCATAAAGCTTGGGGTTGGGGAGGGGAAGGACAGGTGGGGAATGTGGAGGCCACTCAGAAGAGCAGCAAAATGTCATCATTTTAGCAATAGTAAATTTCCCAGGCTGGTTCTTGCTGGCTTGCAGCTTTCTCTTTTATTGCTAGTACTTCCAACCACCTCTGATTATGTGGCATGTCAAGGCTGGAAAAGGTTCACATGAAGGCACTGACTTTTGAGTGGGGGTTGACATAAGGTGGAAGTGGCCTTTCAGAGACACTTAAACCATGCCTTGGGTTTTATGAGGGCTCTTTCCTTTTTGTTTACTAGTTAGTGCCTTTCTGACATTGGAGATCTCATAGCAGCAGCACCTACAGCCATGAAGAGCAAGCTGCCTGTCTAACTTTATGCTCACTCAACATGACAGAACCTTCGCCTCCCTTTAAATATTCTCTATGGAGTATTTTCTAGCCTCAGCTTATCTGTCCCATGAAATTCTAATTCACTGCCTCTCTTCAACTCCAGCAATAATTGGTGTATTTACATTATATTTATCACTCATATAATACCTATCGCCATTCATTTCATTTCAACTCAATTAACATTTATAGGGTGGCAGGCACTGTACTAGGTGCTGTGGGGTGAGGGAGGCACTGAATGATTGTCCTTAAACCAGGATTCCCCAGATGGTCTTCTGACTGGTCTCCTCTGATCATAGTAACACACACACACAAACACACATGTAATTTTTTAAGGATTCCAGAGGACTTTGTATGCAACAGACCTATGAGGTAGTAAGAAAGATCTTCCACCGTTTTATTGGTAAGAAATTAGAAACTCAGAAAAATTTAAGAACTTGCTCATGGTCACAAAACTATTGAGTATCTGATTCAGGATTTGAATCCTGGCCTCCAAAAGTGTTATATGCTTTTTAAAAATGATGACAAAATCTCTAATTTTGTTTCTGGTATGGATTAATAATTTATTTATTATATGTTTCATCCATGTTCCATTAAAAGTAATATCAGTCTTCCTATTAATTCTAGCAAGTATTTAAAATTTAGATAACTTTACTTTTATATTACCTTCATTTTCCCAAGATATCTCTCCCCTTCCCATCTAGAGTACTAGAGAATAGAGAACTTTAACTAAGAATGAAAAAGGAAGAGAAAAAAAAGCGACTCAGTAAAACTATCTGACATATCAATTATCAGACTATATGTATACATGAATACGTGTATGTGTACGTATGCATCCATACATATACATACCCGTACTCTGCCACATCTTCAAAGAAGGGAGCAAAATATATTTTCATATCTCTTCTTGATCATTATAACTACACAACTTTTTGTTTTGAATTTTATTGCTATTGTTGTCCTTTCCATGTATACTATTGTAGTCTTTTTGCATGTTATTTTGCATGGTTCTGCTTACTTCACTTTCCATCTGTTCGTATAACTTCGTATGTATCTACACATTTTTTGGCTTCCTCATTTTAGCAATATTCCACTTTATTTTATTTTTTAAAACAACACTTGCTAACAGCAAGGCATCATGGTCTAGCGACTAGAGTGATGGACTTGGAGTCAGAAAAACTTAGGTTCAAATTCTGCCTCTGATACCATTTCTGACATCACAAACAAGGTCTCTCTGAGGCTTGGACAATTCACTGAGTATAATTTATAGACAGGTTGGGATTTGATTCAGTAGAGGGAGTTCCCACACCTTAGGAATTATGTGTCCCCAACAGAATGGTTGGAATGTATGAGCTATGGGATCATTTGCCCCACTAAACAAACATGAGAAAAAAAAAGTTGAAGGCCATTGGTATGGAATATAGAGAAAATTCATTCTCTATTCTTAAGATATTCATATAGACAAGAGAGATAACAAGAACAACAAAAAGATGGTTGATCATACACTGTTGCTGAAGGAAGTCTTAGTTTCCATGTCAATATATTTCACATTATCTAATGTGTTAGTACCTGGTGGAATTCCAGAGGCTTCTGGGATGTAGTCTGAAAAGCAATGATCAAAAAAGTATCTATTTATTTTAACATATTAAATGGCTATGTGTGATATATTCAATACATGAACTGCTTCTTTTTTTCATTTTTTCCATGTTCTTCCCCCCCACCCACCCCAACTTCTCAGATAATCTAATTTATATCTTTGACTTCCTCATGAGTAGAAAAGTCCACACATGGTAATGAAAAAAAAATTTCTGAAACCTAAAGCTGCATTGACAGAGAGATAGAACAGTCATTTGCAGCTAAATTTCCTAGAGTCAGCTGGCAAGGGAGGGCATATCTGGAGTTCAGGGCTACATGGAAAAAAATGATTGTTCTGCTCTCTGATATGAATCCATCTTTTTCAACCAGCATCCTCCCCCACACCCCTATTCTTTGTCCCTTTTGGGAATGCACAATATCCTTGAAATGAAGATTTATCTCAGGGTAGATGCAGAAGGAAAAAAGTCAGAATGGTTAAAGTCTTTTTAATGGGAAAAAAAAACTGTTTTACCAAACATAGACGACATAGCTAAGATTACTGTTTTAGTCTCATCTTTCTATTAAAGCTGTTAATTTACTAAATTCTTCATACAGGGTACTGTCCCCAAAAGGGAAGAAAGATATTTACAAGGGGTCAAGTTGACAACATCAGCATTGGTATCTGATTCATTGCCCATCCCATATCAAATAAATAGCATTATGCTCCGTAAAATACTATAAAGCCTTTATCTCTCTGACATGCGGCTTTTTCTCTGCTACTTGGAAAAGGAAAATATTTTTTCAGAGGTGAAGACAACAACATACAGCTGAAGGAAACCACGTAATTGTTGAACTTTGCAATCTCTTATTCTCGGTATTCATTTCTAAGATGCATTTCCAAATCTTTTACTGAAAATTCCACTGTATTTCTGTACTGATGCCTGCTTCTCAGATTTAGTAATAGAGTATAATACATCTTTTCTTCTGACTTCTTTCTTTTGGTAAATCTGAAGCATTCTAGGTTAAATTTCTTTTAACTTTTTCTCTTCTCCTACTCACACTGTTAGTAAATCAGAGGTCACATTTCTTAACTTCTCCTGGCCTCCCTTTCTGATTAAGACAATCTTGTTATCACGGAAGTAAAACCTGAAATAAATAAGGTTCAAATAAATGTCTTAGCCAACTCAGGGACAAAGTGAATACATAATATTTTCGTGTACTGGAAGGATAATATGTAAGCTCTGACTACTAAAAACTAAGTCATAAGTCAACAAATGGGTCTTTATTTCACAGAAAAATTATTATAACAACCCTAGTCCAGGGTGGGATTGTTTTTATTTGTAATATAATACATTAGTAAACTCTTCTTTTATCATATAATTATTACATGATATGAATTTCGAAAGACAATTATATGTTAGTTATAGAAATGTTAGTGAGAGAGAGTGTGGTGTAATAGGAAGAAGACTAGCCTTGGAGTCTGTGGGCTCAAATCCAGATTCTAACACAAGCTGGATTTTTGACTCCTGGACAAGTCACTTAGCTCCTTAGTGCCTCAGAAAACTAAGACTATATGTCCCAGAATAGCTGCTGATTTACATTGGCAGAAGTTTCCACATACTGATGAAATGTAGCAAAGCTAAGGAACACGTGCCACACTGGGGCTCAAAAATGTCGAGAGATCTAAAAGAAAGCCTTGAAGATGCTGGATAGATCTTTTGTAGGGCATTTAAAAGAGGACATGGACTAGTATTGTACAGAATGAGGAAATGTAGATAGATTGTGATCTGCACTGTTGGAAGGTGTAGCCACATAGCTGAGGTCACAGACCCACCAAAGTATGGATAAAACCTATAATTATACAATATTTAGAAGTGTAATTGTGTATATATATCATTTGGTAATCATACAATATAAAAATGAAATTGATCATATATCCTAAATAATTGTTGTGGAAAATAGAAAGTTTAAAATATTCTAGAAGAAAAAAATTATCTATAGCCTGTCTATAAACTGAGTTACATGGTTCGTGGATTGATAGGATCAACTATTTAGAGTTGGACAGGTTCTCAGAGGCTCTTTAATCCTTCTTAGGCAGCTAGGTAGAATGGTGGAGAGAATACTAAAATTGGAGTCAGGAAAACCAGAATTCAAATCTCACCTCATACATTTCCTAGCTGTGTGACTCTGCCTAAATCATTTACCTTCTTCCAGCCTTCATTTCTTCATCTGTAAAATGGAAATACCTTCCAGGGTAATTGGGAAGATAACTGAAATAACATGCATTTAAAATGTTTTGCAAATCTTAATGTGCTTTATAAATGAGGAAACTGAGATCCAAGGCCATGCATGTAGTGAGCAACAAAGGCAAGATTCGATTCCAAATATTCGTCCTCTACAGTTAATGGTCATTCCCTTGTACCACACTGCTCCATGGTAGTTTGGTTTTATGATTCAGAGACATAGTTTTAGAATCTTTTAGATTTTTTTCTTTTTTATTGCCACTTAGAACTAGTCAGGATAATGGTAATTGTAATAAGCTTTAAGGAAGCAAGAACAAGTAACAAGAATAACAAGAATAAGTAACATATTTCTATAAGACTCTCACAACAATCATGTGTAGATAGTGATTTATAATCACATTTTTACAAGTGAGAAGACTGAGGGTTAGTTTTAGTGACTTGCCCAACAGAGTCAGGATTCACATAGGAATTTGTGGGGAGGAAGAAAGGGGTAGGGAGAAAGGAGAGAAGGTGGTGGGAGGGACAGAGGGAAAGACAAGGGGAGAGAGAGAGAGAAAGAGAGAGAGAGAAAGAGAGAGAGAGAAAGAGAGAGAGAGAGAGAAGACAGAGGGACAGAAACAAAGAGATGGAGAGAAGAATGAGGAAAGAATAAAAGAGGAGAGGAACAAAATAAAGAAAAAACAAAAGGAAAGTAAAGAAAAAAAGAAAAGAAAAAATTTTTCTTGGTTAATGGAAAGGGTAATTAGGACATTTAGAAACTAGGATGATCACACTCCACACTACATGCCTAAGCATTAGTTCAATGGGCTTGGTCTCTTTGCCCCCACCTCCCCCACCCCACCCGGCTCCATCTTGTCAGAAAAAAAGGGGATCTTTCTTGGAGAGCTGGAGAGAGATCTGATTCTGTCCTAGGGAAGCTTTATTGATTCTCCCATCTGGCAGCCACATCATAGAAGTCTTTGCTAAAGGGAAAAGCCCACTTTCACTTGTAGGGATTAAAAATAGGTTTCCTTATTTGCAGCAGCCTGCCCTTTGAAAACACAGCATGAGGGAAGAGAACAGAAAGAAGGTCAGTAGTAAACACGGACAAGCAGGACACCTTTGAATACAACTTGTTGACCTTGTATCCTTGGAGGGAAAAGCCAGCCATATGAGGTGAGCATTCTTAGCTGCCTGCGAAATTCTTTCTTTTCTGCTTTGCATATGGAAATACTCATCTTTCTTGGTAATTCAGAATAAAGAAAAAAAATTAATTTTAAAAGAGGAAGAAAACATGGCATGCAACACCATCTCTGGTGTGTTTTTTTTTTTTTTGGTGGGCAGCACTTTCAGAAGATATTCTAGCACAGGGACTCAGTTGATTAACGTCTCATGAGCTCCCAGGAATTGTGCTTAGCAAGCTCTCTCATGTATATACTTTGGAGTTCCACTTCCTAACCTTGGAATGTGTAATGTGCTCCAACTATTGAAAAATCCAGAATGGAACCCCCCAGAGGAGTCACATTGGGAACAACTGTGGACATTTCCCCCTGCCGGCTGAAGATGGGCGGCCACAATCCTTGGGTATTTCTCTGCTGCTCCAGTCGAAGTGAAAGTAACAGTGGAAAAATTTCAATCCCAAATGAGTTAGTCTGACAATGCCCTCTACCTGTCTGAATCAAGCACAGGTTTTTGCAGCTTTCTAAGCAAATCCTAAACAGTGCTTTGTATTCACCTGGAATGTACACTTCACAGCAACTACAAAGGAAGTATTGTGGCATTTGTATTTTTTGAAGCTAAAAAAAGCCTGACCTCATTTTTCCCACTGAGAAAAGTTGCCTGTGAAGGGCTCAGGCATGTCTGGTACAAATTCAGTTATTGAAGATCACAGTTTCAGGCGCTCTACTTTTTCAAGTTTAGGTGAGGTCCCTCTTAATCGATGGCTATTAAAAAAAAGGGGGAGGGGGGAAGAACTACAAAAATCCTTCTACCTGTACTGCCCCTTCTGGATGCCTTGACGAGTTATTTAGGTGTCATCTGCACCCTCTCTGACTCCTCAGCCAGCAGAGACGTCCTCTTTATTTCTTGCCTTAGCCTTTTGTTGTTGCTGTTCCTTGGGTGTGTTCTCTGGCCATAGTTGAGGGCACACAGGGTCACTTTCCCTGAAGCTGTGTGTTTATTATGGTGGTTGCCATTTGACCTGGTCTAGGTAGATAAAAGGGCAGTATTTCTATAATGTTTGAAGGTTTGCAAAGTTTTTTTCCTCAGAACAATGGATGAGGAAGAAACAAACTTACCCAGCCTGGTTGGTTTGCCCAAGACCAATCAATCAACCAATTGGTCAGTCAACAATGTTCGTTAATGAACACATGAATGAAATAAGCACTTATTAAGCATCTAATATGCGTCAGCCACTGTGCTAGGGACTGAGGCAACAAAGGCAAAAAGGATACAGGCCCTGCCTTCAAGGAGCTTACTTTCTCATCAGAGAAATGACTTGTTTACATATATATACATATACACACAAAATAAACACAAGGTAATTTTGCAAGGAAAGAATAAGGAGTTCGCGGGGAAGGGACGAAAAGCAATAACAGCCTCTCGTAGACATGATGTTTGAGTTTATCTTTGAAGAAAACTCTGCATTCTAGGAACTGGAGGTGAAAACGTAGTGGATTCCAGACACGGAGGCTTTCCACAGGCTTATAGGAAGGTGAGACATGGAATTTCATGTGTGAGGAACATCAAAAAAGCCAGTTTGGTTGGACTATAGAGCATGTGAAGGGGAGTGATGTAATAAGCCTGGAAAACAACTGATGGAACCAAGACCTAAGTGCGTGTTGCTTGAATCTAAGTGTGTGTTGCTTGAATCTAAGTGTTATACTCTCTCTATTACAATCCATTGCCTCAGGGCCAACATGCATATATATTATTCCTTCTTGTCTTCTTCCAAAGCAGTTTTCCTATAATCTCTTACATCACCTATTCTCTCCAGTGCTACTCTTGATTCTCTCAAGTCCCACCTTTGACACAGATGTTGGCTATGTGACAGACCATCACTCAGCTTCTCAGTGCTCTGAGAGACACAAAATTGCAGAGAAGGTGCTGACCTTCATTAGTAAAGTCTCTCTCTATATCTATGAAACCATAATTCCAAACTCTATCCCATATTTCTTTGCAAACAGTTCATGTAGCCCCTCCTTCCTCCCATTCCTCTACTCCTTCCCCACCCCAAACCCCAGCGTGGTACAGTAGAAAGTGACAGATTAGACTAAGGACCCAGATTGAAACTTCAGCTCTGCTACTTGTTGTCTATATGACCTTAGAAAAGCTGCTTCACCTTTCTAGGCCTGTTTTCCCCCTATTCGTAGAAGAAATTGGACTCCAGAACCTCCGAGCTCTAATTAAGCCTATGATCCTTTGAATGCATGTGTTTTTTGTTAGTTTGTTTTATTCTTACAGAATTGCCTAACTTGTTTCATGGACCTTTGTTTCAACAATTCAGCTAGCAGCTTCTGTGGGGGTGTAAAATCCACCAACAGCCAGCAGAAAGCTACCAGCAGGCTGCAGAAGCACAGGTTCTTTTGATATGCTTAACTAAGGAAAGCAAGGTTAAGGGGTTGACAAGCTTACTTTAATTCAGCATACAAGTATCATTCACTTAGTTCAGGGGCAGAGACTAGCACCCTGAACTTCAGAGCAAAATACAAACAAAGTACAAACATCAACAGACAGACCTTGCCTGATTCAAATTCCAATACATAGTTACCAGAGTTCAACAAAGTCTCAGCATCTGGGTTTACCAGGTAGAGGGCTCCTTAGCTACAGCTGCCCAGAGTCTCTGCATCAGCACGACAGCACAAGTGAGAGCCCTGAGCAAATGGCTCTGTCCTCTCTTCTTCTAGGGCTTCAGACATCATCAAACGTCATCTGAATGACCACAACTTAGGCTGCTATGATTGGCTCTTGAGTTAGTCCCTCCCCTTAG
>CM053622.1:175836790-175855517 GCA_028646595.1 Phalanger gymnotis
GCTCCTTAGCTACAGCTGCCCAGAGTCTCTGCATCAGCACGACAGCACAAGTGAGAGCCCTGAGCAAATGGCTCTGTCCTCTCTTCTTATAGGGCTTCAGACATCATCAAATGTCATCTGAATGACCACAACTTAGGCTGCTATGATTGGCTCTTGAGTTAGTCCCTCCCCTTAGGACCCTGGGAGGTTCACATCCACGTAGGTTAGGTTAACACCTAATAAGGGTTAGAGCCTGGGGCTTAGCTTAGTAAGACTCAAGACAGGCATGGCTCTGGAGTTAGCACCTCCTCTTAGCCAGCCCCACCTTGGGCCCCACCCCAGTCACCAATCCACACCCACATAGGTTCCACACCTAATAGAGGTTTGGGCCTGGGGCTTAGCACCTAGTAAGGCTCAATGAAATACACTGAATTACTCAAAGGAAACAAAGGCCAAACTATTCAAGGGCACTTGGTTGAACTAAGTGCTAAGGAGCCCATTTTGCTTACCAACACAACCTTATGCAATGTTGAAGTGAATTAGGCTACTGATATCCTCTTAAATTACAAATTAGGATGGAGCTAAAATGAATTTGGCTTGAAATTTCACCTTCCTATAGAGGACCTCTTACGAATTGGGCAAAAGGAGCATCTTATCCAAGGACCCTATCTTACTGCTTTGGCAAAAAACTTGAGTAGCCCATCACACATTGTTGTGGAATGGTAAATCCGCCATTGCACAGACATACTTTTCTTGGCCCAAAGACTAGGAGGCTGTAGCTCATACCGGCTCACCCCAGACATAAAATTGTCTCCTATCTCTGTGGTGTGCATGGAATTCCACAGGCACAGACTTTACTGGAAAATCAATCGCTGGGTAACAGGAGCAGATTTAAGACCTTGATTGAGAACATGATGAGGCACTGAGCTGTAGAACTAGACGCTCATGAGTAACTTTGCTGGCAAATATCCCAGCAGCAGATAGGCCTCACACCAAGGCAAATACATAGGCCAGACTGTGGATGTGGAATTTTATCTGTAAGTGTGAGAACTTGACAAGTACTCAAGGAGATGGGTAATGTCCTCCCCACCCTTCTTTCCCTTGGCTACTGTATGTAAACACTTGACCACCAACCAGTTAGCTATTCTGCCTTTCTGACCTGCCCTAGGGAGAGCTTCATAATAGTTATGCTTTAGTTCCAAGCTGCGTCTTGTTGAGCATGAGCTCAGACTAAAGCAAATGTCGTTCCGGTCAAAGGCTGGTTTTTCTCATGCTGTGTGGGCCACTGTTTCCTGAGGCAATTCTCACTTTGCATGGGACCTCGATTGCCTGGCATTGTAAAGATGTTGGCCACAGCATAATGATATATTTATCAAAGTTCTTTTCAGTGCGTCCAAGAGACATCATGAAGGGGATACTTGACTCTTAACTTTGGACCTAGCAGACTTGCTACAACCCCATCTATCTGGTCCAGGCTGTGTTCTATGAGGAGCTAGTCAGAAGTAACTTTTCTTGGGGAAATAAAATGCTTGCCCCTAATGACATAAATTCATTTTTTTAACCTTCAGGATGAGAGCTATGTCTAAGCTTCTCTTTAAAGAGCATGACCTTTTTCTTCCACTAATGAAGCCTCCTTAATTTGCCTCATGGCTTAAATAATAGTAGCACCAGAATACAAATTGTGTATAAGGGCAAGGTAGATGACTGCTTTATAACTTAGCAAAAGGCTGTTTGATTGTGAATTTCTTTACCCAGTGTAAAGAAAAGGCTGTAAGTATCATATGAGATATAACCTAGTCTCCCCCCCAATCCTTTAATAAAAAAGGCTTACCCTAACAGAATTAGGCATTAGGTTGAGAGCTCATTCTCAGGAAGAGGCTTTTTACTCATTTCCCTTACCTGATTCCTGGTTTTCACTCTGTGGAAATGGCCTTGCTTTACTTTCTTCTTCCAGGATTTTTCCCCTACAAGTCTGAGCCCACTTAGAGTTAAACTATTTGGAACAGAAAGAGAGCTCTAAACATCTTGATGGTTTCAAGGGAAAAAGGGGTGTAAGTGATGAAAGAGAAGGCGCTTGAGCTTATGAATATCACACACACATTATTTTATCTGAGGATCCATGATGTAAAATGCTAGAATTATTATCGTCTTTTCGTAGATGAGGACCACATAACTAGTTAACAACAAAGCACAGGTCTTCTGACTTTTGAGTATGGTGCTTGAAGAATAAATACTTGAGTGGTGAAAGGACTTGTTGGCTAGATCACTCGCACTCTGTGTGGGTGGCTATCTATCTGAACAAGTCATTTTGGTCAAAAGTAATACAGTCTATTGATAGTACCACCGAAAATTATCAGCAAGATCAAAGCATTTCATCAAACCTATGACTCAGGCTGAAAGATGAAAGAACAGAAGATCTGATTTTCCACCACAAAATTCTGCCTCGGGGAGAACTATATCAAACCCTTGAAAACCAAGAAAATGGAGCACATTAAATGAACCTAGGGGCATTTTAGGATTAACTGAGCTGGTATATAGTGCCCGGAGAACTAAACTTAGAATGGGGAAGACCTGAGTTTCAAATATTTCCTCAAACAATGACCGGAATTGTGTGACCCTGGACAAATCATTTATCCTCTTCTCGCCTCAGTTTCTTTATCTGTAAAGTGGGACTAGTAATATCTTTTGCCTCTCAGGATTGTTGTAAGGATCAAATAAGACACTAAAGTGTTCTGCAAACCTGAAAGCGCTACATAAATTCTAGCTCTTGTTTTGATTATTAGTATCAGCCTCATTCTTATTTTAATTATTATTTCCACTTCAATTATCTGGCTGAGTTCTGAGGAAGGACAAAAAGATTCATGGAAGGTCATCCATGAAAGGAGAGAGCTTGTTGATTGCTTTTGATGGATTGATTTCTCTTTACATAGAAAATGCAGTGAGCCTCCTCACAAATTAGAAAAAAGAAAAGAAGAATTCAAGATTTGCTAGGTGTTTCCAAGCACAGAATAGTTGGAATGGCAAAGCAAAGTTTACTGTATGACATCTAAAAAAGGAAGAAAGAATGAAAGAAAGAAATTGCTTTGATGGGGGTTGACAGGCCAGTTTGTTTCAGGTCTGTTTGTGGGCAGTGAAATGTGTGAGAAACGAATACCCTGAAAATTCTCATATGCATATGAAAAATCATGGTATGAAAAGGGGCCAAGGGATTAGGACAAGATAAATTTATACCCAGCTTTGCACATTCCATTGACAAATTTGCTGTTTTTGCATTGTTGCCTCTGACCTCCTGGTTACCGAGGGGATGACATTAAACTAGGAGAAAATGACTTATTATGTGCGATAAATTCAAACAAAGATGATGTACTTTGCCCACCGAGTACATCTAAGAAATTGTGAGGAAATGTCAAGCATTTCCAAAGAAAGCCACTGAAAGTGCGCCCTGATGCTGGGGACTAGAAACACATTCCAGTCTGAGCAGAAAGGTCTCTTTGTCTAAACTCAGCTGATCCTCAGAGTAGGGAATATTACGAGTGAGGTCACATGAAAGCTTAAGGAAAAGAAAGAAAACTCTGGATGTGACAAAACTCAAGCACTAGAGGGCTGCGATCTGGTGAGGCCCTTGGGTTTGGGCACAGTTCTGAGTGCACATGGAAAACAAGCTCTCATGTCCAAAGGACTCAAGACACAAATATTCTTCTCCTCATCCTCTTTTGCTCTCGCTCATACATACTGGTTTTCCTGATGGGATTCCCCTCTCCCTAAGGATTTCCATTTTTGCTCAGATCAAATGAGGTTAAAGACATATATATCTAGCTAGCTACCTATCTACTTACATATATATCTGCTATCTATTTCTATCTACATATATACACGCTTATATACATATATAGGTAGATATAGATATATACACACATAAATATATAGCACTTTGCAAACCATAAAAATATATCAATGTGTTATTGTTAGATAGATAGAAATGGTATCCTGAGACAAGTCATTATCTTAACTTTTTAAAACATTTAATGTTTGACAGGTTGGGCATGAGAACAAAGTGACTTCTTTTTGTAATACAGTGGAATGTAGTTAAATTGGGATGCAAACTCATTCTCTGGCCTTACTAAAAATATCTTGATGATAACTATAGAAACATACAAAATGATGAGGAAGTTATCTATTTCTCCCTGCTCCCAAATGGTTTTGATGATGATGATGAAGATGTAAATTATGATGATGATACAAAGGGGATACTTTTAAATGAATACATTTAGGGAAAAATAAGAAATGGCCACACTCTGCTTACTGAATTACATGAGCCCCACGATCATAGAATCAGGAACCTCAGAGTCCACATGATTGTATAATCCAATAATAGGTATTATTATTATTATTATTTAGGAATGAAAACAAGAGCAGCAACCAGAGGTTGCAGGACATTCCAGAAAGAGGTGCTCTGATTATTTAGGGTACTACCATAATGCCGACCAATGAGTGATTGCTAAAATTTCGCATTAATTATATGGAATATGAAATGCAAATATGTCTCGTTAACTGTATGTTTAAATTATGACATTCAGAAAACAGGAAAACGAAAGAGGACAGAGATCCAGCAATTTGGTTTGGTTTGGTTTATGTTTCATTAGGGCAGTTCAGAAATTGGGGAGGGGACATCAAACCTGTCCGGCCGATGGTACATAATTGATGAGCAAATAATCACGTCTTGTCCCTTCCTTTGGGTCAGGAGGTGGCAGGAGCAGGAAGCACTGTCAAATGTTTATAAAAAGGCAGCTGGAAGGGGGAGGGAGGTTGAAGGAAGGAGGCCCCCTGCCACTGTGGCAAATTAGCTATTTCACAGTGATGTTCACACCATATAGTACTTTTCTCATGCTGACCTCTTGGGTGCCAGGAAGGCAGAAAGGGCAAAAGTGGCAGAAATGGCAACATCAAGCTAATGCCTGAAGCCTTTTAAAAGAACCTGTGCTCCCTTCCCTGGGCCAATCATGGTTTGGCAGCAAATATGTGGGCTAGAACCAGAGCCAAATGGAAGTGTATACATTGTTATGGACTTGGGTGGTAATTAAGCTCTATCTTTCAGCATGCCAAGATATTCTAGTATGAAATACTTAAGCAATGTATTACTAGATAAATAACATACAGGTCATTACTGCTTTGCATCCATTACTTTATTTAACTCTCAACTCTCTTCCAATTTCCTTTAAAAACAAAGCTTTAATTCTAAGGTAAGTTGGTACTGAATCCTTCACCTGTCAGAAGAGGTTGTTTATAATCACTGGGACATGATGTGGTATTGGCCTTTTTTAATGAGAGGTAAAGATTATTCTGTGCGATGACAGAAAGGCAATGGAGCTGTATTCAACTCTTCAAGGGTCGATATGTTATTCTGCTAATGTAGCATCGTCAAAGTTTTGTTATGCACTGGAAAGAGAGTGGGGCAAGGAGAAAAGGCATAGAGTCTTCGAGCTGGAAACGATCATTGAGATTGTCTAGTTAAACTGGTTATAAAAAATAAAGATGAGAAAACCGAGGGCCAAAGAATTAAGTCATATAGGGGATATAAGAGGAAGAGTGAAGTTATAAAGGACAAAATCTGGCAACTTATTGGATATATGGGATGAGTTAGAATAAGGAATAAGAATGCCACTGAGGTTACAAGCCTAGGTTATTGGAAGGATGGTGGTGCCCTTACTAGTAATAGGGAGAGGGGTGATTTCGGGGGTGGTAGGACAAGTATTGTGGGTTTGAGGGAATTCTAGAGCTACAGTTTACCTGGATTTTGGCAAAACATTTGTCAAAATTTTTCATTCATTGGTTTGTCATGTCTGATTCTTTGTAACATCATTTGGAGTTTTCTTGACAAAGATACTGGAGTGGTTTGCCATTCCCTTCTCCAGCTCATTTTACAGATGAGGAAACTGAGGCAAACAGAGTTAAGTGACTTGCCCAGGGTCACATAGCTTGTGAGTGACTGAGGCCAGATTTGAACCCATGAAGATGAATCTTTCTGACTCCAGGCCCAGAGAAATGTGGCCTAGATGATAAGAAAGTTAGATGACTTCAGATTTAATTGAATGGCTGGACCCGATAAGTAAGAATTAATAATTCAAAGGTAATTTTGGAAGGATGCTTCTATTGGGATGCCCCAGGAGTTATCAACAACTAGGATAAAGTTGTAGATAGTATGCTTATCAAATTTACGGAGGGCACAAAGAGGGAAGAGATATCTAGCCAATGGAGTCAGGATACTAGAATACAATGACAGATCAGAAATCTGGTTGAATCTAATAAAGTGACATTTAATAGGGATAAATATAAAAATTTCTCCTAATTCAAAAAAAAAATAATCTTTACAAATCTAAGGTGAAGGAGGTTTGGCTAGAAAATTAAAAATAAAAAGGTCTCAGAGTTTAAGTAGTCTACAAGGTTAATCTGAGTACAAAATCGATATGAAAGCCAAAAAAAAGAAGCTAATCTGATCTTAGGTTGCATTAAGAGAAGGAAAGCATCCATAACATAAATGTGGTAGTCCTCTGTCATACTTCTTCGGTCAGACAACACGTGGAGTATTATGCTCAGTTCTGGGGGCTATGTGTTTGGAGAGACGTTGATCATCTGGATAGCATCCAGAAGAAGGCAATCAAGATGTAGAAGGGATGAGTTCATGCCATGCGAGTACTAACTGAAGTAACTCAGGAATCTGATTCTGGAGAAAGAAATATTTAGGGGGCCCTGGAGAGCTGCCTGCAAGTTTTTGAAGGGATTCTATATGCATGACAGAATTGAATTGTGGCCTGAGAGAACAGAACTAGGAGCAGCAGATGGAAGTTATGGAGAAGAAGATTTAAACTTGATATAAGGAGAAGAATCCCAACAATCTGAGCTATCTCAAAAATGAAAAAGCTCGATAACCACTAGTTAGATATGATGTATGGACAGCTAAGTGGTGCAGTGAATAGAGCACCAGGCCTGAAGTTAGGAAGATGAGTCTTCCTGAGTTCAATCTGGCATCAGATACTTACTAGCTGTGTGACCCTGGGCAAGTCACTTAACCCTGTTGGCCTCAGTTTCTTCATCTGTCAAATGATCTGGAGAAGGAAATGGCCAACCAGTCCAGTATCTTTGCCAAGAAAAGACCAAATGGGGTAACAGAGTCCGAAATGATTGAAATGACTGAACGACTAAAACAAAGTATGATATAGATAGTGTTCTACTTTGGGGAAGGTTTGGATGAGGTGTCCTCTAAAGTACCTTCTAATGCTGATATTATTCAATTCCATTGACAAGAAAAATTGTTTTTGAAAGTAATTCTAAAAGAAAACAGGAAGGAACTAAACGATAGATGTTCAATAGCTGGGCCAGGGGAGGGAGAGGGGAGGGAGAGAGAAACACACAACAATATTTTTTCTTGTGGCTCATCCTTTTTCTTGGAGAAAAAGAAAATCAACTACTCACCAGGGAAAGAAATGCTCTGAAATGGGGGAGTCTAAATGGCACCCTCGTGTCCCATCGAGTCCCTGCACATTTGCAATGGGAGAAGAAACCAGTAGGTGTGGTTTCAGTGAGAGCAGCTGTTCCATGTAAGGAAGAAGCAGTGTTTACCTAAATACTGTAAAACTACCCTCATTTACAGCTCCTAGAGAGTCAACACACAGCAGATTGCCTGTAACTATAGCAGTCAGCTCAAATGTGAAAGTTCCCTATTAGGCAAAGCACACAGAGCCTAATTCACCACTCATCTGAGGCCTTAATGGAAGTTTTAAGTCAACGGAAGATTTGAGCTTCAGATGAGCAGTGAATTGGGCCCAGAGGTAGTGTAGGGCACAGTTAGCATCAGCAGAAGCATGTAAAAGTACAGAAGACAAGTAGAGAATAGGAATGCAGTTCTGGATTACTACAGAGAAAACAACCTGTAATGATTGGGGTTAATATAATGGGGGCATCGAGTAATGCTCACCTGACTTAGGTATGGATGGGCACCAAGGGGTGGTTGAACATCATCGTGTCTAGCTGGGATCCACAGGTTCACACTCTGCTTGTCTTAAGGTAATAATCTTTATTCCCCTACATTTTAGAAAATGATTGTGCAGCTTTGTGGATATTGGCACCATACCAATGACACTGGGATCCCATTTAAAATGGACGTTAGACAACTGCTTCTGTTGTTTACAACCTTCTCAGTATTTCCTGATCCACCTGAGGCGGTATGCCCTGTTTATTATATATACATACACATGCACACACATGCAAAAATGCATACATGCACACACATATACGTACACATACACACACATACACACAGAGAAACACCCTTCTGCATGCTGAATGAATGGATCCCACTATTTTCACACCAAAATTGTTTTCCGTTAGTCACTTCATTTATCCCTATGGTTCATCTTGCTGTCCCCTTAGGAGACAGACTTGATTCTGTCACCAACAGAGGCCTGTGATGTTCCACTAATAAATGCAGCAAAGTGTTTGGGAATTGGCTGTTTTCCTAATTTGGGGACATCTTTTCATAAGGATGATTGTCTGAAGGAGATTTTTTTCCTCCTGCACTCTTCCCTGCAGAAAGGGCTACTTTCTATGAAGCATGGGCCGCTTAGTCTAACCCTCTCATTTGACAGATGCAGAAACCAAGACACAGAGAGGTTATGGAAACCGCCCAGAATCACATATGCAGTAAATATCAGAGCTGGGTTAGCGGGCTTGGTTATCTCCATAGGCTCATGGGATAATATATACCAGGTTTATGAGCTAGAAGGGACCAAAGACACTAACTAATCTCATACAATACAGGAAGAAACTGGGGCCCAGAGAAGTTAAATAAGTAGCCCAAGGTCACACAGATAGTAAGCAGCAGAATGATATTTGAACTCAGGTTTTCTGACTCTTAACTTCATTATGCCACTTTCCCCTGACGTATCCTTGCTCTATGCAGTCCCTGCCGGTCTAATGTAAAGAAGGTAGGAATGATTGAACTTGTATAGTACAAATATCATTGGAATTATTTTTAAAAGAAATTTACATGATCATTTTATTACATATTTAAAAGGATTAGTGAGTTGTACATAATAGATTTGCAGTTTCATGTGCAATCATTTTTTTATTATGCTACATTATAGAAATGCTTGTTTTATTCCCTAAATCAAAAATAATTTTTTTTAAATCTAGAATCTTTTCTCAGATCATCTACTAACTTTCTATGTGACCTTGTGCAGTAACTTTTGATCTATAAAGCGAAGGAATTGGGCTTTTTATCCTCACAGACCTCCGCTAGTTCTTACCCATTGATTGACATTCTATTATACACAGAATAGTATATAATAATGAGGGATCCTCACAAGCTAATGAACGATCCCTGCAACATCAGCCCATCAGACCTTTCAGATCCCTCGCTTTGTCCACCAGGGAACACCCTGAAGTATATTGTCCTATTGACCTGACAAACCAGCATCTAAAAGCGGTTGTCCCTAAAACCTTTTCCCATAAATCCAGAGCCGAGATTTTAAGATAGGGCATATGTTGTGTTTTGTTTTTGTTGTTGTTGCTTTGGGCAAGGTGAGAGTCTTCAAGGAGAGGGATGTCTTTGATATCATGGATCCTAAGGCAAGAACTGAGATGGGATGATCTGATTCTCTCTTGGAACAATAAAACAGGCAAACCTGTTCATCGTATGATGAAGCTATCATTGACTATGAAAAAAAAAGAAGCATGAAATCAAGTATGAAAAAAATAAATCAATTCAGTTCATTTAACATTTATTAAGGACCTACTACGCGAAAGGTAAACACTGGGCTTTGAAACATAAAAACAAAATGGGCCTTGCCCTTAAAGAATTTACATGTTTACTAGGGTAAATATGATATTTCCACAGGCACATCAGAAGCATTTACAACATTGTGTCAAACAATTCAAGAAGAAGAGAGGGAGAAAGCTCTGGGAACTGGGGGATCAGGGAGGGCGTCACAGGGCATCAGGAGGGAGGAGCTATGTGGTACTTTGAAGGAGGTTTGAGCATTATACAGTGCAGTGGAAAGAGCATTAGCTTTGGAGCCACATTTCTTGCACTTCTTACCTCGGTGAGGGCAAAATGACTTGAGCTCCCTGGGTCTCAATTGCCTCACCTGTATAATGAGAGAAATCAGGCTTGATTTTAAGGTCACTTCTGGCCCTAGATATATTATCTTATGATTCTAAGAGGCACAGATGATGAAAGTGCCTTCCAGTGACTGGATTAAGCTGTGAAGAATCACAGAGGTAGGAGATATAATAACATGCATGAGGAACAACTGGAAAGAAAAGGAGAACAAGCATTTATTTTGTACCTACTGTGTGCCAGACACTGCACTAAGTGCTGGAATGGAGAATATAAAAGGAGAGGGCCAGTAGTAGAAATAAATATAGGAAGGTAGATGGGAGCCATATTTTGGAGGATTTAAAATGTTTGGCTGAGGATTTTGTATTTTATTGTAGATGGGAAGCCTTCAAAGATTTTTAAGTAGGGGAATGACAGGCCTAGATTTGTGTTTTAGGATCAATTTAGCTGCTACACGGCAGATGAATTGCAGAGGGAAGAGGCTAGAAGCAAAGAGAAGAATAAGTCTAGGTGAGAGATGAAGGGAGTGTGGTCAAGGAGAGAAGCCATGGGACAAAGAGGGACAAGGTCAAGAGATATTATGGAGTTAGAATTAATAAGGCTTATCAACTGATAGGGGATTGAGGGAAATGAGTACTGAGAGAGAAAGAGAGAGAAAGAAAGAAAGAGAAAGAAAGAAAGAGAGAAAGAAAGAAAGAAAAAGAGAGAGAGAAAGAAAGAAAGAAAGGAAGAGAGAAAGAGAGAAAGGAAGGAAGAAAGAGAGAAAGGAAGGAAGGAAGGAAGGAAGGAAGGAAGGAAGGAAGAAGTAAAAAGAAAGAAAGAAAGAAAGAAAGAAAGAAAGAAAGAAAGAAAGAAAGAAAGAAGGAAGGAAAGAAAGAAGAATGATGCATGTCTCTAAGATTTTTAACCTGGTTAACTAGAACCTAACTCACTGATGAGTTTGTGGCCTGCTGGTTACTCTCAACCTGCTTTAGCCTCTCTGCCAAGTCAGTTTACTGGAGTGTAGCCCCTGTGCATGATACAACTTCTTGGAGCCACAGGTAAGAATTAGTTAATCAGATGGACCCCAGAGGTGGAGAGCAGCCTTGAAAATGGCTCACATAGGTGCTAGTCCTCCTGAATACCCCATACACCTATGAAAGGATATAACCACTTTGTGCAGACTCTGGTTCATTCCAGCACTGAAACAGGGAGGACACTTGATTATCATCAGGTGCCTCTTGAGATCTGTTGTATCTTTATACAGCTAGTGAGAGTATAAGTCCCCTTCCCTCTCATATAAGTGAAATAATGCTGTATCTCATAGCTGTGCCTTTTCATCACTGTATCTACATGCAAACCTTTAACTAGGACCAGGCCACCGGGACTTTGCTGAGTGCTCTCAGCACTTGTTCTCCACCTGAACTGATCTCAGCTCCTACATAACAAGAATAATTAGAAAAAATAGAGAACTACCAGACAGAACTTTTCTATCCCTTCCTCTTCTCCCCCAACAGGACTGAGCTCCTACTTTGCCTGGTCCTACTCTCCTCCCTCCCCTAGCAATCTTTCCATCCTTTCCTGAGGGTCTAATATCTGCCTCCTCTACTTTATATCACTGAATTTTTCTTCAAAAGTTGTTTTGAGTAAGCCTTTCACACTACTTGCCCTAGGCTAATTACTAAATGTAGCTCCATCTGTACATCCCCCAAACCAGAACAGAATTTGATGAGTTAAAAGTTGCTAAACTTGGTCCAGTGGCAATTGTGTCACTGAGGTGGTCTTACCATCCTGTAAAATTCTCCTCTAGCAGCAATTTTGTCTTATTGAGAGCCCTGGGAGGGAATTTAGTTGCAGGGGTGTCTCATTTGTTCTATTAGTATCCAGGAGTTAGAGAGGAAAATTTTGCTTTTTATGGCTTTTTTATGATAGAATATATCATTTGCCTTTATACAAATCTTGGAATCATAGCATTTCAGAATTAGAAGGACCTTTAAGAAGATATACTAAAAGCTTTTCATTTAGAGACACACAGTATGGTATAGTTAAAAGAAGGCTGGACTAAGGAGTCAGGACTCCAAGGTTGGAGCTCTGCCACAATCTTACCTCTACCGCCAATTAGCTGCACAACTTTGGGAAAGCTTGCTTCACTTTTCCCCGGCATCCATTTTTTTAACCATGGGGCTGGACTAGAAAATGTCTCAGATCCCTTCCAGCCCTAATGATCTAAGAAACTAGATGAGAATACTGAGGTCTGGAAAGGTTTAAATGACTTGCCCAAGGTCATACAGCTAGTGAATGGTGAAATGAGGAGAACCAAGCCCTATCTCCCAATTCCTAGTCCAGAATTCAATCTATGTCATTATGCTGCCTTCTCTCTTTAAGTCTTTGTATAGATTAAAAGTAATGGCTCCATGGTGGTTCCCAAAGGCCAGCCAATTGATCTGGAGTCTCATTTTATCTGTGGTGGAAGGTACCATGGTGCATTTTATGATTATTGAGATCATAATCATTTGGCATCTCTGCCAAGAATTTAAATCTAAGTTTGCCCAAGAGGTAGCAAGTTGATACCCCTTTTGCAATATTCCAGCAGCACCCAATAATGCCATGGCATTTAAATCTCTGACAGCTTGTCTATAATAACCCCTAGTTGTGAGGGATTTATAACTCAACCATAAAAATCCACTCTGAGCTTAAGGTTGGCCTGTGAGAACTCAGCTCCAGAGTGAATTAATTAATGAATTTGTTCTTTCTTTCATCAACTTGACTGACACCTGCAAGTGTACCCCCCTTGGGACGTGATCTCAGCAGATCTCATAAACTTTCGGCTTGGTCAGTAGCACAAATAAGAGAATTCCCATTGGAATGATGGGGGCTAGAGAAAATAGTATTGATAACACACTGTCCTAGGGAAAGTCACCAATCATGCTGAGCATATTTTCAGGACCTGGTGCATAATAATGGACTGAACATCTGGCAGTGTCCAGCTCATATAAATGGAATGAATATAAAAGAATCATTTGGGCAACATCCCCAGAAGAGCCCTGCTAAAGTGTGTGTATGCTGCATGGGGAAAGTAGGAAGGGCATAGGGGGATAGGGTCTGGAACTGTGACTTTATTCCTATAGAGAACTCCCCTAACCCATGACAGAGTTAACAGATAGAATAGAAGATGGAAAGCCAAAGAAGCAAGATGTCGGCCTTCTAAAGACAGATGCTTTTCTATGCCCACTGTTAAATGCTTCTTTTACAAGCTTAGACATAATGTAGGTCCAGTAAAGTCCAAGGCAATATTCATATCGTGATGGATAAAGCATTAGACTTGGAGTCTGGATGACCTGAGTTCAAATGCAGAATCAGATACTTATTAACTGTGTAACCCTGGAAAAACCACTTCATCTCTCCGGACCTCAGTTTCTTCAACTGTAAAATGAAGTGATCGGATTCAATCATGTCTAAGGTCTCTTCTAGTTCTAAATCCATGACCCTCTGAAGCTATGACCTCTTTAGTCTGGAGCAGTTGTTTAATGCAATGTCATTATATTGCAATAGCAAAAGGAATGAAAGGCCCTGCCAACCATCTAGGTGTTCCAATTGTATGATGTCAAACATTCACAAATTTTAAAACATATGGATTATTGTTTTAGGCTTTGAGTAAGGATTGGGCCAGATGATTCCCTGGAGTTCCTTCCAAAGCTGGGAGTTGATGATTCTATCCCTGAATTTCCCACTTTATACTGGAATATTTGGCATCTTATAGATACAAGTTGAGATGTGGAATCAAACTCAAAACTTAGATTCATTAACAAAGCTGAACAAAGCATGGCATCCATGTGTAAGAGGCATAACTCAACTCTTCTGGCTAAATACATTTTGCCTACCTAGAGCTAGCATTGTAATTTTCTTTTCTTTTTGTCAAAAAGCGTAATACTGTTTATTTTGCTTCAAAAAGACATTTGAGCATACTAAACATATAAAAAAACCCACAACAAAATGTTCTAAATTGTATTTAAGAACAGACTTTTTGTTTTCTTCCTTGCATCACTATCCTGGCTTTCTGTTTGACTGAAACTAGGCAGAATTCTACATTTTCAGTTTAAAATTACTGCACTTCAACTAAAAAGAAAACTTTTCTCATGCCAGTTGATCCCTACTTCCCCATGTGATACCTAAGAACAGAAGATTGGTGCTATTTCACTATATATATACAGTAAGAGAACTTTTAAGCTAAATGGACACCTACTGCAGTGATCTGTAATCTACCCTTACAGTGTAGGCTTTGGTTGCAGCTCCCTAGGAAAGGCAGACAAAACTCATGCTACCTTCAAGCTTGGGACCCCAAGAATCTGTTCAGAGGTGTGGGTTTTTTGTTGTTTTTACAAACCATATATATGTATATATATATATATATGTATATATATAGATATAGATATATATAGTTTATAACCCAGTATTTCTAGCCAATAACCATATAGTTAAACACCATCTTACAAATTTAAAAAAAATCTGAAAACAGTTGTAAATGTTTTTTGTTTTATACCACCAACAAAAGTGCACAGAGGTGGAGAACAGTAAAATGCCATTTCATTTTGAAAAATGTTTGAAATAGGTATACAACTTTGATACAGTTTCTTGGTGCTCTGAGATACCCACGGCTACTTCATGTAAACCAGTTACAATGTCTTTCTAAAAGCACTTTTGAGAGGCTATGTGATTAGAAGCCAATTAATCCTACTGAGGGCAATCAAGACCATCATAAAAGAAAGGTGTTTCATTTAAAGGTGATTCCTCTACTCTATCACGTTCATATGCAAACAGAATATGGTATAGTTGCATTTGTCATCTTCGTCCTCCTGCTCCTCCTCATCTTCCTCCTCTACTTTTTTCTGGGCAGCGTTAGCTGTTCCCTTTGCCCCATCGAACTTCGCTTCCCAGTTATAATCTGTGACATGCTTCTTGTATTTCTCCTTCAGTCTGGCTGCCCTATTATTATAAGGTTGCTTCTAATTGTCACTCAGATTGTTCCACATTTCTCCATGCTTCTTTGCCACATTCCCAGTGGCTATGCTAGGCTTTGTAGACTTGATCTTGAGTGGAAATTCTGAATAGAACAGGAAGAAACCAGATGGTAGGACAGAAGTACATTAGAATCTTTCTTTTTGCTTCCTTTCACTGGTCTGTATAGTCTTTCATTTCTCTGTCACTCAGTACTTTATCAGCTTTTGCCATCTAATCAAACTTGAATTTCTCTTTCCCTGACATAATCTTCCACCTCTCAGAGCACTTTTCGGAAAACTTTGCAAAGTTAACAGGCACCTCTGGATTCTTCTTCTTGTGCTCTTCCAGACAAGTTTACAAGAAGAAGGCATAGACATTTTGCCCTTTGGTTTCTTGGGGTCACCTTTAGCCATAGTGAACTCTGGATTTCTTCCCTCTACTGGTCAGAAAAGAAAGGCAGAAAGGAGAATCAAGGAGGGAAAGGGGGGAAAGTGGCAAAGCAAGGTAGAAAAGAAATGGAAAGTAGAAAAAGTACCATTGTAATTTTCAATGAAACATCATTTTCTTCACCATCTCTCCTTGGTCGTGATTTTGTGCATTGTTAAAACATTTGCCTTATTCCATGTAGTTGTATATCCTTTGTGGAAGAGATGTCAATTCTGGATATGTCAAGTTTATAGTGACCTTTAAGTACTTTCAAACATAAAAAAGGGCTGTAAATATACAAGTTGTTCTCCAATTGGAGTGTGGTTGTAGTCACTGCAAGAACAAAAAGCACTGACTTATTCCTCATATGTGTTGGAGGTTGTCCTAATTTGTTCTGTCGGGTCTCCATTTCCCGATATTTTAGATAAAATATGTCGTGGTAAAGCAGCTAGGTGTCACGGTGGATAGAGCACTGGGCTTGGATTCAGTAAGACTCATCTCCATGAGTTCAAATCTGGCCTCAGACACTTACTACCTGTAAGTCACTTAATCCTGTTTGCCTCAGTTTCCTCATTTGTAAAATGAGCTGAAGAAGGAAATGGCAAACCACTCTGTGATCTCTGCCAAGAAAAACCCAAATGGGGTCATTGAGAGTTGAACATGACTGAAAAATGATTTAACTTAACAAAGCATTTGTACTAACAGACCCTTAGATTTTGATATCACTATCATTCTGAATTTTCTGTTTGAATTATATCAAGAATCTCTGAAAGTACTGAAGTGCCCCCAAATCTGTTTTGCTCAGTCTCATCATAATTTCAGATGGCTGATCTCTATCCTATCTTCTTGTTCATTTACTTCTTCCAACTAAATTCATAGATTGTAAGGAGGCTTAGCCTTTCCTCTGTACCAGCATGACAGCTAGCTTCATTTGTCCATGAAGGCAGAATATTCCCCCATAGGTTGCTGAGAGTAAAGCATTCTCAGTTTGAAGCAACCCTTCTAGCTCTTATGGTCACTTAAATTCTTTGGTCAAGGGTGATCTCTGAATCCTGCCCTGCCCTTCCCACAGACAAAAGAACAAAACAAATATCCTCTATGATTCTATGACTAAGCAATTGGTACAAATTAGGAATGTATAAGGAAACAGTAAAGAAAGAAACACAAAATAAAGTGAAATGATAAAAGAGAAAGCTAAAAAGTGAAAGTATGTAAGCAAGGGTGGGGGGGAAGAAAAAATCATCAAAGTATGTGGGATGACAGAGAAGTACTAATATCTGCTCTCAGAATCACAAGTTGCTTATGCCAGTACTATTATTGATACCATTGGATTCTGGATCTGTGAGTTCATTAGTGTAGGGAATTCCCAGTGTGGAAATTCCCTCTGCTTATATAGATCACCTACAGGGCAGACAAGCCAGCCTAGCTGGAAGCAGCAAGGCATGCTGAAGGAAAAACAGGAGGCAGTGTGTGCCAGGCAAGTCAGAGCACCAACTCCACTTTGACCACTATCTTCTCTTAGACCCCAGTGGAGATAACCCAGAACCCTGAACTTTTTGGAAAAGTCTCAGTACTAAGTTGTTTTTTTTTAATTACAGGAAGGATATGCCATTAAGAATGTAAATTCATTGATTCATACTTGTCTGCCTTTGTTTGTTGTACCTGTCTACCAGCACATTATTAGTGTTTGTATGGAAAGCTAATCAAAGTGCATTTTAATACTGAGTTTCAGAATAAATATGCATTCATGATGTAGACACAAATCAGAATATTTTAAAGTAGCATATAATACTTCCCCTGTGTGGATATTTAGCCTAACCATACAAGCTTCTGATAAATACAGTCCCATTCAATTTAATTCAATTCAATTCAATGCAACATTTGTCAATCATCTACTAGGTTTAAACCACTGTGCTAATGTTCTCCCATGACTGGTATTCTTGCTGGAAATGAAAAGAGCAGTCGTGTCTTGTATATTTCTATATAGGCATATGTTGTTCTCCTATTAGAAATAAGCTCCTTGAGGACAGGGGTCAATTCATTTTTATTTAGAACAGTGCCTGACACATAGCAACTGCTTGATAAATATTTGTTGATTGATCGACTCATTAAAGTTTATTTGGGTCACCTGGAACTCTAGTCCAGACTCTGCACATGACATTCTTCTATCCCTACGCCCTTTAAATTTGTGTTTGCTTTAACTATTTTTGTCCATTCCATCAAAGCAGCTAGTCAGTCGTCCCATGGCAGAATAGTTCAAATGACTGCCAAAGGAGGCATCATGCTCAGCCTGAAACGTGGGTCCCCTGCATGCTATCTATTAGACCACCAACCAGCGTTTCAAGACGATGTTCTTATCTTCTCACTAAGTGAAAAATAACCAATCTTTTTTTTCTAATGAAATTTTACATTCAATTAGTGCACACCAAGAGATAATTACTTTTACATTTCGTATTTGTGGGGGGAAAATAACACATACGCACAAAACATTCCTGAAAACATGGCTTAAAAATGTTCCTTACCCTTTTGCAGTAACTCAAGACAACTCTACCCTTCTAGTGTTTTTTTATTGCTCTTTATTGGGATTTTGGGCAGGAGGGGGGTGGAGAGTGGTAGTGAGGAGACAATTTCTCCATATGCCAGATCCCTGTAGATGCTATAGGCAGCAGAGTACGGGGGCAAACTGTGTAGCGGAGTTAAAAAAAGTATTTTCTTCATTCAGCTGCGACCTAAGAAAGTTGTCAATTCCACTATTGTGGACCATGGCATAAAGTGTAATGCTGAAGCAAGAGAATAAGACAACGAAGGGTAACTACTCCTGGAGTTAGCTGCCATGAGCATTATATTGTGGAAGGAGAAGTAGCTGAATTGTTGAATGGAGAAGAGACTGTAAACTGTGGCTGAATGGAACCATCAGATTGCCTTTATAGCAAAACGAGGCTAGGAGATAGAGAAAGAAATTTTTCAAAAAAAAAAGGAAGAGGCAAAGAGAGAAAGAGTAGATAGGTAGGAGAAAGAAAGAAAATGGGAACAGAGGAAAATGAAAGAAAAAGCGAGAGAAGGAAGGAAGGGAAGAGAAAGAAAGAAGGAAGGGAAGGAGGAAGGAAGGAAGGAAGGAAAATGATATTGTGCTTAGCATACTGTTTTGCACATCGCTGGAGCTCAAAATTGTTGAGTGGAACTGGATGAGATTAACAGAAACCTCCTGTGATTCCCAGCTAAGGCAAAGAT
>CM053622.1:175855617-175872094 GCA_028646595.1 Phalanger gymnotis
GATCAAGACCTTTTCTTTTTTCCCCAGTTGTTATTGCTCTCCACTCTGTCCCTGAAATTACATTGTATCTGCTTTGTATAATGCTTTAAATTTATTTTTTTTGTGGGTACGTGTTCTATCTCCTAAGTAGAATGTTAGTATCTTGGAGAAAAGGATTGTTTATGGCAGAGTGCCAGGCATATAGCAATCAGTGACTCCCTGTTACCTCCATGACTCAAATATAAAGACCTGTGTTTGGCATTTAAAGATCCTCATTGCCTGGTCCCTCACAATCTTTTTATGCTTTGCTCCCCTCCACACATTTTACGATGCAGCTACACTGTCACATGATGCTCCATGATACTCCATGATACTCCATCTCTCACCTCTTTGCCTTCATATTGGCTGTCCCCTATGCCTGGAATGCTTTCCTTCCTCACCTTCTCCTGCTCACTTTCCTACTTCCTTTCAAGACAGCACAAATCTGACCTTATGCAAAAGTCCTTTCTTGGTCCTTCCTAACTGCTAGGTACTTCGCCTCTCATCACTTACCATCTCATATATATAGATATAGATATAGATATAGATATAGATATAGATATAGATATAGATATAGATATAGATATATAAATATATATAGATATAGATAGATATGTATATATATGTATATATACATATATACACACACATGTATATGTCTCATATGTACATAGTTATTTACATGTTGTTTCCCCCATTAAAATAGACATTCATTGGGAAGCGGGACTGTCTTTTTGTCTTTCTTTGTATTTACAGCACTTGGTATATAATAAGCACCTAATAAATACTTTTTAACTAACTGGTTGATTTTTGAATTGAACTGGATGACTAACTGGGATTAAATCTAAAGATTGTCTGATAGATTGTAGAGCCCAGTGATGGCACTCATCAGTGGTGAGATCTTGAATCAGTCACTTAACTACCTTCCGAGATTCCCTTTGCTCAGTTGTGGTTACTTGAAGTTAATATTTTCTCTACTTGAGTCGTAATGTTATCATGAAGGTCTGCCTTCATAGGAGGCACTGTGTTTTTAGTGGATGCCTCTGAAATCAGAAAAGCTAAATTCAAATCATGCCTCTGTAGTCTGACTTCCAGCAACCTTTCTAGGCCTCAGTTTTCTCATCTGTAAAATGAGAGGGTTGAACTAGATGGCCTCTAATTCCAATGTCTTTTGATTCTAATTTCTTCTAATTCTAGATCTATGGTCCTATGTGTATATTCATATATTTCTTTGTAGAGTATAAAATCCCATATGTGTTTGTAATTATTGTCTATAATATTATCCATTATAATAATCTATCCAAGTTATCATTATGTTTTTGAAAACGGTTCTACAGGTCAATCTCAGAGAATTTATTGAGATTGTGTTTATATGAGTGTTTACCACACGTCAAAATGTTTTCATTGTGTGGGGGATTTAGTTGATATTGTCATATAAATTTGGGCAAATTGAGTTATAAATACTGGCTCTCAAGATTGACAGGACGTCATATCTATTTCATTTCTGCTTAACAAAAGGCAGGTTTTGTTATCTCTTTTGAGTATAGTTTTCATAGCGACAACTCTCAGTGGGTTTGTCATTGTCTGCTATTTTATTTTAACATTATTTTACATAAATTGTATTCAGTCCTCACTACTGAACCACTTGGATATGTTTTACCATTTTTTTCTTAGAAAAGGAAGTGGCAAAGGCTGGATTTTATTAGGACATTCAAAAGATTTTTCTCCCAGTCAGAATTTTTTAATTTAAAAAATATCGAGGTGATATGCATTCATTTATAGAGTGCCATTGCAGGTCAATGGGATCATGTAATCTTGGCATTTTAGCATTGCCTGGGACCTTGCAGATTGGCTAGTCTTTAACAGAGGACATTGTGTCCTCACTAACATTTTGTCAGTCTCTTGCATGATTTCCAAGAATACAAAAACTTGATTTTGCCACAGAGAGCTAATTTTCCCCAAGTGAGGCACATCCCACTTCTTTCTACTCTTATTACCCATTGAGGGAAATGCTGTCATTTTGAACCATGAGATAAAACTTTGCAATTAATTTGGAATGGAGAAAGTTAGGGAGCCATTTAGTTCCATTGAAATTGAAAGAGAATTTTTATAGATGTGTGCCAAATACTCCAATGGTTCTATGATCTCACGGATGTTTTTTTCTCTCTCTCTAATAATATCAATAGCCCATTCCATGTAACTTTCATCCATAGCTTTCCTTAAACTTGTTCTAGTATTCATCAGTTGCTTGGCCAGTTGGTAAGGATTTCTTTGCTCATAGCAAGTGATGTATTAAATGGCCACTTATTAAAAATGTACATCTTGGTCCTTTGTGAGTCTTTACTTCTCCACTAATTGAAAAAAAAAAGGCTTATGTAGTGTGCTGTGTTGAAACAATACTTTCCCCTTCTGCAGCTTCTTTTCCTCCCCCTCCAGGTAACTCCAACTGCTCAAAAATAGAAGACTGTTCAATAGTGATTTGAGCTTCTTGTAAATGTGTGTACATATGGGATGTCATACACACTTTCTTAAAAGAACAGTGGTAAGCACCAATTAACAGATTCATTGTTGGGACTAAAATGCAAATCTTCATTTACTCAGTCAATTACCTTGCCATTGAGCTTTCTTAACCAAGTTCTCTCTGAACTCAGCAGGATACCTTTTTCTTTTAATATGGAATTACACTCGTTCACATTTTCAAGTCAAAATGCTATTGGTGCCAGCCATTTTCCCAGAAAACCCATTCCATCTGCTGCTTACTACCTGTCAGACCTGAGGTAAATTGGGAGGCCACATGGTATAGTGTAAAGAACACTGACTCTGGAGTCAGAGGATGTGCAATGATGTCTTGGTTCTCTTTACTGCCTGTGTCACTGTAGGCCGGTCACCTAAAATCTCCAAGCCTCAGTTTCCTGAGTAAAATAAAAGGGTTGAGCTAGAGAGATTCTGAGATTCTATCTCTACACTGGTGAGTCTCTGATCCTTTGATATGTCATCTCCTTACCCCCAATCCCTAAGTTTCTCATCCATACAATGAGGGAGTTAGACAAGGTAATTTCTAAGGTTCCTTCCAGCTCTAAGTGTTATGATCCTCTTTGGCAACTAAATTAAATTCGACATTTATTAAGTAGTTAATACGTGTCAGGCACTCTTCTAAACCCTGATTATATGGACTCCACAAAATCAAACAGCTCCCTCAAAAAACTGACATTGTACTGTAACAGGGGTTCTTAACCTTTTTGGGGGTCATAGACTCCTTCAGTGATCTAGTGAATCCTATGAACCCCCTTTCAAAATAATGTTTTTAAATGCATGAAGTAAAATATTAGGATTACAAAGGAAATCAAGTATATTAAAATAAAGATACATTTTTCCCATTCAGGCTCACAGACCCCCCCCCCAAATCTTTCCATAGACCTTAGAAGTAGAAGGGGGAAATCAAGAAAGACTTCAATTGAGCTGGAGTGGTTGGGGGAGGGGGCAGGAAAGTCATGGAGTAGAATGGGTGAACATAAGAGATAGGCTGATGGGCACAGTGACAATCTTCGATAAATTACATCATATTGGGGGATGGGTAGTGAGACTTGTATCTCAGAGATTCTCATAAATGTATCCTCCAGAGGACTGAGATATGAGGTACAGTGATAAAAATAGAAATGGGTCCTCTTGGTGAGGAAATGCACCACCTCCCCAGAAGTCGGTTCCATTAGCCAGAGCCCTGTTTAGTCTATGCTAGTTATAGCCCTCCTAGAAGGTGGCACTTGATCTGGGGATTCTAAGAGATTGAGGTGAAAGGGAAGTATGTTCTAGGAATGGGGAGACTACTTGGGCAGAGGAAAGGAGGCAGGAAATTGATTGCTGATTTCAAGGAACAGCTCAGCTTAGAATACAGAGGATATGAAGTGGTGCAACACAGAATAAGGTTGGAAAGCTAGTTGGGAACCAGATTATAGAGAGATTTAAGTGCCAGGCTGAGAATTTGTATTTTATCCTAGAGGCAATAGGTAGTCACTGCAGATTTTTCAGAAAGGGAGTACAAGCATAAAGAACAGAGAGATGTTGTCATACTCCAGGGAAGAGATGATGAAGGCACAAGTTATTGCAGGGGCCACATAAATGGAGAGAAAAGGATAAATAAGAGCACTATTGTGTGGTTAGACTAGACATGACTAGAAAATTGATTAAATACAGGATGCTGAGGAAAAGGGAAGGGTAAATGATGGACCCAAGTTGGGAATCTAAGTGAATGGAAGGATAGGATGCCTTCAACATAAGCCCATAACCACTCCCTTTGACTATATTTCAATAATCTAATTGGTCTCCCATCCTTACGTCTTTCTCCACTCCAATCTGTCCTTCCTTCGGAAAATCAGTTCCTATCAAAATAATTTTACTATAGAGTAAATCTTACCATTACTCAATAAATTCCAGAATCAAACAAAATTCTCTGGCATTTAAAGTTTTTTACAATTTGGACCCCTTCTTACTTTCCTGTTTTTTTTATACTTTCCTCCATTCCAGGCACTCTATGATACAACCACACTGGCCAATATGCTGCCTTTGCAAGTGCTTCTCTAACTCTCACCTCCAAATTTTTTCCCTACTGACTCCCACACCTGGAATGCAACCCCCTCACACTTTATTTCCACCTTTCAGCTTTTCTGGCCTTTGCAACTGCTAATATTAACTCAGATATTGCCTCCCTTGAGGACAAGGACTGTGTTTCGATTTTTTTACATCCTGAGCACTTAGTACAGTGCCTGGTACACAGAAGACACTTAATAAATGTTGACTGATTGATTTGTAAAGTGTTTGACACACTTTAAAGTACCATGTAAATGTTAACAAAAAAAGGAGAAATCTCAAGGTAGTTCTTTCGGGTGTATCCATGCATATTATGGCATTATCTTCCATGGTTATTTTTTTCTGTCTCAAGTTTTGTTTTTCAAGTGAATCCTGTTTCCTATGTTTCCTGTAAAACAATGCTATGAGTTTTGAAAGGGCTTGACCTACATTGAGCTGTTATTAAACTAAGTAAAAATAATTACAATGATCTTGGTCATAGAGCTAAGCAGAGAAAGTTTCACCTTTAAGAAGATTCTTTGAAATTAAAATTAAAGCCAACTATGAGTTTAGCCAGAGACAGGACTATGTTGATCTTCTGATCCAAACACTTGGGAACTTGAGGTTAAATGTTGGGGTGGGGGAAACTTAATAAGAAAGAATCTGAGAAAGGGACATATTTGCCTAGTATACCTTAGTAAAAGCATCTTCTCAGTTGATAAAGGACCCAAGGATATGAACAAGTAGTTCTCAAAGATCTCTGAGCTATCAATATCACATCAAAAAGTGTACCAACTCACTAATAATTAGAGAAATGAAAATTAGACAACTCTGAAGTTCTACCTCACACCCATCAGATTAACAACATCGGCAAGAAAGGAAAATGATTAATGTTGGGGGGGGATACAGAAAATCAGGAATATTAATACACTGTCAGTGAAGTGGCCCAGCAATTCTGGAAAACAATTTGGAATTATATCCCTCAAATTATTAAACTATATACTTTGACTCAGTGATGCCCCTACTAAGCCTAGAGAGCAAGGAAAGAGGAAAATAACTCATCTACACAAAAGTCTTTATAGCAGCTCTTTTTTTGCAGTGGCAAAGAACCAGGAGTTAAGGGGATATCCATCAGTTATGGAATAGCTGAAAAAAATTGGATATATAAATATAATGGAATACTATTGTGCTATAAGAAATGACAGAAGAGATGGTTTCAGAGAAATCCAAGATTTGTATGAAATGATATAGAATGAATGGGGTAGAACTAGAAGGACCATTTTAAAAGATAACATTCTAAAGACAAGAAACTTTGAAAGACTTAAAAACCCTGAATAATGTGATAACCCATAACAATTTCCAGAGGACTAATGATGAAGCATGCTACCCATCTCTTGGCAGAAATGATGGATTCAATGTGTCTTAATATGAGACACATTTTATGGGCATGGTTAATGTGGGAATTTGTTTTGCTTGAGTATGCATTATGTTGCAAGGGTTCCTCCTTTCCCCAATGGAGGCAAGAAGGGGGGGGGGGAGAGAAAAAAATAGATTTTTGTTTTTTAAATTAATTTGGAATATAATTTAAAAAACCCTTGATTTTGAAGAAGAAAAAAATCCAGCAATTCCTCATTTTTGTTAAACAATTAAGAGTATGTTGCAATCTGTTTCACTATCCAGGAACAAAAATTTTTTAAATTCCAGGCAGGAAATGAGAGGTTCTGACCTACTGAAAACAAGTAGATACAAAGTAAAGATTGTGTAGCAATAGAAAGTTGTTGGGGTTTTTTTAAACACTTTTCAGTCAAAGGTGTTAAAAGGGAAGAAACAGAATATAGTAGCACTTTTAGTGATTAAATCTTCCTTATCCCATAATAAATAACAGATCTTACAGATAATTCCTCTGAATTAGTTTCATTTTGCTAACAAGATTTTTAGAAACCAGAAACACCTTTGATCTACCACAGAAGAGAACCTGGAAAAGATATTTCCCGTGTTCTACCTTGGCCAGGCCATTTGCAGAACGCTGTTATTGTTGTTGTTTGTTCTTTGTTCTCAAAGAGGACCATGACATCACGGAAATGATGACATGATTTGCAATTGACTTTGATTTAAGTAAGGGAGGGCTGTGCAAGAACACTAGCCTCATTTTCTCCTCCAGAACCATCTGGGTCCAGTGGCCTGATATTCACCAGGACAACTGGAGATGGTCCAGGAATTCAGAACACTTAATTCCTTTCTGAATACCACATTTTAGAAGGGATGTTGGCAAACTGTAGAGTGTTTGAGGGACTATCATATGGATGGATTAGACATGTTCTCTTTCCCTTGAGTGAGCAGAACCAGGATAAATGGGTGGGAGTCTCAGACAGGCACATATGGATTTGACAAAAGGACAAGAATCCTAACAATTAAGGATGTCTGAAAGTAGAATGGGCTGCTTCAGAAAGTAATGGGTTGTCTCCACCCCTCACCCCCACACCACATCCTCCTGGCCCCAAACAGAAATATTTAAATGAAGGCTAAGAAGTGAGAGATGCAACAAAGAACAGACAGATTCTCTGCTGCTTGTGCTAATTCTGGACTAACAACACCAAGAAAATACAGGTGCTCCATCATCGAGCACCATACCATCCATACAGGAAATGGAGAAATTATGAATGCTGTGAGTAAGTTCACTTACATTGGCAGTATTCTTTCCAGGGATGTGCACATAGATCATGAAGTTGACTCACACATTGCCAGAGCTAGCTCAGTGTTTGGAAGGCTCAGAAGGAAAGTGTGGGAGAGAAGAGGTATTACACTGACTACCAAATTGAAGGTCTACATAGCTATTAGGCTGACCTCATTGTTGTATGCCTGTGAAATCTAGAAAGTATATCAGCTTTGACAGACTTGGCTCTTCTCATCAATGCAATGTTCAAAGAAGGCTCCAAAAGATTCATGATGGAAAAAGCTATCTACATCCAAAGAACAAATTATAGAGTCTGAATGCAGATTGAGGCAAACTATTTGCTCTCCTGTCTTTTTTTCCCTTCTTTTTTGGTTTTGTTTCTTCTTTCTCATGATTCATTCCATTGGTTGTAATTCTTTTTTACAACTAGACTATTATGTAAATAGGTTTAATGGAAAGGTATATGTGGAACCTATATTAGATTACATGCCTTCTTCGGGTAGGAGCGAGGACGAGAGGAAGGGGGAGAAAATTTGGAACTCAAAAACTTGTGGAACTGAGTGTTGTAAACTAAAAATAAAAACACAGAAACTGTATCAGCAAAATGCCAGGGAACTGAATTGCTTCCATTTCAATTGTCTTAGGAAGATTCTAAAGATCACCTGGCAAGATAAAGTACAGGATACTGTGGTCTTTTCTCTAGCTGAACTGCCAAGCATTCAAACTCTACTGCAGAAAGCATACATTGCAATATTGTTTGGATGCCAAATATATGTTTGCCTAAAAGACTTTTACTGAGAACTCACACAAGGCAAGCACTCACATGGAAGTTAGAAGTGATAGGAGGATACTCTCGAGGTCTCTCTGAAGAACTTTGGAATCAATTACGAGACATCAGAGACACTGGCACAGGACCATCCACATTACATCTGCATCAAAGAAAGTGCTGTACTCTATGAGCAAAGCAGAATTGTAGTAGCTCAAATAAAATGTGAGATGCATAAATTTGGAGATATCTTCTCTCCAAATGTTCATATGGACTATTTGTGACTGACCTATGATAGAGCTTTCTTAGCTCATATTGGTTTGATCAGCCTTAGTCAGACACACTGTACCTTGACCCAAACATATCATTTTGGTCCTGGATATATCCTGGATTTATCCTGGATATATCTTGTTTGTACATATTTGTTGTCTCCCCCATTAGATTGTGAGTTCCTTGACAACAAGGACTGTTCTTTGCCTCTTTTTGTATCCCCAGGCTTAGTACAGCTCTTGGCACATAGCAGATGCTTAATAAATGTTTGATTGATTAATTAAATGATAGTGCCTACCACAGTGACTGACACGAAGTAGGGGCTTAATAAATGTTTACTGATTGATCCATAGTGCCTACTACACTGACTGACACAAAAGAAATCTTTAATAAATGTCCTTTTTTTTCAGTTGTACTGATTTTGAATCTTTGACAACAACAACAACAAAAATCCAAGTACAAAAAAGAATAAGCAGGCCTTCTCATTCTCCATAGCTGGCAGGGATATAGATGCCAGGGCCACACAGAATGACAGGCTCAGCCTTTGAAAGAGGCCTCAGAAATAATCCAGTCCAAGTAATACCTAGAAAGGGGGCTTCCGTCCAATTTTTTTTTGACAAATGACAAACCAGAGATCATTTGAAAATGTCTAATGAAAAGAAACCCTTGAGGCATTCTGGTATTGGAAAGCTCTGATGGTTAAGACGGGTTCCTGTGCCCTTTGCAACTTTTACCCAGTGCTTCAGTTTTGTCTGTGAAGTGAAGGAAAACAAGATTGATCCCTCATTCACATGATGGCAGCTCACTCATTTGAAGACAACTTTCATACTTCCCTAAGTCTTCTCTTCTTCTGGCTAATGATCACTCATTCATTCATTTGTTCCTCTTAACATCATAAAATTAAGGTCTTTTGCCATTTTGGTGGCCTTCCTCTGGACTTGGCTTCAACTTCTCAATGCCCTTCCTAGAATGTGAGGCCTAGGCACCACCTAGACCAAGGGGGAGTGAGGGGAAGAAGGAAGAAAAAAAAAGAAATGTACATGGTAATTTTATTATATATTTAAAAGGGATAGCAAGTTATACATAATAGATTTGCAATTTCATGTACAATCTTTTTTATTATTATTACTCTATGTTATGGAAATGCTTATTTTATATCAGAAATTAAAAATGAAATGAATATTTTTTAAAAGATGACATGAGAGATTTTGCCCTTCTATTTGCCAGAATCTAGATGCAATCTACTAGTATCAATTAGCTTATTCTGACAAGTCCTGACAAGTTCATGATAGAATCATGCTATCCTCCTATGAATTTATTCCTTTGCATTTCCACTAATCAAAAAAAAAAAACTCCTAAACTTTAATATATTGTTCAGGATCAGTTCATAGTAGAAGATATAAAAATGACTGACTAGCCCCTCCCAGCTTCAGTTGTCTCAATGCTATTTATGATTAAAATGTAAGAAATGATTATAAAAGACAAGAAATGATTACTTTTTTGTTTAGATGCCAGGCTTCTTGCTGTTGTTTTTATTTGGTGGGGTAGAGTGGCAGGGAGAGTAAAGTGGAAACCAAAAATAAAGTCAGACCTATAAATCTTTCTGGTGTCTATTTAAAAGAAATATGAAACCATAGAGAATATAATTATGGTATATTTACCTAAATATTAGCATCTTTTTGAACATAGAATTTTTAAATCCACTAAAGCATATAACCAAATAATGGAAAATGCATGTTTGGGGGATCACCCCCGCCAAATCCATTAGTTTAAGCAATTGGCTTAAAAGCACCATGTCATTATTTTAGAGTTAAATAGTTAAACGTTTTTATACAGGAACATCAAAACCATATATGCTTCAAACACCAAACCTTTTTTAATGACTTTCAGATAAAACAATTTATTTATGCAATTAACAACAACATGCAATTTCTAATAATTAGCAGATAATAGTTATCTGCAAAGTACTTTATAAAATTGCCTTCTGAACTGCATTCATTCTGTGGGGAACCACTGAAAATTAGACTATAAAATTACCCGAAAATGTACTGCATTAACAAGAATTTTCTGTATTCAGTTTCCTCTTCAAATTTATGGGCTTGAATATTTGTAAACATTTGGTTTCATAGAGACAAGCCCTATCACCTTATGTCTCTAAAGGGGAAAACACACTGGTGGGTTTCTCTTTTGGTTCTGGGGTTTTTTTGCAGCAAGAACAGCATTTTATTACTATTATTTCTTTTCAAAGATTTTACACAAGTGATTAATAGGCAATTTCCATATTTGTATCCTAATTATTTGTAATTTCCTCTAATAAACAGTGTTATGCACTGAACAGCTATAGAACATCCTGTAAAATCGGGCTGTTTTTCATGGAAGGATGATAAAAATCACATTAAAGAAATATGTTCTGTAAGCATCAGAGGGATATTTAGAAAATGAGAAAGCAGTTCTTTCTGCCCCCTCCCACCATAGTAATTCAAGGAAATTCACAAGTAAATGTTTTTAATTCTATAATTTTGTGATTCTATGAAATTCTCAAGGACAATCAGCTAAATGCTTATTGCCATAATGTTTTGGGACAGCAAAGCCTGCTAAAGTGCTGTGAAAACATAACTCAGAGCCCACCTGGGGCCCTTTTTGCCAAGGTGAAGAGACAAAGCCAGAAAAACACCTCTCTGATGGCTTGTGGACAGGCCTCCATAAGTCCAGCCAAAGTGCCAAATGCAGCTATCAGAATCACCTCAGCCCCAACAAACCAACAGGAAGATTCATACTAATCGTCTTTCCATTTGGGTTCCTATTCAGTCATCTGGGCATACAGCACCATGCTGAGCCTTGGAGGGGTTTATGGTTGTGTAAAGAGGTGGTTGTTCCTTTCTGCCAAAGCAATTTGCTGACTTATACCAGGAAAATGGCTTTTCCCGGTATGAAATTGAAATTTGGGCATTACTGGGAGAGGAGGCATGAAAGCAAAGTACTTCTCAAGCTGGTTCCTCTCTGGGCGATTTGGCACAGTCAATCTCACCACTCAAATAGCTCAAAGAGAAAGAGATGAGATTTTTGTTTTAGGGAAAACAGAAAATAAAGGCCTAAGAGAGGAAGTATAAATCAAAAGCTCCGTCCTCTTCTGAATTCTGGGAGCTGCTCTGGTGAGTCATCCTGGGTTGAAAAGCAATGATGACTTTCTCATGAGCCCAGGAAGAGCTGCTGTTAAAAGCCCAGGAGGACACCCCCTAAAGTCACATACTCTGTTGTGGAGCTTTGGAAGGCAGCAGAAAGGAGCCCTTGGATTTTTCCTCATACACACAAAAAGTGACTCAACTCTAAACATTTACATTTGAGTCATCGTGTGCTTGGGAAATGATCAAAACACATTTGTCCATTTCAGGAGTGAAATCCGCCAACCATGAGGTCCACAAGCGCAGACAAGGAGTGCCAACAATGAACACTTCCAGTGCTGTTATCTTAAAACATACTCTCCTAGTTCTGAAGACTGGGTCTGGATTCTCAAGCTCCTATTCTGTCTAGTAGCTTAAAATCAAGAAGCAGCATGTTGTGAATAGGAAGAGTTTTAAATGAGGGAGCTCAAGAGACCTTGGTTCATGTCCTGGTTCTTCCTTAAAAAAAAGATTTTATATATATATACATATATATGTACATATATACACATATATGTGTGTGTGAATATATGTGAACATATATATATAATACATACATACACTCATATATATATGTATATATATATATATATATAATCACCTAAATTTCTCCCCATATCCTTGACCTATCACCTTCCTAGAGAGCCATCACATATGATGATTTTTATTAAAATAAAAAAGGGGGAGGGGAGAAGAGGGAGGAGGCGGAAAACTTTTTTAAAAGCTGATCCTGTGTCTCCCACCTCTACAAAGGAATGGTGTCTTTTCCTATTTCTTCTTTAGGGTTCAAACTTGTTCCTTGTAAATTTTGTATAAATGATTCCCATTTATAATCCTGCCCTAATGTCTCTTCTGAGCTCTAATTCTCCATCACTATCTATTGAAATTCCTATTATGCATTTCAAATCATATGTTCCCTAGGCATTTCAAACTCAACATGTCCAAAACAAAACTTGTTATCTTTCCCCTAAAACCTACAAACTGTGTAGTAAACAAAACAGTTTTTAAAAAAGTAAACAAACAAAACTGGATAGTAAACACTACACATCTACACTTAAACAAACTTCCTTATTTTGGTCATTGAAACCACTATTCTTCTAGTCACTCACATATTCAGCCTCGGTATCATTGTCAAGTCCTCCTTCTCCCTCATCACACATATCCTTCAGTCAAGTCTTGTTGCTTCTATTTCTATAACATCTCTTCTAACTAACTATCCATTTGTCTTCACTTACACAACTATGGTGGTCATTAAAGCCTTCATCATCTTTCTTTGGGATAGTTGCAATAGCTTTCTGTTTCTAGTATCTTCTTCCAATCCATTGTCTACAATGTAGACTGTCTATGCAGTTGTCAAAGTGATATTCCAAAGCATCCCAAACAAATAAGAGTGCTTCCCTATTATACTATTTCTAGTATCAAATCCACATTTCTCCGTGTAGGCCTTCTATAGTGTGACTTGAGCATGTATTTCCAGGCCTATACATTACTCTCCCTCGCTCCATCTACTATCCATCTAAATTGGCCTTCTTGCTATTCTTCACAAAAGACATTCTATGTTTCATCTTTCATCTTTTTGCCTTTGCACAGACTTGTCCTTCATGGCTGGAATGTTTTTCCTTGTTCTTCTTTTTCTCTTATAAACTCTAATTTGTTGAGCTCAGAATTCACTTCCTACATGAGGCCCTTCCTATTCCCCCAATTTCTTGTGCCTTCTACCAAAATTATTTTGTATATATAATACATATAGATAATATAGATTATAGATATGTCTTGTGTTTATAATATTCATACCATATCTACACTGTATGGACTATGCATATTTATATGTATAGAAATTAATATTATAATTGCATATGTATGTATTTAGAGAGATACACACAGAGGAGACAAAGAGACAGATAGAGAGACAGAGACAAAGACAGACAGAGACAACAGGAAAGAGAGAGATAGAGGCAGAGACAAAGAGAATATACTTAAATGCACAAGTTTGTTGGAGCCAGGCTGTACTAGCTAGAGAGAACTGATTGTTCAGTTTTCAGTGTGAACACTGATACCTCAGAATTGGACAAATGCTACAATCAGGACTTGACTTACTGTTTTCCTATATGTAGCTTGCTGTACATTTTTGGTGGTTGTCAGCTCTATTAGACTGTGAGCTCCTTGGGGCAGGGATCATGTTTTCTGTCTTTTTGTATCCCCAGCACTTAGAACAGTGCCTGGCACACAGTAGGCACTTAATTAATGTTTGTTGATTGATTGACTTAATTGTCTAGCTTTAAGAAAATGATGGAGAAAATGTTAATAATGTAGATTAAACTTAAAATTTTGTTGTGTATACCTTTTTTGGAGTGTTGGTTGTTAAACATTTACCAGCATATCACTGCTTACATATGTGCATGTTTTCTCCCTTGAGAAAATGTAGTAATCTACTCGAATTTGGGGACTATTTCATTATTGTCTTCATTTCCCAGAGCCTGAGAGGCAGTGGATATCTTTGTGCATAGAGAACCATCCTTCTTGAAACATCCTGGCTGTGTGACCCTTGGCAAGTCTCTTAACCTCACAGTGTTCTTGCCAACTTTCTAAGAAGACTACAAATTGCAGTGAAGGCGTTGACCTGCTTTGGCAGAAGGGACATTTCCCTGACAGATTGTTTTCCCACCTATCCGATTCTCTTACTTTTTACATCAATGAGAGGAATTTCCTCACTTGTGTGTTTTTTATACCAATAAAATCATAGGCCTAGTCCCTGTCTCTGTCCCCAGAGCCTGGCATAGTACTTAATACTCAGTAGACACTTAATAATTATTTGTTGATTGCTTTTTAACTACACGCACACATATACACACAAACATATTTGTATTGAGGAGCACCGTACAAGATTCTTTTCTGAAGAAACAGTTTGTTTAGGATTTGTTTTACATGTTTTTATTCCTGTTAGCATTTCTTTTCCATCTTGGTTGTGTTTAAGAACTGTGAAATGAGAGGATCAGAAGATAGGATCTCTAAGGTTCTTTTCGACTGTAAATCTTATGAAAACTCCAAAATTATAAGCAGGTTTTTACCCTAGAAAGGGCTGACAAGAGGCCAGAAATAGAGGGTTAGAATCCTTAGCAAGGCAGTTTCTCAAAAAATACATTTCCCTATTAAATTCACCTTGAATTTGTCTGTGATTCAGTTTTGCTGAGACAGTTCTGAGGTTCCTATGTCTGGATTTTGGAAGGGCTAAAATTTCAATTTTTTTACTCTTAAGAGCTAAGATGGAGAAAGTCAGTATTAGTCTTGACATTATGGAAAGAAAAATACACTTCTGCGGTCCAGTTATAATATATGGGTCTCCGTGGTTTTGCCTTGATAGTTCATTGAATAAAGTTTTTTTTTTCACATTGAGAGTACTTGTACTGGGGCCCTATTAAGTCTTTCTCCTAGCATTGATGATATCTTCCTATACAAGGCATAAAGGCCTTCAGGAAAGAGTTACTAACAGATGTTTACAGAGTGGGTAGTCATCATTGTGGCATGATTTGAATGTCATTTCCAGATGACATCCCTGCCCACCATTCATTCTTTTGTATATTGTTTGGTTTTTATCTCTCCTTTAAAAAAGAAAGCAATATTAGATTATTAGAATCAATGCCATCTCTACCCTCATCTTCTTTACTTTATTCCAGCTAAGTGACTTAAGTGATCTATCTTAAGAGTGACAGCAAGGATTTTAATATTTGGTCTGTCCTCCAGTGGAGAAATTGCATGGAGTTTGATTCATTCTAACAGATTTCTTTGTCATCTGGAAGAGTTTTGTATGTATACGGAGAGCACATGTGAACATGGTGCTATGAGGATGACATGCTAGTCAGTTCTGATGACAGAATGTGAATCAACACTGGCTTAAGGAATCAGATACTCAGAATCTGTCCTTCCTTAAAGAAAGTGCATTTCTTCTCTTTCCTTAACAACACTGGATATTTAGGAAGCTTCTTTGAAAGCCAGACATTATCATTAGCAGTACAAGGTGAGCTAATGAATGACTGACTGTTGGCTCAAAATTAACACAGAAAAAGATGGAAGAAGAAGAAAGAAGAAGGAGAGGAAGAAGGAGGAGGAAGAGAAGGAAGAAGTAGGAGGAAGAAGAGAAGGAAGAAGAGGAAGGGAAGAGGGAAAGGGAGAGGGAAGGGAAACAATGTATGTCAATGTTTTTTTTTTCTCTCTTCCACAAACATTTCCAGAAAAAGCCATTAGAAACAGTGACCTAATTAATCGTTGTTTCTCCCTCCAACCTCATAACACTTAGCAAAACAAAGGTTAGTTTTTCTACTTTCCTAGAAAAATAATTTATCACCAATCCAAAACCAACGACCCATTCAGCCAAGGGGCTTATCATTTGGGGTCTGTAGGACAAATGAATGACACATCCAGTTGTGTTTATATTCTATTTTATTCCAATAATTGTTAATCTTTAAATTTTTCTCATATTTATCTTAGAGATTCCTAGAACTGAGTTTATAAAAATCATGTCCAAATGAATTCTTTAACAGAAACAATTTGCTGATACCATGAAGGTATCTATTAAAATGGAGTTTCGAAGATGGTGGCTGGAAAGCAGGGACTAGGGTGAGCTCCCTGCCAAATCCCTCCAAAAACCTATAAAAATGGCTTTGAACCAGTTCTAGAACTGGAGAACCCACAGGGATAGTCTCTGGGTAAGGTCTATCCCGCATGGAGCTGGGAGCAGAGGGGAACGGAGCTGAGCAGAGCTGAATGGAGCTGAATGGAGCAGAGCCCAGAGTGGGCAGCGTGGACCAACAAGAACAGGAGCCGGGTGGAGCTTGCCCTAGTGCCCTGAATCAGTGAGCTGCCGCAGTTACCAGACTTCTCCACCCACAAACACCAAAGACAACAGATTAGGTTAGTGGGAAAAGCTGCTGGGGACAGGGAGTTTGTGGTTTCTGCCACCCCCCTGGGGGCAGTGGAGGTGGGGCAGCTACAGAACTACAGCTGCAGTTGCTTCTGGCCCCAGGTCCA
>CM053622.1:175872594-175886366 GCA_028646595.1 Phalanger gymnotis
AGGAGGAGGAGGAGGAGGAGGAGGAGGAGGAGGAGGAGGAGGAGGAGGAGGAGGAGGAGGAGGAGGAAGAGGAGGAGGAAGAGGAGGAGGAAGAGGAGGAGGAGGAGGAGAAGGAAGAAGTTGGTAAAAATTAACAAAGCCACCACACCTGACAGTACATGGAGCGTTCTGTACACTTAGTCATAGAATTATAGTGTTAGGTGAGGGTCAATTTAAAATCAGTGACAAGATGCTGATACCTTAACCAGGTAAGAATAAACCTCAATTATTCACTTGGGGTGAACAAGACCTGGACACCTCTTTGGAATCAATCAATCATATGTTGAAGACTAAGTGTAAATGTTTCTTGATCAATTTAAATGCCTTTGAAAGTGATTGTATGAACTAGAGTGATGTTGCATAGAGAGTCCATTCAGAAAGGATGAGGAACTTGATCACGCCCTGTGGAGCATGAATAAAATTAGCAAGCTAGATAAATAGAGGCACTTAACATGTGCCAGGAACTGTGCTAAGTGCTTTAAAATTATTATTTAATTTGACCTTCACATTGGTGCTATTTTTTTCCATTTCACAAATGAGGAAATTGAGGCAAACTGAAGTAAAGCGACTTTCCCAAAGTCACACAGCTAATAAGTATCAGAAGCTAGATTTGAACTCGGGTCTTCCTGACTCTACAAACTATTCCACTTAGCCGGCATCAGACTGTGGAGAGAAGAGAGAAGAACTCCCCCTGTGAAGGTTGCTCAGTGTGGATTTGGGGGAAAGAGTTCCTTGACCTCAGCCTAGATCTTGATCCCTTCACTCTACTCCACTCTGTCCATTGTACTCTCCAGAGGACCAAGTGATTTGGACTTTTTCATTATCATCCTAATCCTAGTCATATCCTCAGAACTGCAGACAACAGGTCAGCATCAGGAGGTGAGGACACACTGGACATGAGGTAAGAGATTCAAAGTTCTACAGGGATGCTGTTAGAAAAGCCATACCACTATATCTTAAAGACTTAACCAAAAAGACTTCCAAGAGCTCTCAGTTATCCACTTTGCCACATACCAGTCTAAGTTTGAGCCCACTTTCTCCAGGATTTTTTATATATGTGTGAGGGATTATTCCAGAGTTTGGGGGAAGGTAATTTTGCCCCAACTGTGCCACTATAGTCAACACCCATTTCTAAAAGAAAATTTAGTCTGCCTATTTTATATCTGGTGGTAATAATAGGGGAGTGGTGTGAACCAGTGGGAGTTTGTGATCTATAGCATTCAAATCAACCCCTCAACCCCTCAGGGGTACTACTAAGCTCCCAGGAGACAAGTAGCAGCTAAACTCTGTGGAAATAGCCTACCAGGACAAAGTAGAGGGAGGGAGGAGGAGTGAAGCAATGATATGCTGGAAATGTTTAACAATTGGCTCTCAGGGGGGAAAAGCCTCACACAATACAATTTTTAAGTTAAAATGCATTATTAACCATTACTTTATTACATGTAGACAATCAACAAAGTGATAAATGAAGCCTTGATTTGTACTAGTTGTTGATTTCTGAGAGTATAAATGCACACACTCAAAATTTAACAGGTGATTCTCACAAGCCAGTTTGAGTTGGCTCCAGGAGCACATCCCTGGGAGTAGAAGAGCATACTCACAGCCTGTATATAGCATAAATAATATTATAGCTTTCGAACTGGAAGAATTTTAGATATCATCAACTGTAACTCCCCTCATTTTACAAATGATTAAACAGAGGTAGAAATAGGTTAAGTGATTTGCCCCATGTTACAAAGCTACTTCCTGGGACAGTATTTAAACTCTTATCTTCCTGACTTCTACTCCAATACTATATCCATTAAGCCATGCTTCCTATATTACTTCTCCATTTGCACAGTTGAAAAAAGGAGGTGCATTTTTCTTCTTGACTTCCTTTACATCCTAGCTAAAATCTCACCTTCTACCGGTAGCCTTCTCTAACCCTCCTTAATGCCAATGCTTTTCTTCTTTTACTGATTTTTTGTTTATTCTGTCTATAGCTTCTTTTATATACCTGTTTGCATGTTGTTTCCCCCATTAGATTGTAAGCTCTTTGAAGGCAGGGAATTTCTTTTGCCCCTTTTTGTATCATTGCTACTTACCACAATGCCTGGCACAAAATAATGACTTTAATAAGTGTTTATTGAATTGAATTGAATTTTCTTCTCTTTTCCAGAGTCAACAGAATTACATCCAGTTAGAGATTGACTTTCATTGTTTCTTATGCATCACCTTATTTAGATAAATATCATTAGCTAAGTACCTTCTCCAAGTCTAGTCAATATAAGTATTTGTATTTTGGGACATCATTAATTAACACTTATTCACTATCCTGTATGTTCATCTGCTGAGCTTATTATCTCTTCTTTCACAGGTTTACATGACAGAATAGGACGTTGAACCTTCTCCTTTTTCAAGAGATTCACTTTACTTTTGTGTTCCTTGAGTTGTGTACCATTCGTTACATGCAACGTAATGCGGTGGAGAATGAGTTGAAGATGACCACACCAAATACTGAACATTTCTTTCTGGATGCTTAACTCGGGACCAAGAGGCTCAAAAAGCCTCTCTCTGTCTCTGTGCCTCTCTGCCTCTCTCTGTCTGTCTCTGTCTCCATCTCTCTGTCTCTGTCTCTTTCTGTCTCTCTCTCTCCCTCTCTTCCTCCCTCCCTCCCTTTCTCCCCCTTATTCCTTCTCTCCCTCTCCCCCTCTCTCTGTATATACATACACACATACATGTGTGTATGTGTATATATATATATATGCATACATGTATATATGTATATCTATGTGTGACTGTATATGTATATGTGTGTCTATATACATACATATACATTTAGTTAGTTTTTAAAGTAGCATTGTAAAATTGTTGGAACTACTGAATGTATGGACATCTAAGTCAATGCAGTAGAGAAAAAAGTAATGTGTTTTTAAGGAGAGAGTTGAGAAGTAGGGAGGTAAGAAAGATTCTTTACTCTTTGTGCTTTTGAAAATTCTAGGTTTGATGTCATTTCTCCTATGTTTTACTCACTTTTGGATGGTTTCTTTCTTGTCAGTTTTATTTATTTTATATTTAAGATATTTGAAATAAATATTTTATCATTTTTTGGTTACTTTGGTTGTTTAATTGTTGCCAATGTATCAGTTGGGTTTCTCCTCCTGCATCATATAAATATGGTAAGATGTTGGCCAAATTACTTGACTTCTCTGGGATTGTTTCCTCATCCATAAAATGAGAAAATTGGACTCAGCAACCTATAAAATCTTTTCCAATGCTAAAATTTCTACAATTCCATAAAGACCACTTCTTCCATCTTTATTTTGGGGATAGTAAATACTCTGGTTCTTATTGATTAATTAATTAATTAAACAAGGAAAAACCTAAGGAGACTTTTAAAAGTAGTAACCTGTGTCCTTTGTCAAAGGGTAAAGAGTAAATAGGAAATGTGTAATAGAACATCATTAATTTAAAAACTGAAAAGAACACTTTTGGTAAAAAAGATATTTAAGTCATAGTGATAAACATTATACTATTAAATTTCAATAAAACAGTGAAGAATTTAGGGCAAATTAAAGAAAAACAATGGGAAAGTGATGGAACAAAATACTGAAAACTTTATTTAAGGTAAAATACAAGAGGCAAAGCCAAAATTGGAGGTTTCAGTTTGTATCCATACAATACCAAAGTTCTAAATTAAAATGAAAATGAATATGATTAGGGTAGACAGACTTAGAAAAGATGATCTAAGAGGATATCTTAAGGTCAACAAAAGGAACTATTCCTATTTTCATCTGTATATATATTCACTTCAATAAGAATGGGTACTCTGGTCTTTTCTGATACACTGAAATAGCCATATTACACCCTTTATTTTGGTAATTGAGATAGACTTCTTTAGTTATGAATTATGGAATTGTTATGACTCATCCAATGCTAAGCAGTCAATCATTTTGATGGCAAAATATCTGAAGTCAATCAGATATATTAAATAGACATGGTCCCCAAAGAAGCCACTACCGACATTTTGATTTAACAATGAATAAGAATAAAGCAAAAAGTAGTTGAACATTGACAGTAGCTTGACATATGTGTTTGCATTTTTCCAAGCTACAAATAATTTAAAACAAAGGCAATGCTTGCTAAATAGAGTGATGGTAAAATTTGAACATTCATGCTATCATGTACTGTTTTGACCCAGTATTAAACAGCTATGCGAAAAGTGAAAAAGTCAATCATCTGGATATTTCTATGTAAGTTGATTTGCATAAAATTCCCCTCCCCCAAATATACAGATTTTTGAGTGATTATTTTCACTAAATCTGGGTGTTGAGATTATGAATCTCTATGAGAGGCAGGATAATCCACATTGATAAGGCTCTGTATCTTGCCAGCTTGGTGTCTAATGTTGGCCTCATGTAATCACAAAATTTTTTTGAGGGGAGGGGGACAATAGTTGTGTGAGTATTAATAATAGTAATAGCACTAGTAGTAGAGCAGCTAGGTGGCACAATGGATAGATCACTAGCCTTGGAAGCAGGAAGACTCATCTTCATGAGTTCAAATCCAGATTCAGACACTTAGTCACTATGTGAGCCAGGGTCAAGTTATTTATCTTTGTTTGCCTCAGTTCCTCTTCTGTAAAATGAGCTAAAGAAGGAAATGACAAACTATTCTTTGCCAAGAAAATCTCCAAATGAGGCTATAGTCAGACACAACTGAAGTGACTCAAAAAGAAAAATAGTAGTGGTAGTAATGGTGGTGGTAGTGGTGGTGGTAGTAGTCATAGCAATAGCTCACATTTCACATAGTACTTGATATGAGTAGTGATATAATGACTGACATTTTTAGAGTACTATGAGGTTTTCAACACACTATACATACTTTTCCCCATTTGGTTCTCGAAATAATTCTGTGAGGTAGGAATTATTTTGATCCTTATTTGATATCTGAGGGAACTTAAATTCAGAGAGGTTAAGTGATTTACTCACGATAACACAGCTAATATCAAGTGGAAGACAGATCTGAAGTCCTTCCTGACTGCAAATCCAATACTCTTTTTACTCCATCATACTATTCTCAATACCAACAATATTTTGCCGCAAGATAAAAGTTATAATGCATTTTTGCCTTTACGGAAGCGTTGTCCCAGAACTTGGGAGATCAGTAGAAGTAGATAGAAAGGGGGAGAAAAAAAGTATTCTGGTATGGTGGAATACACTTTCTGTGCTCATGTCTTTGTCTAGTCCTAGATAGAAATAGGGATACCAGTCTACGCATGGCTTACAGACTTAACATTTATTTTTATTTCAAAAGAAAATGTGCTAGGGAAGCTAAAGTCCATTGAATGGGGGTAATGAGTACTAAGATAGACTTGAATTCTGTGTCACACTGTTTGATAGTGAAACTTATGAGATGGAGTTGGAAATGCATGATAGTTACAGAAGATGTAAAGAAATCAAATGTGAGAGCAGCAATTTTGTTTTCTTTCACAATTCCACTGTGTGATCTATGGAGGTAATCACTCAACACAGTTAAGACAGCTAAATCAACATTACCAACCTGCGCAGATTCGCTTGGCATATTAACTGCCTTTTCAGATTGTATTCAATATACTGGGTTGCCTTTGTACTCTGCAAAGTTATTGGCATGTGTTCTTGAGATTGCTGAATGGTTTATTGATTTCATAATTATTCTGTGTTTGTGGTTACTTTAGTTTATCTATGTGCACATACTTATTTTAAGCTGCTTAAAGTGCAATAGAACGAAATTATATTATATATAATTGTCATAAGAATAGTGATTGTCTTGAGGAAACAAAGTGGAGAACTTTGACATATAGCGAAAAATTGATTGATTAATTGAGTCAACAAATATTTATTGAGTATTGAGTACGTGCTTTACGCCATGGGACAGACAAAGATGCATATTCCTTCAAAGCTCATATGAAGAATCACCCCCTAGATGAGCTCTTTCCTGACCACCTCCCCCCTCACCGTATCCCAGCTGCTAGTGCTAGCCCTGAGAAATGAACTTATATTTACTTTGTATATTTTTAACTATATATATATATATATATATATGTTTATTGTCTCCCCCAATAGAATATAAGCTTCTTGAAGTAACAGACTTTGATTTTTGTCTTTGTGTATCTAGCACCTAGCATGGTGCCTGGAAAATTTAATAAATGCTTGCTAATTGACTAAGTAAATAAATTTAACACAATCCATGATCATAAATAGCATATGGTCTAGTAATAGAGACGAAAGATTTGCACAAATAATCATGAATAAAAAAATGTGAAAATATTCAGAAGAGAGCAACATAGAAAGTGCTATTTGAGTTAGAGGAAGGGAAGATCCATCTTGCCTTGGATGAGCAAGGAAGGATCAGTGGGACAAGGAGGCATATGAACTGGAAACTACAGCATTGGCAAAGACGATGTGCAGGCACATTCCAGGTAGGAATTATATAAGGAAAGGCAAGGAGGTGGGAAAGAAAAAAATATGCTTAGGGAATATACAAGTATAGGATTCATGTTAGTTGGGAGATAATGCTGTAAATATAGTAAGTGAAGAAACCTTGAATATTAAAGGAGTTTGAATTTTATTGATTGGTCAGTCAGAAACCATTAACAGTATTTTAGGAGGAGAGTGACATGATCACTAGGGACTGGGGAGGCTATTGTCCTGGCCTAGTTAGACCATAGGTGGAGGATTGGATTTCATTCTGGAATCCATACTTTAGAAAGGGCGTTGGGAAACTTAAGAGTGGCCAAAGAAAGGCAACTAGGATTTTGTCCAAGTATTCTGCTACCTCTGTGCCCTGGGGATGGAGATATGATTTATTATCCTTTCCTTAGGGGCCTTTGCTAGATTAAAAAAAAAAGCTTTATTGATGTGTTTTGATTTTACATAATACACATGTATAAATTATTCCCACTTCATGAGAGATCTCTTGTAACAAAGTGAAAGTTAAGTAAAATTAAGAATACAATGACTACATCTGAAAGCACATGCAACATTTCACATGTGTATTACTCCCCCACCCCCAATTGTTTAGCAGTTGGCTTCCTTTTAGTGATCTTTTCATCTGCACTGTCATAAGCCTTGTTTTTCTGAAACATGTTTTGTTCATGAAACACTAATTTTTGCCACGGGGAGTCTCAGCCACTTAAAATTTAATTGTATAGACAGAAGAATTCCAGGGCAGTAGGTCCATTAGAATCATTACCCAGATCTTGGGATTCCTCCACCTTGCTTTCCCTTCTCCCAAGTCCTCCCTTTCTTTTTTCTTTACTACCTCACACTGGAGGAGGCTTTGCTTCTCTGCATACACCTTTTCTTGTAACCCATCTGGTATGAAGCTGGGAAGTACAAGCTTCAAACTTGAGCTGGAAAGAAGGAAAGAAGCAGCTGGGAAGGTGTAAGCATCGGAATGTGACAAGGTGTTTGGGGGGCACATTTGGGGGAAATTTATGGCACTTTAGAATCCCTCAGCAAATACTGTAGGAACCAATGCTGCTGTCAGTCAATATGTTGCTCTCTTAGGTCTGTTTCTTGCACTCTGCATCAGTTGATCCAGACCTTCCCATATCTCTCTGAATTCTTTATATTCATAGGAGTATTATCATAACCTACCAGAAGTCAACTATTCCAATGCCATCATGGTTTAGATCAGGTCTAAAGAGACTTAAGTGACTTGCCCAGGATCACACAGGGATTGTAAGTGGGAAAACCAGGATTTGAATCCAGGCCCTTGGATACCAAAAGCAACATTCTTCCAACTGTGCTGCAATGCCTCCAAATGAACATTTCTTGCTTTATAATAATATTGCATTGCATTCGTGTTCCATAATTTTTCAGCTGTTCCTCAATCTAACAATCAACACTACTTTGCTTCTTTCAAAAGTACGGCTATGAATATTTTGTTACAGAGCACTCCTTTTTTCTCTCTTGGACTTCCTTGGGATCTATGTTCAGGCACAGCAGTAGTAAGCCAAAGGATATAGACTCTTCATGAGTTTTTGACATCCTGACCTCCAGACAGAATGTCAAAGAACAAGGTGTATAAATTTGGTTCTTACAAAGTCAATCAAAGTCAACTGGAAAATGAGTTGATCTGAGAAGAATTCAAGCCTCAACAATCAGGAGGATTATTTGATTTTACAAAGGTTTAAATTTAGATAGTGCAGATGTGGTTAGACCAGAAGAAAAGCCATTAAAAAAATCAAACTGAGAAAGAGTCAAAGCAGGTACTAGAGTTTTAGTTGCATCAGCTGTCAAGTAGGCACGGATGATCTAAATGCTTAATAAATGAAATTGATGGGTCTTAACAATGAAATCAATGTCTAGATAGAACAACAAATCAAAGGCCGGTGCATCTCCAAAACTCCATACTACATTCATGAGAGGGCTTTTAGATTTTCACCTCAAATAATACACTCAAACATAGCATATTATTAGTTCTAAAACAAGATGGATTAATCTTTCCCCTCTTTTTAATGCTAAGGAATTATCACATGTGCCAGAGATAAAATGACTCCTAAATAAAATGCACAAAAATTCATGGTGAACAAAAAAATGCATAAACTAGACATTTTAAGGGATTATGAAAGTCTAAATCTGATGTGTCATCGTGACATAGAGGAGACTGTGACTTCTTGCCATCTAGATTGGTGAATCATGAACCCTGGAATCCTTCTGAACTGGGAAGCCTTCAATATAGCCATCTAAAAATCAGCCTAAGCAAATTTGAAGACTTTCATCAAGAGAAGGGTAGCCCCTGGAGTAGAAAGAATGCTCAATTAGTAATCAAAAGATTGAGATTCAAAGCCCATCTCGGTTACATATGAACTGTGTACTAAAACCTGTTGACTTCGGTTCCCTCCTCTAAACGAGAGGGTTGCACAATGAATGCTCTAAGGTTCTCAAGAGCTCTAAAATTCTATATTCCTATAATGAGGACATATTTCTTCAATGACATAAGGTTTTGATCTGCGTGTATTGAAGGAAGTACCAGCACTGATGAAATCATAGATCCTTGTAGTATTGGATTAAACATGAGAATAATACATATATCTACCAAGCATATAAAATAGCATAAGAGAAAAATAGATTCATAATGCCATATAATCCCACACATTTACAAAAACTTTTGCAATCCTGATGACATTGAAATCATAACCAACTGAGAGAAGTAAAACTATTTGTGATAAATTACACCACCATGCCAGCATCTCAAATCACAGAAAACGACTTTGTCCAGAACACTAAAATACGTGGATTTTCATTTCTCACTCAAGTATTTTAAGAATTAATGTCATTAGTGTCAATTAGAGAATTCACTTCTGTTTTGCTTTAGAATTCTGTACCTATATATCTTCCTTCCGAAATATCACAAGCATTCTCCACACTTTTCCACCGAGTCTGTCAAAGATCAGTTATCTCTTCAGAAACTTTCTATCACTGGGGAAAAATGCTATTTTGTGGCCTGAGCTTCACTGAATAAATGCACATTTTTTTTTCTTGACAATGAGACAGAAATTTATTAAGGACCAGAAAGCAAATAGATTTTTAGGGGACATTTCTTATTCAATAGAAAAAATACACTAATCCATTGAAAATATGTCACTTTTATAAGTTAATACATGGCACTTGGGGACATTCTTTCCAACTTGTAAGGAAAGTGACCCAAAGATACCCCAGGTATGAATCCTCATCCACTCAAATTATATCTCACAAGCTTGCACTGATATATTTACCTTTACCCGTCAGCAAGAAAAAAGAATTATTTGAAAACAAGTGCCTTTAATGAAATGACATAATAATGAAGGTAACAATAATGCGTGTTCTCCATAAACCCAATCATACTCTCACAGAAATAAATACACTATCAGTGGAAGAACAGGTATTCATATGGAACAGAAGTTGAGGCACATATGTAAAGAACATGTAATGTTGAGACAAATATGGAAAAAATGAACTAAAACATGGAGAAAATGTGGCCAGAGCATACACATAAAGAGGAAATACAAATTTGGAAGACATGTGACGGGAGTTGATGTATGGAAACATATGCATGTACTTTAGGGAACACACATGATCTGGGCATATATACTGAAAAAAAATCACTTTTCCCATGCTTTGGGACCTCATATATTATATATTGGTATCATCATGCTGTTCCTACAAGGTCTATTACCTACTGTTCTCCATCTGACCAATCAATCAATGAACATTTAATAAGCAAATACTATGTGCTAGGCACTTTGCTAAGTACTGGGGATAAAAAAGGAGGAAAAAGACAGTGTCTGCCCTTAAGAAGCTCACAGTCGAATGGGAGAAATAATAAGCAAACATATGCATATACATATACATACACATACCTACATAAATATATATGTATATATACATACACACAAGCTATATATATAAGATAAATAGGAAATGTTTAACAAAGGGAAGACATTAGATTTAATAGGGGTTGAGATAAGCTTCCTATAAAAGATTTTAGATGAGACTTAAAGGAAGCCAAGGAATTCATAGGTGGAATTGAGGAGGGAGAATATATCAGACACTTTGGATAGACAGAGAAAATGGCAGAGCTAAGAGAGATTCTTATTTGTGGAACAGGAAGGAGGCCAGTGTCACTGGATTGAAGAGTACATGGTTGTGAGAGAGGGAAGACCAGGAGGGAGCTAAATTATAAAGAGTTTTGAATGTCAAATAGAGGATTTTGTATTTGATCCTAGAGGCAATAGGGAGTTTTGTGAACAGGGGGGTGACATGGTCAGACCTTTGCTTTAGAAAAAATAACTCTGGTGACTGAATGGAGCGTGGATTGGAGTAGGGAGAGACTTGAGATAGGCAAATCTGCCAGAGGCTGTTGTGGTAGTCCAGGCTCTGTGGTGATGAAGGACCTGTACCAGAGTGGCGGTAGTGTCAGAAAAGAGAAGGAGGTATATTTCAGAGATGTTGCAAAGGTAAAACCAACAGGTCTTGGCAACAGATTGCATATGGAAAGTGAGAGATTATGAGAAGCTGAGGATGACTCTTAGGTTGTGAAATGGATGTTGCCCTCTACCTTTGTAGGGAACTGAAAAGGAGGGGAAGACTTAGGGAGAAAGATAATGAGTTAAACAACAAATTTAGTTACATGCAATTCCAGACGTCTGAAAGACAATTGGAGGTGTGAGATTGGAGGTCAGCAGAGAGATTTTTTTTTTTTTTTTGCCTATGGAGTAGTGGTAGCTTTGGCAAGGCACATTGTAGGGTGAGTTGAGAGGTTTTGGAAAAGGAATTGGGCTGTAGAAAATGGGGAATGGAGTTTAAACAATGACTTCGGGGTTCAGTATCAATGGCAAGGGGGGCATATGATTTGTTAATCATTAAGGGAAAATTTTTAAAGGATGATCAATGTCAATAAAGTTGTGACTCCAGGGTGGAGTCCTTTCAGAACCTTGGGCAATTCAGACAAGGGAGGAAGAACTTGAAACAAGAGTGCAGATACTCTTTTTCCCCCCAGGGTAGGACATTAGCCTAGAAACTTGATGGAATGGTAAGCTGGTAGGATACAATGGTGCTTCTCCTTTTCCCACAGCAGGCTGGAGATCATATTTAAGATCTGAGTGACTGAGATGAATTGGTTGGAATGGTGCTCTCTCTCCTTAGCTTAGCTATAGGAAAACAGAATGATACTTTTCTTCCAAAGAATTCTGGAGACCAGGCAGGAGATAGCATGGGATGGTAAGGTATTCTTCACTCCTCTTTTCTTCTCTCCAGTAGGTGATCAGTCAAGAAATGAATGAAGTATGATGGTAAGGCTACTATTTCTCCTTTTTCTACTCCCACTAGAGGCTAGAGACCAGGCAGGAACTTCATGAACAGGAAGGACATGGCAGCACTGGATACCCCTGTACATTCTCTATCCATTAACCTCAATGCCATTTAACAACACTTTTTCCCAGGCTAAATACTCCCATTTCCTTTGACTCATCTGTTTATGGCATGATTTTGAGGCCCTTCACTCTCCTGGCTTCTCCTTCTAGCTTAACAATCTCCTTACTAAAACTAATTCTAGTTAGGAGTGTCAGGGAAGGTTTCAAGGAGGAGACTTTACTTAAACTGGGCCCTGAAAAAAAGGAAAAGAATACAACAGGTGAAGATGTGGGGGAGTTAATATTGCTGACAGGTCTGATAAAATAAAATGAACCATAAGGTGGTAAGCACTAAGACGAAGTTCATTCTGTGTTTACTGTAAACCTTCCTTAAAGAGTAATTTACCCCTTACTCACTTTAATCTTCTTTCCTAAGCCTAGATTTTTAGTAATCATTTAATCTTTTCTTTTCTACTTTAAACAAACAACCATGTATTACTTGTATTTTATATGGCAGTTTTTGTCCAGACCTCCATAAGAATCTTGGACTAGTCAGTTAGAACTCCATTTAGGCTTAATAACAGGTTACCTCCATGAAGCACTCAGAGACAAATTCAAATGGTATATTTTCCTGAAACGTTTTTCTGAAGCAATCCAGTTTCATTTTTCAGAACTCTACACTGGCATCAAGCTGAACCCAGTGCATTCTTTCAGGTGCTGAGAATATTATCCTTTCTTAATCTTTATTTATTGCTATTATTATACCCTTGGAGCTGTTACTGACACTGAAATCCAAAACAGAATATGAAATATTGTTTCATCACTATGTCACTACCATCTATTTACATGAAACAATTGAACTAGGATCCCAAACTTTGATTTGACAAGAACTAGGACCGTCTTGGGTAATTCTTCTTACAATCATCTCTTTGCTTCATGTTACACCTACCCAGAGTTGCTTCTGGAAAATGTTAGCTAGCATAGATTCCCCATACAGCTTGTGTCTATGGCTCTATACATGAGAAAAAAAGGGTATCTAGCTCCTATAAATGCAATCAAGTGAACAATGTAGGTTTTAAGCAGAAGTTAGCTTTTGTCTCCTTGGCTCGATAATTGGAAAGGACTCATAGAAACCCATACATAGTTTAGAAAACACAGAAAAACACAGCTCAGGTGCCATATCCTACAGGAATTTTATCCTGATCCTCTAGTTAGTAAAGCCTTGGAAATTACTCTTCACATAATTTGTATTTTTTTATTTAACTTAAAAGGTAACTTTTACTTAGTTAATGTAACTGCAAAGGTGCTCTGTGTCCTGAGATCCTTACCAGGTGACAACGCCTCCTCAACTGAGTTACAGAATCAAGTAACTGATGAAAGTTATCAACTAAGTATGAACAATTTATGCCTCTGAAATCAATCAATCAATTAATGCAACCACGTGGGAAAGATCTTCTGGTTGGTTGAAGAGATTCAGTCATGGCTTATGGGACTTAGCTAAAACATCAAGCCAGTTGAGAAGCTGGCATTTCAGGAGCAGGCTAGTCTTGTCATAGAGAAGTTCCAGCCAAATCCTTAAGAGTGAATCATTTGGGTGTTGGGCAGGGGGCAAGGGGGGGTGGGAAGAGGCAGGAGGGAGGTGAAGATACTCTTTCATTCCCCGATTTCCCACTTTTAACAGAAAATGAACTTGCAAATTTTGGCAGGTCAGAAGATTTGGACTTATCATTTGTATTGGTAACAGTGTCATTGAAATAGCAGTGGTTGACTATAAGGAATGTATAGGGAGTTGAAGAGAAACTAGATACAATAAGGAAAGGCAGCTTCATGACACTAAAGGGTACTAACTCCAGGACTGTTAGATAACACACAGGAG
>CM053622.1:175886466-175924690 GCA_028646595.1 Phalanger gymnotis
GGGGCAACTACCCCTACCTCTAGATGGGGCCAGTTGAGAGGGACACAACTTATGCATCCCCTAAAGGGTTCTCCTAAATCCCCTCAAGCCTCAATGGGGGCCAGTTGAGGCAAACACAGATTCCCCCCTCCCAAGCCTTGATGGGGGCGGATCAAGGCACACAGCATCCCAGTTGCACATTCAACCATAAAGGTTCCCCAACTCACTGACCACTGACCACCTGTTTTATAGGGCATCAGACAAAGAAGGCATATTGCCAGCAATAGCCTCACAAGTTTACATCACCTCAACCCTATATCTCACTGGGCAGTCACAGTGGATGTTTACAGTTTCAGCATACATGTTTATATTATTTATCCTTATATAATGCGCAAGCGTGGTGGAGATGTTTTGAACCATGAGCCTGGGAATTCATTTCTAATACCTGGGAAACAGAGATTGTTATGGCCACGGATCCTGGGAAACTGAACTCTAAGAAATAATATCAAAAATCCGCTTTACACACACTAAAATCTACCTTACTTACACTTAAATCCAAACTTCATGAGGACCCCACAAAGGAAGAAAAGACCAGCTAGCTATCCTTTGCCACCTATGCTCTCTAAGCTGGTGGGAACTTTTTTCTAAACTCTGTATATGTTTGTGGGAGAGTATATCCTGATTATTAATAACCAAGTATTTGGGTAGATCCAGAGTTCCCCCTTTTTCTAAAGTCCTCATTTTCAAAGCTCATTCTCTGAAGGTTGAACTCTCCTCAGTTGTGGTCAGACCCTACCCAATCTACAAGGAATTTAATCAGATGTGAATTCCTGCCCACTGTGTTCAATGCAGGTTTGGGTGTGGATAAATTCTTTGATTAGATTGCCCCAAAGCTGAGGGTAATTTAGAAGTAAATGACATAATCAAACTTCCTTAAAATAGGTCCAGCCCCTCATTGTAATATTCATTCTCTCCCTTTACTTGTACCAGAGTTGATTGCCATCTTTTGGAGCACCCACTTTTTTAAAGGCATATAAACTATGAGCCCACAGCCATGATTGTTTTTGGCCTTTGAGAGAGCCACTCACTTCTTTTATTAAAATGATAGCATTAGTAATAAAACACCTAATTACCCAGAAATTTTTTTTCTCTCAAACCTTGTAAATGTCACAATCCTCAATATTTGGGGGGCATATTTTTGGCCAACTATTTGTTCTACATTAGTAAATAGAGCTTTCAAAATGCTAATTGGCTCTGGTTGGCTAACTGACAATCTTGAGGTACAAACCAATGGGGGCTTGTGGTCAACAGAACCAGAAAACCCTCCATCTCTCAGTATTATCTCTAGGATCCTGAGGGAAGAACTAGTCAATTTCTTGCTGGGGACCCAACCTTCTAGTGTAAATGGAGATTGGGACAAGGAGGTCAGAGGGAGGTATTACATTTTTCTCTCTATATTTTTTTTTTCCCTTCATTGAAAGGTTATGATACTTGAGGGCAGGAGCTAGTCTGTTTTTATCTTTGTATTCCCATCAACAAGCATAATACTTGGCACAAAATACACACTAATAAATGTCATTGTTGAATTAAGTCTTATTGATTAAAGGAACAATATTCTTTAAACAATAAGTGCGATTCTACTTCTACTCCAGTAGGTGCAAATCTTTTGTAGTATTCTATACCCTTCTCACCCACAGCAGCATTTTGTGCTTTTGGGGGGTTTAAAATCTTCAAAAGGGACACAAGCTTGACGATGCTGGAATAACAACTCACCGACATTCCAGAGAATCTCACTTTAACCCCAGAAACCCATATGGGCAACTGAAATTACAGTACTCTCCTAAAGCTTTAGGTTCCCCATAGTGGAAAATGTACTTGGCTTTCCTAGACAGGAAACTCCTGACATTCTGATGGGTTGCTTGGAAACCCTGGGAACCCATTCAATCATTCAGTCTTATGGTATTACCCTGAACATTTGTACTGCCATGGAAAGGGTCCTGGACGCAGTTTCACATCTTGTACATTGGATCTGATAAAAGATGTGAATTCAAATAATCCTTTTACTAAAAACTTTTTTTTTCATACCCACCGATACAAAGAAGGCAAAAGAGGAAGAAGGAAGGAAACATGCATTTATTAAGAGCCTACTTTGTGCCATTGTTCTAAATGATTTGTAAACATTTTCTCATTCAATGCTCATACCAACATGCCTGTGAGGTACAGTTACAGTTGAGGAAACTGAGGCAGAGAGTTTAAGTGGCTTCCCCAGAGTTACACTACAAACTAACTGCACCTAGATTGATCTCAAATCTCTTTGACTCTAGCACTTCCTGACTCCATTGCACCAGCCACCTGCCTAGTTGTAAGTGGTTGAGTCAAGATTTAAAGCCAGGTCTCTAACTCCAAATCCAGTGTCTTTTCAGTGTCTGCTATTAAGCCAAGTTAAGAAGGGGTCCCAAGTAAAGTCAGGCTTCAACATGAAGGCTAGGTTCAAATGACCTACCTGTGATGTCTAATAGTGTTGTTTAGGTTCACTGATAATGGGGACCAAGAAGGTTGATGGCCACAAAACTCTGAAATCTATAGTGGTGCTGTGGAATGATGATGATGATGATTGACGGTGATGATGATGATAGCAAGAATTTGTAAAATGTTTTATGGTTTTCAAAGTGCTTTATGTGTATTATCTCATTTGGTGCTTATAATAGCCAGGTAATATAAGTGCTATTGTTAATCTCTATTTTATAGAAGAGGAAACTGAGGTTGAGAGAGATTAAGTGATTTGCCCAGGGTCACACATACCTAATAAATGTCAGAGGCCAGATTTGAAGTGACGTTTTCCTGAATACAAGTCTAGCCCTCTATATCTATTGTGCCAATGAGCTGCCTGAGGAATGAAGAGATGGTGTATTTTGGAGGATATCTCTGAATCAAGTACATCCCATTAAAGATATGTTCCATTTTCATATGGATGGAGACACACAGACACATATAATGTGTATGTGTGTATACACACATATATACACACATATATGTATACACGTGTGTGTATATACCTATAATATAATTTTATTAAGAGAAGTTAACATTAATATAACTAAGCTCAATCACAAAATACTACTGGAAACTAGTTTTTCTACAAAAATATATGGTCAGATCTCTGTAGCAGAAAGGAGATGAAAGCAAACAGACAAAATAAGTATCTCAACCATGTGAGTCTATTCAGTGAATATCTTGATTTTGCTAGAATTACCCACATGATTATATTGATTCTTTGCTGGGGTGACCCAAAGTGAAGCCAGATTTGTACACTATCCTATGAACAGAAGTATCTTCTCACATACCCTCTATACTTCTTTTTCCCATTTCATCATGAATATACACGGAGAGCTCTTTTTATCAAAGAAAACCAGAATTTTCTATCCCAAATATGGAAATTATATAACTCTGCTGTTGGATGTATCTAGACCACTGTTTGGCTCTCTCCTTCACATTCTTCCTCAAAAAGAATTCAGGGGTGAAGCAGTTTTCTGGATTAGGAAAAGAGTCTTAACTTGGCTTCATTCCCTTCATCATCATCTAAGGAATAAATAATAGGTCAGAGTAAACATATACTCAAATTGGAAAAGTGTATTAAAGTAAAATGAAATAACCATTTGGTCCTTAATTCTCATTGTGGTATATAATGGTCATTTTCTCTAATCAAAGCATAATGGGACCAAACATCCTGTGCTTGTGGCATATACACAAGGGTATATTCCTAGGAAGGTCCAGGAAGGATGCATATTTCTACAAGTTCTGTAGAACTCTGGAGAAATGTATTATAACTTTTCAATTGTTACCTACATTGAGGATTTGCATCTAAGTCTACTGAGACCCATACACAGAAACATGCTGGCAGTGTAAGTGCACTCTCATATTATCTTGAGGGGAAAAAAAATTAAAACCTTTTCACAATGAACTCTTCTAGGAATACAGTGTGAGCCATGCAGTGCAATATAAAATGTCCACTTACTGAAGTAATGATGAAATATGAAGAACAACACGGAGAGAGAACCTTTTATCTGACCCCTTCTTACTTCCAAGGGGTAAATAATGCATCAGGGCTAAAAAAGTTCAGTCCAATTAATCCTCACTGCATCTTCAGGAAGCAAATAGGAAATCAGGCATGTTTATTCCCATTTCACGGAGGAAGAAACTGATCTGCAGAGAAGGTAATGATTTGCATAAGGTAGCATAGAATGTGAGTAGCTATGACTGAGTTAGAAATAGAAAACAGCTCCTATGAATCTGAGTTCTTGCTGAGGGGATAATTTCTTGCTTCATGTCTGCTTTCTTGACCTTAACGAGTTTTGTGACCGGATCCCCAGCCCCAGGAGAACTGGACATGATAGGAGTGAAATCTTGATGGGGCAGACCATATCCATTAGTTACTGACACCCCAGAACTAGCGAGTTATTATATTATACTGTTTCTGCAAATGGCATAATTACCCAACAATCCCTAACTTGAGAATTCCAGAGAGTTCAGAGGGGCCAAATGTTTAATTGAAGTGGAATATTTAGACTAAATTGCTAGTGCACTACTTCAATAATATTGAAGCACTAATAAATGCATTAAAAGCCTGTTAGCCAAAGTGCTTCCTGCTGAAGAATGTTCATCCAAAGTATAACATTAGCACATTTTGTGATATACGGACAATGTTGTTCCAAGCTAATTAAATGCCATGCATTTTTGATAGCACTTAACAATATGTGGTTAATTATTATTATGCAGTGTTTGTTATAATTGCATTAATTATGATGAACTCATTTGGCTTTTGTAAGGGAATGAAATGAATCGAGTTGGAGAGGTACAGTACTTACAGTGTTTTATTGCAATTTAGTTCTAAGTTAACAAACAATACGACTGTGTGGGAAAAAACAAAGTTTTCAAAACAGGGTTCTAATGTTGAGAGAACAAATATACATTAAGGACACTGTCACTATAATCTGGGTACACTACTGAAGCATCATTGATTCATTTATTTATTCATTCATCAGTTTTACATATACATACACACATATATATACACACATATATATACATATACATACACATACATATACCTATATATATGTGTGTGTGTGTGTGTGTGTGGCATTGTGATGGGTGCATTTTAGAGCACACAGAGATGAATGAAATAGGGTTCTTGATCTCAAGGAACTTAAACTCCAACGGTGAGGAGAAGAACTACTATGATTTCCTAAAGTGTGACCAAGTGGGTTGCTTGTCAGGTAGAAAGATTAGTAGTTGGGCCTTAATAGGTTGTAATTTGAAATTTGATTTAATTTTAACCAAAGACTGTGCTTAGATACTCTTTCTTTTAAGACGTCTTTTGTGCATCATACAGTATATGTGTGTAATTAAAGGTTAGTTATTTCTAGTAATTTGCCGTGTAATAAACTTTTCATCAAAATGTAGCTTAGATATTGAACAATAACTATCTTCAAGAAGCGTCTGTTTAAAACAATGCTAGATACGGTTTTTAATATCCAAATAAACAGGCCTCATCAGGATAAGGCTGGTTCTTAAAGCAACTCTGCACCAAGTTCCACAGTCACTCTTCTGAAGCAGATTCTGCCTTCTCAAGTCAAATAGAGTCAAAAAGGTTTTTTTGAGCACCTACTAAGTGCTTGACACTGTACTAAGTGCTGGAGACATAAGGACAGGCATAAACATGGTCTCTGTTCTCAAAGGCCTCACAGTCTAACGGGGGAAAGAACAGTCAAACAATTATGTGCAAGTGAGATAGATTCAGGATAAATTGAGATAATCTCAGAAGGAAGGCACTGGCATTAAGGGGGATAGAAGAAAGGATTCTTTCAGAAAGTGGGACTTTAGCTGAGAACTGAAGGAAGCTAGAGAAGCCAAGAGTCAGACAGGAGGGGTGAGATAATTCCAAACCTAGGGGACAGTGTGTCAGGAGATGGAATGTCTTGTATGAGGAACAGTGTCACTGGGACATACACTATGGAGGGGAGTATCTATTTATTATTTGGAGTACATGGAGTGTTTTTCTTCTATATATCCTCCAGTTCAGGGCATTAGACTGCTTTCTCCTCCCATTAAAAAGAACAGGGAATAATATATCTTGAGACGAGTTCCAGTGTTCTGAAACAAAATTGTTGCTATTGAAAGCAGTGTAGCATGAAGCAGAGGGAAAGATATTTCAGGAGGAAGAGGATGATTGTCAAATTCACAGTAGAATTTTTGAATGTCCAAATCAACATTTTGTTTTAAACTTTCTACCATTTAAAAGCAAAGTTTTTCATTAAAATGCTGAATACTGCTCATCATATTCCAATATTTCAAAAGATGCGAAATGTCATCCTTTGGACACTTCCTCTGCTGACACAGAGAGCCACCCCTTCATGACATAATAGTAAGTTTTCAAGAGTTGCTGCGGCCAAAATCTCACCACGCTGCAGCCAAAATAGTAATGAGCCTCCTTCAAATCAATCAGAATGGTCCTCAGATGGCAGATACAATCAGAGTCTTTCTAGCTTAGTTGCTGTAGCAAATATTTGTTCCTCACTGGCGTAAACTTTGTGAACTGAGGGGCATCTCCTTGACCAGATGAAGTATTAAAGTAGCACATTTGGTGCCACAAATATAGTTAAAATAGATTGTCAGCATGGATCCTTGTACCCATTCTCATGAATATTGCTTAGCTGACAGAGGTAAGTCTCTCTGAACACCAACCTACTTAAGAACTCGCCCCTCACCCTTCTAAACACCCCTTTCTGTTGACCAGTGTTTTCCAGATTGATAATCCTGACATTTGTCTGCCTGAGGGCCTCAATGACCATTTCTCTGCTGTTCTGTAAATGCTGCAGTCTCTGACTCCTTAGTAGACACAGGTACTGAATACCTGGAAAAGAGAGTTCTTGCCTTGGAAGTTCTAGGCACTGTCACATGCTTATTATATAATACATCTAACTTTTATTAATTACCTACTATGTGCCAGGAACTCTGTTAAGTAGTAGGGATACAAATAAGAAAAAGAAAGATAGTACTTATCCTCAAGGAGCTTACCATCTAATAGGGAAAGACAATATACAAGAGGAAGCTGAAAAAGGGGAAAGAAAGAAAGGTGCCAGAGGGGTACTTAGTGAAGGGACATGATGTGAATGGTGGGATCAAAAACCAAGCAGAGTAGCTGGTGGCTGGAATTTTGAGTCCTCAAAATGGGGGACCTATAATATATATATATTTTTTTTTGTGCTCTGCACTCCAATTCTAATTCTCCATTCAGAAGGGCAGAAGCAGCTGAAGATACGGACAAGATATGAAAACCAAAGCTAAGGCAATCTCCATGACAATGAGTTTCTTGGTGATGAGCTTATCTGAAACAGGACATGATGGTGGTGATGGTGGTGGAGTTGAAATCAAGTTCAACATTAGAAACACATGATTTTATCAGTTGCTGTGACATTAAAGAAGATATATTCACATCTGTTGTGTTAACATCTTAGAATTTCAGGACCTTTCCATCTGACATGCATCTGAAGCATTTTATGTGTGTGTGTATATGTATGTGTATATATGTATGTATATATATATAAATACACACACATGTGTATTATCTCTCTATATACACATACACACATATACATATCTATATATATATATATATATACACACATACATGTTTGTATCTGTATGTGTGTGGTCTCCTTGATGACAGTGCCTAGCACAATGCATGGTACACACATTAATAAATGTTTGCTGCTTGATTGATTGACAACAGGAATATGAGCTCCTTCAGAGTCTGTCTTGCCTTTAATCCAGAGCCCAGAACAGTGCTTTGCACATAGAGTTTAATAACTTTTTTCATTCATTCATTTACATTTTCTGGTCACTGCCATTCTTAATGCTCATCCAGTAATACCTGAGTGGGAAATGTAGATAGGTTGTATATACTAATGAATTTCTACTAATGAGGTTCCATAAGTAACTAAGAGTCACATAAAATGCAATTTTAAAAAGGGGGAAGGATTTCCTGCTGGGGGCTGGGTATACCCAAATGGGGCAATGCCCCCAAAGGACCCAGTACCTATGTAGTTCTGTGTGGCACTAGCAGCAGTAGTAGGTATTGTAGTGGTTGTTATGTGTTGCAGTTGTGGTAGCAATTATGATATTTGTACACTGATTTCATCGTTTTCAAAGCAATTTGTTTTTATCATTTACTTCTTTTGACACTCAAAACATTCCCATAAGGTTTTGGACATGCTACCACAGCACATATTTGACTCAGATTGAGCTTATAGGGCATTAAAATTTCGGATATTTTTCAGATAGACTGCTATCTATCAACACCTTCCCAAAGTTCTTTAAACCCGAGAGTCAGACTTTCTACTTAGCATGAATACAGTTCACCTTATTAGAATCACTGCAATATTCTACCTTATCAAGGTCTCTGGCGTTCCTGCCTCACAAGACATTTTGTCCAATGCTTTGTTAAAATCTACAGCATTTCCTTGATCTACCAGTCTAGTAATCCAGACAAAAGAAGGGGAGAGGTGTTAAGATAGCATGACTTACTCTTGATGAAGCTACTTTGGTTCTTGTGATCACTTCTTCCTTTTCTAGGTGTTTCGTAGAACGTGTAGTTAACAACATTTTGTAGAATTTTTTTTTCCCGGAAATCAAAGTAAAATATGTTCTATTCTTTTTTCTTGTTCTAAAATTTAGATATTTGCCCAATTCCAGTCATGTAGCATTTGTGCTATTCTTCACAGTCTTTCAGATATCATTTTAGCATAGTATTTGACACGTAGTAGGTGCTTATAAATATTGATTTATTGACAGTGTCTCAATAATTATTACCATCAATTCTTTCAGCACTCTGATGTGGTAACTCTTCCTAGTTCCTCTGGGCTTGGTGAGAAAATCATCAATGGAAGTTAGATGCTTTCTTAGCCATTTTTTGTTCAGTCACTTCAAAGGTCATTTTCATTGACAGAAAAAACAGAAGTGTTTCATATAAGGAGTTACGCAGAGATGCTTATTAAAGGCTTATTGGACTGAACTTCATTGAAGTAGCCTTAGAGTTGAGAAGCTCTGCCTTCTCTCTTGTCCATTATCGCCATTGCATTTATTCCTTTGATTCTATCATCATTTTTATCCTCTTTTTGACTATATAGGTAAAAGAAAACAAAACAGAACAAAACCTTTTTAGTTGTTCTTAGCTTTTCTCATCTGCCTTAACTCACTTTATACTTTAATATAGGTAACATTATTATAATGCCATATCACACTTCTGTCTTCATCTTCTATTACTTGCCTGTTTCCTTCTTCTACAAATATCTTTAAATCTAAATTAGTTGATGAGTTCCTTGTGCATCCACACGTTTGCTTTACCATTGCACCTGCTCCTTCTCATCAACATTGTTTCATTTTGTGTTTTCAGAATTTCATTCCTGAGAAATTCTCTTCATTCTTTGACTGACTTTCATTCTAAAACTGTAATGAGATTCTTTGAACCCTTTGAAATATTCTTTCCAACCTGGATAACTTAACTTTTTCACCAGTTCCAAGATTGAGTAGTCCCTTGTCCCCATGGTGCAAATCATTTCCACTCCACGAACAAGTTGAATAACAGGTTGACAATAGAAGTTCCCTTCCCTTGTTTCTCTGCTTTTCAAAAGAAGAAATTATCATTAAGGCAAGTTAAACAATCCATCAACAAGTATTTATTAAGCATCTATTAAGTATCAACAACTGTTCTTGGAAACCGGAATATAGAGACAAGAATGAGACAGCTTCTGTTCTCAAGGAGTTTACATTTTATAGAGGAATTTAACATATTTCCAGGTAAAGTAAACTCAAGGTAGAAAAAAATAGACACAAAGTGATTTTGTGGGTTTGAGAATATGGAAGAGAATCTAATAACTGGGAGATCAGGACAGTGTTTTCATAGGATATGACAACTAAGCCGATCTGGAAGTTTCAAGGGGAGAGTTGAGGCAGCTATGAAAAACAGCTATGCAAAAGTAGACAAGACAGAAATGTAAAGTCTTATATAGGGAATAATCAATGGTTTCCTTGGCATTTGTTTAGTCATTTTCAGTTATGTCTAACTCTTTGTGACCCCATTTGGGTTTTTTGGCAAAGATACTGGGGTGGCCTGCCATTACCTTCTCCAGCTCATATTACAGAAAATGGGAGGCAGGAAACTGAGGCAAACAGGATTAAGTGACATACCCAAGGTCACACAGCTACTTAGTGTCTGAGGCCAGATTTAAATGACTCCAGGTCTGACACTCTATCCACTGCACCACCTAGCTGCCCTTCCTTGGCATAATTATGAATCTCCTAATGAGTATATTCACTCAGCCAATGCAGTTTGTCGTCTTAGGTGCCTGGGGGTTCTGAAACGCTATAACTTGCTCCTATGTATCAGTCCATATGTACCACAGGCATGTCTTCCTTCCTAATCTGAGACCAGATCTCTTTCCTAAGACATGCTGAATGAGGAGTAACGGGTCATTACCTATGAAAAATAGTTGGAACAAGAGAGAAGCATTCAGATAAATTGTTATTTATCCTGGAGGCTTCATGCTAGAAAGGAAAGAATACTAGATTTGAAGTCAGGACCCCTGGGTTCAGGTCCCTGCTCCGCCACGGGGTCCCTATGCGACTTTAGACAAGTTATTTGACCTGTTGGCCTCAGTTTCTCATCTGCAAAACTAGGGCACTGGATGACATGAACACCAAGGTCCCTTAAGTTTAGATCTGGGGTCTTATGATCCTCTGGCCCATAGGGGGAAAGGGACAAACACGTAGTAAGCACTAACCATTGCTGTATTATGTCATTATATAGAAAGATGGAGTAGTGATGCCAGTGAGAGTTCTTTCTAATTCAGGTAAGCTGTTTGAAACCTGGTACAAAATAATTTCTTTTAATTGTAACTTGAATAAGAAAACCTGCTTTATAATATCCTTTAACTGTAGCTCTTAAGAATATCCGTTGGAGGAAGGAAAGGCAGCAGGAATGGGATGGTAACTGTAGTGGCTTCTATCTTTTATAATGAAGGAGGTGGAGGGACTAATTGGCCTTAGAGCTGGAAAATCTTGGCTTTAGTTTTAGTGCTGTTGCTGATGCCACTCAAATTAAATTAGTTAGAGGTAGTTAGGTGGCACAGTGGATAGAGCACTTGGTTTGTAGTCAGGAAGACCTGAGTTCAAATCCAGCCCTAGTCACTGTGTGACCCTGGGAGTGTCACTTAATTCCTTTGTCTAGGTTTCCTCAACTGTAAAATGGGAATCATAATCTTTCAAGATAGTCGTGAGGATGAAATGAGACAAAATTTGTAAAGTGCTTAGCACAGTGCCTGGCACATAGTAGGTGCTGTATAAATGCTTATTCCTTGCCTGTCTCCTCTACCTCAATCTCTTTCTCTGGAGAGTGAGAAGAACAATTCTGTTTCACTTACCAAATAAAGATAATGGGAACTTATACGGGTAAAGGCTTTGATGTCTTGGAGATAAAGCACCACATTTTTTGGGGGGGGCGGGGGGGGGGCGCGGACATGAGTTTTCGTCAGTATATGGAGCTTCTGTTGAGGAATTTCCTCTACCAAAATCCACTGGCATCTTTTCTGAACTGCTTAGTTCTGGGGAGCTGCCCAGTACATCGATAAGGTAAATAACTTGTCTACAGTCACACAGCCAACTAGAGATAGCTAGAGACAGGATTTTAATCCACGCCAGCAGTCTGCACATCATGACATCATACTTTCTCTAAAAGCACCAAGTAAATCCAAGATATTATAATTGGTAAAGTTCTCCAGATTCTTCCTTCCCTCCCCTCCTTCTTCCCCATCCTCCTGTCTTCCCAACTGGAGTTGTACTTCATTCTATTTTTGCAAAGAACAAATGATGAAATTGGAAGAATGAAGAAGCAAGGGAAGGCAGGAGCAGAAGAAAACCATAGAAGGCCAGAGAGCAAAGGAAGAATGGCTTAGCAGTAGTAGCTCACTTGATAAACATAACAATGAAGCTGGGAGTTCCTAGTTTCTGGATAAATTGCTCTTGCTTTCAGATAACTTTCCACTCAGAGTCAACAGTACTTTAGTTAACTACCAAGGAGTGCTAAAACAACTTATGTAAACACAGACTATTTCCTGATGGCTTAGGGACATCATGAAAAGTCTTTTGCTGTACCCCTTATGGTTAGAAGAAATTAACACTGTTAGACAACAATACAGGTATACAGCAGTATACAACATAAAGGAGCATCAGCAGGATAAAGCGAGTATGCAATAGTCTGACACAGTGGGAAGTTTCCTTTCATTGATAAGTTCTTAAAATAAACAGAAGAAAAGGATCAGGTTTTTACTGTGACTGATAATGTGGGTGTTGCTTCCCCCGCCCCCCATGTGCCTCTCAACCTAACAATTGGAGCTAATAGGTAACTGGTACCCATCCCCTCAAGTGCTAATTATCAGCAGAGAAAGGGAAATAACTAATTTAGACTACTATATTTGTCTTGCTAAATACATTAATGGACTAAAAAAAAGCCTATGCCAAACATCATATGAAATACCCACTACAGTCCTTCTTATCTAAGTCTTTTATGTACACTGACTGAGAAATATGGTAAATGATAAATATTTAATAAATATGAAATTAAAGTGGTAATGATTATGGATGACCTGATTTTACGCATGAGCCAGAATGGTGCTTAAGAGTGTATTATAAAAATGTTGTAAGCATATAATTGCATCAGTTACACCATAATTGATTTCATAGAGAGGCTGCGATATGAGATATTAATTAAGATAAAGCCTCAAGTAGCAGTTGAGATTTGAGTTTTCCACCCAGGATCCAAATGTAAGCAGGAGGAAGGCTCCAAAGGCTTTGTTTGATGACCTTCTCTATGCACATAGCTTTTTATTATTCATCTTGCTCCCAGGATATATCAGCTAAAAGTAGCCTTGTTATTATAGCCTACCAATATTTAAAAGGGAGAGAGGGGAGAGAGTTGATGAATGGATCTATCAGCTTTAAGAGAATACCTGCTGGTACACACATGTAATTTCAAATGGTTTGGTCCTTAAAAATCAAAAGCATGCCCTTTCTAACCAGCCAATTTTTGAAAGTGCTATAAAACAGTGAATTTACAACAATGCTCACTAATGGCTCATGGGCCTGAGTTGCATAAGGAAGGGAATTCAGTGGCTTTGGGGATAGGCAATGGAGGTTGTGGAACTGTTTCCTTCTAGGTCACTTGCTTACATTCAACATAAGGTTGCAATGACCCTTAATCATTACAGCTGATGACCATCCAACAGAAGTATAAGTACCACCCAAGCAGCCCTGGTTGCTATTGTTAAACTGCTTATGTTGCAATTAACAGAGCAAAGGAGAAGAATAGACGTTGTTTCGGGAGTTTGGACTTGGGGGCCCAGAGCCACATTGCTGATGAAATGAGTTAGTGACCAGTCCATCCCAAATCTTGGTGAACAACTACAAAAATAGCTTATTTTCAAGACAGAGAGGTTCCCTTGATCAAATATCAGGAGTCAGATCAAAAGTAGAGTTGAGAATAATACCATCACCATTAAAGGCCTCTTTAGATGATCCTGTAATTTGAAATTATTTTCACCTAAATCATTACTTGAACATAAGCTCTGTAACACAGTATATATGGACTAGGGGAATACTTTATACGGGTGTGTGGTAACCCAGGTTTCTGGAAAGACATTGGACGTAGAGTAGAAATTCTGGCTTTTCTACTACAAGCCATATAATCATTACCGTATTCCATTATAAGCTATAATAAGGTAGCTGGGCTTAGACTTGGATCCAGGAAGACCTGGGTTCAAATCCTTCCTTAACTGAGTCTTGGAAAGTTTCATCTGGAAAATGATGGTGTTGGACTAGATGATCATGAAAGTACTTTCTAGCCTAAATATTGGAACCTAATTGTAAACCTCAACCCCTACTCTCTCTCTCTCTCACTCTGTTTCTGTCTCTCTCTGTCTCTGTCTGGGTTATCTCATTAGTATCCACTGTTTCAGTTTTCTTTTTCGTCCATTTAACTGCCAAATCTGCATATCTAGCACTAATCTTTCCCATGAATTGTGATGCCATAATGCCTACTACTTCTTGCATACGTCCACCTGGATGTTCTGTAGGCATCTCAAACTCAGTTTATCTGAAATGAAACCCATTATTCCTCCTCCCTCCAATATGCCTTTCATTCAAAATTCCTCAAAAATTTCTGCTGAGGGCACCATCATCACTTCATTATTCTAGGTTAGCAACCTTTGAGTCATCCTTAACCTTTTTTCCCACCCTCAAGCACCCCATATGCAATCACTTGTCAAGTCTTGTCAATTCTACTTCCACATCCTTTGTATCCCCTTCTTTCCATGCATATAGCCACTGCCTTAGTGCAAACTGCCATCCCCTTTGTCTGGACTCTTACAATAGCTTCCTAATTAGTCTACTTTCATTCTCTCTCCTCTAATCCATTTTCACACATCTGGTGAAAGAATCTGCCCATTGCACAGATTTGAACATGCCACTGAAGTTCCGGTGGCTCTCTACTGCCTCTGGGATAAAATACAAAATATTCAACTTGACAGTTAAATCCCTCCCTCCCTTTACAGACATTTCATAATGCACTCCTTCACATGTGCTGAATTCTAGTTAATCTTTCCTGTTTGGTATTCTATATTCTACCTTTCCACCATCGCACGGGTCGCTTTCAATGTCCACTCTGTCCTCACCTCCATCTTGAAGAATTCCTGGCTTCCTTCAAGGCTTAGCACACATAAGCAAGTCCTCTAGGAAACATTTCCTGATTCCCTCTAGTTTTTAGCTTTGTTTCTGTGTTTCCAAAAACCTTAAAGCCAGTTCACTCTGAAGCTCATAGATTAGACCACAGTAGGGCCCTGCCCAAGCTCTACTTAATGGCTGTGTCTTGGGCCCTCCTGGCTTAGAGTGAATGTCAATGGTTACTGTTTCTCTTCGGAACAGCAACCCTCAGGGTTTTCCCCTCCCAGCTTGGTTTTTTCCTTTTTTTCTAATTAAAGAGGCCATCCCTTGACTTACTTCTTAAAGAGGCCTATTCACCAAATGGGTGTTGCCTCACAATAAGTGAGTACCTGAAAAGGCCTTAGTCTAAAAGGTCCAGGATCTCGCATTGCATCCTGGGCCATCTCTAGTCATCCTGATGAATATCTTGTCACTGGATCCAGATGGTTTTGGAGGAGAAAGTGAAGCTGGTGACCTTGCACAGCCCTCTGTCACTCAAATCAGTCAATAGAAAGTCATGTCATCATTTCCCTGATGCCATGGTCCTCAAAAACGAAGAACAAATACAGCTTTTATATTCACTCGTTGGTTTACACATTTTTCTCCCCAAGTTGAGTAGAAAGTCCAAAAGGGCAGGGATTGATTTTTATTTTTGTACTTATTTGCCTATCACTTGTTATTATAGTTCCATGGACATAAATATGCAATAAATTTCTGTAAAATTGAATGGGACAGCTAGACAGTACAGTGGATAGAGTGCTAGGCCAGGAGACAGAAAAACCTGAGTTCAAATCCAACCTCAAACACTTAACTAGCTGTGTGACTCTGGGCAAACCCCTTAACCCTATTTATCTCAGTTTTCTCATCTGTGGAAATGAGCTGGAGAAAGAAATGGCAAACCCCTCCAGTCTTTGCTAAGAAAACCTCAAATGGGATAATGAAGAGTCAGACATGACTGAGAAATGCCTGACTGAGTAGAATTGAATTGCACTTGCTTTGAGGTCTACAGACTGAAGGGATTTCAATCTATGACTAAGGTCAGATATGAAATAAAGCAATCTCCTTTCCTCACAAGTATGTCATTGATAGTGGTCAACAGACATGGTTGAAGGAGACACTCAGAAACCTTGACGGAGCAAACATCTAATCACGGCAAGCACTCACTTCCCTTTTGCAGATCATAACCCATCTTGTCTATGTGTTTTTTTCCCATATTTATTTATTTTATTTTTAAATTATGGAATAAAACAAGTATTTCCATAACATAGTATAATGAAAAGGATGACTACAGATGAAACTGCAAATCTTTTACTTACAAGTTACTATTCTCTTTAAATATATAATAGTTATCATATAAATTTCTTTTTTTTCTTCCCTCTCTCCCCCTGCCCGAAATGGCTATCATTAGACACAAATGTGTGTGTGTGTGTGTGTGTGTATCAGTTCTTTCTCTGGATACAGGTAGCATCTTTCTTCATATGTCCTTTGTAGTTAATTTCGATACTATAAATCCTTTATTATGAACATTCTAAAATGGGAATGTGGTGGAGGGTCTTCTACTGTGCAGGTACTAATGAAGTCCATAGGTTTTCCATTGTTACTCCTCACTGAGTATAGAACAGCTCTACTCTTTTCATCATACATATCTGTAATAATAATAATCTTTCATTTTGATTGCCTTGCACAACTGTTCAATCAGGAGTAAGTCTAGAAACAAGGGAACTGAAATTTTCTCATTTCTTTAAAGGCTGTGCTGATGCCCATGTGAGTTGCATTTTGGGCATATTTGGGTCATTGTCTTAGTGGTACAGATATGAAAATTTGCTACAGCCATTTGTAATCAGTATTTTTAAAGGACAATCCTACTTATCTTAATCCCTTTAGACACTGAAGGGCTAGACTTGAGGTCACATGATATATTTTCTAACCTCTTTTCTTTTACTTGCTACCTAGGTCACACAATAGATGGAGTGCTAGTCCTGGAAGTAGGAAGATCTGAGTTTCAATCTGGCCTCAGTTACTTACCATCAGTGTGACCCTGGGCAAGTCACTTAACTTGTTTATCTCAGTTTCCTCAACTACAAATGAGGATCATAGCAGCACCTACCTTGCCTGTTGTGAGGAATTTTTGTAAAGCATTTAGCCAATGCCTGACTCATAGTAAGTATTATAGAAATGCTTACTCCCTTTCCTTCCTTACCTATGTGACCTTGGGCAAGTCACTGGATGAAGGAACTGACCTGTTTCTTCATCTCTAAATTGAGGGTAGCTTATAATGTCTCTTCCTGCTTCGAGTTCCAGATCTTATGAGGGACATGCATTAGATAAGATACATAGCAGTCAGAGCACCACCATAGTCAATGACATGTTCTCTGAGTCCTTCACATAATAATGGGAAAAATGTATCGATATTCATTTCTTATAAAGTTTCAAGCCAAATTTAGAGAAAATCAGTCAGGAATTTTTTTTTAGAAGAAAGTAAAAGAACAAATTCAAAGTTGTACATGAGAAAAATACCCAACAATGAAATTTTTAAGCAAGATAGAGAGTTCATATGAGCTGCCAAACCAGTGAAGGGTTGTGTGAAACCCAGGAGGAATCTTTTTTTGTGCTGTAGTGAATACTGAATAACATTCTTTCCTAAACAAAATATGTGAAGGAAAAGGTCAATGCTAGAACTGACACTGCTGTCTCAACCAAAAGAGAATGGTTGGCAGGGGTATGGCATAAAGACTAATGATAGATGGTCCTCAAAGGGTTAGATATACGTTTCAAATCAGATAAACTGGGTATTTAACATGAGATTTTATACCCCAATGTTTTAGATTTCTGAGTGAAATTATTGAAAGGATGACTCCTTAATGTATAATTCTTATTTTTACTGGTGTCACTTTTATTAATATCTGGAAGCCAAAAGCACCTTGGACATTTAATCATACACAGGAAGTTGTAAGGTACCTCAAAGGCCATTTAATCCAATACCTACCTAAAGAGCCATATCTGCCATCTCACCCCTAACAAATGCCATCCAACTTCAGCTGGAAATACTTCAGTGATTGGAAATGCAGTACTTACATGCCTCACCCCACCACATACTCCCCCTTCCTATTACCCAAAGCAACCTATTCCATTTATGACTATAGTTATGTAGCTATAGTATAGCTAGAGTTGTTAATAGTTTTTCTTTTGTTAAATCTAAACCTGCCTCCCTGCAACTTCTACTTACTGATCCTAGGAGAAAAAAAAATTTTAAAACTACTCTCTTCTTTTCATAACAATCCTTCAGATACTTAAGACCCCATCATTGCACATTGCCCCTCCCCCATGTCTCTTCTGTAGAATATGCTCCCCAATTCTCTTAACTGATCCTTTTAGGGTATTGTTTCTATTTCCCTTATCATCCTGTTTACCTTCTTCTGAGCATTCTAGCTTATAAAGCCCCTTCTAAATTCGAGGAACTAGGGAACTGTACCATATACTCCAGTTGTGGTTTGGCTTTTCTTTCTAGGCACCATACTCCTATTAATGCAGCTTAAGGTTGCATAGCATACCATATATTTCATATTACACTTGCAGTTAATTAGAAAGCAAAAGTCTTTTTACATGAATCATGTTTTATCCATATTGCCACTGCTCTATGCTAGGATAATTTCATATTTTTTAAAGCTAAACCATTTTTTTTTTTCCTGAGGCAATCAGGGTTAAGCAACTTGCCCAGAATCACACTTCTAGTAAGTGTCTGAGGCCGCACTTGAATTCAGGTCTTTCTGACTCAAGGACTGGTGCGTTATCCACCATTGTACCACCCACCTTACCCTAAACCATTTTTTCTTACAAAATTTATTCTTCTTAGTGTCAGTCCACCATTTTAACCTGTTAGAAACTTTTTTTGATGAGAATTTTTTGTTATCTAATGTGTTAACAATTAAATTCAACTTTGTGTTTTCTGTGGATTTGGTAAGTAAGTTTTCTATGCTTTCCTCCAATTATTTGCAGAATTACTAAGTAGAATAGGGCCAAATGCAGAGGCCTGTGGCACTCCATTAGAAACGTCTCCCCAGGTTTATATTCATCCACTAATTAACACTCTTTATATTCAATTAGTCATGTAGTCCAGTCCCAAAACCGCTTAACTGAAGCGTAACCCAGATACCAAGAGGTATCTCTTGCCATCTTGTCTTCCAGGACATCATGAGAGACTTTGTCAGATGCTTTGCTGAAATCCAGAAATACTATGTCGAAGGCATTCCCTTTATCTAACAATGTAAGGGAAGAAAGCAAGGAAGGAAAGATGGAAGAAAGGAAAGAATGAGGAAGGGAGGAAGAGAAAGAAAGAAAAGATGGAAAAAGGGAGAAAACAAAGGAAGGGAGGGAAAGAGGGAAAGGAAGAAGAAAGGAAGAGGAGGAAAGAAGGAAGGAGGAAAAAAGAGAGAAAAGAATAATGAGGACTTTTCATTGATGAATCCATGCTGGTTCATGCTGATTGCATCCTTCTGTTCTGAGTGCTTAGAAACCGTACTTTAAATGATCCATTCTTGAATTTTACCAGGAGCTAAAAGGCTTAACAATATTCAGCTGCTGTATTTTATATGTTGTTATCCCTTATCTTCTTACTACAGTATAAGAGAACGAGTAGATCCCCAAAAGGTAACAGATCTGATTGCTTAGGATGTGAGTCTCTATGAGGTTGTTGGAATCATTGCTGTGACTTACAAAGACTGACTTGGAAAAGGTAGGGAATGTTATTTCCATTTAAATTATCATTTATAAACCACATATATGGGATACAGTAAATTGATTATTTAAAAAAAACACACTTTGGGTCATGGCTGGTTCTTCTGGAGGTAAATAGACTGAATCTTACTAGTCAATCACCAAATTTGAGGAATGAAAAAGTCCCAAAGGAAGGTGCTGTCTTCTGTAGTCATAAATTTCTGGCTCTCCAGATTTTCCCAGATCAACGTTTTGTGCGTTAATTACTGAATAAGTAATAAGCTTATGAGTGACAATTGAATGTCAGTTTCTGAAATTGTCGGAATCCTTCAATGTTCTTTGTCAGAAAAAAATTTCATGGGTTCAATTCTCACCTTTATGCAGATGACTTAGGTAGCTAGATGAATTCGTGGAGATTTGTGTACTTATATACACATACATACATACACAAATCTCCCTCTCTCTCTCTCTTTCACACACACACACACACACACACACACACACTGAATGCCTGATTGCCTGTTGAACATTTCAAACTGTATTTCTAGAGACAATTCAAACTCATTATGTCCAAAACTGAAATTATCTTTTCCTCCAAACCCTACTCTCTCCTATTTTTGTCAAAGACCCTACCATCCAAAGACCAGCCTCTCAAATATGTTACTCTGTAACCTCAGCATTGTTCTTGAGTCTCTGTTCTTTCACTCCATATATATGTGTGTTTTTGTGTGGGTGTATGTGTTTATAATGTGTGTATATACATGTGTATATATATAATGTATGTGTCTGTGTGTCTGTGTGTGTGTATACACATACACATATATATTTATATGTATTTATATATGTATGTATACACACTTGCCATTGATACCTCCACAACATTCTCCCAATCAGCCCCTTCTCTCCACTCACATAGCTATCATCCTTAGTTCAGGCCCCCATCACCTCTTATTTAGGTTACTTCGATAGCTTCCTAATTGATCTCCTTGCCTCAATATCTTATCACTCTAGTTCGTCCTCCACACTGCAGCCAAAGTGATTTTCCTTAAGTACTGATCTAACTGTGTGACTCTTCAGTCACATTCAGTGACTTTCTATTGCATCATAGGATTCACATCTAGAAAGGACCTTGAGGTCATCTAATTATAAAACGTTCAAGGTTTACATGAACTGGGCCCAATTTGGAGGACCAAAATTGGCTCACTCAAAGTTCTTTCTGAAATATTTCAGAATACAGATCATGTTCAGATCTCTTTAGAACTATGTAGATGCCAAGATACCATAGCAGCACTCGAGATAATAATGAATAGTAATAATAATGTTGGATATAGAGCTATATTGTGTTGATATAGTACTTTAAGGTTAGCAAAGGGCTTTGTTAAAGACTTACGTAGGGATACGTAGGCTGTAAATTTTTGAGTCAGGATTAGAACTCAGATTTTTCTGACTTCAAATACAGCACCCTATCCTCCTTGTTCTCTTGTATATCTGGTAGAGTATAATTTGTATTTTTATTGCAACCCCACAGATAATGTTAAAACCCATGAAAAGGACTAATTAGAGCCTATAGGCAATACAATAAATCCCATATAAATGACTCATAATTGCCTATGAGTAATTGCTTACATCAGGGCAGCTAGGTGGCACAGTTGGTAGAGTACTGAGCCTGGAGTCAGGAAGATGAACCTAAATCTGGCCTTAGACACTTACTAGTTGTGTGACATTGGGGAAGTCATTTAATCCTGTTTGCCTCAGTTTCCTCATCTGTAAAATGAGCTGGAGAAAGAAACAGCAAATCACTCTAGTATCTTTGCCAAGACAGCCGCAAATGGGGTTACGGAGAGTTGGACACGACTGAATGGACTGAAAGACAACAATTAGTTACAATTTTTATCTCTTTTTGATGGGTCCCACTTCCCCTAGAAGATGTTTTTAGACCCCCAGACTCATGGTAACAACTTGTCATTTGGTCACTCTCAGAAGGAAAACAAACTTAAAGTTGTATAAGAGGCAATATCTCCACATTCTGGTAAGACCACCTTCTATCCTAAAGATGTATGCAGTCATCCAGCCTCTTGCATGTGGAATATCCAAAGAAAAATAAACTTGGAGTTAGAAAGGCAACCTTAAGGTTACTGTTGCCCAGGAAATCCTATCACCAGAATGCTGGATTCTGGCATCATCCACTCTAGAAATTTCTTCTCTCCTAACTGGAAGGTTGGAGTTCAAGGATTCCAAACACATGGTCATATGCATAGCCTCTCCACATCTTTTGGACTGAGAGTTTATATCCCTGTTTCCTCTATCCTGGGGAAGGAATGTGAAATCCAGGCACCTTCCTTTCAGGTCGTGTGGATGAGTATGTTTCTGCCATGTATCTTGCTACCAAGGCAGCTGTTATTGACTCCTGGGAGTAGGAGGAATGGAACCGCTCTTTTCCCCAGAATCAACATTTCTGCAATTTTATTTTCTTCTCAATTTCATTCTGGGAAAAAAAGACAAATAAAGTTCCCATTTGGAGGTTACCATAGAGGGTGACCTTCACTGTCAAGAGCCAAAGTCAACTAATGGATCCCAAATCAGTAAAACCTATCCTTCAGAAATATAATGGGTGTTTACAAAACCTCTAGAAGAAGATACAATATAAGTCCCAAAGGTTGTCTTCCTTATATGCTAAGTTAAGTTGATTAGGGGATTCCCCCTAGAACACAGAAATCAGGCCTAAGAAGACTTCTTACACTCAGCTTCAGAATTCATGTCTTGAGTCTGAACTTTCCTTACTACTGAATGTGTGAGTGAAAACTGCTCTGTATTAAGCTACGCTTTGTGTTCTATCCCTCACCTTCCCTCTGATTTCTATCTCTTGTTCTGGGAGCAATGATCCAATGCATGCTATCATTGCTTATGCAAAGCCCATGTCATTAGTTTACTCACTATCCCTTTGACTCCCAGACCAAAAAAAAAAAAAAAATCCCTCCCATATAGGGACACCATGACCCTATATGTATATTATCCTCCATTGGAATGTAAATATGTATTTGTAAGCTTGGTAAAGTACTTGACACTTAGTAAGTACTTAAATGCTTTTCATTAAATCAGCAATTCTGTTGATTAGTTCCCTTAGCACATCCCACCTACTCTTACAGAGGACCAGAGATATTAAGCCATTTATAATAGCTAATAGCTATCATTTGTATAGCACTATGCCAGGGATTGTTCTGGTGTTTTACAAATATATCATTTGATTCTCAGGAGAAACCTGGGAGGTCAGTGCTATTATTGTCTCTCATTTTACACCAGAGGAAACTGAGGCAAATAGATGTTAAGTGACTCACCTAGGCTCACACAGTATCTGTAAGTATCTAGTAAGCATCCGAGGCTATGTTTGAACTCAGGTCTCCCCGCCTTCAGGTCCAGTATTCCATCTACTTTGCACATATCTGCCTAGGGTCACACAAGCAGAAAGCATCACAGCGAGTATTTGAACTCAATTCCTCTGACTCACATCTGTTGTCCTTTACACTACTCTTTGGGCATGAAGAGGAAGAGTATTGAACCTGTCCATCCAGTAATTAAATTACAAATCAGCTGTCATTCACATGTTCAGTAATTGCTGTGCTAATAACTGTAGAGTAATCCTGCAGGTAGAAAAATCTAAAATTTTCCTTTCCTTCTCTTCCCACAGAAAATTTAAGCTAATTTTCATTTAGCTCAAAATTGAGCTATAAAAATTTCTCAAGTATATTCAATTTTGTCTTCAGACTTATCAAAGCAGGTTATTTTTTTAAACTTTAAAATAAAAGTAGAGGCTCCACAGAGGATTGTCTTGCCTTCAGGATAACCTAGGGTCTTTTGAGCGGACCTTCGACATAGTGAGATTTTGGCAGACAGCTGTGTGACAAAGAAGTTCCCAAAGCTGTGTTTCCTGAGGAGATTGTTATGGTAATAACTTTAGGGGATGCAGGGATAAGAGAGAGCATGAATGGTGATATTCTTTGTCCTCCTAACAGCTTCCAATGATGCATGTGAGAGTGATGAAGGACTGGAACGCTGAGAACATGAAGCAATCCCCTTATTATTCCTTCATTCTTCTAAATGCACCTAGGGGTGTCTGGGTAAAAGAGAACTGGCTAATAATCCAAGAAGGACTTCTCATTCAATAGACTTTGATGAGAGGGACATGTTTCTCACTCTTTCCTTCCTCTCTCCACTTTGGGACATGCCATGCTAAGGGTAACAGGAGACAGGGTTTGGATCTTTTGCCTTTAGTCCCATTCTTGGCACCAGTAGGTGTTTAATTAATGTTTGTACACTGACTGGCAGCAAAAGTCTCTGTTCATTTATACATGATGGCGAACACAAGTGAGCCTGAGCCTGGATGTGGGCTCAATTTTCTGCTTTGATTTTGGTTTTTACTTGTTCCCTAGCATAAACAAAAGACAAAGAATTGTGATATTGTGCTACTGTGATAAGGGAATTTCAGTTTTGGAGACTACCTCCTGATACCAAGATGTTAGAAGCTCCTGGCTCTCTCAGCCAGAGCCAGCTACACTGTGGGAGAAACTCTCTGGAGCTGTTATGATATTTATTTTAGGAGAACATAGTCACTAATAAGGGGACGAGTCCAAACCCCGGCCTAGCTTGACTGAAGGCAAGGACTTTGAGAGAGCTGTTCCGATAGTGCAGAGCTGAGATCAAGGTTACATGTTTATTCAACAGTTCTACAAGTCATTCCATATTTTAATGCTTTAAGTATCAACCTCCCAGGAGAGTATAATAGAAGTCATAAGCTACTGTATCATACTTTAAGTCTTTTCCAATGAAAATGTGCATGATTCCTTCATGTTTTAAGCATTTTTTGATGGAAGAAATAAAGAGCTGTCCTATACTCATTCATTCTAATCTTTTATTTTTGAGGAGACCCTAAATGTGAATCAAACTGAAGCTTTAGTTGGTATCCTTCAGGGTCCTGAGGTGGGGGCATAAGGAACTAGAGGGTGAAAAACATGGTCTGAGCTCTTTCTTTAGTGGAGTGACTCCCTCAGGACTGAACCGAAGTCCTCATGCATGATCCCAGAGTTAGGGATCACTTAGTGGAGGGGTGGGAGGGGTGTGTATCCAAGTGCCCAGGCCCACCAACAAGTCTGTAGTTTCACAAAGCCTTATAATGGGATGTATTGTGTACAATGGAAAAGATTAAAATTGTGCCAATCAGGAGACGGTATTTATAATTTTCTTTTTTGACCTTTTCATTTTATCCTATGACCAAAAGGGACACACACACATATGCATACACATACATAAACACACACTTGCATTCAGAGCCATGGTAAATTGTTTCTTCTCAGTCTCAATATAATATTTGACCCTACTCTAAATCTACTGTTTATTTACCAAACTATTTCTTTGTGAAGAGGCACATAGCTGCAGTATCACCTCTTCTCTGGGTTCTAAGAAGCTTTTACTCAGACAATAACATTGGTCATGATAATGAGATGGCTTACATGATTCTAGATGAACAAGGATGCTAAAGGAAGGAAATGCTTTCTTGAGGGGAAGGGTCAGGGAATCATGAAAAGCAAAAGCAATTGGTCAGTATTTATAGCAGTAGTTTTCACAGTGTAGCCAGGGGCCCTCTGGGATCCTTTTAGGGGGTCTGCAAAGTCAAAAACAATTTTTGTAATTATTTTAAGGCATTTTAATTTCTAATATGGTAAATATCTATAGATATAATCCCGTTTTTTTTTAAAAGCTCTTTGGAGGTCCTCAGTAATTTTTTAAAAAATAAAGGAGACATCAGTTCAAAAAGTTTGAAAACAGCTGGCATAGAGCCAGGTTCTTAGTGAGGGTTTAAATCCTACCTCTGATGCTTTTTGTGTGACCCTGGATAAGTCATTTAACTACTATATATTTCCATGGCATAGTGGTTTAAAAGTGCCGAACTTAGACTCAGCAGGACCTAGGTTTGAATCCAACCTCAAGCACTTAATAACTGAGCAAACCCCTAAATTCTCTGAGCCTCATCTTCCTCTTATCTACAATGGAAATAATAGCCCCAAGCTCATAGGATTGTTGTGAGGACACGCATTTTTTCAAACCACTAAGTGCTGTTGTCCTTGGTCCTTTGTTCTCAAAGAGGACCCATGACATCACAAAGGCAATGTTTTGACTTGCTCAGGACTTAGATTTAAGAAGTGAGAATTACCATTACTATTAAGTCATAGATAAATTGGATCTGCTTTGTTGGAGAGAATTCCCACAATAGAGGTCCCCTGCCTTGAGGGAATCATGGTTCCTTCATATATTTAGTTGTTATAAGAGGAAAGAAAAATGTGAATACAACAACTTAGGGCATACAACTTCATAACCTCAGAATGAATCATCTGTTTTAGTTGAAAGAGAACATTACTTTTAATACTAGGTACATTCCTCTGAAATGTATAATCTCAATGATCATACACTAACCAAACGTCTTTAAGATTATTATTAGGAAGGAAATATGTATCATTGTTTCTCCCCTAGTCTTGCTGAACAGCAGGAGATTGAAGTTTGCTTTCTTACAGGAAAAGAGTGGCATGCTTATCTCTGGTCTATCTCCTAATAGCTGTTTAGATTTTTCCTGGTCCTTTAATTTTCATAAGAAGTTAAAAATAGTCTTCTCAAACCATCTTGCTCTTTTTGGTATGAGCTTGTCTATAGGCAGATTTTCTAAACTCTATCAACAATGGCAATCATTAGTATCTAGCACTTCATAAATATCCCTTTAAGATGCTATTTGATACATTCTATGGTTTTGGTGGAAACAATCTGGATACTCCCGCTTCCAAAGCAGCTAAATGTATTACAATAAATTTGCTTTCTCTGTGCTGTGGAATTGGAAACCTATAAGATGTTGAATAAGAAAACTGATACCACTGCTTATCTGTCCAAAAGCTAGTGGTGTTAGGAAGCCCAGTAATTGAAAAATGGATAGCATTGATATTTGAACCTTTTTATATAACCTTTCAAGTGTAAGCCTTTTGGGGAATAAATTGCTTTTTGTAACAAGAACAATGTCAGATCCCATATTTAGAAACCGTGCACTTAATTCATTTTCAGACAGAGAAACTCATGTTGTCTTGTTGGGAAAAACATTGCAAAATGGATTAAGCTTCACCCTGGAGAGATGATAACCTAATATAAATAACTGCAGGCTGATCTTTATTAGTTACTGAGCAAATATTGCCAAATAGGACAGGCGACCTTCAATGATGATTGATCTAGGATAAGTCATCAACAACATTGTCTCCAGAGAGTAACTTTGGGGCATTTGGGGATATTTTGGTTCTTCTTATTTAAGGGCAGGCACTGAAGCAAAGAGTGGGGAAGACTTAAGTGAAGCTTATTTAATGGTGAGGATTAAACCTCGCACTGTGGTATAGTAATGACATATGATTCCAGGGTGGGTAAATTGCTCAGTGTCTGGTGAACTGCTCACAACTGTGGAAACTGGGAATTTAGCTGAAAATGGGACAAGTTGAGGGGGATCTTCCTGAGCTTTGCATTTTCAGGACATGGGAGGAGCCAAAAGCCCATCATCAGGCATATATTTTTAATTTCTAGAACAAGACAGAATATGCTAGAAGGTATGTTGATACAACATCCAAATAACTATTTGTTAGTACATAGATCTTTAAGAAAAATACGTATTCATCTACCCAAAAGCAATAGGCCCAAATTTTCACTTTTCAACTGGTTGAATTGACACCATTTAGGACAAGCATGTTGTACAATTTACAGGGCTTTTTTTTTACCTCTAGAATTGAGGTTTATGCTTCCTCAATTCAAAGAGGAAATATATTGATTTTTTCAAAAATTTATTTACATAATATATTTTTAAAAACTAAAAACAATAATAACTGAGCTCATGCTATATACTGCTGCATATTTCAGGTCTCAATGCACTTCCCAGTTCTTCCTTGCTTTGCCAAATCCCCATCCCCTAGGGATCAGAGAGTGGATGAAGCTGACACATGCTGGTGATTAGGACCAATTAACAGAGCCAAAATAACCCTCCTGGGGAAAGAGAGTGTGGTCCGAGTCATGACAAGAATAAACAGGATGCTATGCCTTGTTTCAAGCCAGAGTTCACAGGGTAACTAAATCTAAGGGGTAGGCAGGAGGTGGGAAAGGAGTCTTGGGCAATAATTCAAGCCTGAGGAAGTTAGCACAGAGTTAGGGAAAACACATTCAGATGAGTAATGGTAGGCACTGGTGAGATGATTTGTCTAATGCAACTTTATATAACAACAATATTCTTTAATGAAAGGAGGCTAACCATGCTCCCTCCTCACTCTTCTGCATTGCCATTATCATGGTCCCATGTTCTAAGATATACTAAATATGAGAAGATAGTATTTATAGTTGTGTATTGGAAGAAGAGCAGATTGCAAGAATGGACAAAATAATTGGACTGGTTTTTATTGTGGGTAGCAATAACACAGAATAGACTGCAAAGGACAACCATTAAGCTGAGGGGGGAGTCCATTGACTTTCTTTCCAAAGAACAGAAGTAATCCTTTGCATTTTTATCAGAATTATTCCTGGAAGTTGCCTGTAGTGAAAGTAGAAGCATATATCTGCTCTTCTGCAATTCTCTCCTCTGCATACACAGTCAGTTCCCAACTCTGATTTTACCTGCTTCTATACTCAGCTTAGGGTCAATCACTTTCATGATTCCCTAGGAGCCCCCTGTCTTCTCCCTCTGGACCATGTACTGTCTTCAACTTGCTAATGTTCCACCCTGTGTGACCACTGACATCCAATTCCTCTCATCCTACTACCAGACAGCTGAGTTTTGCCAGAAAAAGGCAAACAATCAAGACAATGTATTTACTGATGTTCGTCAACCCTATTCAACTCTTACTATCACCCCATCTCATTTCTCTCAGAGACAATTATTCCAAATAGTTTTCTCTCTAATCAAGTCATCAACCCCATTATAGTCCATATTTATCTACTCCTTTATTTCTATTCTTACAGACACCACTCTAGGTTAGGCCCTCATCACTTTTCACCTTTACTTCTATAATAATGTCTCTAATAGTAAGAGTTCCCATGGCTCCATTATCTCTCCCCCTATTTTCTCCTGAGATAATATCAATACAAAACTTAGCATAATTCCTGGCACATAGTGTTTAATACATTCTTATTACCTTCTCTTTCCCATCCTCCTTAATCCATTCATCCCACTAATATTATTTATGCAGAGGTTGGTACTATTAGACTTCTCAAAATCCTACATTGGCTTCTTATTGCCCAGCACTAACATTATAACTTGGGTTAGTCATTTCATGATCTAGTCTCAGTTTCTTCATCTGTAAAAAGAGAACACTGAGCTAGAACATCATTAACATTCTTCTCATTCTTAATTTGTGGTCCTACCAAATGAAAGTTTCAAATTCCTTAGCCAAGAATTAAAGACTAGCCACAATTTGACATCATCCTACTTTTTCCACGCTTATCTCATGCTATTCATGGTCAAATAAACTACAACTCAGTAAAGTTAGACTACTCACTCTCCCTTTTTCAGGTTTTACATTTTCTTGCCTCTGCCCTTTTGCTTACACATTTCCCTCTGTTTGTTAGCAGTTTATCAAACAACTGGAATTCCCTCCCTTTCCCAACTTTACCTATTGCATTTCTGCCCATCTTTTAGAGTCTAATTCATTCCTCATTATCTGTGAACATTTTTCTGATTTTCATTTGAAAGTGTCCTTTTCTCCTCTTAGATGATCATAGAGTAACTTTTAGGAAGAAGGTATTAAGAAAAGAACCTGAAAAGGAGTGACAAAAGAAGTAGGAAGAGAATCAAGAGAAATCAGTTTCAAAAAAACCCAACAAAGAGAAAGCAATCAGAAGGAAAGGTAGGTAGCTATGTCAAATGTTTCAGAAAGGTCAAAAGGTCAACTGAATGCTGAGAAATCGTATTTCAAGGAATTTAGTAGTGAGTAAGAGGGTAAGTAGAAGAGACACTAAACATAAATGGCTTTTCTAGCAGTTTGACTAAGAAAGGGAGCATAGGAAGATAACTGGAGGGGATGGCAGTATTGATTTCTTTTCCAGTGTGAAGGAGATTTGGATATGATTGTAGACATCAGAGAAATGACTAGTAGATAGAGAGAGATTAATGACTGGAGAGATCATTGGTGAGGGAGCAAGGTAATGATTAAGGGAGGAAATATCAAGGGTCACAGGAGAAAGGTTGGCTTTAAGAGAGTAGGAGTTTTCTGGAGCCAGAATATATTTGCTCTGAAGCAGTGATTGTTAAATTTTCAATGTGAACATTTATTTACACCACAGAAATCAGCCAATGCAAAATATTAGGGCTAGATTTGTTGTTCATTGATTATCTAGACTTAAGAAAGTGATGGAAAAAAAATTTTAATAATGCAGATCAAACTTAAAAGTGCATTGTTCCAACATCTTTTCCCCCTGAGAACCAGTTGTTAAACATTTATCACCACACTCCTGGGAAGACCCAATTCTTCTTCAGAGCCTGGGTAAAGAAGGTGACAGTAGGGAATAATGTGAAGGAATTTTTAAAAATATAATAAAGGAGAAGGGAGAGCTTGTAGTGAATAGCCTCCATTTTCTCAGTAAAGTATGTGGCAAGAATCTCTGCTATGAGGAAGGCAGAGAATGATGGCAGTGAAGTCATGAGGAGAAAAGAAAAGATGGAATAGTTGCTATGGGAAGTATGATAAAGCCAATTGTGGATGAGTAATTGCCTTGTGGCAATTAAGGCTTAGTTGAAATTAAGTAACCTGAATTTTTAGAGAATCTAGTCAGCATGGTTATGTGTTTTTTTTAAATACATTTTAGCAAAAAATTAGTAAAAGCAGATAGTGAAGGACATATAGGTTTGTTTTTTGGCAAGTTATATGTAACTGTCATGAAAAACATCTAGGATGAAGAAAAACTGAGGCCCAGAGTTTCAAGCATGAGTATTTGTAAGCAAAGATAGCAGTTGCCAAAAAGTGAGATACCAGAGCTCATAAGTGGCCAGAGATGCTTATCCAATTGGTAAAGGTGTAGGATGGGCTTACATTTGGCATAACCACGCTCACTTGCTTGCAAAAGGAGGTTTCCAAAGTCCATGGTAAAATGAAAATGCAGTTAGTTAAAATCCTCCTGTGTCAGCAACTATGCAAACCAGTGTAAGTATCATGGTGACCAGGCAGAACATCTTATGACCATATTGACTCAATGAGCACAGGCTATAGCACAAAGAAATGGGGAAGTTAAACTCTTATAAAGAAGTCAAGCTATCTTATAAACTCTTGTGTTAAGTAGTTAAATGATCTTTTATTTATTTAATTTTTTCCTGGGAACAGGAATCCAATACTTATTTATTCGAAAGCTAATGAATTCTTTGCAATGATAATTTACTTGTTTTATTATCTCTTAATTACTTATTCAACACTCCTCCCCACCCCCACTCCTAGGATCTACAAACAGGATCTATCCATGTTTTGTTCATAAACATAGGCAACTTCCAAATATCATTTTAATGATTATTAAAGTTTCAGCTATTCAGGGACCCTCTCATTTTCCAGCTGCAATATCATTGATTGGAATTCTATCAGTTTATATGCTCTCTTTTATCCTCCTGGAACAAAGTTTTAAAAATATTATCAATATTATTTAAGCTGGGGCAAATCAGATACCAAGGCCAGGCAGACAGATTATGTCCAGATTTTGAATATTGTTATTGGTACTGTTTCTAATTTGTGAATAGGTCCATATCTGTTATCATTACGCAATTTAATTTATTGGTTCCTAGGATCATAAATTTAGACCTAGGAGAGGCTTTAGAGACCAGCACCTTTATTTTATGGATAAGGAGACTGAAGCCCAGAGAGGTCTAATCATATAGATACTAAGTGGAAGAGACTGTGATTTAAACCCAGGATTTTATTTAAGCAAGTGGACACAGGGATGGAAATTATTATGGCACATCATGAAGTAGGTAAATCAAGTTTCTGTGATTTTTCTTCCAAGTGCTCCTGTGCTTTTACAATTGACCATATTTGTTATGAACTATGCTATTATTCAACTATGTTCTCTTTTTTGTATTTTTTAAAGTTTAAATAAATACAAAATGAGAAAAGAAAAAAAAGCCACGTTCAACACAAAACAATAAATTTCCATTTCAAGAAAACCTGTAGAATAAGTACATTGTTTTCAAAGCTGCCCAGCTGATCTTTTTTTCCTTGTTGGTGTTATTTTGTTCCCTGCTATGAATTTTCCCCTCCCTCCCCCAACCACCCTAAAGAAGAGTATAATTAGGAGTCAGTACATATACATATACATAGACATCTACAAACATATACATATAGACACATATACACTCATACACATGTACTAAGTGTCTTTCCTTCTATCATCTATTTCTCTGAAGGTGGATAGCATCTTCCTTTATAAGTCCAAGGCTTTTCATGTTTTTTTTTTTAATTCAATCAGCTCATCATTGCCTACATTAAGGTAATATTCCAACTCAATCCTATCTGAGAGGTTATCTCTGAAAGTTTTTTTTTTAATATCCCATTTTTCTGCATTCCTTCTATTCTTGTCTACATAGGTTTTATTTATACAAGAAAATTTTAATTTAAAATAATTGAAATTATCTTTTTCGTACTTCAATGATGCTCTCACCTTATAATATAGTTTAAGGTCTGATACTGCTAAATCTACTTCGTTTGCATCTCCCCTTCTTTCCCCTTCCCCATTTCTTTGAAATTCCTGAACTTATCTTCTTCCAAATGAACTTTGTTATTATTTTTTCTAACTTATTAATTTTATTTTGTAATTTAATTGGGATAACATTGAATAGATTAGTTAGGTAGAATTGTATTGGCTTTATCTACCCATGAACAATAAATATTACTTCAATTATTTGGATCTTAGTTTATTCATGTAAAAAAGTGTTTGTGTTCACATAGTTCCTGTGTCTGTTTTGGCAAGTATACACTCAGGTATTTTATACCATCTGGTACAGACCCGCACAACTTGGCAGTAGGTAGGGGGCAAAATCAAAATAGGCTAAACTTCTTTGGGCCAGAGGTTAGACAGACTAGAGACAGACTGAAGATGGTTGTTGCCAAGGGTCACATAACATACAGGAGAGTGCTGTAGTGGCAACCTTACATTTTTTTGACTGCCCAAAGTCCTTTGGTGGTCTGCAAGCAGCCTATAGGACATATGTTGTGCAGGCCTGGTCTAGGACAATATTTTAAATGGTCTAAAACAACACTGAATAATATTGCTGACACATAGTGTAGTTTCTCTATTTTCCCCTTTTGATTAAATCTATTTTAACTTTAACTTCGAGATCGATTACTATCCCTGCTTTTTTTACATACTAAATTCTACTCCTGCGCTTTATTTTATTTTTATGCGTAACTCTCATTTTTGTGATGTTTCCTGAAAGCAACACATTGTTGAATTCGAATTTTTAATCGTCTATCTATTTCTGTTTTATGTGTAAATTTGTCCTATTCACATTCTAAGATACAATTACTTGCTATGTATTTCCTTCTATTCTCACCCTATTTACCCTATCCCTCCTCACTCCTGTTTTACTTTGACCTGCTACCTTGCTCTCCTAAGAGTCCTTCCCTTATCCTCTCCCTTCACCCTGTTCCCTAGCCCTCTTATTTCTTCCTAAATTTAGGAATCTAATTTTATACCCTTCTAGGTATTTATGTTGTTCCCTTTTTAACCCATTCCCCATGAGATTAAGGTTCTAGCACTACCTGCCCTTCCACCTACTAGCTTCTTCTGTATCAATTTTTCCTTTTATGCTTCTTTTTGTATAATTCTTCCTTTTTATCTCTCCCTACACAGTTTTATTTTTTTACAATTACCCCATCATACTCAGTTCAGCCCATGCCTCTCTTTCAAACTAACCAATGATGACAATCATGAGTACTGCTAATATTTTTATATATACAAAATAAACAGTTTGACTTTATTGAGTCCCTTATAATTGGCCTTTAATGTTTACTTTGTCTTTCTCCTGGATGTTATATGTTGAATTTCTCTTGAGTTCTAGGGTTTTTGTCTCTGGATCCTGAAAGTCTTTGAGTTCATTAAATGTCTTTTTTTTTCCCACTCAGGTTAATATTTAACTTTGCTGAGTAAGTTACCTTTGGTCATAACCTCAGCTCTTTTGCTATATGGAATATAGTATTCTAAAACTGATGGTCTTTCATTGTAGTAGCTACTAGATCTATAATCCTTTTTGTAGTTCCATGATATTTAAATTTTTTTTTCTTCTTGCTTCCAATATTTTCCCCTTAACCTAAGAGATCTGAAACTTGGCTATGATATTCCTGTAAGTTTTCCTCCTTTCAGTTGGTGATCAGTGGATTTTTTTCTATTTCTACTTTGCCTTTTTAATTCTAGAACTTCAGGACAAGTTTCCTTGATAATTTCTTGTAATGTGATATCAAGATTCTTTTTTTATTGTAATTTTCAGGTAGTCTGACCATTCTTATTTTATTTCTCCTCAATCCATTCTCTAGATCGGTTGTTTTTCTGATAAGATGTTTCACTTTCTCTTTTATTTTTTCATTCTTTTGATTTTGTTTTATAATTTCTCTGTATCTTAAAATGTCATGAGCTTCTTCTTGTCCAATTCTAGTTTTCAAGGAATTATTTTCTTCCTTAAGTTTTTCATTCTCTATTTCCATTTGGTTGACTTTCTTTTCAGAATTTTCTCGATTTTCTTGGATTGCTCATATTTTTAAAAATTGTCCCCCAGTCTCTCTTATTATTAAGGTCCTTTTCATGTTCTTCCAAGAACTCTTTTTGTGCTTGGGACCATTTGTTGTTTCTCATTGTAAAAAGAAGTGGCTTTTTTTTTAGTTCCACTAACTTTCTCTGAATATGAACCCAGATCTTCTCTATCCTCATAGTAACTATCTTATGGTTGGATTCTTTCTCCTTTGCTTACCCTCATTTTTATTTATTTACTTTTTGTTTTACCTTGTTTTTAGCAGCTATTAATATAATCAAGTTGTAGTCCGAAGGTATGGGGAATACTGCCCCACATCTCAGGTCCTCCTTACTGTTGTTTTCTGCAGTCTGTCTCAGGGCACAACCCTGGGCTCTCTTCTCTACTCCTAAGCCACAGGTAGGGCCCCCACTCTCTCACAAATGAGCTTCCTCCCTTCAGTCCCTCTAGTGTCTACAAAGTACAGCTGTCCTCTCTTCCTTGGAACTGAAACCAGGAACTCTGCTCTCCTGCAAGTGCCCACAGCCAACAGGGTCCCTGTGCCTCACTACTGCACTCACCTGGTGTGTGCTAGCTCCTCAGCTCAGCTGTGCTTGGTCCTTCAACAGTGGCAGGCCCTTCCATCTTCTATTCAGCTGTCACACCACTGTACTGTCCTCAAAATGAAAGTTTCTAGGGCAGAGGTTACCTCTCAATCCAGCTGCCTCCCAGGGATTGTTTGTTGATTCTATAGGGTCAGCCTGGAGGTGTTTGCACTTTACTCAGGCCGAACCTCCCACCCAGTGTAGTGTTAATGTGATTGAAGATTTTCCCCACCCATTCAATAGGCCTCAGGTGGGGCTAGGTGGGAAAGCATGATTATATCTTTGTTTGTAAGTAGGCCTAAAGCCTCTACTTAATAGGTGCTAAGCAGATGTGGGTGTGAAGCCCTCAGGACCCTAAGGAGAGTTGCTAAGGCCAGAGCCAATGGTATGTACACTGAGTTCTAGTCAATCATAAATTTAGCCAGAGACCTGAGTTCTAGCCAATCAGAGGCCAGCTAGGACTGTATATAAAGAGAGCTCAGAACTGAGAGCCGACATCAAGAAAACATTGAGTCAGCAGACACTGCGGGAGAGCCAGCATCTAGAGAGACTGCAGACCAGAGAGTGCAGAGATCAAAGATCTGGGGATCTATAGCATCACGAGATTAGAGAACTGAGAACCCAGAGAATCCAGGAGACTGCGAGGACTCTGAGAACTGCAAGGGCTTTCAGAATTGTGGAGAGGATGCAGGCAAGCAGACAGTTAGGATTCATCAGTAATTGTTTACAGGAAGGCCCTAGCAGGGGGGAAGGTTACAGAATGACTTGATTCCTTGCCATAATATACTGTGTTATAATTTCCTTGTTGCTACATTGAGGTGGGCTTACTAGTTTTGGAATATAATTACTGCTATAGCAAATCAGAGTAGCTGGTCTTGGGATTTGATCCTCTGGTGTGTCTAAATAAATGTTATACTTCCTCTGCTTTTACCTAGAGATTTTTTCACACTTTGCAATTCTGAACCACTGAGGCATGTTCATGGTCATCCTCAAGGTCATGAATCTTGCCTTACTGATACACCATGGAGGTTAGGTCTTTCTTGGGGCCTTCTCAAATTGCTTTAGGAGGACAACTGCTTTACCTTGTGTTTGTTTCTGCTGCTCTGAGGTGATGTTCTGTCCCTTTTTGTCAAGGTAATTTGGAGAGGTAAAAGTTTTCTGTCCTATTCCACCATCTTCCCAAAATCCTTTCCTCTAAATGCTCTTTTAAATCAAACTAATTCCTAAGTAATGGTTCCAATAACTGGAACCATTAGAATTCTCAATCAATAACTAATAAATAATACAGAGTAAAAGGAAGTATCAATTTTTATTTCAACATGGCGACAAATATTCTCGTATGAAAACATGTTGCAATGGAAAGACAGCTGAATTTGGATTTTTGGCAACTTAAGTTTGAATCGGCCTCCATCACTTGCTATCTATGCTACCTTGGTTAAATTCTCATCTATAAAACAATGATGAGGTTAGGATAGAAGGCCATACTAGGTCACTTCTAGCTTAAAATCTGTGCCTTTGGTATCTATCTTTCTCCCTAGCTGTGACCTAAGTGGAATGTATATCATACAATACTTTTTCTAGTTTAAAGCAGTAAACAACTTAGTGTAACTAGGCAACAGGAAAAAGTTCGATATGTTGTGATTTTAATACCTTATGATAGAAATAAATACGCATTTCAGTTTGTTGAAAATATGGGAGAGGGGGGCAGAGCCAAGATGGCAGCAGGAAAATGGGAACTTGCTTAAGCTCCCCCACCCCAAATCCCTCCAAACATCTGTAAAAAATGGCTCCGAACAAATTCTAGAATTTCAGAACCCACGAAATAGCAGAGGGAAACAGATCTTCAGCCCAGGAGAGCCTGGATGGTTGCTGGGAAGGGTCTATTGAATGGTGCTGAGAGCTAAGGGCAGCCCAGTGTGGGCCATGCCAGGATAGACCAGATCCCCAGAGTCAGCCAGCCAGAAGAGGTCATGGGGCCATGAAATAGTGAGCTGTGGCAATTACCAGACTTCTCACCCCATAAATGCCAAAGAGCAGGTTAGGAGGAAACTGCAGGATCGAGTTCAGAGTGGTCTGGCCACCAGCTCTGGGGGTGGAGGAGGTCATACAGCAATGGTGGATGCAGCAGCAGGAAGGTTCTGAGGCCACCTCCAGAGCGCCAGCGTCAGCAGCTTCCTAAGTCCCTGTTTCACACGGTGGGAGGAATCTAGCAACAGATCAGATTGGGAATGCAAGGAGCACTTTGTAGGCACAAAGGCAGATTCTCTTCCTGTGCCCTGCTTGGATCTGAATTGTGGCCCTGGTTGGCGGTTCTTGGGGGAGAAGGAGCAGTGCTGTGACAGAGTCTGAGTGACAGTGGAGTGCAAGTAGCTCTGAAAACAGCAGTGCTTGGACCCTAAAGCTTGGGGCAAAGTATTCTCTACTCTAAAAGCAGTCATATCCTGACAAAAAGCTCAAGGGTCAAGTAGTTGGCTGGGATCACGAGCAGGCAGCGAGAACAAACTCAGACTCAGACTCAAACTCAAATTCTAGATTCCTTTTTTGGTGACAAATAAGATCAAATCATACAGCCAGGAGAAGTCAACAAAGTCAAAAAGCCTACATCAAAAGCCTCCAAGAAAGATAAACTTGGCACAGGCCATGGAAAAGCTCAAAAAGCATTTGGAAAAGCAAGTAAGAGAAGTAGAGGAAAAATTGGGAAGAGAAATGAAAGTAATGCAAGAAAATCATGAAAAACAAGTCAAGGATTTGCTAAAGGAGACCCCAAAAATACTGAAGAAAATAACACCTTAAAAAATAGAACTAACTTAAATGGCAAAAAAAGTTTCAAAAAGCCAATGAGGAGAAGAATGCCTTGAAAGGCAGAATTAGCCAAAAGACCACTGAAGAAAATACCGCCTTAAAAATTAAATTGGAGCAAGTAGAAGCTAGTTACTTAATGAGAAACCAGGATATTATAAAATAGAACCAAAGGAATGAAAAAATGGAAGATAATGTGAAATATCTCATTGGAAAAACCACTGACCTGGAGAATAGATCCAGGAGAAATAATTTAAAAATTATTGGACTACCTGAAAGCCATGATCAAGAAAGGAGACTAGACATCATCATTCAAGAAATCATTAAGGAAAACTGCCCTGATATTCTAGAACCAGAGGGTAAAATAGAAATTGAAAGACTCCACCAATCGCCTCTTGAAAAAGATCCCAAAAAGAAAACTCCTAGGAATATTGTGGCCAAATTCCAGAGTTTCCAGGTCAAGGAGAAAATACTGCAAGCAGCCAGAAAGAAACAATTTGAATATTGTGGAAACACAATCAGAATAACACAAGATCTAGCAGCTTCTACATTAAGAGAT
>CM053622.1:175925190-175968466 GCA_028646595.1 Phalanger gymnotis
TCAATAAAACAGAGGACTTTCAAGCTTTCTCAATGAAAAGACCAGAGCTGAATAGAAAATCTGACTTTCAAACACAAGAATCAAGAGAAGCATGAAAAGATAAACAAGAAAGAGAATTCATATAGGACTTACTAAAGTTGAACCGTTATGTTTACATTCCTACATGGAAAGATGATGTGTGTAATTCAGGAGACCTTTCTCAGTATTAGGGGAGTTGAAGGGAATATAGACAGAGGGCACAGGATGAGTTGAACATGAAGGGATGATATCTAAAAAATGGAATAAATTTAAGGGGTGAAAGAGCAATATATTGAGAAAGGGAGAAAGGAAGAGATAGAATGGGGTAAATTATCTCACATAAAAGTGGAAAGATAAAGCTGTTATAATGGAAGGGAAGAGGGGGCAGGTGAGGGGGAATGAACGAATCTTACTCTCATCTGATTCAACTTGAGGAAGGAATAATATACACACTCAATTGGGTATCTTATTCCACAGGAAAGTAAGGGGAAGGGGATAAAAAGGGGGGGATGATAGAAAGGAGGGCAGATAGAGGGAGGAGGTAATTAAAAGCAAATACATTTGAAAAGGGACAGGGTCAAAGGAGAAAGTCGAATAAAGGGGGACAGGATAGGATGGAAGGAAACATAGTTAGCCTTTCACAACATGAATATTGTGGAAGTGTTTTGCATAATGATACATGTGTGATCTACGTTAAATTGCTTGCCTTCCTAGGGAGGGTGGGTGGGAAGGGAAGTGGGGAGAGAATTTGGAACTCAAAGTTTTAAAAGCAGATGCTTAAGAAAATTAATTTGTTTTCCATGCAGCTGGGAAACAAGATATATAGGGAATGGGGCACAGAAATCTATCCTGCCCTACAAGAAAATAAGGAGAAAGAGGATAAGGGGGATGGGGTGAAAGACGGGAGGGCTGACTGGGGAATGAGGCAATCAGAATATATGCCATCTTGGAATGGGAAGAGGGTAGAAATGGGGAGAAAATTTGTAACTCAAAATCTTGTGGAAATCAATGTTGAAAACTAAAATATTAAAATATATAGAGGAAAAAAAAAGAATCATAAAAAAGAAAAAAAAGTAAATATGGGAGAGAGCTTATATAATAGGATACAATACCAATATATGTATAGACATAGAGATGGTTGCCCACCCCCATACTACCCAGAAAGCTAAAACAAGAGCTGTCTGGAAGGAAAATACCATATAGGCCCTACAACCCCCAAAAGATCAACACTCAGAGACTCTAATCAATTTTAATAAACAGCAATTTGAGGGGCTTGTTCATGCTACAGAAATCAACAGAATGTTCACATGTTACAGAGGGGCAGAACTTGTGAGTGCCATGAATTTCCATAGCCATAAATATTAATCACCTGGTTGCTAGTCTTCAGATGATAAGTCTCCCCAGGCCCAGCTGGACTGCCTTAGAGTTACACTGACAGTATTTTACTTTGACCTTTCAGAGTCTGTTACCCTGGTCTAGCATTTGAGCATACATGGTTATTGCCATTCCTAAAAGGCCTAAAAGTGAGGCCTAAAAGTTAACCATGCTGTTGTTGGTTTGATGCTTCTCACATTTACCACAAGTGTCCACAAACTTGACAGGGAACTTGGGACAGTGATAAAAAAACTAATTCAAGAGAACTTGGATTTTAATCCTAATGCTGAAGATTGCAACCTGTGTAATCTTAGGAGGCAGCTAAGTAGCATAGTAGATAGAGTATAAGGCCTGGAGTCAGGAGGACCTGAGTTCACTTTCTAGCTATGTTACCCTGGGCAAGTCACCTACCCTTCTTTATTTCAGTTCCTCACATCTAAAATGAGCTGGAGAAGGAAATGGCAAACCACTTCAGTATCTTTTCTAAGAAAACCCAAAACGAGTCACAGTCAGACATAACTGAAATACTGAAAACTTAACAACAATAACATTTGGCAAGTCATTTAACTTCCTGTGTCTCAGTTTCCCCAAGTAACACAACAAATGAACTCTGAGATCCCATCTGGCTCTAGAATGACTTTGACATATCAAATCTGTGGTTAGTAGAAATATATGTCAGAAGCATTAAATTATGATCAAGAAGATTTTAATAAAAATTTCAATTTCCACAGTTAAAATTTTGTTGGTGAAGGCATTTTGTTTTCAGTGGAAATGAAATGCTATCTTCCTCTTTCTTTTCTCATTTCTCTCATTTGCCTTTTTCCTCATCAATCCCTTTTCCACTCACTGTTCCTCCTCACACTATTTTGAAATCAACAAAGTTTTAAGTGATTAAAAAAAACCCAAGAAACAAAACTTCTCAGTTGGCATTTCATAATGTACCTATGGGGGCTATGAAGAAGTATCATGCCCTTGTTTAGAAAGGGCAGAGGAGACCATTTGAATGCTATTTGAAGGCATAGTTCTCTATGCTGTAGTCATATATCTTCAGGCTTGCCAGGCTACACAACGCAGGAAAGAACAGGGGTGAAAGGGAAGAATGGGAGCAGAGAGTATCTAGTGGGTAGACATAGGGTGATTTAGTCATAGTTCCAGGTGGCTCCTTCACAGAAGCACAACTCCATTATGTCTAAGGAGAGCAAAACTGTGTTTCTCTCCTCTTGGGTAGTACACTCACTCATGTTTGTCATCAGATGGGTTCTTCTCCTTTTCACTTGTAGAGGGCATATAATATGGAGGTCAACATGCTCTTTATGTTTAAGGATACAACCAGTAATTCAAAATGTCTTAGAAAATGAAGAATCCTGGGCTATTTTGTGTGTGTGTGCATGCATGTATGTATGAACAACCATTTATTAAGTGCTTATCATATGCTAGGCACTGTCCTATGCACTATGGATAAAAAAATAAAACAGGCAAATCATGGTCTGTGCTCTCAAAAGAGTTCACAATATAATGGGGGAAGCAAAATGCAAATAACTATGTATACACAAAATACATATGAAGTTTAGATGTACAATACTAGAGTCTATTCAGATAATCAGACATAAATGGAATATTTCTGGGCTTAAAGGAACTTTTAATCTATTGGGCATAAAACTGTACATACATATGTACATATAAAATAAATATGTATAGAAAAAGCATAAAATAAATAAGGAGTAGTTGAACATAAGATAATGAGGAAAGGAGACTAACACTTGGGGGGGGGGACAGAAATCAGGGAAAATCCTCATGGAGAAGATGGTGCTTGAGATGAATTTTGAAAGAAACGAGGGATTCTACGAGGCAGGGGGGAGGAAGAGGTTTATTCCAGACATGAGAGATGGCCAGTGCAAAGACATGGGAAAGGGAGATCATTCAATGAGTCAACAGGCATTTATTCAGCACAACAGATGCTCTGGGTTCTGGGGATACAAACATACAAAAATGAGCTCCTCTCAAGGAGCTCTTATTCTGTCATGGAGTACCACATAGAAGGAAAAGAGATAATATTGTTTTATACAGATAATAAGAGTTTGGTTGGGGAGTAACATGTAAAGAGGCTGGAAAGACAGGCTAAAGCCAGGTTATGAAGACCCATAACAACCCAACAGAGGAAGTTTTATCTTACTAGATAACAAGGAATCATTCAATATATTGAGATTGGGAGTCACATGATTAGAACTATGCTTAAGGAAAGTTACTTTGACAATTGTGTAGAAAATGGTTTGGAGAGTGGAGAAGTCTGATGCAGAGAGATCCATCTTTTTAACATGGTTTTCATGTTGTATTTCAAAAGCTTTTTTCATTAATTTTTAAAAAGTAGAAAGCCAGAGAAATAGAGAAGTTGTGGTATGGGTTCCCAGCTGCCTAGCACACCAAGGAGCAAGAAAAAAATACCCCAAACATCAGAATACATTCCAATGGATATCCTGCACGTTCATCTCACATGAATTCATTATAACATAAGATGCAAATACTTTTCTAGGTTTCATTTTCACTAACAGGAAGGAACTAGTTACTGAGATGGAAAGAATAAGAATATATGGGAGAAGTAACAACCCCCTCCTAGTTTTATGACACAGGAGAGGAAAACTGGGCATAGTCTGATGCACACCCTAGTTTTTGAGAAAGCATACTTCAAAAGGCTTAGAAGGAGGGTGGTTAAGACACCATGGGATACAATTCGATGGAAGATGTCAGCTCAGGAAAGATGAGAAACTCTCAATAGTAAAAGTCTAAAGATACAGGGGAAAACAATCCCAATGAAGAGGAAAAACAGAAGTTAATTGAAGAGACCAGTGTGAATGTGCAGGGAACTCATTCACCAATCTAGATTTGAAAATGATACAAACAGAAGGAATCTATGATCAGGAATGGGGAAAGAATGTAAAAGAATAGCATGGTCTTGTAAAAACAGGGTCAAGAATATTAAGATCAGAATGAGTTGAGGTTGGCAAATGTGATTGTGAAGCCACTATCAGTGATACTTGAAAGATTGTGAAGAAAGGGAAAAGTACCATAAGATTGCAAAATGACAAATGTCCCAATTTACAAAAGGGGAACAGAAGAATATCTACAAGCTCTGCCAGTCAGATTGACTTCAATTCACTGGAAAATTCTAGGAGAAATCATTTGAACTAGTCAGTGAACATCTAACAAAGGAAGTGGTGATTACAAAAGCAAACCAAACCAAAACCAAAACAAAACAAGCACGATTTCATCAGAGGAGGTGAATAGCCAGGGGAATCTATGGCCCTATTCTCTCATACCTGACTCTTATAGTGCACTATTGGTACTCTTAAGACTTCCCCAGTTCTATTTAGAACTGGGTGATAAAACTTCCCCATATGCTAGCTGATGAGGTACAATTACAATTCCACTTCTCAACCCAATGGCTTAATCATTAGGGAAATCCCTTTGATACTGGTCCACATTCTTTGATTCCATCACTCCATTGGAGATGTAGCAACTGTCATGACAATCTCTTAGTCCCAAAATGCAACCCAAACCATCCAAGTGGCTCAGGGGCTTTGAGCATAGTGTACACCCCACGAAAAATACATGTCATCACTCTGCATGGTGTCCAGTGGGACAGCAGGGGTGAGACAGATCATGTGTGACTCTATCCTTGACTGAATCACTGCTTGGCTGTGAATATCATACGCCATTTTAAGCCATCCTAGAATTCACCTGAACTCTAGTCCAAATTTGTGTCATAACAGATCATAGCAGATTAATTTTATTCCATTTTGACAGGGTTATTAAACAAGTAGATCAGAGGAATGCTATAGATATAATTTACTTGCATTGTAGAAAAAACATTTCACAAAATGTCTCATACTATTCTTGTGGAAAAGATGGAATGACTTTAACTAAACACAATTCAATAATTTGAATTTGGAACTCACTGGATAACCAGACTGAAAGAATAGTCATAAAAGGTCTACCGCCAGCTTGGCAAAAGATATTCCATAGGATGTATAAGTAATGCATGTTTGATCCTATTCTATTTAGCATTTTTATTATATATAAAGATATAGCATATTCACTAGGTTTGAGAATGACACCAAGCTGAGAGACATAGTTCCCAATTGTCCCCCTTGATGACAATCAGGAGTCAAAAAGATCTTGATAATACAAAATATTGGGCTGAGTAAATAGAATGGAATTCAAAAAGGATAAATGCAAAAAAATCATATACTGGGTTCAAGAAATCAACCTCAGAAGTACAGGAAGGAGGTATGGTCAGACAATAATTTGTCTGGGAAAATCTTGGAATGATAAGGCATGTAGATCGATCAATAGACAGACAGACAGACAGACAGACAGACAGACAGACAGACAGACAGACAGACAGATAGATAGATAGATAGATAGATAGATGGATAGATAGAGTTCATATTGATTGCTTACTTTGGACCAAACACTGTACTAGACACTGGGGATTCAAAATATAAAAACAAGCCAAACAATCCCTGCTGTCAAGGAGCTTACATTCTAAAAGAGAAAGACAACAAACATAAAGAGGAGGTTCCAGAAAAGGAGAGGGCTGCTTGAAGTTATATTGAGGAGACAACCTAGTCTCCTATGAGTAGGTACCTTGGATCAAGTGAAATGAAGGCTTTTGGACCCACAAGATAACCCACCTCTGTGGACTTCTAGGTGGGCTCCAAGGTCCTCCAAGGCTGGGGATGAAGATGATGTTCCAAGAATACGTGCACTTAGTGCCCTAAAAGCTCAGCATAAGTCAACAGTGTGATGTGGCAGCAAAAAGAGTTCATATAATCTTGGAATACATTACATGGTACAACTTCAAGGAATAAAGAGCTGATAAAACCTTGGTGCTCTATCAAATCACATCTGTAATGCTGTGTTCTGTTCTCAATGCCACAGTTTAAGATTGTTGTTCAGTTGGTTTTCAGTCACGTTTGACTCTTCACAACCCCATTTGGGGTTTTCTAGGCGAATGGTTTGCCATTTCCTTCTCCAGCTCCTCTTGCATATGAGGAAACAGACACAAACAGGGTCAAGTGACTTACCCAGGGTCACAGAGCTAATAGGCTTCTGAGTCCAGATTTGAACTTAGGAAGATGAGTCTTCCTGACTCTAGGCCTGGGACTCTATCAACTATGCTACCCAGCTGCCCACAGCTTAAGAAAGGCATTGATGAACTGGAGAACATCCAGAGTAGGGCAACTAGGATTGTAAAGGGGCTTGAGTCTACGTCAGATGAGCAGACAGAAGAAACGGGATGTTTATCTAGGCAAAATGAAGACTAATGGGGAACATAATAGCTGTCTTCAATTATTTGAAAAGCTGCCATAAAGAAGAGACTTGATATTTTTGGACTTATTTCTTCCACTTCCTCTCTTCCCACCCCTTGACTCAACTAAAACTGTTCTCTACAAAGATCAGTGACTTCTTAATTGTTAAATTTGATGTTCTGGGTTTTTTTTCCTGCTCAGTTTTCATGACCTCTCTGCAGCATTTACCACTGTTGACCACCTTTATGTCAATTTTCTTTCCTGAGTTTTTCTCTCTCCTGCTTCTTCTACCTGTCTGACAATTCCATCTGTTTCCTTTTCTGGCCCTTCATCGATATGACACCTGTTCCCTAATGCTTTGTCCTGGACCCTCTTCTCTCCATGACCTCGTTAGCTCTCAAGGGCTTAATTATCTTTTCCATGAAGATGACACATACACATATGAGTAGCTATGTATGTATGGATGCATGTATTCTCTCCCCTGAGTTTCAATTTCATATCACCAGCTGCCTACTGAGAAAAAAAATAATAAAAACTAACACTTGGATAGCACTTGCAGATTTGTGAAGCACTTGGTGTATGTTATGTCGGCTGATCCTCACATCGGTCTCATGAGTTAGGTTCTATTATTGTCTTCATTTTAAAGATGAAAAAACTGAGGCTGAGAGACGCTTGAGACTTGCCCAGTTACCATACCTCACTGTCATGGAGATGTCTCAAATTCAACACATCCTGAGCAGAACTCGTTATCTTTTCCTTCCACCTGCCTTACTCTAAATTCCCTTATTTCTATGGAAGACACCGGTATTCTTTCAGTTTCTTATGGTTTGTGGCCTTGGTGTTTTCTTCAATTCCTAATTTCCCCAGACCCCTTATATCCAATCGGTTGTTTAATATTCCAGTTTCTACCTCCACATATCTCTACATTAGACCTCTTCTCTCTACTCATACAGCAATTACCATCATTCAGGTTAGGTCACCATCAGCTCTTCCCTAAGTTATTAAGACAGTCTCAGGTCTATCCTCACCTTAGTCCATTCTCGACCCTGTTGCCAAAGTGATTTTCTGACCATGTTTTTTCCCCTTTTCAATCAATGCCATGCTTTTCTATTTCCTCCAGGATAAAATACTATCTATGTCTAGCTTTAAAGCTCTCCACAAACTAGCCCAAGCCTATTTTTCCAGTCTTATTGCCCATTACTCCCTTTTCCTGTACTCTGCAATACAGAAAAACTGACCTCTGTTTTTTACAGAATGCTTCATCTCTCTCTCTCTGTGTCTTTTCATTGGCTGATCCTACTCCCTGTCCCCCCAACTACACATACACATGCACTTGGAATTTACTTTCTCTTCACCTGTACTTCAGAGACTCCATCTCTTCATTTAACACAGAGATCAAGCACTACCTTCTACGTGAAGTCTTTCCTGATTTTCACAATTGTTAATGCCCTCTTTCTCCAATTAACTTGTATTTTACTACTTTCTATTTACTTGCTTTTATACTTATCCGGGCACCTTTGGTCATTCCATTGGAATGCAAGTTCCTTGAGAGTAAGAACTGTTTCATCCTTTTTATTTGAACACCTAGGGAATGCTTGGAACATATTTGATGCATAAATGTGGTTGTCAAAGAACTGATTCCAACTCTAAATTTTGGCAGAATTCACACAGGAAGATTTGAAATAAATCAGTCCAAAGAGTGGGCAAACTCATCAAAATCCTTTTATTGAGGTAATATAAGTTCCTGCTCATAATTATGTCTGTCTGTTATACTGGCGACTATCTCTGGGTGACAGCTGAACTAATGATGGGGCTTAGTCGCTTGGTAGACATGTTCCTCATGAGGAAGCAGTCTTGTTTATGGACAGTGAGATTATTTGCCTAGCAGCTACCTCTTACACTGGCTGATGCAAATTCTACTTGAATTCTCTGCCACAATAAAGAATGTATTCTGATATCAAGAATGACATCCAACTGGTATAGTACCTATGATACAAAGGCTCATCTCTTTGAGTCTTGTAGAATTCCATTATAATCCTTATATGTTTTCATGACTCACAATAAGTTCCACTGAACCTTTCCATATAACACTGAAGATAAATTCCATAAGATCACTCTTTTTTCGTAGCAATAAGGTTTTATATCTATCAGACATCACAATCATTTGAACAGGGAAAAATTCTGTTCAAAGTTTTGTATATATATATACACACACATATGTATGTATGTATATATTCATATACATATCTATGTATGTATGCATATGTATATTTATATGTAACAAATCCACATAATGAAAGTAATTATTTGTCTTCAATTTAAGTAACAATTCAGCAAATACTCTGTAAGTACCTATTAGGTACAAGGTAGAATGGTTTCGTGGATGGAGAGCTGGCCTTAGAGCAAAAAGGCCTTAATTCAAATCTTCCACCAAAGTATACTGGCTATTTGACCCTGGGAAAGTCATTTACATTTCAGTGCCTCAGGAAACTTACTAAGACTGCAAGTTGCAGAGAAAACAGCACTGTGTGTTGGTTGTGAGTGAGTTGTCTCACCAGGAGTTCTGTATAGCAATGAAACTGCAGGTTTAGTTTAAAAAAAATATGTAAGATATTTTGTTAGATTCTGGAGATTCAGAGATAGCCAATAGGTTCATAAATAGTTCAAGAACCTGATATCGTCTAGTCCAAATCTCTTATTTTACAAAGGAGGAAACTGAGGTCCAAAGTGGTTGTAACTTGCCCAAAGTTACAGAAATAGGTGAAGCTGGGTAGCTATGATGAAGTGACATTATACTGAGAGAGAGAGACAGACAGACAGACAGACAGACAGAGAGAGAGACAGAGAGAGAGAGAGGAGTTTTTCTGAATTAGGATGAGAGAACCCCTGGACACAAATATGAATAATGGAGGGTGAAATGTGAAAATAGCAATATATTGATTCAGATGAAAAATCCTCCCCCCCCCAACCAAAATTATTACCTGGTTGAATAATTTCTTTGAATGTGCTTATGTAGTACAATCTAGACACAAACTAAAGCCTTAATGTCTAACATTTTTATTGTATTTTATAGTTTACAAACAGTGTTTATATGTATTATGCCATCTAGTCCCTGTACTACTACTGCGGGTGAGCTGGATTAGATATTCCCAGGGCTATTCTCTGTAAAAGGATGAGTCACATCCTTTCATGTTTTTAATAATTTCGATGTGTGATACAAGGTGCTTGAGAAAGTTTTGTTTGTGTATCATTGACTGTGGGAAAATTACTTAGTGTCTCCAAGCCTGTTTTCTCATCTTTAAAATATGAGTGTTGGGTGGTATGGTCACTAAGATCCCTTCCAACTCCCAAATTTAAGCATTCTATGTTCTTCTAAAGCAATTTGTGCCAGTCTTTCAGATTTTACCTTGAATGAAATTTAATATTGTATTGATCCAATGGAAAGAAAATTAGACTAGAGCCAAAAGACCTCCTGGATTCTAGCTTTGGCTCCATCATCTAGCATCACTAATGGGAAGCTCCATTTTTACAGCCATAAAATGAGGACATAAATATCTGACCTGCCTCTGTCATAGAGTGTTTTATACTCTTAAAGTCTTATTAGAGACTTCATGTTACCTCATCTCCTTATCTAAGTAGTCACCAGTTTTTACTGATTCTGCCTACACAATATCTGCTAAATATGTCTCTTTTTTCTCCAATGACATGACTAATCTATTTCAAGTCACCTCCTCATCTATGCCATTGTAATAGTCCTCTAATTGGTCTGCCTTTTGATGGTCTTTCCCCTCTGCAATCTCCCTATATTTATAAAATTGCTTTCTTAAAGTTCCAATCTGATGATGTCACTTCCTTGCTCAAGTATCCTGAGTGGATCCCTGTTGCCCACAGGAAAATATAAAAAACTTATCTTGTTGAAATTTAAAACATCACAAACTTGCTCCAGCTTACCTTTCCAGACTTATTTAACATTATTTACCTTTATACATCATTTATTCAAATTTAAGCTCTTGGTTCTGTGTTTTTCACAGATTCTCCTCTATGCCAAGAAAGCCATGTAATTAAATTGAAAAATGTTTTAAAAATGTGTTACCCAATAGGGAATAGAAAGACTCACGGTAGGGGAAATCAGGTTGGTACTATACATAACTATACAATACACAGGTACATCCTATGTACCTGTAAAAAAAAGGAATAAAGGATATCATCAAAGAAATGTATGATAGAAAGATAAAAGGCTAGTTACAAGGCAAGAGCAAGAGATAAATGATGATCAGTTTGTGTGTTTCATTGATATTTCCTCTATTTCAATAGAAAAAGAGGAAGAATATATGAGTGCTCTAGTTTATATTACACTTATTAGCAGCAATATTTTTGTCATTTCATCAGTTTACAGAATGATGGAATTGCAAGTAGTAGCATTGTAAAGGATGTTAGAAGACATTGATTCCAACATGCACCTAATCAACCAGCATTTAAGTACTTGATATATACTAAGCACTTTGGCTCCATCAAAGAGATTACATTCTACTTGGTAGATACACTGTGTTTAAAGATATGTAAATACAGAATGTATGTGTGTGTGTGTATGTATATATGTGCATATGTATATGTACATATACATATTGTATGTATATATGTATACATGTATATACATATACACACATGTATATACATACACATACATATTGAAATGTACCTATACATATACACATATATACACACATATACATACACACAGACACACACACACACACACAGACACACACACACACACACATGCACACACGCACACACACATATATTGTAGGAGGCACCAAAAACTGGGGAATGAGGAACAGCTTCTTGAAGGAGGTGGTAATTGAGCTAATCCTGGAAAGGAGCTAGGGATTCCAATAACCAGAGGTAACAAAAGAAAACATTCTATATATGGGGGACAGCCAGTACAAAGGTTCAGAAAAACAGAATCAGTTCTATAGTTTGTAATAGAAGTAGAGGATAGAGTTACATGAGAGTATCTGACTATGTCTATTTGTGAGAGCATAGAAGTGGCAGGCACTACATCAACTTTGGTTAACTAGATAAAAATTGTGAATTACTAAGTACTATGGTAAATATCTAATTTTAAAGGGGGGAGGTACATTCCTAGACTAACTTTTTAAAAAGACATTTTATCTCTCAAATTCAATTCATTTCAATTCAAGAAAAAAATATTTAATGCCTATGGTATAATGGACATCAAATTAGGTTCTGAGGAAAATGGTCATTTCCCATGATTCATTTTTTTGGACATTCATTCATTCCACAAATGTTGGTAACTACAAAGTTTTGTTCTAATATGCTGATGAGGAAAGGAGTTTAAAAGAAGATTAAGACACTGTCCCTAATCTCATCAATATCAACTCTTCTTTAAGCTATTTTCAGAGGGAAGTCTTGTATTTATCTTATCAAATCTTGTTACATTTTCCTGTGCCTTCAAGACCTGTTGTTGTTGTTGGGTTGTTTTCTTTTTTTTTTTTTCTTTGAGGGTGAGATTACAGGAAAAGGTCAGGGTGATTATTTAGTGGAAAAATTGAATTTGCCAGAACTTTATTGGTTCCCTTTCAGAAATCAGACTTATTTATGACATGAGTCATTTTAGGGCAGTTGATAGAACTTATTTCTTTTTTATGACACTTCTGCCTTTGTCTAAAATTGTGCTATAAATGATATTGACAGTGTCATACAGTACTACTGTAGTTTTGGTATGTTGTAAAGCTTCAGTAGTTTATGACCAAACAAACTAAAGTTGGGACTGTCAGCTTCTCAGATAAAACACCTGTGCCTGCCAACTTGGGAAGTGTCCATTTAAACTAGCAAGATGAGCCAGAAAAAATCCTGTGTAGGAAAAGACTTTTGGTTAAGCCATGCTTGATCAAGATCAGTTTCAATATTTCATTCATAATCCCTGCTGTGAATGATGAATATTCCAGTTTGAATCTTGATGGTCTTCAGCTAACTTCCTTTTGGTCCCCTTTAAGTGATGATCTGATGCAAGTCTATATTCAGAGGAAGATTCCAGAGTCTCTAGTCTCTCATTTTGTAGGCTGGGTTTATGAACTGCTTCAACCTGACATAGACTAGTAGAAGGTCCTGATGACTTTAAGGAAGAGAAATAGTTTCTCAAATTCCATCTGGGACTTCTTCATCAATATTCTTATGTTGGGCTGATTGGTCCTCTCAAATCTCTATGCCCAGGTCAAGTATTCCTCAGGATTGTATCACAGAATAATTTGAATGGGTGAAATTCCAATGGAAGCCTAAGAAATTTACTTAATTTCACAAAAAATGGCCCATTTACAAACAGGGAGGACATTTCCTCCTCCCGAATTTGTATAGCTGTATTTTATTAAATATCAGTTTCTGCCAACACTGAGATTTTTACTAAAATTGAAAAAAAGTGTACAATGATTACCCAAATCATCTGGGGAAGCAGGAATTTAAATCTAATACATAAAAGCTCTGAGCATAATCTGTTATATAAAATGTCCACCCTTTTTTTTTCCTTCTTCTTGTTTCTTCCTCTTTCTGTCTTCCTTTTCGTCATTTGTAAATTTTTTCTCTCTGACTTCCTTTCTCTTTCTTTTCCTTTCTTCCTTCCTTCCTTCTTCCTTTCTTTCTTCCTTCTTTCCTTCCTTCCTTCCTTCCTTCCTTCCTTCCTTCCTTCCTTCCTTCCTTCCTTCCTTCCTTCCTTCCTTCCTTCCTTCCTTCTCTCTCATCACATCTAATGGGTGAGAGAACATACAAATAATTATATACAAATATATATGTATATTATATATATATGACAAATTAGCAATAATCTCACAGGGAAGGCATTAAAGTTAAGCAGGACAGAGACAGGCTTCTTAGACATGGTAGGACTTCAACTGAGGAAAAAGGTAGGGTTGGGGGGAAAGTAATGAGTCCAGTTTTCAATATATCGACTTTAAGATGTCTATGGGACATCCACTTAGAGATGCCTAATAGGCAGATAGATATGTGAGACTGGAGGTCAGGAGAAAGGTTAGGACAAATAGATATGAGAGGCATTTGCATAGAAAAATAAATTTTAATAATAATTGAAATAATCAACCACTGAAACCATAACGGCTAATGAGCTCACCAAGTGAAATAGTATAGAGGAGGAGAAGAGGAAGAAAGGTCCAGAAAACATCTCTGTAGGACAACCTCAGTTAGGAGGCATGACCTGGATGAAGAGCCAGCAAAGGAGACAGGCAGGAGGCAAGCCAGGAAGGAGCAGTGTCATGAAAACCTGGAAAGAAGAGAATATTAAGGAGATGAGGGTGTTTGACAGTGTTGAAGGTTACAGAGAGGTCAAGGAAGATGAAGATTGATCAAATTTATCAACTTGTCAATTAAAAGATCACTAGTAACTTTGGGGAGAGAGAGAGAGAGAGAGAGAGAGAGCAGTTTCAGTTAAATGAGGAGGCTGAAAGCTAGAGTCCAAAGAGTTAAGAAGAGTGAGAGGAAAGAAAATGAAAAAACTTACTATAGTCCTCTCAAGGGTTTATCCACAAAAGGGAAGAAAGATGTAGGATAGCAGCTATTGGCAATAGATGGATCAAATGAGAGTTTTTTGAGAACAGAGAAGACATGGTCACGTTTATAGACAGTAAGGAAGCAGACAGGAAGAGACTGAAGATTACTGAGAAAGTGGGGATGATGGAGGCAGTAATCCACAGAAGACAAGATAGAATGGGGTCACTTGGCCATGGAGAAGGGTTGGCTTTAGCAAGGATAAGGAAACAGGGGTGAAACAGGTGAGAAAGAGGAGATAGTGATAGATGGTATCTGAGTGATATGAGATGAGGAACATTGGAGAAAAGGGAGCTCTCTCTAAATTGCCTCAAATTTTTCAGTGAAATATGAAGCAAGGTTTTCAGCTGATAGGATGGAGGAAGGGATGCTGTGAGAGATTTGAAGAGGGAAGAAAAGGTTTGGAAAAGTTGCTATAATAAATTGGACAGCACATTCATTAGGGAAAGAATTTATAGTCACATAAAATGCTCTCAATCATTATTGATTAGAGAAATGCAAATTTAAACAACCTTGAGATATCATTTTATACCTATCGGTCTGATTAAAATGATTGAAGGGGAAAGTGACAAATGTTGGAGGGGATGTGGAAAAATTGGGACATTAATTCACTGTTGGTGGAACTGTGAACCAGCGTAAAAGGATTTCCTTGCTGCAGTGAGGGTCCAGTCGAAATTATGTGCCATTGTAAACTTGTGGTGGACCTAGCTAGTACGGTGTCAGGATTTTTCTCCAGCTTTGTTCAGTAGCCCATGAGAACAAATAACAATAAAAAACAGAGACATCCCATCAACAAGGTAACAGTTATAATTGCCTTGTAATGAATTCAATTTCCCTTCCACCCAAGGTTCAATTACAGTCTCCAAAACTCAAAGTGCAGTTCATGGAGTCCCTACATTGTACATTGCTCCTCTGGCTCCTTAAGCTAGCTCTGCTTCAGCTGGCCTCTCTTTGTTTAATCCCTCAGTACTTTTCGGGGCTTCCGGTGTCCTCTCTCTTAGGAGGGTCTTTCCTTTCTTTTGATGCTTCCATTTCACAGTGTGGTTCTGCAGATCCCACAGCAGCTGGCACAGCACTACCGGCCATTCGATTTTCCTGCAGCTTCTGGATTGACCCTGGAGCCTCTCAATGCGCGCATGGCAGTATGGTTGTTGCCATAGCTGGCTGCAGGCTTCTTGTGGCTGCCTGAAGCTGCTGCTGCTGCCTGAAGCATTGCCATCTGCTTCCTTCTTTCTCATTTTTTCACCAGAAAAGCTCTCTCACAGTGAAAGAGTCAGGACCAATGCATGTCTATGATAGTTCATATATTTCTAAGTTCCCCCCTTCCCCCACCAAATCAAGGCCTATAAACATATCATGCATATTAAAGGACTTTCTGAGGGCTGAGAAGACCATGCTACTGACCAGATTTAACAAACTGTTAGGGTGACTAAATACTATTCAATCCTTTTCTGTCTCTTTGCTCAGGCAAATTACCCCAACTTTGCATTTTTCAGTGAAGCTTTCTTGAACTAAAGGAAACACACACACACACACACACACACACACACACACACACACACGCTCACACACACACCACTCCCCATTCACTTTTCCATTTCTTATTGCCCTCTTATTCTTTTGCCATAGATATGTCTGTCTTTGCTATAAGTACATTTTTGTGTGTATGTTATATGTGCATATAATAGCTAATATTTACATAGTGCTTACTATGTGCCAGGCACTGTGCTAAGTAAGCACTTTCCAGTTATTATCTCTCTTGATCCTTACAACTATCCTGTGGGGTAGGTGCTGTCATTATTCCCATTTTATAGGTGAGGAAACTGAGACAAACAGAAGAGGAATGATTTACCCAGGGTCACACAGCTAGGAAGTGCCTTAGACCGCATTTGAATTCAAGTCTTCCCAACTCCAGATTCGATGATGTATTTGCCATGCCACCTAGCTGCCTTTATATCCCTGTGTGTTTGTCTCTGAATGTAACTGTCACTGGAGTGAGTGACATAGTCAATTCTGGAAGAGTAAAAAGACTGCTTTGTTTCAGTGAGAACCCATTGGATGACCTAAATTTGTAATAGATTGTCATCTTGTCTATTGTATTATTGTATTGATGCTACATCATTTTGGGTACATGATGTCCTCTAACACTGGACAGCTTTATATGAGTAAGAGTGGAGAGCTGACTATAATCTAGGTTTGGGGTATGAGAATTTACATGTGAGCTTTAGTTATAAAACCAAGGAGTTTGAATTTTATCTGAGAACAATGGAGACAAGAGCAAATAAGTGTAGAGAGCAGTGCATAATTGAACTATAACAACCTGGAGTGGGAACACTGAGGGCTGGAAGAATTGGAGGCTATGGAACTGATGAATGTGAATTTAGGAGGAGTCAGGCACTGGAAAAGGATAGATTGTCAGAGGGAGGAATTTTAAACCATTCTTAAACTAAATTTGTCATAGTGTGCTTGGACACTTCATCAATATAATTACATGTTATTGTAATCAATACTTTTACCCAGAATTTTATAGTACATATTTGATTTGATATTTGGAGGGCAGGAAGAAAAAAAAAGTTGACTTTTGTTTTAGTTTCTTCTTATTTTTTTTTTGGACTTCTATTTAATATATCCAAAACAATGTATTGTCTTTTTCTCTAAGGCTATCAAAATATATCCATTCATTAAATATTTATTAAGTATCTTATTGTAAGGCTCTATGGTAGACATTGCATATATAAGATGGCATTCCAATCTACATATTTCCATATGAGAGAAACTACATAGCTTAATAGAAAGATCACTGAACCTACAAACACAGGTCCTGAATTCAAATCTTTGCTCTGCCTGTGTGACCTTGGGCCAATCACATTTAACCTGTCTCAGTTTCCTCAACTGAAAAATAAGGGAGTTGGACTAGAAGACATATGAATTTCCTTGTACTCCCATATCTATGATAGTAGGATCATAAATACAGGGTATATACAGTGAATGGTGGGTAATATTTGTTTATAGAAGTTCCGGACTCCCACTATTAATCTTTAAATGCCATCACTTTGGGAAGATCACATAAGGTAAAGATAACAATCTACTCTATCAGGGTCTTAAACATGTATTACTTATATAATTATCCCAAAGTAATATTTCATATTTAAAACCAGATTTCCTGGAGAGAGGCAAAAAGATGGAAAATGGGTATATTTACATTGAGAATGGAAGCAATATGAAACTCAGAATTATATCTAATTTTAGCTCTTACACAAATTATTTCATTTTGTATCTCCCACCTGTAAAAATGGGTACCACAATGTCAATTTATCTCACAGGGCCACTGTGAGATCTACAAACAAATATTTTAAAGCATGTTGTAAGTATGAGTAGCTTAAGAATTATTAAAAATCTTAATTTTTCAATAGTAGATTTGGGATTCATTGGCCTCTTCTGATTAAACAATATACACTTTAAAATATATATGCATCTCTCTTCACACACACACACACAAATACACATACACACATATATATAGACATTCATAAATGGGAATTCCTAAAAAACACAATTGCACCATTTGGGAAATAGTAAAAATATGGTTTGTAAGAAACTATGTCCATCAGTTATTAACAATATATAAAATAACTACATTATTTCGATCTTAATGGATAACTATAAACATGTGACACTTTTTGTGGTCGATCACCTCAAATGCTACAATTAAATGTTGTTTTACTTACCCCAGATTCTCCACTTAGAATTTCTGATACATATTACCTAATTGGAGAAAATGAACTTATTTGTATTGTCAGCTGCAATAATATTTTTTCAGGTGGGGTGGGTAGCAGAATCGATAACTACCAAAATGGCATGGTTCTTTCCAATGGAAACTAATGACTAATTCTTATACACCACTTTAAACACAATTCCACTCGTTCCCCAAAACAAACGTCTGGATACCTATAGTCCCTGCTTGTGTCATATGCTCTGGTCATTGATTCGTAGTATAAAGTTCCCAATTTCTTCCCACAAGGAACATTCCTTTTAAATCTCGATGACTGAAGCAAGAATTGTACCTTTTTACTTGGGCCGATTCCCAAAGGATACACGCTCAAGAGGCAACTTCATCAGACTGTGTTGGCTGGCCTGTGAAAGCCAGCCCAGAGAAAGAACCCCATTGGGAACCCCTCACTCTTCCCCTCCCCTTGCCCCACATTCCACTTCGAGTGAGATCTTGCATCTGGACCAATGAAGATCAGGGGAAAAAAAAAACAAACAACACCCTTTTCTAAGTGATAAGGAATATTTGTTCTAGAACCTGGCTTGGCTCCCCTGAGGAAACAAGTTAACTTTTCTTTTCAACTGTTTTGTTTCCCCTTCTCTTTCTTTTCATTTATGGTGCCCTAGACAGCATCCACACATAGCCCGCAGTTTTGGAATGCCAGCCTGGTACTCCAGCACAAAGCCGAGCCAGCAGTGGTGTAATCTACTAATGGCTTCTTTTCATTTCAGCCCTCCCTGAGAGACTCAGTGGCAGATTGTAGACTCAATTACTCTCATGTCAGGTGATTATCCTAGGTCTTAATGTAATCTTCCATTCACACATACCATATTTCAATTACGGCAGCTATGAAACAAGCTGTGTATTCAAATCACCAATCACCTTATCACTGCTGAACAATGTCAACTGTAAAAAACGCCAGCTGAAGGCAATTACACATGTGTTGAGAACCGATTATGATTACTCTCTGTGGTATTTGTGATGAGCTGGGGAATGTTCTGAAAATTTAATTTAATGACAATATGCTTGCTGTACAATCCATAATACCTCCTGAATCCAGCATGGGGCTATTAAAACTGATAGGAGCATATTATCACCGAACTGAAAAGCTGGGCTGGGATGGTTGCTGGATGTCTCTACAGGGAATGATAGGTAATTTCTCCACATATTTCTAACGGCTGAGGCAGACAGCTTCCAATTCCAGCTGCACTCTGAAGGTGGTCCCTTTTCCCTCCCTCCTTCTTTCTCAGAGCTGAGTTAAGGTGTTTTACTCTAGCTGAAGAAGTGAAGGATTGTTCTTTGACAGATTCCTGTAGGAGGCTTGTTGTTCGAGGTTTGGTAATTGGGCGACCCCACTGGACGACTCCTTTCCCTCCCTTCCCATCCCGCTCCCCCTCTTGCCTGGCCTCCCTGGCCTCTGCTGGGGGATGGGATTGGGGAGGAAGGAAATTTAACTAAAAGAATAACAGATTGTCTGCAGAATGACAGGGATCAACAGCCACTTATCATGTCGTGGCCTGGCTGCCTAAGTGCCGGGGTTCCCTGAACTCCATCAGGGCAAGCTTCGCCCCTCCTTTCTCCTTCTGCCTCCATACCCTTTCTTCCTTTCCCACTCCTACCTCTCTGTATTGTTTTTACTGTTGCTATGCAACAGCTTGACAAACAACTTGGGAAATTTTGCCCTGCCAAATTAAGCCACTACCAGTCAGTAGCCAAAGAATTATTTTAAATGACCTATAATGAGAAGCACAAAGAAATGATTCTGAATAAGGGAAGAATTAAAACAAGTCTATTCTGATCCTAACATTTTTTTTTTGGTGAGATTCAGGCATCAGCTCACACTTAGTAGGTGCTTAAAAGTTTGCTGAATTTGAATATAACCATTAAGTCTATTAATTTCTTCATTAATCAATCAGTGTCATACCAATCAACATTTTTTTAATGTGAAAAATTGTCAGGGCTGAGCTTGATCCAAAATATGAAATGGTATTGGAGTGCTGGAAAGAGAATGGCAAAGCCATTTTTGGCCATAAATTTAGTAAGATTTTAGCTTGTTCCTGAAAAATCTGTTCCCACAAACAGATTGATAGTTGGATCTCTTGGAATATGTTCCTCCTTGTAAGGGCTCTTCACTGGCGAACTTCTCCAAAGAGCTACTTACTCCTTTTACCCTTCAGCTTGAAAAAAAAGTCAATGCTTTGATCAATCTGCAATGACAAACTGATTTGTTTAGTTTTTAAAGTAAAAAAAAAAAATGCCTGAAACATTTGGATGCCAATGGAATCTAAAGTGAATACTTTCAAGACATTTTTAAACATTTATGCCAATACTCTCAATTTAAATATTTTTAAAAATTATACTCACTCATGTATTTATTAGCTCTCTCTCTTCATCTATATCTATATCTATAATATCTATAGATAGATACATAGATATGTTTCATAATAACACTAAGAGTAATAGCAAGATTAGACTTAAAAGTGTGTCATGTACATATTTTTGGAGAGCTGGTTATTAAATATTTAACAGTATACCTCCTGCTTCTATTATAAAAACTATACTGATAGTCTCTTAACAACTTGATTTAAAATTTGTCAGTCAGTAGAAAGATTCTAAAACTAGCCTGCCACAGTCTCTACCTTAGACTCATACCCTAAAGGCCTCGCTTTAACTATACAGTGTTATACCTGGAATACTCTACCTATACCATCCTCCTATCTCTGTCTGCTGTCCATCCTATCCCACTCCCCTCTGTGTGGGGAAGACAGGGTGAGGTTGCTCTAACATTTTCTGAAAAGGAAAAAAAAATCATAGAATCTCCAGCCTTAAAACAAAATACAAACATACAAAGCAAATCCTTTACTATAAAACTGCAGTACAATAAAATTGTCAAGCACTCTTATTGGAACGATCTCAAATTGATTGGAATGTAGTTCAATGAACCACTTGTCCTTCACAAAGGTTGCAACCTTGAAGGGCCGTGCGGATCCACTGTTAGATCAACATGAACAAAGTTTTATCAGAAAAACTCAAGAGAAATCCCTGGCACAGGCAGGTGTAAATTCATTACTTTAAAATTGATTACAAAGTTATAAGCCTTCCACATAAACTGTCCTGTGCTACAGAATTTACATGATGATCATTGCCCTAAGGAAGAGTGTGGCTTAAAAATTATAGCATAAAGGGAACGAATAGATTTCAAAGACCTTGTATTTGAATAAGGTAAGTTGAGCTATCAAAAGAAGAAGACGAAATTCCTTATTTCTTGTAGAGGATAAGCTAAACATTTCTTTATGAGGCTATTTCCTTTCAAATAAACTGACAGATCTCCCTGCCCCCCAACCCACTAATACAAGAGCATTCAGACACGTAACACTCTCATGAGAGTGATTGGTCACAAAATAGCTTTCTCATTACATGAGACAGGAAGACAAGAGCATGCTGATTCATGATATTTGCCTCTATTATCTTGGACTCATGAGAAAGTCAAACATTAAGGCTAAAATCATGGGCCTCCTGATATTCATGAAAGTTGACATCAACGATACTGACATGTATCTTCCATGAAGGATCAGCAGTGGAAGGGCTGTGGGAGCCCCAGTACCGTGAGCTGTCTCTAAGCTGCTGTCCATCACTGGGTGACAAACTTGTGTATCTAACTGGGGCTAATATTTGATGCAGAAAAAGAGGGGGGAAAGACTTGTAGCAGAAACGCCACATGATAGGGAAAATTTATCCTCATGGGTTTTTTTTCCTCTAGTGCTAATTAAACATTTACACAATGAATGTTGACCTCTCCACGTGAGAAACCTAAAAACTGCTGACTACCTGAGCACCTGGAAATAAACGTTGTATGTCCTCTTTGTGAATGAGCCTAGAGCTCGTTAGAATGATGCTTTGAAACAATATCCTTGACCATACCTTAAAATAATAACCACCAAATTTTATCTAGCTGCTTTCAGGTTTACAAAGCACTTCAAATACATGATCTCATTTGATCCTCCTAATAATTCTAAGAAATTAACTAATGAAGGTATTATTATTCCTTTCCTAAAGGTAAGAAAATGGAGGTTAAATACATGCCTTGCAAAACTAATTGTAAGGTCTCTCCACTAGACAACACTGCCTTTTTATAGGAAGAGAAAAGAAAAAAGGACCATGACTAGGCTAGAAGTTTTCTTTTTTCATTTCTAGTGGCATTACATTTAAAATTTATTTGCTATTTGATTTCAAAAGTTATAGGTCAAATAACACATGAAAGGTAAATGTTGTGTGTTGTCTTTTGGATTCCTATTTGGTTGTTTATTGTCATCTCCACTTATCAATGTGTTTGATACAAATAACATTAGATAGAACAACAGATAGTATATGTATCATATAGAAAAATGCTTTTATTTGTACATATAACATCCATATACATAAAAAGATAATAAGTAATTGCATCCAAATGCTATCTATGCCTGTAACATTAAAAAATGAGAGGCAATAGGGTTGAAAACCTGAAAATGGGGAAGCTTTTCAGCAGCCTTTATTCATTTGAGTTGATTGTGTGTGTGTGTGTGTCTGCATGTGTGTACACACACACACGCAGACACACACACACAGACACACATATATATACATGTATATGTGTGTATATAATTCTTCACTGGGAAAAATGCTATCTGATTACAAATTATGTGCCTATTCTTGCTTCTTCTGCCCAAGGCAGCTGTTAATTTTTGCCATAGGTCATAGAGGATAAAGCCCCAAAGATGTAGAAGCTTCTTAATTGCATCGCATACTACTAGCTATTGCCACACATCTCTAAGGAGTTATTGCACCTAGCAGATAATGCCCTTTTCCCCTGCAAGCCATGAAATAGATTCTTCCTCTATCACTGTATTAATTAGACTTCAAGGATGTTAGAAAAATTATAGCTGGAGCTATTCTTCAAAAAAAATTTTTAGGAGTTCTTATGAAAGCAATTTGACCCAAATTTCAAGGGAAAGAATTAACCTTTTTTATTTGTTTGTTTGAAAGCAAAAGGGGGAAAAAATCCAACAACCTGCAACCCATGTCACATTACGACAATATATAAGTTTTGATAGAATCCCAGGTTAAGTTTGTCAATTCTGATGTTGTAAAAATGGAATGAATTGGCATGACCTGTAGAAATCTCAGGAAACGCTTGAAATTTCTTCAGCTGGCTGTATATCAAGCATACAGTGAGAAAAGGGAAGGGAAGGAAAGTAGAAAAGAAGGGCAAAAGGCGAAATGGTTTGTGTCCATTTAAGAAAAAATCAATAATAGCATAAAATTGATTTAGTGCTTGTCATAAAACATAAGTAAGTGCTGGAAAATAGAGAAAATTGAGTCTCAATTTAATCTGCACAAAAGCCCCACTGTACTGATGAAGTGATCTGAGGAGAGAGCTACATAAAACCTAAAGACAGATACTTAATTGTCATATTAAAGACTCCCTTTTCAGCCTGCTGGAGTCGAGGGGTAGGACCCATTAATCATGTGGATAAGGGGCATTGAAATCAAATCTCAATTAAAATCTGTTCAATAATGTCTCTAATATGTTTTTCAAGCATTAATTTTTTCCCATCGATTCTACACCCCATAAATCAGATATGTTGCAGTGCATGTAATAGTTTATGGGGGAGAGGATTATGGTTTTATGAAGTTAATGCTGCAGAACCATTTAATTTACACAGGCTAAAGTTTTATGTCTGTTGTTCATTTCTATTATTTTCTCTGGGTAAGAAAAAAAAGTCTTTGGGCTATAAAAGTGAAGCCAAAATTATTTTTTTTTTGTGATCTTTCTAGTATATAGACCCAGGTTCCAGGTCATTCTTCCCTGAAACTGATCAGCAAAAAAAGTCTTTTCTTTTCCCATCCAGAGTGGGGTTCTTTGTGGAGTGGGTTTTTGCTTAGGAGCTCAATCCCTGTGGAGGAAGGCATTTGCTCTGGAATTAGGAAGTATTTAGTGTAAAGTTCATATGTGCTGCACATCCCTGTACACTAGTCTCATGGGGATTTAACAGACTCTATCAAAAACATCAGCTCCTCCAGATCTGCTTCCATAAGACATAAGGTATCTTTAAATAGGATCCCAATTGGATTAGATGCTGCATCTAACTCTTTCTCTCTCTTTCTGAGGAACACTGAGTGTATGTAGTGATGTTCGGTAAATGTGAGTGTCTACTGAAGCAATGCTAATAACAATAATAATAACTCACAATTCTATGGCTTTTTAAAGTTTACAAAGCACTCTCCTCATAGCCATCCTATGTGGCAATACATAGCACAAGGCATTCTGTCTTCAGTTTACAGATGTGGAAACTGAAGCTCAGGAAAGTTAACTGACTAGTATGTGGTCACACAGTTACGCATCAGAACCAGAACACAAACCCAGGCCTTCTGATTTATTGAAACTACCTCCTCTCTGGCCACCTGCTCTTCAGCCTTTTGGCCACTACTTGAGTGTTTACACCTGAGACTATGCCCCAGAGGAACTTCCGTCCTGGAGTTCTACTCTCTGATTTCATGACTGCCTCTACTGGAGTACTACACTAAGAAAGCCCTAACCACCACGCCTCACTCTCCTGCCAACTCTCTGGACATCTTCTCTTGGCAACCGCCTCATCACACTTGTGTCGCTCAGGTACACTTCATTACCCACCAACAACCTCCATCTTCCCACTCTGTAAGAAAGACCAGATCATTGTTCCTGGATAGGAAGTGTCAATCCACCCGCCTATCGCCCCATTCACCACTGCTGCAATTCTCCTGCTATGTTTTCTCTTATTAGGCTATAAGATTCTTGAGGGCAGGAATTGCCTTTCTATATTTGTATCTCTAGCCCTTATTGCAGCGATCAATACATAGTAAAGGCTTAACAAATTGCTTTTCACTCATTCATTCCTTCTCTGGGTCTCAGTTTCCTTATTTGTAAAAACGAAATGTTTAATTAGGTAACTTCAAAGTCTCCTTCCAACTGTATATCTATAATCATTTTGCTTAGGAGCTCAGTCCCTGTGGAGGAAGGCATTTGCCCTGGAATTAGGAAGTATTTAGTGTAAAGAGTCTAGAGTCTAGCATTTATTTCCCTTTGTCATAAGTACAAAGAGTATCACCATATGAGTCCTGTTTAAAAGACTGATAGATTTAGAGCTGGAAGAGGTTTCAGAGGACATTGCATCCCCCACTATAAATACTGGCAGCAGTGAAGCTGAGAGAGGAAAAGCAACTTGCTAAAGGTTATGAGGTAAGCAAGGCAAAATTCGAACTGTTGTCCTTTAACTTAAAAAGTGATGAATTACCATCTGTTTTATCATTGTGTCCTAAGAAACATGAAAGCTTTCTATCTTACTTACAACCCTTCTCCCTCCAATTAGAACATGAACTTTTCGAAAGAAAAGACTACCTTTGTTATTCTTTCCTATTTGTATACCTAGTACTTTGCATATAGTAAGAATGCAATAAACGCTTTTTTTCATTCATTAATTGTCATTAGTTCACTCATTCTCTGCTTCCTCTCAGGCTGTTCCTTACACCTGAAAATTCTCTCCTTCTTTACCTCCATTTTTTTGAACCTCCAACCTTCTTTAAGGCTTGACTCAAGTGCCATATTTTCCCATGAGAGGCATTCCCTGATTCTCCAAGTTCTTGGCAATCCTTGAAATTATTTTTTTCTGCATATTTTATATTTTTATATCTTTGCATATGTGAAAATTATTTCCCTCCACAAGAATATACATTTCTTGCATTTGTTTTCTTGTCCTAACACCTTGCAAAGTGCTTGGAACTTTGCAAACACTTATTAAGTGCTTTCTGAATTGAGCTTCAAAGGAAATTCTAAATGAAGACACAGAGATATTCAATGTAACAATTCCCAAAGATATGAACATTCAGTGGTATTTCTTTCTAGCATTTACTTTATAATTGAAAGTAGATTAAAACCAAAATCTTATTTTTTTTAAAATTAGTGAAAATAAGAAAATGATGAGGTAATATAAGTCCAGCATAAAAGAGGCAAAATATCGTGCCAGACAGAACATGGCTGTAGAGTCAAGAGACTTTCTCTAAGTTTGAATCCTAACAAGTTACATGACCTTAGATAAATCATGTCACCTCTCTCAGATTCAGATTCATATAAAAAAAAGGAACAAAAAAAGTAATCAGATCTGTACTACCACCTGCATAAAGTCACTGTGAGGAAAGTACTTTGTACATTTTAAAATGTTGTATTTTATTGAGATGCTATTTTTAATCTCATTTCAGGACCTTCCTAGAGATATCCTTTCCTAATATACTACACTGTAGATTCCTTATGTATGGAGGTGATAGTGTGTTTTCAAAGTCTGTGGTAAAGGAACATATACCCAGGCAGTTCCTAAGAAGTTGGGAGGGTTTGGGGTGTGGGTCTAGTATTAGACTGTGTCTCTGTCATTTGAAGAGATTTGTCTAGGTAAGACCTGGATCTCTTTCCTCTGAAGCTCTCATCGACTCTACCCCTTCTGCGGGTATGGAGCATTGAGTGATTAATCTCCACTAGTGAAAAAAGTCTAATGGCAATGTGCTTTGAGCCTCTGGTTACATTACAAAAGTTGTTTTTTTTTAAAATTATTTGGATCAGTATATCCAGGTGGTTGTGGGCAATAGTTCCGTATATGATGACAACTCAGTTCCAGTATCACTATTATATTTTTAATTCTCAAAGAACTTGTGAGGTCTCTATTTATCATCCGTTAACTTATGAAAGATAGCAATCTCCTAATATATAATTCTAGCCACCAGGCCCTGTCTTGCTAGGTATTTTATAGGTGAATCATTTTTTGTAACCCACTGTGAGGTATTGCACAGTTTTTAATATTTCATTGCATAATCTTAATTGATCAGTTAGTCTGGAATTCTTAAGTTTAACCCACACATAATTTCTGGTGATGATAACTAGTCCGGGTGGGGAACCTGAGGCCTCAAGGCCACATGGGGCTCTCTAGGTCCTCAAGTGTAGCCCTTTGACTGAATCCAAACTTCACAGAACAAATCTCCCTAATAAAAGAATTTGTTCTATAAAACTTGGACTCAGTCAAAAGGCCACACCCAAGGAGTTAGAAGGCCATATGTTCAAGGCCACAAGTTCCCCACCCCTGCCTAGTCCTTTCTACTTCTACAAACAAATATTCATGACTGCCACTGGGCAGTTCTTTGTCAACATATTTTTGGTCAATTCAATGTTAATTTCATACAATTGAAGACCCTTTGATTCTACTCTTAGATCTTCCATTTTGAGGGTTCATTTCTAAAAGTAGACCATTTTTGCTTATATTTATTGAGTTTAATTAGAAATGTCAGTTTACCAAACTTTGTTATCTGTTTATTCCAAAAGTATTTCTGTAGATTTTAAACTTACTTATCATTTGCCTTGGAAATGTCTATCAATCATCTTCAATGTTTTTGCCAAGAAGGTCTTAATTTTTCCACAGCTGTCTTAGGGTGATGAGCCCTGTGTTTTCTTAATATTTAATGATTCTGTGTTGTTTTGGTTTTTTTAATTAAATATAGTCTGGCTCATTTTATACTTCCTTAAGTGTATGCCAAGGTTGTATGGATGTTAAGTGTTCATGTATGTATTTATGTATATATGTACAAATGAATGTATGTATATGAATATATACACATATATATGTATATGTGTGTATATATGAGAGTATTCTTCCCAGTGAGTTTTTATTTCTATATACCAGTTATAGGCATGTATAGTGTGTGCACTCAAGTGTATCCAGGGATGGCTACCCTCTCACCACAAAGAGGCTTCCCAAAATACTGAGCCTGATACTTTAATGTAAATTAGTTTATCATAAGAATTTATCTTACCCACTGAAGTGTAAATTGTAGCAAATGGATTTGTTAATACCATCATTTTAAAGATGATATTTTGGCATAAATTTTAATCTCTAAGGGAACATACCTCTAATGAACTGGGGACAGGCAGGTTACAGAGACATTTTTGGACAGCATTTCTAGCTCCCTCAAAGAATACCATTTAGTTGCTTTCTTATGGCCTCCTATTTAAGGTTGGCCCTATACACTTGATTTTCATGTATATTTTATTTATAGAGAAATTCAATTTAATTTTCAGTTGAATCCAATTGGACAAATATCTTAAGGTACATAGCACATGCAAAGTACAGAGTTAAGTGTTAAGGAAGACATAAAATTTAAATAAAACCTAGTCCTTGACATCTTGGAGCAAATAGACTAACAAGGGAGTATAATACATGCACGACCTGAGTACAAAATAGTACATTTCCAGTACATAAGAGAGGTGAAGACTAAGATGAAATCAGGCAAGTCTTCTAGGAGCAGATGGTATTTAATTTGATCTTTAAAGATGAGTGTGTGTGTGTGTGTGTGTGTGTGTGTTTGTGTGTAGGGGTGGGAGCCGGTATAGTGAGTCATGGAAACGGTGAAAAGGTGGAGTTCCTGTAATGACAATGCTGCTTGCAGCTGCTGTGGAGGTATAAAGCCACTAACACCAGCACACAGGAGGGCTCCTTGCATAGGTGGTTTGATCTGCTTTTCTAAGGGGTTTACAATTTCACTGTAATTAAACATACAAATATCATTCACTTAGTTCAGGGGAAAAAGTCAGCATCCTGAACTTCAGAGAAAACACAAACAGAAATTATAAGCAATAATTATATAAACAGAGCAAATAATACAGTTTAGTTAACAGGGCTTCTAACCATCTGTCCATAGCAATACTGTTTCCACAATCCGGCTAGCAGCTTCTGTGGGCAGGGGGAAGATCCACCCACAGCCAGCACCCAGAAAGCTGCCAACAGCACAGGTTCTTTTGATCTGCTTAACTAAGGAAAGCAAGGTGAAGGGGTTTGACAAGCTTACTTTAATTCAGCATACAAATATCATTCACTTAGTTCAGGGGAAAAAGCCAGCACCCTGAACTTCAGAACAAAATACAAATTACAAACATCAACAGACAGACCTTATCTGATTCAAATCCCAATACACAGTTACCAGAGTTCAACAAAGTCTCAGCATCCGGGTTTACAAGCTGGGGGGCCCTTAGCTACAGCTGCCTGGGAGTCTCCTCATCAACACCATCTTGAGAGCCCTGCACAAATGGCTCTGTCCTCCCTTCTTATAGGGCTTCAGACATCATCAAACATCATCTGAATGACCAGAATTTAGGCTGCTATGATTGGTTCTTGAGTTAGCTCCTCCCCTTAGGATCCTGGGAGGTTCACATCCACATAGGTTAGGTTAACATCTAATAGGGTATGGCTCTGGAGTTAGCACCTCCCCTTAGCCAGCCCCACCTTGGGCCCCACCCCAGTCACCAATCCACACCCACATAGTTTCCACACCTAACAGGGGTTTTGGCCTGGGGCTTAGCACCTGGTAAGGCTCAAGGAAATACACTAAATTACTCAAAGCAAACAAAAGCCAAACTCTTCAAGGGCACTAAGTGCTAAGGAGTCTATTTTGCTTACCAACACAAATGCCTACACAGTTATCAGAGAGAAAAGCAGCAACATTTGGGATTTCAAAGCCAGGGGGCTCCTTAACAGCTATCAAGAGTCTTGTCTGGCCAAATCACATGAACACTCTTCCAAAGAGTGAGCCCCCCAAAGCAAAATGCTAACTTCTGAGTATATATATATATATATATATATATATATAAATTGTTTCCAATCAAGGACTCTTGATTCAATCAAAGACTCTTGATTCAAACAAAGACAAGACTCAATCAAAGATACTTGATTGCCCTAGTGCTGAGAAGCACTCCAAAAGAAAAAAAACAGCAAAAAGTCCCACTTTGCTTGCCATTGTAGTTCCATGCAGCAGTAAAATCAGGAACTTACAAAAATGCAGATATTTAGGATTAGAACTCAAATAGTCTGTGCTTCTGTATGTATGTCAGAAACACAATAACGTGATAATTCTGTTCACAGTACAGAACAATGAGAATGTAAGAAATGATATAATTGCCCAGAAATTGTATTTTTTCTTTACTACAATAATGTTTGAAATCATTATCAGCCCTGAGATCTAAAATCATTTGCTACAATTTTCACTGAGACCTTAACAATATTTTATAGAGTAGATACATCAGGACTGATGATGTCCTCTATGACTCAGTTACCAGAGTAAGCTTGCTTCCTGAGTAAAATTTGATTCCATTCCTTTTGTTCAGACACATGCAAGGATATCACGAGGAGCTCCAAGCTCAGAAGATATTATTATGATTCCAGTCTCAAAATGTTTGGAGTAGTACCCAATGTTTCTTTCAGCCTCACCTCAGTAGGCTGATATCAATTCTCTGAAAGCACAGAGAGGGGAAAAAAAAGGCTGGCGAGACTAGAGAACAGGAGCCACTCTGCAGAGTCAGCATGGATGAATCATATGGCTGCACTTGGAAACCCATCCTCCTATAGTCAAAGGTTTTCACTACAACTCAAAACTATTAGCTGCTAATAGACTCAGATGCAAGTAAAACTCATACCTGATGGGTTGGTAATAAAATGAGATAATTACAAACTGAATTTAAGAAGCCAACTTTTTTTTTTCCAGGAATGGAGCTCCTAAACAAGTAAAAGGTACATAGAGTTATAGTAATGTGTAACTTTCTTCAATTGAATTCATAGATTCAGATTGCTGGAGCTAAGAGGCACCTTGGGGATCATCTAATCTAACCCTCTCATTTTACAGATGAGAAAACTGAAATGTCGAGAGAGTTGAAGTTGCTTACTCAACACTGCTAGTCTCTAGTGACTGGCAAAGCTGGAACTCACATATGAGTCTCTTGACTTTTAGTATTATTTCCTATATTCAAATTAATAAACTTTAATTGAATTGTCTTATATACAAGGCTAGCTACTAAAAGAGGGGTTATTAACTTGGGGTCTATGGAGGAACAAAGAATCCACGGATAGATTTCAGGGGGTGGGAGAGAGCCTCTGAACTTGATTCATAAAAAAATAGATCTTTATTTTCCCTAACCTCCAATTGAATTTAGCATTCCCCCTTAAGTTATGCGTTAAAGAAGTACGATTGTGAAAAGAGGTTCACAGGCTTTACCAGATTACCAAGGGGTCCATGACATAAAAAAGATTAAGATCCCCTTTAGTAAAATTTGACTCTAACACTTTAACACAGTATGTCAGTGATTCTGGGTTCCTGAAGGTTCTGGCAGGTACTACCAAGCTGCATTATGGACCAAGGATGATGTTCGTATGTGCTGTCTAAAGGCCAGCCATGATAAGATCAGAGAAGAGCATCACCAGAAAGTTAGGCATCAGGTGAGGTCTTTATTTTTAACCACAACAGCTCACATAGAACATTTTCTACAGCCTAGAATGGAGGTATTTTTGTATCAAGGAGAAGAATGCTAACATTGATAAAATATGAATTCTTCTGATGTACTAAAGTATGTGAGTGGAATTTTTCCATAAGTTTTAAGTCTACTATGAATGCCAAGTCTAGCATACCAGATGATTTTCAGGTTGGCTCTTGGGAATCATGTTTATTTATGTTTAGGAGGAAGCTTGCTATAGGGACAAGAACAACTCTGGTAGAGGAACTGGGTTCAAATTCCACCTCTGACATTTACAACCGATGTGATCTTAGATAATTTATTTAAAGTCTCGGGGTCTCAATGTCCTTATCTGTAAAATGAAGGTGTTTTACTAAAAAGTCACTCAGGTGCCTTCCTATTATAGATCTATCATCCTATGAATGGAAATCATAAAGAATATTAAGGGATAACTGATCTCACCCATTGTGAGATCTTAGAACTGTCAAGAAAATGAGAGTATAAAAAACACTTGTTACAAATCAGTTGGGTAGCACAGGATGAGTGTAGAGGATAAAACACAGTGAGGTAAGTAGCTACCCCATGGCAACAGTGAGAGCTAAAGTGAGTGGTGGCTGTAAGGTAGAAAGATTCAAGCATCACTTCAAGATTATTAGCATTGCTGTGGAATTCTGGGAAAGGGTCATAGCTACTAAATACATAATCAGTCAAAGGTGGGGAAGGATGTTATGTGGAAAAAAAATTCTTACATTTCAAAGATAATCAGGCAGATTGTAAATGTAAAATGTAAATGTAAAAAGTTCTATTAAAAAAACAAGTAAAATCAAAAAGTGATCTTTAGGGGGAGATTTTATATATGTGTGTGTATACACACACACATATATGTATTATCTATATGTATTTGTGTGTATATGTATACATATACACACATCCATCAATTAACTATCATCTGCGGTGTATGGGATGTTTAAGGAAGAATAGCACCTCTGGTGTGAGGGCTTGCTGAGCCCTTTTAGGAGCTTCTCATCCACATTTGGTGTCTACCTGGCACCTCACTCTCACCTGTGTCTCCAAGAAGCTGAAACGTGCACAGTGGTCACACTCCAGTCTTGGCAGAATGGCTAAGCCAGGTTGAGGGTAACCAATAAGCCTCAAACCTGTTGGTGAGTTAGGAGAATGTCTACCCAAAGTATGTAAAGACTTCCCCAGAAGAATGGGGAAAATAGCTATGAGGGTGGCTGAAGCAGCAGCTGTAGAATTTGGTCAGATGCCAACAAGTCATCTTGACTTTTATCTTGCATTGGACTTCGATAACTCTGAAAGAGAAAGTGAGGCTGACAGCTTTGTGAAACTCTATCTCACTCAGATACATTCACCTAGCAGTCAAGAAATTACCCTGAAATATCTTTAGTCCTTTTTAAAAAATGAAGGACAAACATATACTATCTATTATTTATTATCTATCAATGATCATCTATCACTTATCTATCATATAGCTTTTTTATAGTCACCCTTATAGACATCTTCTAAGGCAAGGATCCTTGTGTATGTGTGTGTGTGTGTGTGTGTGTGTGTGTGTGTGTGTGAGTGAGAGAGAGAGAGAGAGAGAGAGAGAGAGAGAGAGAGAGAGAGGGAGAGAGAGAGAGAGAGATGGATCCCTTTTGGCAGTCTGGTAAAGCAGCTAATGAACCTCTTTTCAGAATAATATTTTTAAATATAGAGGAGTATAAAGGAAACCAACTATATTGAAATACAGTTATCAAAATATATTTTTAAAAGTTTACAGAACCAAGATTAAACATTCCTAACGTTACCTTCAATATCTCTATGTTTATCTTATATGTCTGTAACAACAATGTTACTTGCAGCTACTGTGGAGGTGTAAGGCCAATAACACCAGCACATAGGAGGGCTGTTAGCACAGATTCTTTGATCTGCTTTTCTAAAGGAAAGCAACTTTAAGGGGTTAACAATCTTACTTTAATTAAACATATTATATCATTCACTTAGTTCAGGGGAAAAAGTCAGCACCCTGAACTTCAGAGCAAATAAAAACAGAAATTACAAACAGAGAAATAACACAAATCAACAGACAGGCTTCTAACTGTCTGATGATAGCAATACATACATAGTTACGAGAGAGAGAAGCACCAACATCTGGGTTTTCAAAGCGGGGTGTTGGTGCTCATATAGCCTAATCACACTAACACTCTTCCAATGAGTGAGCCCCAAAGCAAAATGCTAACCTCAGAGTATATATATATCTGTATATACTGTTTCCAATCAAGGACCCTTGATTCAACCAAAGACTCTTGATTCACACAAAGGCAAGACTGAATCAAAGGCACTTGATTGCCTTCTTGCTGAGAAGCACTCCAAAAGAAAAAAAATGGAAAAAGTCCCACTTTGCTTGCCATTGCAATGTCTTAATACACAATACATATACATACATACATACATACATACATATATATACATATATATATGTATATGTATATATATATATATGTATATATATGCTGTTTACTTCAGTTCCATAATTATAAAATGGTCTGGAGAAGGAAATGATAAACTACTCCAGTATCTTTGCCAAGAAAACCCCAAATGGGATTGTGGGGAGTCAAACATGACTGAAATGAATGGAAAACAACAACTATGCACACACAGACAGACTGACAGACAGACACACACAGAGTCTTCTCTGTTAGAATGTAAGCTTGAGCTCCTTGAGGGCAGTGAATGTTTATGTTTTTTCTTAATATCCTCAGTCTTTAGAAAATTGTCTGTTAAGTATCTGACAAATTTTTGTTGAGCGACTAATGTGGACAGCAGTGTTGTATTCCCCTGAGAATCCTTCCTAATGCATGTATCCTGTAGTGCTGGGAATTCCAGTTAACTGTGTGTTATGACTTCCTCCTAGTAGACTATCATTTCCATGAAAGGAGAAACAGTATCTAACCTAAATGATGCATACTTTGCCAGCATTCAGCACAGTGCTCAGTACCAAGAAGGTATTAAATAAATGTTTATTGGATGCAAAATACAATAACTTGCACACACACAAACACACATATGATTTATTATTATTAAATATATTTTATATATGTCTACATATACATACACACATATATGTGTATGAATTTTTCATGAGTTCCTACAATCTGGAATAATTATACTCATTTTTTCGCAGTTAAATTATAACAGATGTCCAAAACTGAATTTACTTTCACCCCAAATCTGCTCCTACACCTTGTATCTCTCAGCAGCATGGTCATTCATTTTGTCTCTATGTTCAAAACTTTAAGGTTATCTTTAACTCATCCCTTTCCCTTACCTTCTGTATTGATTCACTTATCCTATCTTGCTGAATTCACAATATCTCTTAGTTCCATCCCCTCCACTGTGCTCCCACTGCAATCCTGCTAGTACTGATGTTCATTACCACTCACATTTAACTGTTGAAGTAGTACCCCAAAGGTCTCTGCTTTGCTTTCTCCCCAGTACAAGCCATCACTCACAGCCCTGCCATGTTGATTTGTCACATATATCTGGTCGTATCACTCCTCAGACCAAAATTTTTCATTGCTTCATATTTCTGGTGAATTTATTCATTCTGACATCCAAAGTACTTCAAAATCTATTGTCACTCTACCTTTTCTGTCTTCAAACTCAGTCCTCTTCACACTCCTTACATTCTAGGCAAAATAGCTTGCTGTCTTCCTCCATGTCATATTAACTCATTTGCCTACCTACCTTTACTTGCACTGGTCTCTCTTAAAAGGAGCATGGTACAGTGGAACAAGTTCTGAGTCTTGAGTCAAAAGATAAAGCAGGTAAGTGGGACAACTGAGTGAATACTAGTCCTGGAGTTAGAAGGTCTGACATTCAGATCTGACCTTAGACACTTACTAGCTGTCTGATCTTTGACAAATCACTTAATTATTGTGTTCCTCAGTTTCCTCATCTCTAAAAGGGGGATAATAATATCACCCACCTTTCATGATTGCTGTGAGGATAAAAATGACCTCATATTTCTAAAAAGTTTTACAAATCTTAAAGCACTATATAAATGTTACCTAATAATAATATTACTATTATTATCCCTGTCAAATAACAATTTTGATGTTTATTTTCTTGTGGCTTGGGAAAATTTATTTTCTTCCTTTGGCCTTATTTTCCTGATCTGTAAAATAGGGATAAAAATGGCACCTATCTTAATGGGTTGTGGTGAGGATAAAAATGAGATATTTCTAAAATGCTTTGGCGAATCTTAAAGTATTATATAAATTCTAGTTATTATTATTATTATTGTCAAATACCAGTTCTGATATTTATTACCTACATTGTGTTGGGCAAATCACTTATCCACCTTTTGCCTCAGTTTCCTCATCTATAAAATACATGGATTGAACTAGATGTCCTCTATTGTCCCCTACTCTAAATCTAAATCTCAGCTCTAAATCTACAGTCCTATACTAAGACTACCCTCTCCCTCATCTCTGCCTGTTGAAATCCTGCCCATTCACCTGAAATACCACCTGTTTCTTGCAATCTTCAATCCCACCCATCAGGAAGGATCCTTTCCCCACTTTGGAATTTGCATTTTACTTCTCACCTCTCTATGCATTTATCATGGGTCATTTTGTATTTTTTCTCTGTATGTAACTTCCTACTAGAACATTTTCTCAATGAAGCCATCAGGGAATGGGTATTATTTAATCTTCATATTTCTCCCAGAACCTAATGTAGTATATTCCACTTTGTAAGTGATTGATGGAGTTTGCTAAAGTTGTCCCATATTCTTCCAGAGTGGGTTTCTCCCTCCCTGTAAACAGTAATCAAGGTCAGAAGCATCACCCTCTCCAGGATCAGCTTGCCCACTGAGCCAGCCAGAAAGATCCTCCCTTGTTCTAATTGCTGAGATGGGCTCAGTTAAGCAGAGCGACACAGAGTACAGTCACACTTTCTTTATGCTCCCCATCAATATTGCCTCTCTGGCATCCATTGCAATAAAACCAATCACAATGGAATCATTTGATATGTATGTGACTCACAAATATAGTTCCCCAAGCCACTGTTCTAAATTAGTAGTAGTTAAGCACCCATTGATGGAGACTTAAAATAAAGTGTTACCCAATGGGCTCCCACTTTAGCCATTGCATTATCTAGACAGCAGAGAGATTTTCATAGGAGTTATAATAAACTGCATTATTCAGATCTTTGCCAGAAATATTGGGGGAACCTATTCATTTTTCTTTATGTAATGATATAATCTTAATACTAACAAATCCACATGTCACACAGAGGTCTGAAGAAGCCCGAGTTTCTTTACCTTTCCTTTTCTTTCTTTTCTTTTCCTATTCTTTTCTCTCTTCTTTCTTCTCTGTCTTTTGTTTTTCTTCCTTCTCCTCCCTCCCTTCCTTTTTTCTCCCTGACTTCCTTCCTTCACTCTTTTCCTCATTCTTTTCCTCCTTTCTTTCCTTCCTTCTGATCCTCCCTTCTTTCCTTCTCTCCTTTTATTCCATCCCTTCCTTGGTTCTTCCCCTTCTTCCTTCCTTTTTTCTTCTTTCTCTTCCTTCCTCCCTCCCTTCCTCCCTCCCTTTCTTTCTTTCTTTCTTTCTTTCTTTCTTTCTTTCTTTCTTTCTTTCTCTCTTGGTCTCTCTTTTTCTTTTTTTCCTTCTATTTTCTTATTTTCTTTCTCTTTTCCTTTTAGTAAATATCATTGAACACTTTCAGATCAAGCCATTGAAGGATGAATTTGACACTTTCCAATTCTTTCAAACTCTTTTGGTAACAATAGAAAATAATTCTAGTTTTTTGGCAGATGACTGCAATTCTTTGAGTAAACCAATTATTAATTATAGTGTAGGTGAACTTCTCTCTCATTCACTAGAGGTGATTTCATGTCAATAATGCTACTGCACTGAAACCTCTGAAGTAGAGAAAGGCCTTTTCATATGTCATTAATATTACAGAGAATGTAAATTAATTATGTGATGGATAGGTGCTAGGAAGGGAGAGCTAATCCATTTCTTAAATTTTAATAAGGTCTAAGCTTCAGCCAAAGAAGTCTCTTCCTCCAAAGGGCCTGCTAATTCTCTGTGGTGTCTTGCACTGACCTCATTGGCACAGACATGTTATTGGCTGAGATTCCACCACAGTTACTTAAATCAGCTGGTGTGAAATTTTAGCTGAGTGCTAACTGTGCCAAAATCACACTGGAGTGCTCTCAACCTTTCATCACCCAAACGTTGAACAGTGGCACTGAAATTGCTAAATAGGGCCTACATGATGAATCCACAGAGAGGGAAGCCTTAGATCTTCATGGAAAGACACTAAGATTGACAGAAAACATAGTGTCAAAGAAAGATTTTTTTTCCTTTCTTTTCTTTTTTGGTTATGATCTGTGATTTCATTGCTATCAGAACTCCCAGTAAGGGGATTCTTACACTGGTGCCAGTTGGCACTGCATGTGAAATTTATAGTCTTTAGGGAAATGCCTGAGGCTGCTAAAAGGTTAAGTGACTTGCCCAGGGCCCCTTGGCCATCGTATGTGACTCATATCCATTTCTTCCTGTCACTGAGCAATTCTCACTATCTACCATTCTATATTGCCTCTCCAGGAAATAACACTTATTCATATTTGTGCAACCGTTTTCCAGGAATTAATATCTCTTTCTCAGGGTATTATAACCGTTAGGATTTTTTTGAGTGGATTTGAGATGATGTTTGTCTAGTGTGCTACACAGAAAATTTTTCTTGGGGTACTGATTGGATTAAATGGGATCTGAGATTCTGAGTGGGATTGGATAATTTTCCAACTCTGTGACTCAACAGTCAGACAATAACAAGTATAGTAAATGAAAAAATCTCTGTGATCTTGTGTAATGAATCCAAATTGTATTCAATTTCTCTACAATTTTATTAAAATTATGTAGCTGCTTCAGGTATCTTCTACTGTTACTAATATAAGGTGCTCTTTTAACCATCTCTCCTGCCTCGTTTAATTGGCAAACAAGGAATTAAAGCATAACCAGTTAGTTGCAATAATCAAGGCATTCCTTACATATTCAGTTCCTTCCCAACATATGTAGTTTCCCATTCCTCAGAATCAAAGAATTTGAGAGTGGGAAGAGAACAGCCATCTTGTAGTCATTCAGTCATGTCTTGACTCTTCATGACTCCATGCATCATATTGAATGTGGGATTTTCTTGGCAAAGTTACTGGAATGGTTTTTCACTTCCTTATCCAGTGGATTAAGGCAAGCTAGTAAGTGTCTGTCTGGGGCCAAATTTGAACTCAGGTTTTCTTGACTCCAGGCCTAGTACTCTATCCACTGAGCCACCTAGCTGCCTCTGAGCAACCATCTAGGTCAACCTCTACTTGAAAGTAGTCCGAAGTATAACATATCCAACAAATATTCATGCATCTTCTTCTTGAAGACCTCAGAGGAGGAAGAAATGACCGCCTCTTAAAGCAGTCCATTTCACTTTGGTACTGTTTTAATTGTTAGTAAGTCTTCCTAACATCAAATCTGAATTTCCTTCTTTGCAGCTTCTACCCATTGTTCTTGACTCACCCTTCAACCCTGGTCTAAATGGAATATGTCTAATCTCTCATCCATGTGGCAGCTGCCATGTTCCTCCTGAGTGTTTTCTTCTTCAAGTTAAATGGGTTCATCCCTTCCAACTGGTTACATATGACATGGTCTCAGTGCCCTCCACCACCTTTAATTGCCCTAGTCTGGACACTCTGCAGCTGGTGGGTACCTTTCTTAAACCTTCCCTGGTCTTTTTCATCTTTCTTCTTCAGGCATCTTCCTCTCCATTATTAGTCAAGCCTATGTATATTTGAAAACTAAACATTTTATGTATCGGAACTGAATGAAAAAAATTAGAAAGAAATATGTCCCCATTTACCTGTAACCTCAGCTCCCTTTTTCATCTGTCTTTTTCATCTCTAAGCTTCATGAGTCCTGGAGCCAGCTTGATCTGATTGGCAAGAGATAATTGGTAAATTTGCAACGTGAGCCTCAGAAATCTGAACATGCTAAAAATGAGGACTTGATTTATTGTTATGCTGATTGTCTAGATTTAAGAAAGTGATGAAGAAAATATTAATAATCCAGATTAAACAGAAAATGTGTCATATGAACATTTTTTCCGAGAGCCAAATGTTAAACATTTACCGGTACACCCGTGCCCATGATCCTCCTGGTATGGACAAGACACTCTGAGGGGCAAAGCAGTAATAGTCCTGATGATTGCCAGAGAACCTGAATTAGATTTCCATTCTTTTGCTTAGTCAGTAGACATCTGACTTGCCAATTGGTGAGATACAACATTCCACAGCAATAATAATTTAGAATATAAAACAATTTATAAAATCTTACGGAGAAATATGATAGAAGATTGCCTCATAAAACAGCATGAAGCAATGCAAGGAAAAGCTAATTTAAAGAAATCTTGGTGGGTGACCTAACTAAGCAAAATCATATTGAGGGCATTTAAGGGTGGAACTGGAAGGGGAACAAGAAGTAAACAAAAGTTAAGAAAGAGTTACTGAGGTTTTTACTTAAAAAAATGGGTTTTTACTCATTGAAGACAGTGGACCTACAACATCTGGACTGTAACATCATGGGGCCAGGTGTGCTTCTAAAAGGAATAGAAATGACATTGGAAAAAAGGATGGGAAGAACAGCAAGACTAGACCTAATATATGCAGAAGAGATCTGTGCTGGAGGCAACATAATTTTGAGGCAATGAGATATTGATTCTCAAGGTTTCTAAAGGAGAAGAAAATATCAAAGCCTGGAAGAAATCTCAAGCCTTCCTATTATTTAAATTTTTTTTTTTAAAAGTGACTCAGCAAACATCAATAACTACTGTTCCATAGGCCTAATTTGTTATCTCTATAGTTTCTATGCGAATAATCTATATGTACAAATAATATACATATATAAATATGAGCTAGTATGATTAATATTCAGTATATATATTTATGCACATACATACTTCTTATTCACAGCAAAAAGACAGCAATTCAGTCCTAGATGTGAATAGAAGAAGGAAGAAGGGGTTAGATGGCCTTTAGGAAACTACAAAGTAGTTTTTTCTTGTTCGTTTGTTTTTAAAGATGTCAAGTATCTTCCTGGGTGAAAAAAGGCCCATATTTTTAATACCATTTTTCCCCTGTGTGTACAGATCACGCAAAGGGTGAGACAGACAGAGAGAGAGAGAGAGAGAGAGAGAGAGAGAGAGAGAGAGAGAGAGAGAGAGACAGAGAGAGAGAGACAGAGACAGAGAGAGAGAGAGAGAATGAGAGAAAGAGAAAGGTGGGTGTGAAGAGGAATATAATACATTACAAATGAATAAATATGAAGGAGAAGGAATAAAAGAGATGAGATCAAATTAATGGGTGATCAAAAAAAAAAAGATGGCTGTTAAGGTTTCAAAGGGAAGAATAACTTTGCTCTACTAATAACTTCTTTCGTTATTCTGTCTTTATAATGTGTTTCTCTCCTACCTCCAGGGAAAAGACCAGTATAAAAACAACACAAAACAAAACAAGTTGTTAACTGTTGTTATGAAGATTAAAAAATAAAAAACCTCTTGTCATGGTCAAGTCAATAGAAATTCCAGGGTATTGTAAGGCTACACTAAAACCATTGTCAGAAGAAATCCAGGTAAAACTGCAAGATCTGGCCATTTAATTAGACTAGAATTCTAACCCAGAAATCTTTGTTTACTTTCAATGGACTTGGAGAAGTATATTCTCCTCCAAGGGAATGATCATCTATAATAAACATACTGATATATTAAAAAGCAAAATTGTTCTGGTTATGCAAAAACGTTCCAATAGAGATGGGATATAGCAACATGACCTTTTGCCACTACACATCATGGAGGCAGCTAGATGGCACAGTGGGTAGAGTACTCATTCAAGCACCAGGCCCAGAGTCAGAAAGACGAGTTCAAATCTGACCTCTACATGTGTGACCCCTTGGCAAGTCATTTAATCTCTGTTTGCCTCAGTTTTCTAATCTACAAAATGGGGATGATAATGGCATCTACCACCCAGGGTTGCTATGAGAATCAAATGAGATGATAATTATAAAGTATCTGGCATATATATTATATATGTATACATACATATATATATTTATAAAACTATATAAATGTCAGCTATTATAATCATGGTAGGTTAAGGAATTTACCCAAGAGATAGGAGATAAACACAGTTCATTGGCCTTGTAACTCATTTGACTTAGACCCCACTCAAAACCTATCAGCTCTAATCAGGGACAGATTTGGAAAAACGAACTATTCTTCAAAGGTATGCTTAACATCCAATGTGATAAATTTGTGGTTTGATCATCAATTAAAGTATATGTGTCAAAATCCTGTAAATTCCAAGACAAATTCCAAAAGAAAGACTTCTATAAAAGAAGATATAGCACATATTAAAAGCATTTTAAAGATGCAAAAAGTTGTAAGATTAGTATTTGTTAATAAATTTAGGTCGTACTTTGTTCCAAATAATTTGTGCACTGCTGAAGTGACAATAGCAATATTGAGCCAATCACTGTTCCCAAGGCAAGAAGTGAGGAAGAGAAAGGCGTGGTAGCGCTGCTGGTAGGGCTGGGATTTTGCTGGGATTTTCTGATTTCCTGGGTGATGGTTAGATGCAGGTGAAGCATGGTCTGGTACCAACCACACAAAATAAGAGGTTAAATGAGTTTGCGCTAGCTCAGCCACCAGGAGTTATATGAGTTCTACTCATTCTCCAAAGTTATAAGATTTGTAAAGCCTTACATGACCATCTCACTCTACAGCGTTCTCTCTTCTGAAGTTATGGACATCTTTAACGCTTCTACTAGTCAACTGGAAAATTTTCCATAATCGCCTCTACAATTAGCTATCTTTTCTCTCTCTATGTGCATGTGTTATGGGTTGAGGAGAGAAGGTAGATGCACCTTGTTGGCCACCTGGTTAACACAAGTGTTAAAACCAGGGACCATGTTTTATATTTTTTTGTATCCATCAGAGCCTAGCATAGTATATTGCTCATAGTAGGTCCCCAATGCATACTAGTTGAATGAACATCTGACTGATTGGAATAGGTCATACCACAGTTCCGTTTTTGCATTGAATTGAAAGAATGTCTCACTCTGTGGCTGAAGATTCTAAAGATGTTCCAGACTGCTTATAGCAGGGAATTAAAACCTGTCCCATATTTGACTTATTTTCCTCATAATTTCTAGTAATTTGAGGCAGGTAGATTGCATAGTGGTTAACTTATTTGACATGAAGTCAAATCCACCCATACTTATTAGCTGTGTGATCCTGGGCAAGTGTGTCTACTTCAGTTTCCATATCTGTAAAATGAGTATAATAATAGCACTTACTTCTCAGAGGTGTGAAGACCAAATCAAATAACACTTTGCAAACCTTAAAATGCAATATAAATAATAGTTGGTAGTAGTGGTAGTAGTAGTAATAACGCTGGTAATAGTAGTAGTAGCAGTAGTAGTAGTAGTAATAGTAATAGTAATAGTAGTAGTGGTGGTAGAAGTAGTAGTGGTGGTAGTAGTAGTAGTAATAGTAGTAGTAGTGGTGGTAGTAGTGGTAGTAGTAGTAGTGTTGGTAATAGTAGTAGTAGTAGTAGTAATAGTAGTAGTAGTGGTGGTAGTAGTAGTAATAGTAGTAGTAGTGGTAGTAGTAGTAGTGGTAGTAGTAGTAGTGGTGGCAGTGGTAGTAGTAGTAGTAGTGTTGGTAATAGTAGTAGCAGTAGTAGTAGTAGTAATAGTAGTAGTAGTGGTGGTAGTAGTGGTAGTAGTAGTAGTAGTAATAGTAGTAGTAGTAGTAATAGTAGTAGTAGTGGTGGTAGTAGTAGTA
>CM053622.1:175968966-175990763 GCA_028646595.1 Phalanger gymnotis
AAAGAATCAAATAAGTAGCTAGATAATATACAGGACAAAAATACATTTGTAAGTCAAAATAGAAGAATATAAAAACTATTGATTGGGATTCCATAAATCACTATTTTTCTAAGCTAAACATTGCATTTGAGGACCTAATTGGAAGAGAAGGGGAAGGGAAGGGTACAAGAATTTGTATACTGTTTACTACATACTAGGCACTGTGATAAATGCTTCTCACAAATATGATCTCATCTGATCCTCACAACAACACTGGGAGGTAGGTGTTATTATTATCTCCATTTTGCTTTGAGGAAATAATTAAGTGACTTGCTCAAGGTCACATAGTAAATGAGGCCAAAATTGAACTTAGGTGTTATTGATGCCAGGCTTTGTGCTCTATCCACTGCATCACCAGCCGCTTAAGAGATAATAAAGAAAAGTATCCCTATTTGACTCATAGGTAACATTTATGAGTAAAGAGAATGCCCAGGGTACTAGCAAGGAGAAATTCTAACTTTGACTCACTAAGACACATTAATGTAAAACTTTAGCTTTATAAGATATCAAAAAAAAGTTTTCAAGCTTTATTAATAGGTTACAAAGCAATATAAAAAATATCCTAACATTAGGATTCTCAAAAAACCCAATTCTAATAGTCCAATCTGTATAAAGATCATATATGTATATATATATATGTATATATATATATATATAATATATATATATATACACACATGCACATACAATATATACAAACATATACAAATAGATAAAATTCTTCACAACAGTATAATCAGATCCCAAAATTACATGTATTAGAAACTTGCTTATAGTATTTGATAACAGAAAAGTTCATCTCAAGTATATGAAAAAAGTATTATCATAGATCTGCAACTAAAAAGGTCTTCCTACAAGCTAGTGAAGAAGAAATTCAAACTGACTGATAACTGAGTAAAATAATAAAAACATTCTGTCTGTTATTACCTCTAGTTAAGAATTACTATGAATACAGATTTTTAAAATTTTCTAACCACAATAGAAATTATGGAATTAGATTTTCAAATAAAAATGTATGTAATAATGATTAGCTAATAAAGATAATGGATAAAGAACACTAAAAAGAATATATTTCTTCTATTAATAAAGATATTTAACACTGATGAAAGTACTAATAGCTACCCAAAAAGTGGGAGAAAAGGAAAGTGGCCTACGATTCCTAAAACAAAGGTCCTTTATCTGGGTCACATAAGTTCCCAAAGTGGGTTATACTGGGTGCTGGAACTATCCAGGGGGTGGTAGTAGCCACAGGTACAATTGGGGGTGTTGAATAAAAATTAGGGAGTGATGGAAGCATAAGGAAAGAAGAGAGGGTAAGAAAATTTTTAAAAACTTTTCATACATGCTTCATCTGTGGTGTAACAAGATTAAAGTCATAATGATTACATTATTTTCCAAATAAACACAAAAAATGCAAATTATAACTGTTCAGTGGTCAAGTCCACCAACAGGTCTTAGCAAAGTGTTGGCAGGTGAGCCTGTTGTACATTGTTGGGAAGTCCAGCATGCATTGGCAGGAATACATGATGTGCATATAACAACTTGTTTACAATATGATACTATATGGTTACATGATGCAATATTACATCATCAAAATTTCAATGTGGGGAAAATAAACATAAATTTACAATAAATTATTAAAATCAAGATGAATCATTTTGAAAAAAAAATTATACCTCTTTCAAATGATGCAATTTTTTTTATAAGTTAAAGGGTTAAAGAAAGTAAATTGACTAATTTTTTTTAAAGGGTGGTGGTAGGCAAAATAATTTTGGGAACCTCTGATCTAGAATAAAAGGGGTAAAACCTCAAAAAAGTTACCTTAAGGCTTAGAAATAAAATTGATGACATTTTATTTACTAGTTCTCCTAGCCGAAAAATTATAGATATCTAAGATAGAAAGGGGTTTTTTTTGTATACAGCACCCAAAGTAATAGGAAGCAAATATCAAAGCAAAATGTATTACTTATAACTAGCACCACAACAATAATAATTCACATTTAAATATTGAGGTTTGCAAAATACTTTAAATATGTGATCTCATTTTATTCTCTCAAAGAAGAATAACAACTGAGAAGGAGGTGATTTTTTTATCATCTCCATCATAAGGTATTAGGGGTTTAGAGAGGTTAAATGACTTACCCAGGGGCACAAACTTCGAAGTCATCTAGAACAAAATTCAAACTTGGGTCTATTGACTCTTACTCTTCCCCTTATGATATAGTGTGATTACATTTATAACAATAAATGCAAATGGTCCAAATCTTTTCTTTTAAAGAAGGGGAAGAATCACAGAATTGATCAAGAAACAAAATTCATCAAGGGGGGAAAGGAAATCAATGAGCATTTACTAAGTGCTTATTATGTGCCACCCACTGTGCTGAAAGCTTTACAAATATTCTCTCTTTTGATTCTCACAACAACCCTACAAAATAGCTGCTATTGTAATCCCATTTTACAGTTAGAAAAAGTGAGGCAGGTAGAGATTAAAGTATTTGCTAGGATTACACAATTAGTAAGTGTCTGAGGCTAGATTTGAGCTCAGGTTCTCTTGACTCCATGACCATCTTTTGTCCACTGTATCTCCTAGCAGCCTCTAGCAAACACATCTTGTATAAAAGCAAATATCTAGATATATATTTAGCAATTGGCCTTGCGTATGTATCTTGCAGCTAGCTGTGAGTTTGTTTTTAAAAAGGAAGGATGGTAGTAATAATATTTCAGGAGTGAAATTCAGATTAGAAAAAAAAAATGAGACGCAAACAAGGCTATTACATAATGGTAAAAGAAAAAATATATACACAGCAAATCTCGATTTATATGCTTCACATAATTAACCTGTTAAATTCAGAAAACAAAGATTAATAGCAAGACAAGACTATAAAGATAAAATCATGACAATAGACAGAGACTTCAACACTATTCTAAAAATGTGTCAAATCCAAGAAAAAGATCAAAAGTAAAGAAATTGCAGATTTAAATTGTATAATTAATACCTTTGAATTAATAAGAGGAAAAAATTTCTTCTAAATGAAAGAAATGGATAATACATAGTTTTTAAAAACATACAGAACATTCTTTTTAAAAAAGATCACATTCTACATCACAGGGTAATCCTGCATGAATTGTAAAAAGTAGGAAAATATACATAATAAAACAAAATTAAATTTGTCAAACAATATCATGAACATATTAGAAAGCTACAAGGAAACTGAAAAACAGTAAGTGTGTAGAATATGGGCACAAAAGGAGATAAAGGAGCATGAATTTAAAAGAATAGCAATGTCATATAAGAATAGGGTTAGGAGCACTGAATCTCAGAATGAGATAAAACTGCTAAGGACTACAAAGAGGGCTCTAAAAACAATAACGAAACAAACAAAAAAAAATCCTCCTCCGATGGAGGGAAGAGGAATAAGACCCTCTCTTCCTCATGAATTGTTGTCATTCAGTTGTCTTGGTCATGTCTGACACTTCATGATGCCATTTGAATTTTTCTTCACAAAGATACTGGAGTGGTTCCCCATTTCTTTCTGTCTCCAGCCCATTTTACAGATGAGAAAACTGAGGCAAACAGGGTTAAGTGACTTGCCCAGTCTCACACAGCTGGTAAGTGTCTGAGGACAGATTTGGACTCAAGAAGATGAGCCTTCCCCACTCAAGGCCCCACCCATCGTGAATAGGATAATGATAATGAACAACAGAAAGAAATCGGAACTAAATACCTCTTATTAAGTATTTCCATACTGTTGTCCTTTTTTGTATCCAGGAAAATAACCATTAGATTGTAAAGAATAAGGATTAATAAATTGAATCTCAAGAAAAGTGAGTTCAAATCACTAGCCCAGGTGTGATTGCCAAGTTGCTTTTAACGATCTTTAAAAAATCATGCAAAAGAAGAGAGGTCTCAATTTCCAAAAAAATAAAAAATATATTAAAATGGGAAAAGGGTAGAGTCTGCATGCTATAGGCTTGATAACTCGACTTTGATTTCTGACAAAACTTACATCTTATTATTGTAAGTATTGTTTGTAAGTATTTAGAAAGGAAAGCGGTGATCACTAGAAGCCAACCCAACTTTCTGAAGGATAGGCCGTGCCATACTGACCTGATTTTCTTTTTTAACAAGGTATTTAGACTTGGTAGATCATAAACATATTATAGACAAAGAAAAGATTTTGCCAAAGAAGTTGATAAAGAATTATCTTTTTGGATAAGATGGTATGGGCTAAATAAATGAGATCAAATTAAAATAATAATGGGAGGCAACTTATCTGCCAATAAAGACCCTTGCGGGCCACACGTTGACTTAATTTGGAAATGTAATGGTATCTATGTTTTATTATATTTTTTTAAAATTTATCCCAATTACATTTTAATCTGGTTTGGCAGCACTAGGGAATGTTATGAGCCATATCCAGTACATGGGCCATGTGTTCAACCCTGCTGATGTAAGCTAAATAATAGTACAGTAAAATTGACTCAGAACTGGTTGAATAAATAGACCCTAAACAGAGATATTAATGGACCAATGCTACCTCGGAGGGGTTGGAAAAGGGTTTTTGGGATCCACCTGTGGTTTTATGACAATCAATAACTCAGATGAAGATATAAAGGGCATTACATTTGTTGATACAAATGTGGGAGAAATACAAGAGTTGTTATAAAATATAAAGGTTAAAATATTGAGTTGAAAATCATAAGGTTTTAATTTATTATATGATATTAATTTTTACAAATGTAAAGTTCTACATATTGGTTCAAAAATCAATTGGGCAAATGGAGAATGAATAATGTCTAACTAGACATCAATTTGTGAGATACACATGACTTTCTCCAGCTTCTTTCTGCAATACATGAGTAGCAGCCAAAAAAGCAGGTGATGGGAGTAATCCAGGGTAGGGTTTGGGCTAAAGTATTAGTGAGGCTAGGACAAACTGACAAGAAATTGAAGAAATAGAGGCAGTACAGAATTGAATCGGTTAGTTCTAAGGTCAAGACTAGGAAGGATAGAAGGTAAAGTCAGAGCAGAATTGGTAACTCTCAAAAAGTACTGAGGAGTGAAAGGATTAGAAGTCGAGATGGAAAATGACTAGATTTAGGAGAAGTAAGTCATAGGGTTAGATGAAATGGGAAGAGGTTCTGAACAAATAGTGGAATTTCCCCATTTTTAATCAAATATGAAAACTAAATGACAAAGTCATTTAGCCTCTTAGTCTTCAAAGATCATAATAGGCTAGAATGTTAGGCTGGATCAAACAAATTTACCCATAATAGGAATAAATGAAAAGCCTAACATTTGGATTTAAAAAAGAAAAACTTACCAAGTGCAAGATAAAGACAGTATGGCTAGACAATGGTTGTGAAAAAGATGAGGGATTTACTGGAATGTAAAGCCAATACAATTCAACAGTGTAATGTGGCCACTAGTGATGAATTTATTTTAGCCTTAGCAGCTCATGCAGAACATCCACTTAATCTTAAGAATACTGCTTAAAGGGGCAATGCTTTATGTCAGCAAAAATAGTGAGACCTATAAAATCTAAATTTCTTATAATAGTGGAGTAAATATTATTAAGGAAAAGGAATCCTTAAATAGCCAGTTGAAAGCCTATAGAATATCTGGCCTCAAGATGAGCCATAGACTGAAAATATAAGTAGATTTTTAAAACGACTCATAGATTATGGGTAAAAATAAGGATGTTTGGGAAGGCAACCCTAACTTTTTGAAGATGACAATATGGGAAGGGGCCAATCACTCCATCCCACAAACTGTTCCTTATTCCATCATCAGAACATGAGACTTCACTGAATAGACTGTAGGTCTGATGCAGATTGGTATTTCTTATATTGTCACAGTTATTTTATCCTAGTTATGGACACATAAATACTCAACCCTATGCAAGATTCAGGAAGGGATAATCCTTACTCTCAAGAAGCTTACACCTCAAAGTGAAACAATGTAAAGAAGCAAATGCTCTTATAATCAAGTGAACACACATTCCAACTGTGCATAATAGTTTGGGTTTCTAATTAGATCATTTAAACATACAGTCAATGCAACCAGGATGTGAGATGTGGTTGAGTTAATGTTACAATTAGAACATTGGCATTTGCATTTACAGACTTTTTTGCGTTTAAATTTGTAACCTTAACTTTGCATTAACAAGTTTTTATGTTTAATTTCTTCTCCATTTTTTGAAATAACAGAAAGAAACAGACAGTGCTTAATAGGGTTTGCATTTAAATGGCCTATGTAGGCTGTGGAGTTACCACCTCATTGAGTTGAATAGATTGAGGAAGGAAAAATTCACACTTTTGCTGCTGTTGCTTTTGTACAGCTGGAGATAGTTTTCTGCCAAGCTACATTAACAGAAGCAGATTGGATTTTGTTGTGATGTCTGGATGTTTGTGATGGAAAGACATGGGGACTTAATTTTTCAAAGGAAATTTTAGGTTTGACAGAAGGGAAGAATAAGCAAAGTGTCTAGAGGAGCCTTTAAAATGGACGTCGTTTCCAGTCTCTAATTCCCTTCATCTCAGTCTCTTCTACAGAGGTTTTCTTCCTTGGAACTGTGTCCATCTAACCTGGGAAGGAATTGGATGTTATGAAAATAATGGACTATTCTCCTCTACTGAGACTCTCATAGAAGTGCGGACAATGGCTGGTCTCCAGTGCTCTCATGATCCTGAAACTTCTATAGTTTTCTGTAACCAATTTTTTTTCAGGCAGACATGAAAAGTTAAAAAGAGTAATGGCCTTCATGGCAGAGAACACAAGGTAGTCGCCCAGGCCATAGCCATTGCTACAGAGACAGAGGGTTTCCCTTTGGTTCAGTCCCTCTAGGAATATAACTCTTTTTGCCTCCTTCTTGGGTATTAACTGAATTTCCAACTGTCGTTTCCTTGGACTTCTCAGTTTTAGTTTGTATTTTCCACTTTATTCCTTATCCCTTTTGTCCTTATTTTACACTCCCAGTGTCTTACCCATTTACACCAACCACCCTGAATCCTTGGCTCTGATCTCTTATCCCATCTTCCTATTTCTTCTCCTTCTACCTTCACATAAAAGCTAGCCGTGGGTTTACTATTAGTGTTGGCAAAGGTGGAGATCAGTTAGATGGATAGAAAGCCAAGTGAAAGAAGAAAACGGCTTTGGGTAAACCTTCTCTGTATCTATACTATCCTGCTTCTGTTTGGGTTATAATTGGGACTGCTTTAAAAAAGAGAGACCACAACCAGAACTAACTCCCTCAAACTGTGATCCTAGCACATTTTTGGGGATAGTTGTAATGGCACCGACACTGGCACACTCAGGATGGCTGCTAGTGGAAGTTCTTTTATCTGCTTTACTAAGGAAACATAGCTGTTTCAGGGGCCAACAATCTTTTTTAATTACATAAAAGAGAAACAGACAAAATGTAGAGAAGAGAAATAAAGACCAACAGATAGGGCTCTGCTGCTTGAATCAAAGCTTTATATCCACCACTGAATCGAGAGAGCCTTTACCTCTGAGGAGTCTGGGAGCTCTGAACACACAGCCACTCAGACTCTCAACCAGGGAATCACAACATTTTTCTCATAAGTGAGCCACCAAAGCAAAAGCTCACCTCTTGGAATATATGCTCTTTAGGCTTAGTGCCTAATTAGAAATCAACAAAAGGTGTGTAAGCCTTCCTACAAGCAAGTAAGCTTCCCTGAATGGGTTCCACATGAAGCCTGTTGATAGGCAGGGAAGATCTTATTAATAAAGCATTGACCTTACAATACTCAAAGGGGAAATGGGTGGGGTAGGGTGACTGGAAGAAGAGGAGAAATGTATAGAAAGGTATGCAATCAAAACTTAATATCCATGGCCCTAAATATTAAACTGTTCTATTTCTAGGAGGAAATTCAATAACCTGAGATGTTTCTCAAATTTATTGAGTGAAGAGAAGTTGCAAAGAAGCTTGATGCAGAGAAATTTTTTCTAATAATTTAGAAATTAAAAAATTTCAGTTGGAAATTAGAAAAATTAGAGCTATTCAAGTGGAATGGGCATCCCCTAGAAGGTAGTGAGCTCCCTTTCACTGGACATTTCAACGTCGGGGCTACAAGAGCGCTTGGCATACATGTGGTAGTAGAGACTCTCTTTTAGGCACAAGTTAAAATAGATGGCTATTTGAGTCCCTTCCAATTCTAAAATTTTTTGGTTCTGGTTTTAGAAATAAGTGTTAGTTAACAAACATAAGTTAATGATATATGTGTATACAAATGTATATTAGTTAAGGAACGTAAGAAAATTGTTCATGTTTGTTTTGGAGAAGACCTGTGATTTCATCTGGGTAGGGAGTACTCAATGAAGCAACTCCCTCCACAGATGAAAATCTGTAGGGCATATTTCATAGCTGATTTATACCTTTAATCTTGGAGAGTTTCCAAGGTCAGAATTTTCAAACTTGTGGTAGCCAAAAAGCTCCCAAAGTCTAGAATGAGATTAAAATGTAATTGAGAAAAGTATTACAAAATAAATAAAAATATAGTACAACACAGATAATGTTAACTTGTGGTTTTCTAAATCAATAGTCAGCCTGAAAGGATCCATTTCTATCTGATTTTGACCCCACTGGACTAGGGCATAGAGAAGTAACTTGACCAGGGTAAAAGAGCCAGTATGGTGAGACAGCATAGGAACTCAAATCTTCCTGATTGGAGGCCAGCTCTCCCTGTCGTAGTTGCTTCTCATATATATGATAAACGAATGCTTAGATACTTCAAATGATTAGTGATATTAAGGAAGTAGTTATTGCCTTTACCAACAGGCCATAGCCCCATGGTTTATTTGACAGTCTTTGTGAGTTGCCTTGGTCAAAAGAATTCACTACCTGCTGACTCTTCTTTCAGTAATGAGTCTATCCCATGATATTTAGGCTAATCCTTAGCTATGAAAGCCACATAATCTTTCATTAGACTTGCATTTAAAACCTTCACCGTTTACAAGGTCCACCACTGCTTAATCTCCTGCTATCACTGTCTGTAGGCTTCACTAACCTCTGACATAGGAACACCTGAAAAGATAGAAGAAGTCTCCAAAATTGATTAGAGCGTACTTGTGACCTTCTGGCACAATCAATCAATTTACAAGTATCTTTTAAGTACCTAGTATGTTCCAGATACTGTGCTAAGAGATAGAAAGAGAAAGACAAGAAACAGAGACATCACCCCCACATCCAGGACTTCTCTTATATTTTACACCTATGACTTAAAGCACTTTTTGGTATATAACACTGGACAAAACTTTCACTAGACATGTACCCAACACAGGACAAATCAAATATGGGCACAAAGTGAGAACCTTCTATGTAAAGACTCCCTAGAGACATATTGATGTGCCTTGGCTTTTTTGTTCTCCCATTTACTAGCATACTCATCTCTAGAGTTACTGTAGAATGGCCAGTTTAGAGATCATGGTATCATAAATATAGATTTCAAAGAGTCTTTAAAAGTCATCCAGTCCAATTCCCAACCCCCAAGCCCATTTTACAGATGGAAATGCCACTCTAGACTGTCTCTTCTTATATGCTGCCCTTAGACCGCTTCAGAAAGTAAGATAAATTCATGTTCCATTTTGGTCTCTTGCTAGTAGCTACTGCCTTCCTAGCCTCATATTTGGAGAGGCAGTGTGCTAGAGTGACAAGCATGCTCTCATGAGAAGATAAGCTACTTGAGGACAGGGACTGTTTCATTTTTAGCTGCATATCTTCAGCATTTACTGATATGTAGTAAGTGACTAATAAATGCTTGTTGATTGATAATTTATAATGATTTACTAATTTGAAGATGAGTTAGGACTTGAGAAGGACTTGAGTTAACATCCTATCTCTGACACTAATTAGATAACAAGTCACTTCAACTTCCAGCAATTCACTCTTCACATCTGTAAAATGGGGACCATCAGAAACACTTGATACTAGTAATGTATTTTATAAACTTTAAAGCACTACACCAATGTCATTTCTATCCCTCACCATTCAACTGCCATGCCTTTCTAGCTGTGTTAACATCTTGAAGCAGAGGCTTTAAGAGGATCTAATTTAGTGATAGAAAAAAATATAAATTTGCATAGAGAACGTAACAGAATCATAGGATCCTAAAGCTGGAAGGGACTTCACATACCCAAATTTGCTCAGACCCTTACACGAAGCCTTAACCTCCCCAAATATGACTCCCCAGCCATCTTCAAATAGATTCTAAAACCCCTTGTCTATCTCTTGCTTTCTGGAGTTTTTCACGACCTCATACTAATTGATAAGTAATTCTCTTCCTGCTATGGCTTCCTGGATGGATCTACCCAGCAACAAACAAAATGGTAAGACCTGTTTCTCAATTTGGAGATGTGGTAGTTTTAATAACTTATTCTCATAAAGAAAATAACACATATTATGTTTTATTGTGTAACCACAGTCAGGATCACTGTGGTGAGAGAGAGAAGAAAAGAGCTTAAATCACATATATCTCTAGTCTTAGTAACCTTTTTGGTAGCATAGAATGGTTGGACTTTCTTAGAAATAGTCCCTGGGTTCTTATGGGGGGAACAAATGTAGTGCATCACTCATCATCCCCAAATCACCCACATATGAACCGCGAATGAATAAAGGAGATAAGTTACTGAAAACTGAAAGAAAACTAAATCAAAATTTTAGAAACTATGCCCTAGGGGACCTAACCCTTTTGAAATTTCTACCTTAGGGCCTATGCTACCCTGATTAGTAAATGCTTCACATACCCCCACTCTATCTAGGGAGCCCCAGCCATTCTTCGTTTTACACCTGGAGCCATCTTCATATCATCCTCCCCTTACTCTATGGCATGAAAACTCCCCCTGGCTAGCTCTGGATACATAATGAAACCAATAATGATTTTGCTACTGAAAAGTATGTCAATCAAATCCAATATGGCTCTGCTCACAAGTCCTATGACTTTCCAAACCAAAACACCCTTCCCTGTCAATAAGTCCTCTAGAGGTGTTGTTTCATCCAATCAGAGCTAAAAGTCAATGACCTTAGGTAAAACTTTCCAGGAATTGTAAAGATGAATTGAAAGACCTTGTAATGCTTTGCCTGAAGAAGAAAAGACTTAGGGGACTTGTGACATTGGTTTATCTAAAGCACAATAACGTAGTAAAAAAGAGTTTAGATACAGAGTCACATATCCTGGATTTGAATCAAGTCTTTCTCTCATTGCTTTTATGAATATAAAAAAGCTCTTTTATCTTTAGGTTTCTCGAACTTAATTTAGAAAGGCCAAGGTCACCCACTGCATCCTGGGCCATTGCCAGTCATATTAACCTTTGTCTTGCCACCAGACTTCAGTGACTCTGGAGGAGAGAGTGAGGCTGATGCCTTTGTGCAGCTCTGCCTCACTTAAATCTGATTCATGCGCAAGTCCAGATGTTGCACTCAGAATGTCGTTGCTCCTCTTTGAGAATGAAAGATGAACAACAATATTTCAAATGAGAGAGTTGGACCAGATGAGATCTAAAGTCTCTTTCAGCTATAAACCTATGACCCTAGGAATGTCATTGGACTTCTTTAAGCTCAATTTCCTCATCTGTAAAATAAGGGCAGGTGGGTAAAGGTTGGACTCAATCACCTCTAAGTCCCTTCCAGCTTTAAGTCCATGATCCTGTTATCCTGCAATGTCATCCTTTGATTCGAAAAGCCAACAGGTGGAAGAATGACTACATTCGTTGGGCTTGGGCCCAGAGAGCACAACTTAGAGCAATTAGAGTATGGCAATTGTATAGCAGAAAATTGGGCTTAATATTAGGGAAACATCTTAACAAATAAAATTGCTTGAAAGTGGAATCAGCTTCTTCAGAAGGCAATGGATTTCCCAACCATGGTGGTCTTTAAGTACACTCTGGAAGATCATGAAAGATAGATATTATGGAGAGAATTCTTGTTTAGGTTTGAGTTGGACTAGGTGACCTCTGAGGCCTCTTCCAACTCAGGGACTGTGTGACTCTTGCCCAGACCTACCCTGGCACTCTCCTCCTCACCAAGTGCTGGTTTCAGTTAACCTCTCCTTAAACATCCTGGGGATTAGATCCCACCTGGAGCGGAAGAAAAAATATGACTAATGCAACTAGGTGGGGGAATTAATTCTCTCAGTTAACAAATTCCATTTCCTTCTGATGTCATGTCTCTAGTTCTCTTATTTGTTTTCTTTTGACTCTCTTATGCAGTTTGACTTCCTGGAGTCTGATCACCCACTTAAACCCTAGATTTCTTTACTTGCCCAATTCCATAATACTTTGCCCCTTTGCTTTACCTAAACAGACTTATTATTCTACTATTGACCACTTCCCCTTCTGTAGATCTTGGTATCTCTTTCTTCTCCTAGCTCTTACTGTGGTTTCCTTGGCTTCTTACCTGATTCAAGGATAGCTTGTTTTTGATAGTCCAGATTGTCAGAAAGGTTCCTGAAAGACTATATTGTTATTTAAGCATGTCTATATCAGGGCTTCTTAAACTTTTTCCACTTACAACATCTTTTTGTGTCTCACCAGAGTTAGTTGGAGTTGCTTGGCTTAAAGGTATGGGAAATGCAAAGTATGCATGCCCTCTGTTTAGACGAAAGTTACAGTATAATTGCTCCTTGTAACACAGGCAAGCCCCACCAGAAACACCTCAGATTTATTTTTTGTCTTTATGCATTCAGAAACATTTTACTATGACCAAATTTTTCATGGCCCCATATGGGGTTGCAAACAACAGTTTAAGAAGCAATGGTCTAGATATTGTTTTTTGCCAACTCTATATGGCAGTCACAGCTTATAGGCTGTTCTGCATCTTATAGACCAGTACATATTTAGAAACAAAAGAACCTTAGAAATCTCCTATTCCAAAATCTCTCATTACACTGACATGGAAATGAGGCTAAAAAACTTGCCTATGATAACAGACTTAATTGGTGGCAGAGCTGAGAATAGATCCCCGATCTTTTGATTTCAGATTAATGAAAGGAAACAAAGTATAATAGAACACTAGACTTGAAAAGACAAGACACGAAGTCCATTTCTAGATCTTTATTAGTTGGGTAATCAAGAGCTGGCCATAGAACCTTTCAGAGTCTCAACTTCTTCAGTTTTCAAATATAGATATTACTTATATAAATATAGATTTACTGTTTGCTTCATAAAGTTCCTGGGAGATAAGTAATCTTTGAAATGCCATGCAAATGTTTTGTTAGTATCTCCACTTTTTTTTTTTTTTTTTTTTGCAGAGGGGAAGGCAGGGCAATTGGTGTTAAGTGACTTGCCCGAGGTCACACAGCTAGTAAGTGTGTCAAGTGTCTGAGGCTGGATTTGAACTCAGATCTGCCTGACTCCAGGGCCAGTGCTCTAGTCACTGCACCACCTAGCTGCCGCAGTATCTCCATTTTTCAATGTTGGTTCTGTCAAACTCAAAATACGAGACGATTTTTTTTTTCTGTCATGAAGACTAAGATACTCTCTCTTACCACAATAGGGAAGAGAAAGGAAAGGAAGGAAAGAAAAAGGAAGGGAGGTGAAAGGGAAGGGAAAGGAGAGAAAGGGAGAGGAGAGGGAAAGGAAAGGGCATGGGAAACAAACAGTATGTTATATACTTCCCCATCAAGTCCATTGATCTTAGAGTATGTATCATCTTATATCAGAATGGTTGTACTTGCTGACAAATCTTAACTCAGTATTTGTTTTATTGTTTCCAAACTACTCTTTTCAGTATGAAGATGTACAAATGACTAAAGACCAGCTTTAATTGAAAACTTGAGCAATGGCTGAATGTGTCAGATTGGCTAAACACAAACATTTATATTGGGGGAAGGGAAAGTCACTCCCCCTTCCCCTTACCTAAACCAGCTTTATTAGAACCTGAGAGTCAGGCAGCATTATGCTATATATAGACATATTTAGTGTGTGTATGTGTACATCTCTATAGTATGTATGTATGTATATACACATGTGGGCATACTATTTACTATATTATATATTTACATAATCACATTTGTGTATACACACATACGTGCATATCTATATATATATATATATATTTGTGTATATATATATACACACAGAGACAATATATACATACATATATACATACACATATTTGTGACACTGAAAAAGTGGAGAGGAGAAGAGGCATAACTGGCTTATGAAAGATAAAGTAGTTTTTTCTTCCATTTAATTAAATTCAATTAATTAAAAACCCCACATTTATTAAGCACCTATTGCACGTAAAGAACTATACTAGGCCTTAGGGGTTACAAAAATAAAACTGAAACAGCCCATGCCCTCAAGGAGCTTACATTCTATTTTTCATTCCATGAAAGCAGGTAGGCAACTACAAGGCTGAGTGGCCAATTCAACCACAATTTGTAACAATGGATGGAATCTAAAGCTGCAATTATGAGAATGAGACACACTTGGGAAAGAGTTGGCTGGATTTAGTCAAAGATATTCTTTCAGAAATTAATGCAATTCTGGGTGAATTGGCCTTAAATAATCTTGTTCATTTCAATTTCTTTTTTATCAATTCAGCATAGATTATTAGGCACAGAAATCACATGAAATCACTTCTGCTGCAAGAATGTACATCACAGTTAAGACACTAATTATAATTAACAGACATACTGTATGCTGGTATTAAGTGATCACGGAGGTCCAACTATTTCTTATACATGTGTATCCATTTCACTCTTTACTCACTTTTTAAAGTTCCAACTGAATAATCACTATCAGAAATATTATAATTTGATGTATAAATATTTTGTGAAACCCTAAATTAGTAGTTAATGTGAAATAATGTGACTGACATGTGGAGACACCTTACACAATGTGGCAGATCTCCTGTTAAATTATCCGTGGTATTGGGAACTCGCAGGTCGTTGACTATCCCAATTTAATTTGGGCAGTACAGGACATTTCTAATAATTAATACTGTAATAACACTTAATGATCTGCACTCATGCAATCTGAAAATCCAGCTAATGGTGCAGTTTTTAGTGATTGCACAAACAGCAAGTTTTAAATGTGTCAAACGCTGCTATTTCAGCACCATGATGCCACGCAGGAGACCCTGCCTGTGGGGCTCTCACTGACCCAGACCCTAGAGACTAGACATCGATATGACAGAAGCGAATGGACTGAGTCTCAAGGGAGGTGCTGCTTCCTTGGAATTGGATCTAAGGAAAAAGAATTTGAAGGAAACCTACTTGTACTTCCTTCCAGATGGGAGATACATTTAAGAGCTGTGATGATAGTCACTAGAGAGGGAGCAAAGAAATTGAAAGGGAAGGGAGAGATAGAAAAGAAGACTATTTTACAAACTTCATTAGAAGAGAATTAATATTTTTGGAGGCCTTCACAGGACATAGGGTTGTAATTTTTTACCCCTTTCTCTGAAACTCCTACTTTTGTGCCAGGCACATAGCAAAACTGAGTTCTCAAAGAACTCAGAAGAAAACAATACCAAGTCCTGTGTTAGAAGAGGTAGATACAAGATCTGTAGTCAGCTTTGTAGTTTAAGCTACCTCTCTTGCATCAGAGACAGACACAGTTAATTTCCAAGTTGTTGCTTGAATGGAAAAGAAAAAAGGGAAGGCCAATTAAAATGCTTGTGATCAATTACTGCCATAACTTTATAATGTAGTAAAATGAATGTTTATGAAAAATATGAAGTGTACATAGATATGTAAGTGGATTAAGGGATAGCTCTATCAAGATTGGACTTACATTTTCAAACAGGTTATTCTTCCTTTAAATAATCTTACATAATAATATCAACTTATTCAAAATAATTATTTTATTGTATTATATAATTATATAATGTAATATAATAAGTGATTCTTTAAATAAGAGTTTTGTTTGTTCTATCTATGCTGTGACCTACAGAAGCTCTCAGATTTAAGATTTAAATGACAAATAAGGCAAAAATTCAAAGAAGGGAAAAATCATGGAAAAGTTTTCCCACAGATCCTGCAGATACTAGAAACTCAAAGAGTCATGTCATTTGAAAACACCTTTTATCCTTTACTTCTTTTAGCTTTACCCACCCCTGGACCTAACCACTGATAGGCATGAATTAAGTCAGAGATGATTTGAAATTCTTCACAATATTGTCTGTATGGTACTTCTTAAATAGACTGTGTAGGCTAGACAAGCTTGAGCTTTCTCATAGGGTCTTACCCTTCATGCAAAGGATGTTTAGTATGTTTTCATGAAAGTAGTAGCAAATATAAATGTTTTAAATATCACTGAATCATATGGTAAACTTATAGAAAGACATGAAAAGAAGCCCAGGATTAAGAGGTATAGGCTGACTGGGGCCTATATTATTTGAGTGGACACCTATATGAATGATGTCAAAAATTCATTTGAATCTTTGAGCGGCTCATAAGATATGAAAATTTAGATACTGTATAAACTGGTTATATGTAAAGAAAAGTGAACTTTTGCAGATATGATTGAATTGCTTCTCCATGCATGCATATATATATATGTGCACATACCCATGCATACATGTATATGTATATATGTGTGTATGCATAATTTCATCAATGCAGGAAGCTCCCAATGTGGAATTTTTAGAAATGCAGGTAAGCCCCTATTCTTAGAGTCTTAGAGAAATGCCTGAGAGCACTGAGAAGTTAATTGAATTCCCTAGGACGATGTAGCCAGTATCAGAGGCAGGATTCAGATATTTCTTCTTGATCTTATGGCCATTGTCTAGGCTCTATGCTATGTTGCTAAATCTTTGAATATCTGTCTTTTCTCTCTTTTCACTCTTTGTCACAAATGTGTGTATATTCATACATACTATTTGTCTGTATATATGTATATATATATAAATGTGTGTATATGCATCTATATGTATACGTATCTATCTATCTATATATATATATATCTTAAATATATCTTTCTATAGTATAGACCATAGGTTCCCAAAGTGGACTGTACCATCCCCTGGGGGCACTGGAACAATCCAAGGGGGTGGTAGTAGCCTCAAGTGCAACTGGGGGTCATTGAATAAAAATAAGGGGGCAGTGAAAGCATAAGGAAAGAAAAAAAGATAATAAAACTTTGAAAAGCCATTCATATATGTTTTATCAGTTGTGTAATGGAGTTAAAGCTATAGTAATTACATTATTTTCCAAATAAACACACAAAATGCAAATTATAACCTATCAGTGGTCAAGTCTGCCAACAGGTCTTAAAAAGCAAGTGTAGGCAGGTGAGCATGTTGTGCATTGTTGGGAAGTCCAGCATGCATTGGCAGGAATATGTGATGTGCATGTAATGACTTGTTTATAATACTATACTATATGGTTACATAATGCAATATTGCATCATCAAAATTTCAATGCCGGAAAAATAAACACAAATTTACAACAAATTATTAAATTTAAGATGTGTCATTTCAAAAAAAAAAGATTTATATTTTTTAAATGATGCAGATTTAAAAAAAAACTGTTAAAGGGTTAAAGAAAGTAGACTTCCAGGGGGGTGTTGAGTAATTTTTTTTAAAGGTCATGGTAGGACAAATAAGGCCTCTGGTATAGACAAAGGTTTTAAACTCACACCTACAAATATACACATAAAAACATTCAAACATACACATTGTTGTTCAGTCATTCGGTTTTGTCTGACTCTTCATCACCCCTTTTGGGTTTTCTTGGCAAAGATACTAGAGTGGTTTGCCATTTCCTCCCCCAGTGGATTTGGCAAACAGAAATTAAGTGTCTTGCCCAGAGTCACAAAGCTAGTAAATGTCTGAGGCTGGATTTGAATTCAGGTCGTCCTGTCTCTAGGTCCAGTGCTCTATCCACAGAGCCACCTGGCTGCCACACACACACACACACACACACACACACACACACACACACACAAACATACACAAAAACACTCACACACTTACATACATACATACATATATACATATAATAAATTATACTATTTGCTTTGTGTTGTATCTATGGAAAGAAGACAAGAATGATAGCTACCATTTGTAAAATTCTTTGAAGTTTCCAAAGCAAATTAGGTTGCCTAATCTGAGCCTCATTTCCATCTGTGAAGTAGATATAATATGTATTTTACAACTAAAGAAACTAAGGCTCAGAAAGGTTAAGTGATTTGCCCAGGGTCACAGAACTAGTGAATTTAGTGGGAATTGGACCACAGTACGGACTGTGGAGTGTTGAACCTGTAGGTATTGGCTTGGTGTATGTCCCTATGGAGATTGAACCTGAGGCCTAGTCTCTTCTGAGCACATGCTTGACGCTTCATGGGCTGGCTATACTCCAATCTGATCCTGCTACATGTTTCAGACATAGGATTTAAATCTAGATCTTTCTGATTTAAAGTCCATCACATTATCCATTGCACAATGTTGGAATGGCATTTGTTGTAGGGAAGAAAAAGAAACGCCCTTTTTCTCATTGACTGAATGCATGTGAGACGGGAGATCTCTCCAAATGAAGCACCATGGGATGTCGCCATAAGAAACATTACTAATCCAACAAGAGAAGTGAATGAGAAAGAAATTTTTTAAAAGAACCTTTAAAACCTTGATGTGGGACTGTATCAAGTGGAGTGAATTGAAGTTTTCCACAAAGTCCTTTTACTGCATCCAAAGTTGCTCCTACCTATCCTCTTTGTCCTCAGGCTTGAATAGTAGACTTCCATAAGAGACAGCATCTCATTACCAATGAGAATTAAATTAACTACCAAAAAAAGGCATACAACCCTCCAAACTCCATTAAAGTAACATTAAAGGTCTGCTTAAACACAGAAAAACAAGAAAGTTCATAGTGAGCCAGGGCTAAAACCCCAGGCCAACAACTTGCCTTCAGTTAATCAAACTTAGCACTTCAATAGACCTCTTCATAAATGGAATGCTTTAAAAAAAATCAGCTAAACACATCTACACGACACTCCTGTGAGTTAGGTGAAATTAACCCCATTTTATAGATGGTTAAACCAAGTCAGGGAAGGTAATTGAGAGCATGCATAAAGTCACAAAGGGAGTCAACTGTTGGGGACATATCCCAGTGTAGGTCTTCCTAATTCATTCTTTACCAGGGGCAACCTAATACTTTAAGTATAGTTGCTTTTAATATTCATTCAGTACCCAAAGGGAATCTGGTACTGACTAAGCTTTGGGAATCACAGTTGTACAACTAAATATAAGATAGCAGTCTTTATTGTAGACTAATAGATATCTAGGTAGTTAACATGCACCCATAAATAGAGATGTATATATGTCTATAGGTAAGAACCAAAAAAAATTATGTATATTTGTAAATTAAAAGAAAGAAAACTATTTCTCAAAAAAATAGTCAACAGCTAGTCATCCCTTATTGTGATGAGGGTATAGGGTTTTTTTTTGGAAATTCTCCCCTACAAGAATGTGGTGAGGATTAATTGGAGAATGGTCTCTGGACCACAGAAGCATACTTCTAGGGTTTGTCGTACAAGCTATTGTTGATTGCTCTGTCCATTAAAGAGAACTTAACTCTTTCTAATGTATTTTTTTTGTTATTTTTTTCATGTATTTCATTATATGATTAGGTTCATTTTATCTTGAGGTACAGTCATAATACCCAAGTGCAAAGCTTTAAAAGGCATGCTACTGAACGCTCTATGCAATTGGATCATTGAGATGATAGTGTCCAGCATAGTACAGTAGATATTATCCTGAGATTGGAGTGAAGAAGGTAATAGGTTCAAATTCTAAATCTGACACTATGATTTGTATAACTCTAGGTAAGTCATATAGATGTTAGATGCCTTGGTCATGGGAGTTTTCCTACCCTTGAACAGATCACTGATTCACAAATTTTGGTCTTAGTACAATTAATTGAACATGTTTAATTTTGTTTTTGTTGTTGTTGTTGTTAAATGGATGTTAAAACAACAGGATATGCTCATTGTGGTACTTTGGACATGGTAGCTAATCAGATCAGACAATTGGCACCAATCAGTAATCGTTCTGTAAAAGGTCAATAAGATAATCCTAAACTCAGTAAGAAGACTTATTTTGAGTTACATTAATTATGAAGTTAATATTTGGGGCATCCAATGAGAATTCTCTTATTCCTCCTGTATTACATGTAAAAGTGTCACCATGATGACCCATTATTTCTTTCTCTCTGATCTCAGAAACTAAGGTAGTCCTTTTACTTGAAAAGGTAACCATTCAACTCAAGTGTGAAAATCTTCCCCCTTCCCATCAATTCCCTAAACATTAAATTCAAATGAGACGTATTAAAAGCTCCTACTATGTCCAACTAAAAGGCAAATGGTAAAGAGGTTTGTCCTATGAAAAATTTATATTACAGTTGTGAATGTGAAGGCAAAGACTATGTTGTGGTTTTCTCAATCTTTGTGGTCCTAGAATCTAATGCAGTCCTTTGCATAGGTGGATGTAGATACTTAATTGCTTGTTCAATTGAATTAAGGTGAATAGTGAATGTCATAAGTACTGCCATGTAGTATAATAAATACTCATCCTCATCATACACACACACACACACACACAATTCAAAAAACCCTTACATAAGTTGTTTTTTTTTTCATAGCCATAATTTTTACGCACACTAAATGTAGTCCTTTTTAGGCACTATGATAGAATTTGATGCTCTTTATACACTTTCTATGCAAAAAGCATCAACCATGCCTATCACATCTCTCCAAGACAATCATCCATCATACTCTTGAAGACTTCCAGGGCACATGACACTTGGGCAAAAAGATGCGATGGTTGGCCACCTTATTATTGAGCAAAATCCAGTCCCCTATAACTTCCCCTCATCCTTTCCAAGTCTAATCATCAAAGATAAAAACAAGGTCTAATCCACTTTTCATATAATGACCCTTCACAAATAAGAAGATAGATATTATACCTGTCCTAAGTACTTTGATGCTCAAGCTGAACATCCATTCCATCAATTCTTCATAGGCAAATCCTCTAAGCAGTCAAGGTGGTTCTATAATTGATTCCTAGAATGAACACAATGCACCAGATAAGTCGGATAATGTACAATGATAAGCATGTCCCCTGGTCTAGATACTATACTTTAATTAAGGTATTCTAAGCATTAACATCTTTTGAGAGCAAATTCACATTATTGCCTCATGAATCATTTACATGTCGATTTAAGTTCTTACAAAAATATTAACTCAAATAATAACAATACTTTATATTTAAAAAGTGCTTTATGGTTTATTAAATGTTTTGCATATATCACCTCTATCATGGCAGCCAATAAGGCAGGTGGCTCAGATATTTTTATTCTCATTTTTATATACTGTGCTTCAGTAAAGAGATTTATCAAATGTTATATAGCTAGTAAAACTATATAAAGCTGTATCGAAGCGGATCTCAAACCCAAGGCTTTGGACTTTAAGTAGTCTTCCCCTTATAACATACTAACTGAAATAAAAATCATACTTTTTTGTTCCGATAAATAAGACACACTCTATTTGTTATTATAGTCTAGCTTAATTGGTTCAGCTATATCATTTTCTCAATATGCTGTACAAATGAGAGATACAATGAACTAGAGTGTACATACCTTGAAAGGTTGTTTCCATAAAGACTGAAAAAATAACATGTACCATTTGAAGGTCTTAATAACTAAGTTTTCAGCCACTTAGCAAGGGGTGGACAGAGCCAAGATGGTGGCTGGAAAGCAGGGACTAGCGTGAGCTCCCCACCAAGTCCCTCAAAAAGCCT
>CM053622.1:175991263-176009809 GCA_028646595.1 Phalanger gymnotis
AACAAACACTTTCGAAAAGGGACAGGGTCAAGGGAGAAAATTCAATAAAGGGGGATAGGTTAGGAAGAAGCAAAATATAGTTAGTCTTTCACAACATGAGTATTGTGGAAGGGTTATACATGTGGCCCATGTTGAATTGCTTGACTTCTTAGGGAGGGTGGGTGGGAAGGGAAGAGGGGAGAGAATTTGGAACTCAAAGTTTTAAAAATAGATGTTCAAAAACAAAAAAAATAACAAAGGTTTCGGTGGACATATCATTACATGTAAAATAGCAATGGAATCATGGGCAGGAGTATAACATTGAAAGACCAACAAAGTCTGCCGTAAAACCTTCAAAAATTGTATCACCCTTCTGCAGAGGACTTCACATCAAACCTTCTTTGTATTGTTTTCAGATTCTTTTCAAGTCTGGATCAGAAAACTACTAATTATGGTTAAAACTAATAACGGGGAAATGTCAGGTACTATGCAAGAGCCTCTTTGAATAGGCTAATTTCACAGGTGTTTTTTTTTGTAGCAAAGATTAAACATTTCTCTCTCCCCCCCCATCCCACTTTTCTTCTTTTCTCTACTGCAAATAGCTAGAAGAACAGAAGAGATATTAGTAAAAGATATTTGGAAAGAAAATAAAGGGCAGTTACAATAGAACGAAAGCAGAGGTTTTTTTTTCACTGATACTTTAAACAAAAATTCTCTTAATTCAAACATCATTAAATTTCTGATCCACCCAACTGCTAGTGACCTTCTTCCCCAAACTATCATATGTGTGCATGTGTATGTATGTATTTGTATATGTACATACATAGGCACATATGTGTATGTATGTATTTGTATATGTACATACATAGGCACATGTATAAATAAAATTTGTTGCTGTTTTTCCAGTCTGCCACATACCCCTAATAGGATTTACACCCTCAATATTCTACATGTGCTATTGATCAGAATATTAAAATGGAATTTATCTGAAACACAAAAGTTTTTCATAAATTTCAAATTACTTCAACTAAATTTTCAACAGCCTATCAACAAGCACTTACTAGAAAAGTGCTTATCTACTTAGATAAGAATATATATATATATATATATATATATATATATATATATATGCTTGTTTATATAGACGATGATAGTGATGATGATAGCTGGCATTTATATTGTGCTTTAAGGTTAAAACTCTTTATATATTTTATCTCCTTTGATATTCACAACTCTGGAAGTAAGTGTTATCATTGTCAGATAAGGAAACTGAAGTCGAGAGAGGTTAATTGACTTGCCTAGGATCACACAGCTAGTTAATGTCTGAGTCAAGATTTGAACCCAGGCATCCCTGACTCCCAGTTCAGCATTTGATTCACAATGGTACCTAGATAGATAGATAGATAAATAGATAAATAGATAGACGGACAGGGAGAGATGGATGGATAGATGGATGGATGGATGGATAGACAGAGGTAGACATAGATATATGCAAATATAGATATAGGCACAGATATAAATATGGTGCCGATACAAAGATAGACGTAGATGTAGATATAGATATTGATATTGATATAGATATAGATATACTTTTTACCCATTAGAATGTAAATTTCTGGAAGATCAAGACTATTTCCGTTTTGGCTTTGTATCCCCACTGCTTTACACAGAGCCCAGAATATAAATAGGATATAATAAGTGCTTATTGACAGATTGCTTGAATATTTGGCCAAATTTTCATTGGAAATTAATAAAAACTTCTCTCTTTAAGATAATTCCATTTTAACATTCCAATGAGGAGCACATATAGAATATAGGGGCCATATATAGTTGCTGCAAAATCCTGGTAGAGGTATATGGCAGGCTAGGAAAACCACAAATAATTACATTTTAACTATATCCACAACCATTTGGTGCAGGGGAAGAAGGGAGGAAAGAAAGAAAATGAGGAAGGGAAGCAGATGGAGAGAGGAGAAGGGAAGAAAGAAAGAGAGAGGAGAGACAGAGACACAGAGAGAGAGAGAGAGATTTAAACATAAGGTAAAGGATTTTTTTTCTTGAATCATACTTCTCCCTAGATTCATATAAAGTAAGAGCTATAGGTGACTTTTAAGACAATCTACTTTATTTTATAGATATAGGAACTGGTACTCAGAGAGATAGAGGACTTGTCCAAGATCACACTGATTAGGTGCTCTAGGACTAGAACTCGGGTCCCCTTTCAGGCCAATGTATGTTCCATTTCTGCATAGTACCAGGCTCTGAGAGTACCTGCAAAGTATTGAGAGTCCTTTAATCTTAGCTTTCATTTAAACTAAAGAGTAGAGCATCAGGTCCCAGGATCAGCAGAGATCTCTCCCATCACCATGCAGTACTGAAAGATCCCATGTTGACCCAACCATTTCAGATGGAGCAAACAGGTCTCAGAGTCTTTCTGCCACTGTGCATATAAGATGTTCTCTATACTCCCTTTTCATTTTTATAGAGTGGTATTCATGTAAGGACTGTATCATATTCTTGGAACACAAGGTACATACTTCACTTGAAAGTCTAATTGAAGGCTAGAGAATTTTCCCTTTGCCATATTAGTGATGGTGATTCAGTAGCAGGACCCAGGGCAAGCAAGATTGAGTCTCATAAGCCAGATTGCCAGTTATGTTTGAGCCAGATGAGCCTTCTCATCTTAAGTATTCATTAGTTACTTCCCTTTACAAGAAGGATATGAGCTCTTGGAGCTACAATTAATCTTCCATTCTGAACTGTGTACTTTCAATGGTGACACCGGCCCATCAGGGATGGGTATCATTATAGGTACCTAGCTCTCCTCGTGATGTTAATGGATCTACCGTTCGTTATCATATTCATAGTTTTTTCCCCCATAACAATCATGGAAACAGCTCAAGCATTCATGGCTGGCAATCCACAGGCTGCTTCATCCTTTGAAATTCATAGATTTAGCTGCATAGTGTCAGATCATTTTTCATAAGCCTTGTTTGCTTGTCAGCATGTCATAGGCAGTAAGGAGCTCCTAGATTAGTACAAATATATAAATCTTGTCTCAGCTTCACCTCACTGCTGTTTAATACTACTTTGCTAGACCACTGTGTTTACTAGCTTAAAATACCTTCTGTTTGGAGAAACGCATATTTATTATTATTATTGGGGCGTTTTTGTGAGATTTCCCCCAGCACGGGCTGACAGGCCGCCTGGCACTTTGTCATTTATCATTGTACACTAAATCTGTCAACTCGAGAAACAATTTCAATAAAAAATTTCTGCATGAAATTACTTCACTACAGAAGAAACCAGCTCTGCCTTTCATATGTGCTCTTCTGTGTCTCTGTTTATTTATTTATTTGGGGGGGGGTGTCTTTTTTTTAAATTTTGGCTGTGAAAGGTACTTAATGTACCAAAAACAATTTGTACAGGCATTATTTTACCAATTGCAAGTGTGTACGCCTTGCTGAGGTCTCCCTTATCTAACTGTTGCTAATACATTTTCATGCTGTGCTCTTATGGCTTCATTTTACAGTTGAGGAGATCACCCACTCCATGCTGTGTTGGAAATGGGACCCTCGTCACTCTGGTCCATAGAGTGCACTTAACATGTGAACAACAAACAACAAAAAGTTGCAGCGTTAAAACATCTTCATCCCCTTTATATTCCTTGCTGAAAACTTAGCTTTGACTTGATTATGCACTGTAATAGAAGCCAACCACAACATGGCAGTCTAAAGAGAAAGCACTGTACCTATCATGTAAAGGCAGGTCAAGGCATCCAGTAACTCACATACACACACAAACGCACACACACACCCACACACACCCACCCACCCACCCACACACACACACACACACACACACAGAGTTTACACTTTGGCGTAAGCATATTTCTATAAATGGGAGAACCCTAGGTCACAATTTTATATTTATCCCAAAAGTCCAGTGATGTGGTACAGTGGATGGAGCACCAGGTCTGGAAGGAGGAAGTCCTGAGTTCAAATCTAGCCTCACTTACTGGCTGTGTGACAAGTCACTTAGTCCTGTTTGCCTCAGTTTCCTTGTCGTAGTGGCAAACTACTCCAGTATCTTTGCCAAGAAAACCCCAAATGGGGTCACAAAGAGTCAGACATAGCTGAAATGAATTAATAACAGCAACACAAAGTCCAGATCTATCTGTGCTTTTTTTGAACTCCAAAGAATGACAGAAATAATTACCAGAGTCCACTGGAAAAAAAGAACAATCCTTAATATCTTTCACTTTTGTTTGGCTCCTTGTATACCCAATAACATGATAAAACTCTAAGGTCCCCAGTCTACAGAACCAGCTGGGGCAATAATTGCTGTGAAATTATGTTCTGGACAGCTGAAAGGGAAGGCTCAGCATCAGAGCCTCTTGTTTTCCACCCTGTCAGTTTTTTTACCCAGCTATGGATTTGTTGTCATCGGCTCCTGATGATTCTGCTGACACCCCTGTCAGAAAATGAATTTTTCACTCCCCACTTGATTGACTCCATTCATAGGGTGTAACTCTGTCAAGAAATGCCACTCTCAAGCTTGCTCACTCATTTGTTTCCAATTCCTGGACCTCCAGAAGCCAGCCCCTACATGGACATTGCTTCCATATGCAATCTTTCTGAATAATTTTTCAGCTGTTGTTACTTTAAACGTACAATTCTTACAATTTTAATGTAGAACAACTGCTCTGCATTGGATAAATCTCAGCTCACTAGGACTTGGAAACAATTTATATGAAAAGATAATAAAGGTTTGACATATACCTAGTGATCTATCTACGTGTATACATATATGGATATATTGTACTTGTATGTGTGCATATATATGTATATATGTGTGTGTGTGTGTGTGTGTGTGTGTGTGTGTGTGTGTGTATGCTTGGATAAAATTTTGGGGGAAATTATTTCACATCATTACCTAAAGGATCTTTGATTTCTTCGGTGTAGGTATTGATTTTCTTCTTCTCCATTGACAAAGATCACACCCCCTCGGCAACCTTGTGGATAGTCATCAAGTATTGTTTTATTTGATGGTTATACGTCCCTAATGATGAGCCTAGATCATGGATGACTAACATATAGGCTATCTCTGGCCCATATTTAAAGGGTTTTTAAACTGGTTAGACCCTCCAAAGCTAGGTCTTTGCAACAAGTCTTTATGAGCCCAGGCTTACCTCCAATCCATTAGATCTATGATCTCCTTGATGTGAGTACTACTTTCAATGGTTCACATTGCAGCCCATACACATCTTCTCATCCTGTGCAGTTCTTTCCCAGGTTCTTCTCTGACTCCTTCGCAGACAGTAAGGTAACCTGGGAACTGGTCAGTAAGAAATTACAGAGGACCCCAGTGCTAGCACTGGACATAGTACCAGATGCTTTTTGGCAATTCTATTGTCTATACCTAGTTCTGGGTATAAATTGAAGGGCAGGAAGGACCACTGAGCAGTCTCCATTTTAGTCATAAAGGATCAGAGACCCTGAGGAGTAGTATCAATTTCAATGGCAAGGGATTGAGGCTCTTCCTGGGTAAGGACCAGAGTACGAGCTAGGAGAACAGTGACCACACTTCTCTTCAAATCACACCACCTTGGAGCCACTAAAACCCTCTAAACTCCCAGAATTAGCTCTGATAACAATAGTGCAAAAAAACTTAAATCTTAAGGCACTGCTTCCTCCTGAACACCAGAAACAGAGCTCAGCTTAAACATAAAGTTCAAAATCAAGAAATAAAGTGGGAAAATGAGCAAAAAAAAAATAAAGTTACCACAACAAGCTACTATGGTGACAGCGAAATTAAAGACACAAAGTCAGAAGAGGACAATGAAATCAAAACAGCTATAAGCAAAGCCTGTGAATTGAACACAAATAATGATTCCTGGAATAGCTAAAAACAATTTTCAAAATTAAATATGAGTGGCAGAGGAAAAATTATGTAAAGAAATGGAAGGAAAAGAAAATTACGAAAAGAAAATTAACACCTTGGTAAAAAGAGGCACAGAAAATACTGAAGAAAATAACACCTTAAAAAAGCATAATTGACCCAAAGAGAATAAAAAGAGGTACAAAAATTCTCTGAAGAAAATAATTCCTTAATATTTATAAATGGACAGGCAGAAGCAAATGACTCCATGAGACATTAAGAAACAATCAAACAAAGTTAGAAGTATAAAAAAGGAAGAAAATTTAAATATCTCATCAGAAAAAAAAAAACAAACAAACAACTGACCTGGAAAATAGGTCAAGGGGAGATCACTTAAGAATTATTAGACACCTTGAAAGCCATGCTCAAGGAAAGATCCTAGACATCACATTTCAATAAATTATCAAGTAAAACTACCCTCATATCTAAGAACCAAAGGGTAAAAAAGAAATTAAACACTATTCACCACCTGAAAGAGATACCAAGATTAAAACTCCCAGGAGTATTACACCCAAATTCCAGTGCACCGAAGTCAAAGAAAAATATTTCAATTAGCAAGAAGAAACTATTAAAATACCAGGGATCCATAATCAGTATCACACGAGATTTAGTAGCTCTCACATTAAAGGAGCAGAGGACTTGGAATATGATATTCTTGAAGGCCAAAGAGCTGTGATTACAACCATGAATAACCTAACCAGTAAAACTGATTGTAGTTTTTCAAGGGAAAATGGTTATTTAATGAAATAGAGGACTTTAAACAGTCATGATGGGAAAAAAACAGTTTTGACTTTCAAATACAAGACTAGAGAGAAGCAAAAAAAGGTAAACATGAGAAAGAAATAATAAGGAACTCAAAGTTGAATGGTTTAGCCTTTCTTTATTGGAAGATGATACCTGTAAATCCTTGGAATTTCCTCATTATTAGGGCAGTTAGAAGGATTCTCCATAGAAAGGCCATGTGAGAGAGTCAATTAGGTTGGAATGATGCAAAAATTGGATAAATGAGAAAAGACAAGGCCTTGAGAGAAGGGGAAAGACAGAGCAAGAATAAGGAAAATTATCTCACATAGAAGAGGTACACAAAGAAGAATTTTTTACAGTGGAGAGAGAAATGTTGTGGGTGAGGGTGGGGCAGGCAGTCCTTGACCCTTACATCTAAATTGATTCAAAGTGGGAAAATGTATATGATATTTAATTGGTAATAGAAATTTATCTTACTCAACAGGGAAGAAGGAGGTGGAGGGGATAAAGGAAAGGAGAGGTGATAATGGGGAGAGCAGATAAAAGAAGTCAGTAGTCAGAAGTCAAACTGACTTTAGAGGAAGGGCAGGATAAAGAGGGAGAAAGAAAGATGAACTGAAGAAAATTGGATAGAGGGAGATGAACAGTTAGTAACTATAATAGTTAACATAAATGGGAGGAACTCACCTATAGAACAGAAGCAGAGAGCAGAATGGATTAGAAAGCAGAATCTGATAATGTGTTATTTACAGGAAACAGTTTTAACAGAGAGACACATAGAGTTAAAATAAGGGGCTGGAGCAGAATATATTTTACTTCAGCTAAGATAAAAAAAAAAAGCAGAAGCAGCAATCCTGATCTCAGACAAAGGAAAAGCAAAAATAGACCTAATTGAAAGGAATAAGCAGGGAAATTGTATCTTGCTAAAAGGAATGATAAACAACAAGGTTATCAATATCACTACTAATCATATAAGTACCATATGGCATAGCACCCAAATGCTTAAAAGAAAAGTTGAATTATAGGAGATAATTGACAGTAAAATGACACTGGTGGGAGACCTCAACTTTCCACTCTTGGAGATAAATAAATCTAACCACAAAATAAATAAAAAGTCAAGGAAATGAATAGAATATTAGAAAAGTTACATGTGGTAGACATCAAAAGAAAATGTACATGGGAATAGAAAGGAGTATATAGCTTTTTCTCAACTGTTCATGACACCATTATAAAAATTAAAGATGTATCAGGGCATAAGAACCTCACAATCTATTGCAGAAAAGTAGAAATATTAAATGCACCCTTTTCAGACCATAATGCAATAAAAAATTACATTTAAAAAGGTGCCATGGAAGTATAGATTAAAAGCTAACTGGAAACTAAATAACCTAATGCTAAGCAAATCATAGAAATACTCAATTTTATTAAAGAAAAAGATGACAATGAGAAAGCATTCTACTTTGCGTGATGCAGCATAAACAGTACTTAGGGGAAAATTTATATCTCTAAACATAAACATTAAAGAAAGAGAGAAAGAGCAGATCAATGAATTTGGCATGCAGCAACAATAACAACAGCTAAAAATAAACTAGTAAAAGAACAAATTAAAAATCCCCAATTAAAAAACAAATTGCAAATCCTGAAAATCAAAGGAGAGATTAATTAAATTGAAAATTTAGAAATGAACTAATAAATAAAACTAGGAGCTGGTTTTATGGGGAAAAAATCAATAAAATAGATAAACCACTGTTTAATTTGATTTTAAAAAGAAAGAAGAAAACCAAATTACCAGTACCAAAAATGAGAATTATGAATGCAACACCAAGGAAGATGAAATTAAAACAATCATTAGGAATAATTTTCCCAACTATATGACAGTAAAACTGACAATCCAAGTTAAATGCACAAATATTTACAAAAATCTAAACTTCCCAGAGTACTGAAAGAGGAAATAGAACACTGAAAAAATCTTATCTTATTAAAATATATTGAACAAGCTATCAGTGAGCTGCCTACAAAAAAATCCTCAGGCCAGATAGATTTATAAGTGAATTTTACCAAGCATTTAAGGAACAGTTAACTTCAACACTTTATAAAATATCTGAAAAAATAGGCGGAGTGCTACCAAATTCCTGTTATGACACACATATGATGCTGATACCTGAATCAGGAGAAGTGAAAACAGAGAACTAAAACTATAGACCAATTTCCCTCAAGAATATTGATGCAAATACATACATACATACATACATACATACATACATACATACATACATATATATGTGAAATACTAGCAAGGAGATTACAGCAGTATATGACAGGGATAATACGCTATGACAAGGTGGGGTTTATGCCAGGAACACAGAGTTGATTGAATATTAGGAAAACTATCAGTATAATTGACCACGTCAATAAAAAGTCAACCAAAATCATATGAACATATCAATAGATAAAGAAAGGGTTTCTGACAAAATAAAACTCTCACCCCTATTAAAACACTGGAAATCATAGGAATAAAGTCTTCTCAGTAAGATCAGGGGTGAAGCAAGGATGTACATTATAATCACTATTATTCAATCTTGTACTAGAAATGCTAGCGATAATAATAATGCAAGAAAAAGATATTAAAGGCATAAAAATAGGCAATGAGGAAACAAGCCTATCACTCTTCGCAGATGATATGATGGAATACTTAAAGTACCCTAGAGAATCAACTGAAAAAACTAGTCGAAATAAATAACAACTTTGGAAACATCGCAGGATATAAAATAAACTGACATAAGTCATCAGTATGTCTATATGCTACCAACAAAACCCAGTGGCAAGAGATAGAGAAATGCATCGAAAATGAATGCAAACAATGTGAAATACTTTAGCCATCTACCAGCCAAGAAAATCCAGGGAATATGTGAAAACAATTTCAAAACACTTTGCACAAATGAAGACAGATTTAAACAACTGAAGAATATTAATTTCTCATAAGTAGAACTAGCCAATATAAAAATGACAATTTTACTTAATTTACTCATTCAGTGATATACCAATCCAATTATCAAATAATCATTTCATAGAGCCAGAAAAAAAATAAAATTTTATCTGGGAGAAAAAAAAATATCATGAAGACAAAGGGAATCAATTAAAAAAAGTTAAGGGAATGTAACCTAGCAGTTCCAGATTTCAAACTGTATTACAAAGTGGTCATTATCCATATAATCTAGAATTGTCTGAGGAATGGAGTGGTGAATCAGTGGAATAGATCAGGTATATAATACACAGTAGTAAATGACCATAATAATCTAATGTTTGATAAACTGAAAGATCCAAATTTTGGGGGTAAGAACTCAAATTCTTAAAATTTTGTCTTAAAAGACAAATATTTCTGGGAAAGTTTGAAAGCAGCTTGGCAGAAACCAGGCATAGAGCAATATATCTCATTATATACCAAGATAGGTCAAAATGGATAAATGATTTTGACATAAAGAGTTACATAAGTAAATTAGGGGAGCATGGAAAACTGTACCTGTCAAGATGTGTGGATAAAGGCAGATTTATGATCAAATAAAAGATAGAAAGGGTTATGGGAAATAAAATTAATAATTTTGATTACATGAAATTATGAAGCTTTTGCACAAATAAAATTAATGCAGCCAGAATCAGAAGGAAAAGAGGTAATTAATTGTAGTAAGTTTTTTCTGAGAAAGGTCTCATTTTTCAAATATATAAGTAATAGAGCCAAATTTATAAAAATTAGAACCATTTTCCATTTAATAAATGAACTGATATTAACAGTCATTTTTTAGAAGAATGAATCAAAAATACCAAGAATCATAAGAAAAAATTCTTGAAATCATAAATGATTAGAGAAATGCAAATTAAAACAACTCTGAGGCACCACCTCACACCTCTAAGAATGGCTAACATGACAGAAATGGAAGGTGAAAAATGCTGTAGAGAATGTATAAAAATAGGGAAGCTAATGCTCTGACAGTGAAGTTTTGAACTAGTCCAAACCATTCCGGAGAACAACTTTCAACTATGGCCAAAGAGCTATAAAACTGTGCATACCCAGAAACACCACTAGTAGGTCTGTATCCCAAAGAGCTCAAGGAAAAGGAAACAAAATATTTGTAGCATCAATTTTTGTGGTGCCAAAGAATTAGAAATTGAGGGGATGCCAATCAACTGAGGAATGGCTGTAGAAGTTGTGATATATGATTGTGATGGAATACTATGTGCTATAAGAAATGAAGAGGTTTCAGAAAAATCTGGGAAGACTCATATATACTCATGCAAATTTAAGTGAGTAAAACCAGGAGAACATTGTACACACTCACATCAATATTATAAGGATGATCAACTGTGAAAAACATAGCAGTTCTTATCAAGACAATAATCCAAGACAATTCCAAAGGACTCATGATGAAAAAAATCTATGTACTTCAAGAGAGAACTGATGAACTCTGAAAACAGATTGCAGCATAATTATTTTCATTTTGTTTATTTTCCTTGTTTTGTTTTTGTCTGTGTTTTCTTTTGCAACAAAATTAATATGTAAACATATTTTGCATGAATTCATATATATAACTGATATAAAATTGCTTGCCTTCTTATGGAGGGGAAAGGGGTAGGAGGGAAAGAGATAAGTTGGAATTCAAAATATCAAAAAAAATTTGTAAAAAATTTGTTTATATGTAATTGGGAAATGTTTGATAAAATAAATAAAATATACTTTAAAATTACAGCTATTCTTTTTTTATATTTTGTCGTGGTAAATTTCCTTGGTGCACTTGTAGATAATTCTCATAAACGGTTTGTAAGAAAAACATTCATACAGAAAAAAATACATGTATATTGGCAAGTAGTTATTGATGTTCTCTCATTTCTCCTTTTCATGTCTTGATAATATAAATTTATATTTTTCTAATCCTTCAGGTTTGTTCCCTCCTCCTTTAATATTGTGTAGATTGTTTCATCTCCACATATTTCCTCATCGTCTATATGGTTTCAATCTGCTGCTCTTCTCAGTTTTGTCTTTTCAAGTACTTAGAAGCACAGGCTTTAGAGCAGGACAGTATCTAGTTTGTTCATTTTCATATAATGCAGCAGAGACTGATACTTGTTTGAGGTAGTCCTCTGTCAATGATGTTAAAAATAGATCATTATACTGAGTACTCCATTTTATGCTTATTTGCTTTGGGGATAATGTCAGCTCATTTTGATATCACAGCAAAGTTTTCTTTAGACTTCATTTTTCTTCCATTGTTGCTTTCTGTTTTAAAAGCAGTTATCACATGCAATCTTTGATTATCCTCACCTAGAGTGTTGTATAAATAAGTTTGTATTCTACAGTAAATTTGTATTTTCCTTACCTGACATTTCTCTCCGTTTAAAAAAGAGATGAAATAGTTTCTGGCAAAGGTGGTCTCTGTACTGTCTTGGGCTCCTCATTATGGTGACCATTACATTGGTTCAACTTTTGCAGGATGCTGTGATCGTGAGTTCCAACATATATTTATTTTTTTCCCTTTCACAGATTTTGTTATTGATGGGTCCTTAGAATAGATTAGTTTACACTTGCCCAATTATTCAGTATCTTCTGTGTTTGCTTTTTTGATTTTGACTTTTGTTATAATCAGGTGATCACATAACTACACAATGCTTATTCTGCTAAGATTCTCACATAAATAACTAATCATTTCCTGTCAATTAAAATAGTCAATTACCTCCTTTTTGTGATGTTATTCAATACTCATTGCATTTAGTCCTTTTTAACTCTTGTCTGGAATAAATTATTTATGATACAGTAAATACCAATGAGGTTTATTGGCTTCTTTCATTTCTTACATTGGAACCATGTTTTCTACCATATTTTCACCATAAGAAGACAAATGAAATATGTTTAAATGTACAAGCATTACAGATCACTACACCTGATTATTCCCATCATGCAAAATGCACATCCGATGAGCTACCAGAGTATTGTAGAGGGAAGGACGGTGGGGAGGCGGGGTTGGGGGTGGGAAAGGAGGGGCTTAGAGAAAAAAATTAGCACCTGGTCCATAGTGATGACTAGAGGATGTTTATCATTCGTTTCCCCAGTGGTCTTTCAAAGTTGAGTTTATACTCTTTTTATGCAATCAAAAATTTAGGTTCAATAGTATTTAAATTAATCATATTACATGCGATTAAAAACTAAACCAGTCATCAAGAATTATTTTACACTGCATGTTGGATAAAATCTACAATCTATATGGGTTACAGAAGAGTAGAGATACTATCTTGCAACACCTATTTTTAGTATCATCACTCCTCTTCCCTAAAAAGTATTAGAACCATTGATGTTCCTGGGTTTCACTCCCAGATATTCCTTATAAATTCCTTGCAAGAAACATATCCTATGTAATAGTAAAAAATTATGTTAATCCTTCCATTGATGCCTATAGCCCATTAAATGCAAGAACAACATCATAGATTTTCATGTGGCGAATCCACTATGTGGTTTCTAGAGATTTAGATTGACATTCTCTTAGGCAGAGTCTACACAAACTCAAACTAATTTGTTTGACTACATTAAGTGCAATGACAACCAAAATTCTGAATTCCTATTATTTAGAAAATCTGGTTCTTTAAAATGGCATACTTTCTGTTTATTTGTCCAGCTTCATTAGATTACGTGATTCCAAATGTAATTTAATCTCAACTGATCTGGTACTTTGTAGGAACTCTTGAAAATAATGTTAAATGATCAGCTGGTTGAAAAATGTGTCTGCCCAACCAAGGTGAAAATAATTGTGTAATTTTTCTATTTGTAAAGACCTTGAAAGTTTATAAAATTTTCTCACACTATCTCCATCAATTCTTACAACTACAAAAAAGTTTTTGGTTTTGTTTCTGTTGTAGTCATGTTGAGGACAAGAGAAGGATCTAAGAAAGAATAAATATCTACTTCAGATGGATGGTATGATGATAATTTATGATGAGAATACTGAACTACTCAACTCTTATTTTTTTTCCTTCTAAGAGAATGATCTTTGGCCCGGGAAGCAGAGGACTAAAAAGACAAGGCAGAAGGTTATTTAAGTGAGGAAGGAGTGAAGAAACAGCCAGGCAAGTATCTCCATTTTATAAATGAAAAAATAGAGATGAGAGAAGTTAAGTAACTCTTCAGGATCACACAACTAGGTTAGGGCTGAACAAGGATTCAAATTCAGGCCCTATGACCCAAATTCTTTTGCTGTTTTTTGTTTGTTTGTTGTTTTTAGTCATATAAGGTAATACATTACTGGAATGTTCCAAAGATTCATTCTTCTTTACCTTTCCTTGCTATTACCTGTTGCTTAAAGATCTACAAAATGTGAAGCATGAGAGAACAAAAAAGAAGAATAAAATCAAATATTAATTTTGAAATTAGAGGGGAAGTTTGTTCATGGTAGAGACTAGTGCCATCTTTTGACTTTCTATTTACATTTTCTACATCATAGCATAGCTCTAAGGCTCAGTTGATGACTAGAGTTACTCAGGGTATGGGCTTCCTTTGATCAGAGGCCTTTCTCCTTCCAATACTTTATGAACCTGACTTTTTTGTTTCCTCAATCTACATATAAACATAGAGATTTTCCATGCTTCCTAAATCACCTTTCTTTTTTTGCCACTCATTGTGTCCTTGATCTCACTTTCTGTTTATAATTCGCTCCTGCAATTCCATAGGCTAGGTCATAGGGATGCACTATCCAAACTTTCTAAACTAGCTAAAGTTTATTCACAAGAGACAAGAGTAGTCAGAAATGTCCTGACTAAGGTAATCAGGAATTATTATAAAAGAAAACTCCCCAGGATGTATTTGTTGATACCTGAAAATCCTAAACTAGTCTCAATTAAGTTGTTGTTGGTATTGTTTAGTTGTTTGTAGTTGTATCTGACTCTTCATGACCCCTTTCAGGGCTTTCTTGGCAAAGACACTAACATGGTCTGCATTTCCCCAGCTCATTTTATAGATGAGGCAACTGAGACTAGCAGAGTTAAGTGATTTGCCTACGGTCACAACCCAGGAAGTATTTGAGCCCAGATTTGAAATCAGGAAGTTGAGTCTTCCTGACTATAGGTATGACACTCTATACACTGCACCACTAAGCCGCACCAATCAAGTTCTTAGCATGGAACGTGTGGTTTGTTCTAGGACTAGAATTCATAGTAAAGCATGTTGCTCTTATTGCACTCTCTATCCCAAGCATAAACAAAAGCATAAAGACATCTCGTGCCCTAAAACTTATCCCAGCAATTTGAGATTCATTTACCTCAGCACTCTAGAGTGAGGCCAATTACTGCTTTACACATGGCTCATTCTCAGCTAATCAGGAAGCCTCTTGACCTCTAATGGGCTTTTGGTGGTCACTCATATTCCCATTTCATTAATTGCTTCCTAATAGAATATCTTCCTCTGCTCTCCCCAGATAGATTAGGGGATTAAATAAAAGATGTGTGTGCATGTGAGTGTGTGTGCGTGTGTGTGTGTGTGTGTGTGTGTGTGCATGTGTGTGTGTGTGTGTGTGTAAAACACTTGGCTCTAGCATAGTAATGTCATCTTGGTCCTCTTGAATGAAGGACAACCACAACCAGTAACCAACCAGTATATATACATATGTATACACATATGTATACGTATACATATATGTGTGTGTATACATACACACATATCCATATATATATACACACATATATATATCAGCATATATATATATATATATCACGCACATATATATATATATATATAAAATCATCATCATGATTTTTGTAAAGATGAGAAAAGAACACCTTGCAAGTTCAAGGTCTGGAGATCTAGGATAAAATGGGAAAGAGTCCCTAGGAACTTAGAAAATAATGACCACCAATCAGGGTATTTTACCAGCCGCCAAGTACTAAGTGTTGTTTGGACGGAGCTGAGACAAAGTGAATTGTAAAATGCCAAATCAGCAGTCCCACACACTGTTTCACGTACTGATGAGGTTTAAGTTTCAGCCTTCAAGTAGATTGTAAGGGTAGTGATACGTTACTAACTTATCCTACTAAATGTAAGCTGTGCATCTTTTGTATTTTGTATTTCTTTTACATGTAGTAATTAATTGCTTTTCCCATACCTGATTCTTTTTGAATGTCTTTTCTACTCTAACTCTTTTTTTGGAGAAACTCTAAACGTGAACTATAAGTAAAGGCACATCCCCTGTATTGGGATACTTAAAGAACCAAAAAGTGTGAGAACAGAAAACCTAGCTTCTCTCATTTGTAGTCAGCTTGCCCAGGACAGAACCTGGTACAAATAGATGTGAGTACAGAACAGGGAGTAGGGAAAGAACCAAAGCCCTTGTGTGCCCAGCAGCAAGCTCTCAAAATTAAAAGTGTAATGGTATTCTCCTCCTACCTCTTGTCAAGTGCTTTAAGAAGACAAAACTGAGTGGCCACTATATCTTTAACTAGGATTTTTTTTCAACTAAGGAAGCATCATGGACTCATAAACTGCTCTTGGGGCAAGTACTAAAGGTGTCCTTAGCTTGGGGAGGAGGGTGTGATGAAAGAAGGTAGAAAGATAGATAGCATTCCAATAGAGAGACAGAAACTTGAGCACACCATAAGGACGTTGATGGCCAGTCTGTCTCACCCCCACCCGGAGGAATCAGACCATATGGCAGCTTCCTATTTAAGCTAATTATTCCTCATGACTAAGTGCTAAGGTCAGTCTTTTCTTCACATTTGGCATGAGGAAGTGATAACCCTTATAGCAAACAGATAAGTGCTTTCTGAAAGAGAGCTTGAAGCCTTTAAAGCAAAAAAAGGGACAAAAACCTTCAAATGATTATGTTAGAGAGCTGGAAGGGACTTTTGGTATCATGTAGTTCAGCTCCTTGATTTTATAAGGAAGAAAGGCTGAGGCCTAGGGAGTTAAAATGACTTGTCCAAGTTGACAACGGAGGTTTCATTCAGCTTGCTATCAAATTTGAGAGTGAGCCAAGGCAAAGTCAAAGAAAGCCAACATCTGAGTGACTCAAAGATTTTCAGAGATAGAAGGTACCTAATAGACCGCATTGTCCAATTTTCTCTTTTTTACAAAGGAAGAAACAAGACCACACTAAGTGTTAGAGCAGGGATTAAAATCTGGGTTTTTGTTTGTTTTGTTTTCTAAATCCTGGTACAGTGTCCTTTTAGGTAAATTGTGGAAATTTGCTTCCCTTGGGAGAAAATGTAGACATTAGATCTTCTATGTAGCTAAGCAGAAATCCCTTTAGGTCCTTCCAGGCATACCCTGGTTCCCAAGCACACTTCCCCAGCTACAGTAACTGCAATTGTTTAAGCATGTTGGAGCATCAAAACATAGAGGGAAAGAACAGTTATAGGTATGCAGGAGGAAGATTCATTCCTAGGAGGGCATGGTTCACAAAAGAGGCTAAAAGGCTATATTTTGCCTCTTATTCTCCTGCTTGAAATATTTCCATGCCCCTTTCCCAGGTGGATCATGCCGACAGGCCTGGGGAAGCATTTTCCACTTCCTAGAATGGTTTACCTGGGGTGGGGAACCTATGGCCTCGAGGCCACATGCAGCCCTCTAGGTCCTCAAGCATGGCGCTTTGACTGAAACCAAACTTGAAGTTTGGATTCAGTCAAAGGGCCATGCTTGAGGACCTAGAGGGCTGCATGTGGCCTTGAGGTCCCAGGTTCCTTCCCTCACCCCTGAAGTCCTTCCATTAGTCTTCAGGCACCTGAAGTACCTCCCATTTTCCTTCACCAGGAAGCTATAATCATGCCTTTGTTGTGAGATAGCATGGTACTACTGAAAGAGCACCAGCTCTGGAGGCAGATGACTTGGGTGTAAATCCTACCTCTGACTCTTACTACCCTGTGTCCTTAGGAGAAGTCCTTCTAGGGCCTCCATTTTCTCATATGTACAATGAGGGGAGTTAGTCTAAGTAGTCACTGAGGTCGCTTCTAGTTCTAAATCTATGAGTCTCCTGTGATCCTCCTTCTGGGCTACCATCCCAATTGGGATTCATACTTTCGGGTATGCTTAAAGAGTATACTAAAAACATTAAGCCCTAAATAGGTACTATTTAGGTACTAGGTATTTAGGTACTAGGGTTATTCTCATGTGACTCTACTTGTAAAACTATATCTCATAAGCCTTCTACTTCCTCAATCTGTTCCCCAATGTATAGTAGAAATGATGAACTCAGAAACTGCTGGATAACCCTGGAAAACCCTGTTTTCTTCAGGGTGAGGAATCGTCCTTCTAAATGTCATACCCAGTGGGGTAAGGGAGAAGAGACGACTCTCACATTCTTCCCTCTGATATAGGAGCAGGGAACGTACTCTACAAAACTTCTTTCAGAAAGAATTCACTCCAGAGATAGCAGATATAACCATTTAAAGCATTCTAGAAGTGAGATTGATTTTTTAGCCAAGAAATTCAAAACTTCCCTCCCATTCGAATCAAGGAACTTTTCTACATTTCCCAAAGGGATCATTGGGTGTGCCTGTGTTTTTACAGTTATTTTTTTTTTTTACTTTTGAACATCTATTTTTTTAAAACCTTGAGTTCCAAATTCTCTCCCCTCTTCCCTTCCCATCCACCCTCCCCAAGAAGTCAAGCAATTCAATATGGGCCACATGCGTATCACCATGTATAACCCTTCCACAATACTCATGCTGTGAAAGACTAACTATATTTTGCTTCTTCCTAACCTATCCCCCTTTATTGAACCTTCTCCCTTGACCCTGTCTCTTTTCAAAAGTGTTTGTTTTTGATTATCTTCATCCCCATCTGCCCTCCCTTCCATCATCCCCCCTTTTTTATCTTCTTCCTCCTTCATTCCTGTGTGGTAAGATACACAACTGAGT
>CM053622.1:176010309-176029572 GCA_028646595.1 Phalanger gymnotis
CTTAATTCCTCCCACCAGGTGGGCCTGGGGCCAGAAGCAACTGCAGCTGTAGTTCTAAAGCTGCCCTACCTCCGCTGCCGCAGGGGCAGTGGCTGAACCGCAAACTCAGTCCTGCAGCTTTTCCCACTAACCTTCTCTGATGTCTTTGCTCTTTGTGGGTTGAGAGGTCTGGTGGATGCCAGAGCTCAGTATTTCAGGATGCCAGGGCACTCTCCGCTCGTCTCCTGGTCTGGTAGGTCTGCGTCTGGTCTGTTCCTGCCGTGCACGCTGGGCTCAGCTCTGCTCCCCTCAGCTGGGGGCTGGGAGCTCCGTGTGGGACAGACCTTACCCAGATACCATCCAGGCTGTCCTGGGCTGGAGCCCTGCTTCCCTCTGCCACTTTGTGGGTTCCGCAGCTCTAGAATTGGTTCAGAGCCATTTTTTTATAGGTTTTTGGAGGGGACTTGGTGGGGAGCTCATGCCAGTCACTGCTTCCCAGCTGCCATCTTGGCTCCACCCCCCTACAGTTAGTTTTAACACTCCATTAATATATTAATTATTTCTATTAATGTTTTATCCATTGTCCCTATTATCTGCCTTTTTGCTTTTGGTGACTACGTTAACTAGGAAGGGTCAGAAATAAATTTGTTAAAGTCTACCTACCTTCTTCCCCTATCCCATGATTTTAAGATCACTTGAATTCCAGGTTCAGGAAATTTTGAGAAATGGCAAAAGGTGAGACTTTCTGAAAAGATAACGCCTAGGAATCTGGGAGACAAAAGCATTCTCAGACATATTCCAGGATGGGCCATGATACTTCCTCCCTTCCTTCCTAAGGAAGGCCAGTTTTCTTCACTGTTCGATCAAGGGTGGGGAAGTGGGAAAGCAGCTTTCTGTTCTACTCCTTGGGCTGCCTCCTCTCCCCGGGCAATTCGACTTGCTCTGAGGTTGCACTTTAGCCAATTCTGCATGGTCCTGACCTTGTGCCAACTCCGTCAGCATGGAAGGAACTGCCAAACCGGGGACAGGCTTGCTGGGCGAGGGCTCAGCTCCTTTGGCTAGATCCAGTCCTCTCTCTTCACTACTAGGCTGTGCCAGAACTCGGCCCCTGCTTCACTGTGAGACAACATAGCTGATCCCCCAGTTTGAACCTACTCTGACTCTCCTCTTACCATCCAATTACTACGTAAGTCCTGTACTAACTCTACTCAAACCCAAGAACAAGGCCCTGAGCCATTACCGGGGCCTGTCTCTGACTTCTTCCTTTGAATAAAGAACTCTTTTTCTGGACTAAAAGCCCTATTCTTTGAATGTCCAATCATTGGGACAAATCCCCAACCTTTTTGCAACTGTCTCCTGAGGCCCTACAGTGCCTCAGCTTCCTAGCTACAGCTCTGACCACCAAATCGATTCCAAATCATCGTCTTTTGGAATTATAAGCAACTTCTGGAATATTTCTATTTCCCTGTTCTCATGTGCCCCTCTGAGTTAATTACTGAATGGGCCCCCAGATTTCAAATGATTAGGGCAAGGCCTTGGCTAACAAAGGTTCTAGCACTGCTCGCTCACTTCTCTGCCTAACCTTCACTAGTAGAACAAAGGAACATCTCCCAGGTTGATGCTGCAGAGAGGTGTGACTATTTCAGAGCAAGCCTATTCATATGTTGAAAAACCCAATGACAAAGATAATTTTCTTTTAAGCAAATAGTAACATTGATCACTCTGTTTCCTCAGTCTTAATCTGGGAGTTTGGGTTTCAGCAGGTGAGTTTTTGCTTCAAGCCAATTATAACTCTCAAAACAAAGGAAATGTAATTACCTTTTTATTGACGCATTAAAAGGAAATAAATAGTATAATCAGCAGCTATATTCTTTTCAGCAAAGGTGTTACTGTTATCAGTGCAATGATTAGCTAGGGCCAATATAAAGAAGTGGTGATAGACACGGGTAGGGAGGAGGGCTACTCTGGCAGGGTGGCGGTGGGGGGAATTGTGATTAAAACATAAAAGGGAAAAAAAGGAGTACTTCTAATACAAATTGATAGAAGGGCAGCACACTTGATTGAAACACATTGGGGGGTAAAATGCTTCTTTTTCAAATTTTACATATCATTGCATTTCACCTTCAGTTACAATATTTTGAACCACAGCAATACTGCTGCCCAAGGCTGCTTACATTACCATGGATCTCACTGCAGCACAGTTACAGTCTTAATTAACATTTCTGAAACTCCTGAAAATCATTTCATCTCCGCCTATGGAAAGTGGTTTCACAGTAATGTGAAGGATCTCAAGTGTGTAGGTGGGGGAGGGGGGACCATGGGAGGTTCCTCTGCAGGGAGGTGGTACAGAAAGACAATGAAAGACAGTAAGACACACATAAAAGTAGCTTCGGGAGAGCCCATGAGCATGATGGGTAACGGTTTCACAGAACAGGAGGAGAACTTCTAGACGATGCTCTGTTGAAAGGTCCGGAGAGAAGAGCCAATGTCAGGTCAAAAGGTATCCTGACTTGGGACGCAATCAAGATAAGATTTAAAAAGAGAATTTGTCCCCTGGGAATCCCGTGGAAGGCAGGAATGAGGGCCCTCATGGATCTTGCCTTTCTGTGAAATGCATTTCTGCAAAGAACGGTGAGCCCCAAACCCTAACGGCCTTCTGATGGCCTATTAAATCAAGAAGGAAGGGGCATAAGAGGGAGCAAAAACTGCTAGTACAGGGAACTCATATTCAAATCCTTGCTTCTGCCATTTCTTGTCTGCATGACTTTGGACAAATCACTTAATATCTTTGACTTGGGTCCCTCACCTGATCTTTTATGTTCATGCCAACATAAAATCTTTGATTTTTCGGGATCCTATGACTCTGAGATAAAAACAAAACTACTACATAAGAGAGGGAGTAGTTAGGAGAGGAAATGATGTATGCTGGGATGGTAGGGCTACCCTGGAGCACCAGACTAATGGACAGTAATGGTCAAGCAACATCCAGGAAATGTTCTGTTATGTAACAGAGCCTGGCAAGTCCCCAAATAGGATGCATGAAAGCAATTGCTAAGCTTTTATTCAGATAAGGGTTGCATAGAATGCTGGGACAACCCTCTACTTGGTGAATTATTTCCTTTCTTCTTTCACTCACGTTCATTTAGGTGGTAAAGGAAACATTAAGTAGCAGCCTGAGGATTTGATAATGTTTATCCTCAGGCCCTCAAACTTTTCCCCAGAATCTCCTATGTAACAATAACTCATGTTTATATAGATATTTTCTGTGGGCAAAGTGTTTTTCCCCAATAATCTTTGCGAGGTGCGTTTACATATATTAACCTCATTTTACAAATGAAGAAACTGAAGCTCTGAGGGCTTAAAAGACTTACTCATGGTCATACAGCTAGGAAACGTCTGAGTTGGGATCTGAGCTCTGATCTCAGGATTCCGAGTTCAGAACTCTTTCTGAAGTCTGGGCCGCAAGGGTGGGTACAGAGGCACATCTACCAGCATTTCTACTGCCCCCATCACTGGCTGGGTAAGCTTTCGATTGCCAATAACCTCCCTTCCTTGGCATAGGACCCTTAAAAACATCACAGTTAACCAATGACCATGGCGAAAAGAGGACATTAGGCCATACTATCTTCTTCACCCCCCTTCCTCAAAATCTAGTGGATTTTATAAAAAAGCACTAATGTGTAACACATAATGATAAACACGGTGGTGCAGCCTAAAATTCAAAGACCATAACAACTGAATGCTTAAAGTAAATACAAATTTGCCCTAATTTTTACCTAAAGAAAGCCTGATCTTTGGATTGTTTCTATTTTTGACACTCTAAATGCAAACATCTTTATGAATTTCTACCTTACTATTCTAAAATCTGTGATGTTATGGATTCATATTATAAGTGATTCTTATTGAGTAAAAAGGGATGTAACTAGGGACATATTTATGATACATTATTAAGGAAATCAGGCAATTTCCTACTAATGTATCTAATCTTGTATCTTATTATACTAATAATAATATGCACTACATGATTATAATAATATAGACAATTAAGCTAAGTTGTTGAAATTGGATAGTGCCACTCATATTATATAAATATATTTCAGTCAATGGTTTCTATTAGAGTACATATAAACATATTAACATGAATAATATTCAAGTCAAACCCAATAGTAATAATTCTATCTAATGGAATATATGAGGCTATTATTGTTGTTTTTAACCTGGACTTTGATTATTTCAGTGGAGGAAGCTCCTGGTGAGCTCTACCAACGCACCTACTCTGCAATTTTTGGCCTTAAGAGTTGCCAGAGCCACTGAGAGGTCAAGTGACGTACCAGAGCCACTGCCAGTATATTCTAAAGGCAGACCTTGAACCCACATCTTCCTGATAAAAGGCTAGCTCTCTATCCATTGCACCATGTGGTAGTGTGCATGTCAATATTAACTGTGAATAAGTTTTACAAATTCAATTTTGCAAATCAAATCCCAAAGCTCCCTTTTTTAGGAGACAAAATTTGAACAGATAATGAAATGACTGGCTAACAGAGCATTCTGATAATTCTGCAGATATTTGGGTGGATAAGCCATGTCCACCTGTCTTTTCTCCTTTTTGAAGCATAGCCAACCTACCTTTCCTGTTTTACACGCTAATTTAATAGTATCTATACAATGCTATTTACTATGGATTTCACAAAGAAAACTTTGCAAATTATGAGTATTACCTCAGAGAGCATCAAAAGTCAATTGAAGTAAAAATGAGTTCATAGAGTTTAACATTAGATCCAGCTAAACCTTATTGTGTGGAGAGCATTAGGAGATGAAACTGGAAGAACCACAAATAAAGATGAAACAGGAGAGATATGCTTGCATTTTATAGTGGTCTTTCTTCATAGGCAGCAATAGTAGAATCACCACATTTGGACTGGACAACATAAATACCCAAAGGACTACATGAGGGAGTAGGGGTGGCCTTAAGAATATGAAACCATTAAGGGTGTCTGGATTTGATCAAATATACATATAAATAGATGTGCTAAACTTCATAAAGTTTTAGAGGTAGATGGGATCAAGTCTTAGGATATCTAAAAAAGGGACAAGTTCTAAAAGAATGGACAATAAAATATATGGAAATTTAGATATTTTTATTTCATTTTAATGACCATGAGGACGTGAGCAAATAATCCACAATATGGCTGTTTTCTCCTCTTTCTAAAAATCTTTATACAGATCTTATACAAGGCAGCCATGCTGTAGTGGATGGAAAGACAGCTTTGGAACTTACAGGAAGGCCTAGGTTCAAGTCCCATCTTTGATACATAATGGCTGTATGACCTTGGACAAGTTACTGAATGACCCAGAGCTCTAGGCAACTCTCAAACTTTATATATTGAAGAAAAAGCATCTACCTGCATTGGTACAGGGCTTGTTCTTGTCTGTGAGTTTCCTATGCCATGGAAATCACAAGGCCGATCTCTATCCCAAAACATCTTCGTGGGAAGAGTCTCTACTTGAAGATATTCTCAATGAAAAGATGAGAAATGAATCTTTTTCTGGATGTGATTTTAGATGACCTTCTAAATCTTTACAATAATTGTATAATGTATGATCCCTCTTGGATTTTACTGTTTGTTGTATAACACCATGACCAATATACAAAAAATACTTAGAGAATTGAAATTGAGCAAAATATCACATGGAGTAATAATTGTTCACCAATTTGTTTGCCAGACTCAGAAGGTTTCTTGCAGGAAACATTAACAGAAAAAATCTTTTCCTACAGGAGGACTGGTATTCCAACTGCTTCTTTTTGCAAGGGATATCACAATGATTAGGTGTACAACCCTGTTGTCATTATTTTACTAATGAAGAAACTGGGTCACTCTGAGATGACTTGTGTTACTTGGGTAGCAAATAGAGGGGGCAGGACTCAAACTCAGGGCATCTGAGTTTTCCTCTCTACCATATGCTGCTTCTATACTACTGCTTCCTGCTATTGAATCTTCACCTCATGGGGTTGCAAGCCAAACTCAGTTTCAAATTGCCAGATGGTGATAAAGCACAAATTGCTGATTATACTCAGAAATACTGTGGACTCCACAATAGAACTAAGCAGAACCTAACAAAGATACTCTTGCTATTATGATGTGGGTCTTTGATTTCCAAAGGCCCTTCTATCTCTAAACCTTTACAATATATTAAATTCACAGGACTCTTTAGGATCTCCAGGTGCATGAGTATAAACTAAAAGAAGGTATCAATTATCTTTGCATAAAGGATGCCTTTTATAGGAAAACTGTGAACTTATCCCATTTTCTAATTTCTAATTTGTAATAATCTAATCTTGAACTCATTACAACCCACTCATCTGAGAATCATTCACACAAAAGAACTGGCTTAAAGCTACATCTCTATCTATCTATCTATCTATCTATCTATCTATCTATCTATCTATCTATCTCTCCAAGATTTCCTTAAAGGTTAATGAAATGTAATTCATTCCAGGCAACTTGGCATTTACTTTCTACAGGAAGTTATCAAGAAGCATTTGTCATGAGTTCATAGGCCATGGCGCAGGAGTACCATAGGGCAGCTTCTTGATTTAGTAGCCAAGGGAGAAGCTAGGTGGTAGAATGGATAGAATGATGGGCCTGGAGTAAGGAGAAGATTCATCTTCCTGAATTCAAATCTGGCCTTAGACACTTACTAGGTGTGTGACCCTGGGCAAGTCACTTAACTCTGCTTACCTCAGTTTCCTCATCTGTAAAATGAGCTGGAAATAGGAATAGCAAACCGCTCTAGTACCTCTGCCAAGAAAACCCCAAATAAGTTCATGAAGAATAGGACATGACTGAATAACAACAACTTTTCAACATGGTGCAAAGCTCTTCTGGTTTGATCCCAGATCTCTGCTCCAGTAATCCCAGCTCTGGACCAATCATTCACCACACATAGATAACGTAGTTTTGACGATCATAGTAGATTCTTACGCTGAGTCTAAACTTACCTCAATTGAGTTTAAGCAATGTTAGGACAGTAACCTTATCCTATATATAAAAAGGATGTCTAGAAGGGTGGGAACAGAATATTCCATAGTTTATTGTTGGAAGGAAAGATTCAATAAGATTCATCAGATTTCCCAATATTAAAAATGCTTTACTAGAGGAATCATAATTGCTGAATGCATTTACCTATTATTTGAAAACTTAACTGACAATCTAGCAAATTCTGGATATTGCTATTCCTATGCTTATTTTTTTATTCAGTTTTGCTTAAAAGGTATTATGACATTGGACTCAGTTGGAATCTTTCTGCTTTAATTGAAGACACATGATCTCTGTCGTAACAGCAATGTCTTGGGGTTGAATGCGATCAACACAACATAATCCATAGATAGGAACATCTGAAGGACTTCACCATCTACGGGGAACCCTTCTTGTGCCTGACTCTGTGCTGGAATCACAATGGCAAAGCCTTTTAGTGAGCATAGATCTCCCCCTTTTATGTCTTACTTGATGTTTATGATCTTAGGGTTTTGAATAGAATTATTTTTATTTTTATATGTTCCAAGAAATCTAAAAGCATCTTGATATATGGATGAGATATACCATATTGTAAAAAATCTATAAAGTGAAAATTTATACTATCCACTCAAAGGCTTATTTTTTATTAAAAAATACTGGCATAATGAGATCTACTCTTTACTATATCTTCAAGTCAATTGGGAGATGGTAAAAATGTGGTCTATTTTTAATGTCTTTTGTGAAAGACTACTTGTTCCTTACTAATACCTTCCCTGAAAATGTCTTGAATTTATGTAGAGATAAGGATTTTGCATAAATGGTTGAGTAAGGACCTAAGTTGGTAGTTGTTCATGTTTCTTCTTTCACCTTTTATTTGGATCAGTAAGGTTATGGATTTTTTTCTCACTTTTGTTATCTTTCGCCCTTTAGATATTTTATAAATTTGTCCATCAATGCTCTCACAATTATATCACCTCTACCACAGATTATATGCATGCACACATACACATACACACTCATCTGTAAATATATATGCATATGCATATAAATACAAATATAAATATATATCCACATGTGTATACACACAAATATAAATATATGTACATATGTTATATGCACAAATTTATATCTATCTATCATCTATCTAAAGTCTGGCCTCATACTGACTAGCTGATGACTCTGGGCAAGTCATTTAATTTGTTTGCCCACTTTCCTCAAATGTAAAATGGAAATAATAGAAACACCTACCTTGCAAGGTTGTTGTAAGGATCAAATAAGATCATATTTATAAATGAGATCATATTATATACATATATACATACATATAAAATGTATTGTGGAAGTGATATAACTGTCACATATATGTGTGTATGTGTATGAAATTAAAATGATATTAAAGAGAACCAAAATGGAAAAGCAATCAGATCACGTCAACTATACACATGTATGTGTGTATAAACAAACATCACACATACACATGCACACGTGTCATAAACATATGATATGCATATACACATAAACATGAATCCACATTTGTGACCCTATATGTACATATTATACACGTGTATATGTGTATGTATATATCCAGAGAGGAAATGAAAATAACACTAAAGAGGACTAAAATGGGAAAAGCAGCCAGATAAGAGTGTGTATGTGTGTGTGTGTGTGTGTGTGAGTGTGTGTGTGTGTGTGTTTCCATACTTTAATGCCCTTGGGTTGGTTTTGCTTAGTTGGATATTGTGTTAAGCTTTCTTTGGATTGGATTTATCTTCCATTGTTTCTTTCTGTTTTATGAAAGGATAGTACTTATAATCATCCATAACCCTTCTTTATAAGATTTTATAGATCAGTTTATATTGCAGCCTAGTGTTGCTTTTGGCAGCCATTCATCTCTGGTTGGCAAATAAGTCAAAGGTTTGCTGATTAAGGTGCTTTGGGGGATCTTTTGGTCTTCTTACTGTGACAATTAAGTTATATTGGCTTATCTCCTGGTTGAATTTATTATAGTATGTGTCAATGTCATTTCTATTGTCCATTTCCCATTTTTATAGTTTATTTAAATAAACCAGAGTTAAATCTTTAAATTTCTATGCCACATTAATATTCTTTCTTCTTATTCATAGATAAATAATAAATTATGATCTTACTTTTGGTGTATCTATGGGCTGACTGAGCACAGACTTTCACTGGCTGAGGAATGAAGTCCATGTCCGCTATAAGTCTTTTCTTGTCTCTTAGGTGGCCAACTTCATTCTTTATGAAATTACATGATACCTTCCATGGACAGGATCTTTTTTTTAAAGAGAAAGTGTTCATAATATAGAAGTTTGAAGCTTCTTTATACTCAATGTCTTCAGCCTTTCATTTCTTTCTCCTTAACACTTCCTCTGGATTTCAGAACTATGCCTCCTCTACTGCTATCTTATCTTGGAACTTCCCTCAGTGCCTGAGTACTCCTTGCTCAGAAAAACCTTCCAACCCCAAAGTCCACACACCATGAAATATTATCTGAAAGGTCCACTTCCATTTTCAGTGATGAGTTCCTTCTCCCTTTTGTCGTTGTTTTCAGCTGTGTTGACTTTTTGTGATCCCATTTGGGGTTTCCTCGGCAAAGATCAGGTTCGATGGTTTGCATTTCTTTCTCCAGATCATTCTACAGATGAGGAAACTGAGGCAAGTGGGTTAAGTGCCTTGCCCAGGCTCACACAGCTGGTGAGTGTCTGAGGAAGATGAGTCTTCTTGACTCTAGGCCCAGCACTCTATCCACTGTACCACCTAGTTGTCCAAAGTTCTATTAGTTCCTCCAGGACCTCCATTTTGTACAGGGAAGCTGAGGTACAGTGTATGTGTCCCTGGGCTTGGGGGCAGAAGGATCGAATTTGCCCCCAGACGTTTATTAGCTGAGAGATTCTAGGCAAGTTATTTAGCCTCTGTTCTGTTTGCCTTCATTTCCTCAACTATAAAATGGGACTAACAACAGCACTTACCTTGAAGGGTTGTGTAAAGATGAAATGAGATGATGTTTACAAAGCAATGTGGACAGTGCTGGCACGTGGTAGGTTATATGAGTGTACGTATGTATGTATACATACATGTATATGTATATAGGTATATAATCATGCGTATGTATATATATGTATATAATCATGTGTATGTGTGTATATGTATATATGTATATAATCATGTGTATGTATGTGTATATATGTATATACACATATATGTATATAATATATAAGTGTGTATATATATACATACATGTGCATATGCGTGCGTATGTGTGTGTATGTATATATACTATTTACTCTCTTTCCCTATCTCTTCTTCCTAGCTTTGTTCCTGACTTCCTCTAGTCTCCACAATCGTGGTTTCATACCAGGTAACTTCATTCCCCTTCCCTTTCCCATTCAGTTCCCTTTTGTGTACTCTTTTGCCCCAATAGAATTTAAATTTTTTGAGGGTATACACTATTTCGTTTTGTTTGTTTTTGTATCCTCAACACTTAGAACAGAGCCTGGCACATAATAAGCCCTTAATAAGTGCCTTCCTTCCTTCCTTCCTTCCTTCCTTCCTTCCTTCCTTCCTTCCTTCCTTCCTTCCTTCCTTCCCTCCTTCCTTCTTTCTTTCCTTCTTTCCTTCCTTCCTTCCTTCCTTCCTTCCTTCCTTCCTTCCTTCCTTCCTTCCTTCCTTCCTTCCTTCCTTCTTTCTTTCTTTTTTTTTTCCTCATTTCTCTCCATCTCTACCTTTTCATTGAAGTCACCAAGTATCAAAGTTTACGCCAATTTGACTCTGCAATGTTGCTGTGTAAGCTGCAATTATTTTCATGGAGATCCCTTCATAAATACTTATAATTAGAACTGCAAAATATTATAATGAAATATTTCATGCAAAAATATTTCTTTTAGTTTCTAGGCTATCTGCCAATTCCTTGCTTAGCCTTTCCAAGGAATACCTGTAATCTATGTTTCTTTTCAACAGGAGCTACTTTCTAACTTCTGTTTTTTTCCCTAGCAAGAATACTAAAAATGCTATGATTCATCTCTTCCAGCAATATATCTATTTGTTGGTCACTGGACAAGGATCTTCCATTTACAGTACTAACGGTAAAATTAAAGTTTCTCAGTGGTCTGAATATTGAATGTTACTCTAATTACCCTTTTTCTCTTTTCCTGTAATTATGCTCCTGTTATTGTGGTTGTGTGATTTGTTCTTCATTCTCAAAGAGGACCATGACAGCAGGAAGATGATTCCATGACTTGCAATTGAATTGGATTTGAGTGAGGGAGGGCTGTACAAAGTTACCAGCCTCGCTTTCTCCTCCAGAGCAATCTGGGTTCAGTGGCAAGATATAGATCAAGGTGACTGGAGATGGCCCTGGATGCAGTGGGAGACCTTGGTTTTTTGAAGCTAAGGTCTGAGTTCTCACTTTGTCTGAGGCAGTGCTCATTCAGGGATTAGGCTTCTTTAAGAAGTGAGTCAAGGGAAACCCCTTTAATAAAAAAAAAATCAAATGAGAGGGGAAGACTCTCAGGGTTGTTGGCCAAAAGAGAAATAATCATTATGTGCATTCACACCAGGTCCCAAAAAATAACCATTAAATGCTGCTTGGGCAAGGACCCATTGTTGGTTAATCAAGGTGAGCCAGAGTGAATTGGCTTTAAGGCATGATCTTTAAGAAAGAAATTTACCCAGTAAACACCAAGATAACTAGGTAGGTTTCAGCCATCATAACGTACCTTCCTTTGGGCAGAACACCCTGAAGTAAGGGGAGAAGAGGAAAAGAGAGGAGAGGAAAGGGGAAGGGAGAGGTTGTGATCACAGCTGTTTAAGATAAGTTAGAGATGGGCCAATAGGCTTATCAGCAGGGACAATAACCTCTCTTACCCTAAGAAAAAAAATCTTAAGCATGAATATGCTTAAGATGCTGTGTCATATATCCACAGAAGTAAGGTTCTATTTACTGTATTAAACAAGTTTCATATGTCTGCTCTCATCAGTTTTGTGTTGGTGCCCTGGCTTCCATAACACTATGTGGGAAAATTAAGCCAACCGTCCATTAATAACAAGCATTAATAAGTAATAATTTGTCATTTTACTTAATCCACATACAGAACTCACACAGCTACTTTTTCTTCCTGACAACATGTTGTTATATGTTATATTAATATTTGTACCAATGATTATTAGGAAATATGTTCCATATTTGTAACAATAGGTACCCACCAATTCAGTGTGACCAATTTGGTATTTACTACCATTAACCCTCTACCATCATGCAAAGTGTAGTTCAAATGTTTAGTATGTGATAAAATTAAATGAAAATGGCAGTTTCAAGTTCATGGAGGTTATCTTGTCATCCATGTTCATAATCACCACCAATGTGTAAAAATGTAAAAAATAAACAATCTCATATAACAATGCAGACTAATGAAAGAAGACTATCCAATTTGCCCACTTTTCCCATGTTTCTGTTTTTTTAAATGTAGAAACAGAATGTTATTGAAACAAATGATAGATCCCAGAGCAATATATCAAAATACTCACAATAGGTCTTCAGCAAACTGCTGGGTTTTCTAGCTTTTATTTACTACATCCTCGTGTACTAACACTCAACCTCAACCCCACACAAGGCAGGTAGAAGTGTGAACATGAGGGCCATTGAATGAATGAATTTTCTCAATATACTACAATTACAGAAATGTGCTGAAGAACGGGAGAGAGATTCATCACTAAAGAGTCCTTGAAGGAATGCCTGCAAAATACACCTGTGCCTCATTACCTGAAGTGATATTTGCCACACTGGAAGGAGGGCAAAAGAGCCTTATGAGATTCTGCTAATCGAATCAAAAGGGATATGAAAAGTACAGCCACAGATTGGGAAAAAAAACTCAAAATCCTCCCATGCAGAATAAAACAAGAGAACAAAGACACAAGCCCAGTTATGAACACAGCAGTGTCGGCCTTGCAAACAATTGCATTTTGTTAACAAGCCACATGTGTACACTTACTGAGCTGATGAGCAAATGTGATTGTACAAAATATAATGATACAGATGAGTCTCTCTTTGTTGCCTCCCAAGGTGTTCTTGAGCATCCATCCTCTTTTTGTGTGTGCCATTTTATTTTTCCTTTTGTTTAAAAAAAGCTAATATAATTTCCCTTTGAGAATATCTTAAATCTATAATGTTTACTAGAAAATTTACTGATGTTTGATATATCTTTCTTGTACCTTCCTAGTATTTTCCATATTATTAAAAATAAATTCCCTAATTGACTCAAGCATCTGTAAAATGAGTTGGAATTATGCAAGAAAGTAACTGAACTATTCATCCCTTTTGACTCAGCAATTACACTACTGGGCATATAGCCCAAGGAGGACAAAGACAAAATAAAAAGTTCCAATATATGCTAACATATTGAGGGTAGTACTCATTTGTGGTAGGAAAGGACTGCAAATTGTGTGCCCATTGGTTGAGAAATGATTGAACAAACTGTCATGTGAATACAATGAAATATAATTGCGTAGTAAGAAATTATACACATAAGATGTTCAGGAATATGTAACAAGGTTTGTATGTATTGATGCAGTATAAAATAAGCACATATTAATATGTGCATACAAATACATACATACAGGGAGAGAGAGAGAGAGAGAGAGAGAGAGAGAGAAAGAGAGAGAGAGAGAGAGAGAGAGAGAGAGAGAACATTAAATACTCAAGTTCTCAAGTGGATTTGTGATCTCATTGAATAAGATGTTCCTTCCATTGATACTGATGACAACCCATTCAAACCCATCCATTCCTACCCATTCCATGTGACTCAGCCACATCTCATAGCTCATGATAAAGGTCTATTTAGGGCCATGAGGGCCTTCTTTATTTTCTCCTGAAATCATTATGATACTAATTGAGGACACATTGCCCAATGGCTATTTTTCATTCTTGCCACATAAACATACCATTTTCTTTTTAAGTGGTACATTTCCCTGATAAAATTCTTTACTCTTGTTCTTCAAATTTCCTTATTTGTTCCATGTTGCAGCTTGCTCATATGTACTCTCTTTTTCTCATGGTATGAAATCTATGACATATGCTAACTAAATATATTCACCACTGACATGGAGAAGATCCAGCACAGACTCTAGACTGAAAAGGTACTTCTTATAGATGGGGAGGACCTCCAGATCTACCTTTTGGCAGATGACACTGGGCCAGTTGTGTCACATTCTGGAACATTGCAGATGCTTCTGGATGAAGTCCATAAATAATGTAAGGAGTATAGTTTAACTCTTCATATGGGAAAAAGAACAACAAAAACAAACAATGAAGAAGGCCCATCATCCAGACCATAGCATGCAGTTAGATGAACACGCGATAGAGCTAATCAATCAGTGTCTATACTTTGAATAGACACTGTAAATGAGAGGGGCCTAGAATTAAGAGAGCAAATGTGTGCTTATGAGAAATAGTAGAAGTTCTTTAATATTAATTCCCAAACTCCTCCCTGAAACAAAGGACCAACTTTTAAAATGCCAATATTCTACCAATGTCGTCATAGCTATGAGTCCTAGAACATTGCAATCTCTGAAGGAATAAGTTGAGTAACATAGAACATAGAAAGATGTGTGGTGAGCATGAGAAAGCAGTAACTCATAATGAAGAAAATTTGAAGAAGAACCAGACTAAAGGGCATCATCAAATAAATGTATCACTGCAAAGAAGATGTATTGCCCCATATTATCTCCCAGCATCCTTACAATACCAAAAGAAATCAAGGAAGACTCCTTAGCACATTGCATGAGATCCCCTATGGTTACTTAATGGAAAGGCAGGGATAAGAATCACAGAGAAAGGGAAAGAATCACGGAAGAAAGAGAATATATCCTTGCACCATTAGGAAAATATCTATATTGATAAGATCATAGACCCATTTGAGCATTTTAGTATGATTTAACGTATGAAAGAAGTTTAGAAATTTAAGGTGTCACAAATGTGAAGTGAGGCCATTCATTCATTTTCACTGGCTTATTTCTATGCCATTCAACATTGTCTAAATATAATTCCTTCCATAAAAGCATATAAGTTATCAGACAATGGGAAGAATACTTGTATTTGAAACACAGGTTCGAGTTCCCCCCTACATAGCTATGAGACCTCAGACAAGTCACTGGATCATTCCTAGCTTCAGTTTTCTTCATGAAATGTAGATCCAAGAAAACTTTGGGGCTTATACTACTTACCTGAAGAAGTGTTGGGATCAAAGGAGATAATTTATGCAAAGTGATTTGTAACAAAAAAGCACTATATAAATGTCAGCTATTGTTATTATGATCATTTCCCTTAAACTAGGCTTGGAAAGTTGCATTCTAATTATTCAGTTTATTCATTATCATATTGTCAGAAAGAAAAAAAAAGTGTCAGGAGAGACAGAATGCATTCATTGACTCGCATCCCAGTTCAGTGCACAGCATTAAAATCATAGTTTCTTCAGGTGATGAAAAGAAAGGTGTCTAGAAAACTTCCTCCTATTTCAGTATAGTAGCTTCTTAGGCACTTCACATGGGAACTTAAATATAGAGATATCCTGATTTGTTTTGGGGAAGCAAAGAAGAAGGGAGATGCCTTCAAAAGCTAAAGTATGTGATAGTCAAACTTTTTGTTTCAAATTTTTTAGATGAAATGAATTTTATTTTTCTTTTTAAATTATAATTTTATTTTTATGAGGAATATGAGAATTATCAACAAACACAAACATTTTAGCATATGCAATCACGAACTTTTGTTAGGGAGAGTTTTTTTAAAATATGTATTAAATTTAACAAAAGAATAATAAAATTGTCCTGTTAGTTTCTGATCTATACCAAAATTCTTTTTTGTTTTCTTTTTAATAATACAAATTTCTTTAATTGTTTTATCTCTCTCTATCCACCCATTAGAAGCCCAGTCTAATAAAGCAAAAAAAAAAAGAAACTTATTGGTCAAATCTGCATTTCATTCAGTACTTCTGGTTTATTATTTTTCTGCCGAGACGTGGATGGCATGCTTTATCACCAGACTTCTGAAGTCTTGATTGGTCGCTATGGAGGTAAATTTGTTCTTTCCTTAAAGCATGTGTAGGACACAGAGGTACATTGGAAGACAAAATTCTTCAGTAAAATATAGTTATTCAATTATTCACTCTTTTCTAGCAGATAAAATTCCCTCTCACTTTCAGTGGAGCAATAATCTCCTGATCTCTTTCACTTCGTACCTTTCATACCAATATAGAGACCTTTTTTCAGACTGTTCATTCACATAGAGGTCCAAATGATTGTCTACAGCTTCAAGTGATATCATAGAGCACTGGTGAGAACTGGGATTTGTATTTTAACTGGTGCCAAAACCTCATGATAAAAGGATCAAGTTCCCATTGTGATTTCAGGCATCAGCCAATGGTTGAGAGAATTTTGGAAAGCTATTCAGGAGTTTCTAAAGTTGGACATTTGAGACTCTTCCAAATTACCTAGGTTCATAACCACAACAAGCACTCTACAATATAAACAAAGTAGAATAATTTAGTCTCCTTTTCTCATCCTGCCATCACCCACACATATGCCTTTCGTTACCAACCCCATGGACCATGTGGCATCACTGATTGTTGGTGTCCCTACCTTCCTTTAAAATCTGAGTGAAGCCTTACTTCTTCTAAGAAATCTTCCCTGATCTTTCAAGGTTAAAATAATTTCTTCCTCTAAAGTTACTTATGATACTTTTGCTGGCCTATTTTTCATGCTTACCTAATTATCTCGTTTAATAGTTATTTGTCTACTTGCCCATTTTTCATTAGATTATAAACCCCTTACGAGGGGCCACGTCATATCTATCTTTGTGTATTATTTTACATAATACTTTGTATTGGTTTTGGAGTCTGTTTATTGGAAAGAATGAAAACATTAAAAAAAATCTCCACTGTTCTGAATGCTTATTGAGGTTTTTATCAGTCTTGTTATAAGCTGAGGTCCTTCCCCACCAAAAAAGAAAAAAATCCAATACTGTATTAAACATTTGGTCATGTTTTCTGTACTGACAGTACAAATACAGATTTAGTCTAAATGTAAAAATCAAAAAAGCAACAATGCACAGCTGTTCTTTCTCTTCCATATTAAGAGATGTAAAAGCCTAAGGGTCAAACAATATCAAATGTACATGCTTCATAAACATTTAAGTTAGGTCTTCACTAGTTTTAGCTAAGATACATTGAGAACACTAATGGTCATTTAAATCCAATGATGTGAAGTGAATATTAAAAAAAAATTAATGGAACCCCAGTGCCTAGCCCAGTGTCTTGTATATAATGGGTGTTTAATAAATGTTTGTTTTTACTGAATTGAATTGGTGCACCTAAGGGTAAAGCCAGCTCTATTGCTATGATAAGCTCTCCATCTGTTTCAACACTCTACATGGTTATGTCAACCAACCTGAAAGCGCAAGTGAAGTTGTCTCTTTTTCTCATATAGAAAGGGTCCATAACTAGCCCTGGCCTAAGGGAAAGAGGAGAAACATTCTTAACAACACTGAAGCAGAATGGAGAATATCATCGTGGGCAGCAACAGAAAGAACAGAGACGAGGGAAAGGGGAATCTAGAAACTGTATAAAATCTCCATCGACTGAGAATTCAGCTGAACATACACATACACATACACATACACACAAACACACACATACACACACAGATATGTGGGTGTATATCATGCGTATATGTGTGTCACGTGTCACTCTGGCTGGCATATATATATGTATATGTGTATATACACACATATGTATCTATGTATATATGAATATATGTATGCATGCTTTGAATCACTATCTCCACCAAATGCCTGATGTGGAAAGAAGAAAACGATGCCATTAATGTATGATACTGAGAGTGGAGGAATTATTTTTTTTTATATCACTTGTCAGCAACCTGCTGCTTGTTTGGAGTTGCTACACGGATATAGATAACCTCTCTGAAACATTAACTGAGAGGAAGCAAGTATTCTTTGTTGACACATTGTCAGTTTCTAATTTGTTCTCAAACTGTGAGGTAAATCCTCCATCACCACTGGAAAAGGACCTGTTCTATCTAGCATCCGGCTTTCTGCCCTTTTCACCGTCTGTTCTCAGCGGGAAATGCAGGCAAAAAGGAGTTTCTTCCCCACAGACTGATAAAGGTCCTAATGACAAAATTATCTGGAAGGCTCAACCTTAGCTTCACGCCTTTGACATCTCGGCCTAGGAGGACAGATTCACCCTCCGATGGCCTAGTGTTTACCATTCAACCTTACCAAAAGAGCCAGAAGACTTGACATGAACCACACAATTACTCTTAGGGGTGGAAAAGTCCATGGTTTGCCACAGAAATGAATTCCACAGAGCAAGGCTTAACACACAAGGACTAACAACAGCAACACATATATGCTCACATACAAAGACTAATTGAACTTTGGGAAGCTTGGTCAGGTATTACCAAAAGCATCTTCTCCCATTATAGGTCCATCCCTTCCGTTATTCTATTCTATTCTGTGGAATGTTACCAAGAATCCAGTAAAATGTGACATCCAGGGAATTTTCCTCTGCAACAGAGACTGACCTGATTACGTTTCTCTCCGTGCAGGATCCTATTCTTCTTTCTGACTGCTGTTCAGATATGAGACTGACAGCTGGACTCCATCACCTGGATTAATGGGTTAAAACCTGACATCTTTTTAGTATTTGGGGCTTTATTTTCTTTATCAGCATGACTTTCATGCTCAGAGTGCTCTTGCTACAATATTCTTTTAAAAGTACACTTGTCAGGGTCCATTTGCTACTAGCTACCTTGATGGTGACATCAGCGATGGCTGTGGTTTACCTTTTGACCTTATAGAGGCAGCAGATGGGCCCAGTAATAAATCCCGATTATTAGTGAAGGAGCCAATAGCTTGGAAAGACAGAAATAAAAGTCAGGCAGTTTTACGCTGTAGTTCTTGTTATCTGCTTTGATACGGAGTTGTGGGCCATGTCAGGGATGGATGATGAGCAACCTCTATTGCCACAATCCATCCCTCCTTTCATTCTTTCAGTCCTTATTTTTTTCTTTTCCTCCTTCCCTCTATTCTTTGCTCCTAGCCCCTTTGATTCTTCTCTCCATTTCTTTCTGCTTCCCTCTCTCTTTCTTTCCTTTGTGTCTTTGGACTCCTTAGCTTCCTTCCTTCTTTCTTCTCTCTCTTTTATTTCCTTCCTTCCTTCCTTCCTTTATTCCTTCCTTCCTT